>OZ018320.1:85298272-85898272 GCA_963969495.1 Ceratothoa steindachneri
AAATATTTGACCAATGAAGGCAAGAATGCAGTGGCAGTGTACACTGACACCGCCCCTTCCTATGCAACCATTGCTCGCTGGAATAGGGAGTTCCGCCATCGTCGTGAGTCCCTTGATGAAGACCCCCATCCATGACGCCCATCAGACGTGACCAACAAGAACAATGTGGCCCGCGGGGAGAGGTTTATCCTCGAAAATAGAGGGGTGAAGGTCGAAGAAATCGAGCGAGAACTTGAAATATCACATGGAAGTGTTATGAACATCATCCACGACAATTTGGCCGTGACCAAGGCCTCTGCCCGTTGGGTCCCTAGAAACCTCAGGAAACCTTATGCCCCACGATCGACTTCAACGTGGTCAAAGTTCGGAGGAGCTGCTGCTTCTGTACAACCAAGACCCGGCAGGATTCGAGTCACGCATAGTGACAGGTGATAAAACGTGGGTCCATCACTGGGATCCCGAGGCCAAGCTCGAAAGCGTGGCCTGGAAGCACAGGGGCTCTCCGACCCCCATAAAGTTCCGGACCCAACCCTTAGCCGGGAAGATCATGGCAACCGTCTTCTGGCTTTCTGAGGGAGTGTTGATGGTGGACTATGCGCCTCGTGGAAGGACCATCACAGGCCAATATTACGCCGAGGAACTGGCTGGGTTGAAAAAGTGCATCCGTCAGAAGCGGCGGGGCAAGTTGACACGCGATGTTCTGCTCCTCCACGAAAATGCCCCTGTCCACAAGGCTAGAGTCGCACAAGCTGCCTTGTGCGAGCGCGGATTAGAGGAGCTCAACCTCCCCCCTACAGTCCAGATCTGGCCCCTAGCGACTACTTTTTATTCCGACAGCTCAAGACTGCACTACTTGGACGCCGGTTTGGGGACGATGGAGATGTCCAGCTCGCCGTCCAGGAGTGGAATGAACAGCAGTCGAGAGTTTCTGGTTGTCGGGAATTGGACTTGAATGCAAGTGCATTGAAGTCGAGGGTAGTTATATTGAAAAATAATAAAACACTTTTCCTCATATCTCGTTTCCTTATATCCGAATTGCAAAACTTATTGACCGCCACTCATAGAGTAGGAAAAAGATAATTGTATATCCTTTCTTGATGTAAAAATTGCTAGTCATTGACAAAATTAGCTTCTCTGTGTCCCGAAAACCAACCCATTCTAACTCTTAGATCCATTTCTTTTCTCATCATGATATTAAAATTAAGCGAAGCGTTGAATCAGGTATGTTTTTTTAGAGCACTTTGTTTATGTGACCCTTGCTTTCTATAAGACGAGATTACATATATAACCTGCAGTTTTATTTAATTAAATTATCCCCTCCAGGTTATTAATGAAAGTTTATGTAAACCAAAATCTACTCATTACCGTCCCAAGGATATAAACAAATTTATTACTACGAAGTGGCTATTACTCCCTTTTTCTCCCCTCCTAAAAGGAGTAAACAAAGTTATTTCCCTATTCCTAACCACATTTAAATACCCTTTTTCTATCCTTAATTCTTTCCCTTCGACCAAGCCCGTAAATCAGCCAAATGAAGCAGGTGTATAATTAATCCCGTGTGCCTCTACAAACTGTCCCTCATTTTACATAGGAGAGACCGAAAGAACCTTAACAAAATGAATTTATGAACATAAAGTTGATGTTAGACGAGGCAGTATCACATCCAGTATTTTTAATCATATTAGCAATTTCAACCACCAAATTGACTATTCAAAGGCACAAATAATATATATCTGTAAATATTTCCGTAAACGAAAAATAGAAGAATCTATATTACTTGGTAAAATTCTCAATTGTAAATTGTCAGATGGGCAATTAAAATGCAACCTCTATTCTCGTAACCTCACCGTAAACAGCTTAGTCAACGATCTTAGACTCGCACCCCCTGATTAATGACCTTTTCCCCCCGTTTTGTGTATCTTTGTAATTTTTTTTTATCTGAACGCTATTCATGGACTTTTGTAACAATTGCATTCTCTGTATACGAGAAAAGAGGGTATGATAAACTACATACTGAAACTAGTCTCGTAAGTTAAACTTTTGGCTCCTATACAGTGGTTTCACTATCAGATACCATAACTCTCAATTGAGTTCTTTTACTTATATATATATATATATATATATATATATATATATATATATATATATATATATATATATATATATATATCACAAATCTTCAAAAGTATAATGTTATTCAGGAATATTAAGCATCCTGGAAAAAAGATTAGAAAAATTTGAAATATTTCTTCACTTTTAGTTTGAACTGTCGGCAAAAGAATTTAAAGATACTTTTATTCTCCTAATAATATAATATCAGGCCAGGTGATTAAAATAATAACTATGCCAAAAAATCACTTCTCGGAAAATAGTGAGATGGTCTTATCTCAAAAGAACTAACTTACTAAAACCAATCTATTCGGTTGAGGAATAAGTTCTTTCGTTTTTTTTTAATGTTGTGTTGATTTAAGTTTTGTTTATGTGATTTGTGCACATATTAAGAAACAATAATTAATAATGAGAGCAAAATTTGCAAAGGTTAGGCTACGTCTCTTAACAGCGTAGACTATTAAGCTTTTGCTTAGGCTACGTCTTGAAGTTGAGTAATAAGTCATTGCGGTTTATTTAAAAGTTGTGTTAATTTAATTTTTGTTCTGTACCCTCAAAATGGAATTTCAATTTGAAAGAAAGGCGCATTTTCGACACTTGTTGTTATTCATTTTTAATCAATACGGGAACAATGCAAACGTAGCCAAAGTTCGTTGCAATATTTGTGCTGTGTACGGAGAAAATACTTTATCAGAAAGGACAGCTCAATTTTGTTTTTCATGTTTCAAAAAGGCTCATTTCAAACTTAATTACGAAGAACGTTCTGGTCGCCACATTAAGTTGGATAAAAATCGATTGAATGACCTTCTTCATTAAAATCCTCGTCAATCGACTAGAGAATTGGCTGTACAATTGGCGTGCGATCAGAAAACTGTAGTGAATCACCTTCATTTGATGGGGAAGGTTAAAATCTCGGTGCATGTGTTCCACACGCTTCGAGCGAAAGCAACAAACTTCAACGCTCCACGATTGCCGCAGGTTTGCTTGCGCGTCACAAGGCTACTCGTGGATATAAGTACAGGTTTCTTCACCGCATCATCACTGGCGACGAAAAGTGGTGTGTTTATGTCAACATGAACCATCGAAACAATGGCTTAGCCCCAATAAAAAAACACTTCTGCGATTAAAGCAAGGACTTCATCCATGAAAGACTATGCTGTGTAAGTGGTGGGATTGTGAAAGCATCCTTTTTTATGAGCTCCTTGAGAACAACGAGATTGTCACTGCAGAACTATACGTTCAACAAATGTATCGACTCGCCGAAGCTATTGATGAAAAGCGACCTCATCGACGTTATGGAGTCCTTCTGCAACAGGACAATGCTCGTCCTCACATTGCCGATATGACAAAAGACGCCATCCAAACGCTTAATTGGGAAAGCTTGCCGCATTTTCCATATTTGTCAGACTTAGCTCCATCGGATTTCCATCTGTTCCGATCGCTCTCCAACAATTGGCGTGGCGTTTTGTTCAATACTGATGTGGAATTAAGAACCTCGTTAGACTAATTTTTCGAGTCAAAATCCAGAGATTTTTATTGCAGAGGCATCGAAAAACTAGTTGAACGTTGGGAAGAAGTCGTAAATAACAACTGAGAATACATTATGGATTAAATTGCATATTGTTATCAATTAAAAATAAAGTTTTTCTAAAATTGTTAATGGCAATGAATAAATTTAATAAAACCTCAAGACATTATTCCTCAACCCATTATTATATGTATTTGTTATTTTTTCTCCGAATCATTTTTTCAGTATGCTTAATATTTCACAAAAACCATCCATTCTCTCCCATTCTATTATATGAAGATTGTCACCAAAAAACTAACTTTTACAATTCATCATAACGACCTGCCGAAGGTAAATATTACTATTATGATCTTCAGCTGTGTACTAAGAATCTCCATTAATACAAACAGCTATTGACCGAACAGAAGTATCAGAAATAAGAGCAAAACAAAACAAAAAACAAAATAACCTGCCATCAAATATATCACCTTCTCTAAGGCCGCTCTAACGTCTAAGAACACCCTTTTCAAATTCCTATGTCAAATAAACTCCTTTCCGGGATGCCATCCAAATACCAGTCATTTAAAAAAATCTCCTTCATTGGCAAGATTGCAGGATAGTGACGTGCGAATGATGCTGCAATTTTGGTCGTCAGTCATAGCTTTAACGAGATGAATCGAAGATGAGAGATGAGGGCCTAAATACATGAAATTACATTCTAATAACAGAGAAAAGAATTAGTCTTAATATTTCTCTATATATTTCTCTCTCTCTCTAGTTACCTCTCTGTCTCTATTCAGCTATATGTAACTCTCTCTCTCCCTCATGTAACCGGATTGGCAGAGATGTATATTTTGCATTCCTTCAAGCTCGCGCACACAATTCTGAGGTAAAAAAGATAGACATTGTGACGTCGTTATGTACTTTTCAATTATATTCGGTTTCCTCTCAACTTATCGTCATGCACACACTTTAATCTGATTATATGAGCTTTGATGCACTATTTCCCTATGTTAAAAAATCTCTCTTTCATCCTCTCTCTGTATTTTCCTCACTCTCCTCACTTATAGAAATGCATAAGTTTTATTCTTACGTGGAAAGGTTACGTATATAGTTGGTTTTCCTTTTGACTTTCCCTATTTTCAGAAATCCCTTTTGAATTTTATAAAATATAAGAATAGTGAGGTTGTTTATAAATAATTCTCATCATTATTACCCAAGATAAAAAGGAAAGGCAGTCCATTTTCCTCGTATATATTTCTTTTAAATAAATAAAGGTATGTAGACTTGGAAAGTTTGGAAAGCATAGAAAGTTTCAGGTTTGTATCTATAGACTGATTTATATTTGGCTTCGTTCTAATTAGTAAAAATTAAATGGAAAAAATAATGTGATCAGTTCTGTAGAGTTGCTAAAATCGTATATTGGTTGCCGCTATTAATAATACTTATTTGACACTAATGTGGATAAAAATTCATGTTAATGCTCGCTTGTAGAAAAATGCATCTAATTTATTATAAATTTTAAGTTATTACAAACTTTCTTTGTCTTTTCCTATTGGCTTTCCTCTCTCACTATGTAATATCTTTTAATCAAAGCGATAATCGTGCTAACAACTAATGATGGTAAGAAAGATTTACATCAAGGTGTCTCAGGAATAGAAGGCAGATGTCGGGTTATATATAATTTATTTTTACTGTAGCTATTCTTTCTCTTATCTGCTCTATATTTAATTGCACTTCTAAATTATAGAAAAGTATTTCTTAATTGAAAGACTATAATATCCCAACTCGTTATGTACCTAATCAGCCACCACTTGATGTCGAGAGAGATTGTTTAAGAAATTATATTTTTGTTTTCATATTTTGTTTTTAATGGTTTTAAAAGTTTTTAGTTAGTGGATCGTGCAGTAATGGTTTTGTCCGTTCTCTTTTCTCCCTTCTTTTATATTGCTTCTCAGACTTTTATTTTAGTGTCGACTTATACGCTAGACATCAGTGGTAATACGAATTGATCAGTTAAACGGAAAAGCAAATTCCTGAGTCATTGTCTTATACTAAGTTCTGCACTCATTTTTTCGTGGTTTTTTTTAGTTAGAGCCCGAGCCATGGGTCCTTTACAAAGATATTCTTTTCTCCATAGTTGAGAAAATTCCCAACCATCTGATGACTAGGAAGACCTGATGTGGTTTAGCTCCCCTTCACTGCAGAAAACGTTCTAATACAACTAATATTTAGTCCAATAACATTGAATTTATTTAAAATCGAGTATGAATTCTGCGTTTATTGCTACTCTCGATATCCATCGCCTTTTATCCTTCATATATATCTTGTGATCTACATACCTTGCTTAAGGCAGTTTAATTTTCTTCGCAAAGTTTTCAGCTCTAGTCGCTAAGACGTTAGATTTCCACACCTGGGCTCAGGATTTGGGTCCTGGCGAGACCCCAAAAATTTCGGCGCTCATCGTGAGCGTCAAGAAAGAGGCGTTGCGTCTAGTGTACAGTATGCGTGAAACAAGGAATTTACGTTATTACGCGCATATCCATATCTAATCACAACATGCTTTCAATACATCAATCCGCTGTTGAAAAATGTTACCTCGAACACCCCTGAAACAGGAGGGAGTGGCAACCCTAGTTCGAGAAGGGTTGCCTGATCGGAGTTGGTAGCAAAACTAGTTACAATATCTCTTTCTGCAACTTCTATACGAACGAAAACCGGCCTCAGGTGCCGTTGGACCAGGTCAAAAATGTCATTCTGATCTTTATGTGAATTAAAGTATCATGTCAAATGCTGCGGAATTCGATTCAAATAGGCCGGTGAAACGATTAAAATAAAAAGTAGATGTTATTGTTGAAAATGTAAATTTCTTTTATTTCAGCTTAACTTACATTTTAAATTCATTATCTTATCCCCGCTTCCTTTTAATATCCACAAAATTAAAATAATCTAGCAAGGTTTATATTTTCCAAAAATCATCCCCTCCCCCCGTAATTCCTTCAATTATCATATAATTCTCACGATATTTTGAACCAATCTTCAATCAGTAACTTGAGTTAAATTTATTTTTATCTCAGAATCCCATTAAATCTATTGATGTGCCAGAGAAAAAATATGTATGTAAAAGATAAGAGTGCGAATGAAATGGAAGAGAGATGCTGACGATTTTATGTAATGTACAGTATATTTAAACTTGGGCGTGTAATTTCACGGATTGATGGATTGATAGGTACACAATTGATAGAAATAAACTGAGAAAATTGGAGGGAAAGGAGGATAAAGTATATGCATGAAAGAAAATAATATATATATATATATATATTTATATATATAAAAATCCGAGGTGTATTTAGGATCGACACAGCCCACGCTACATACCCGTATTTGCTCACATTTAGTCATAAGCAAAAGAACTGGAGCCCCACTCACTACTCCCGAGTTCTCCCCTATCCGAATACACTATGAAAACAGACATCCACACCATAAACTAAACCTAAATAATGTTTCAATTAAAGACACAGCAAACAACGAAAACCAACTACGTACACTGTAATCTCTTTATATTAGATTTAAAAACCCCACTTTAAACTCTGACACAAGCTCATTTCCACTTTTACTACAACTATAATCATCCACAAATTACACACACCAAATCCACTCCCCCCAAAACAACCCTATCTTTCAAATATTTTTATTATCTCACCTATTTTACAACCATGACACCCAAAACTAATTAATCTCAGTTTTATTTTCAAAACAAAAACATATTTCCTATTCCCTAATAGTTAAATGCCCTGCATTTTTATAATTTGAATATCACCACATCTGCTGCTTCCCATTTCCCATATAATTAATTTATAAATATCTGATAACTTATCTAAAAAAATTCATATGTTTGTATTTATTTATAATATCTCATTCTTAAGAATGGGTTCCTACCCGAAACGTTGGTACCAAGAAATTATAATATAGTAAGGACCTTCCTAAATTTAACCTGCTTATTTATCCTAAAAATACGTATACGCCTGGAAATGCGCAACCCCTCTGCTTTCTTAAGATATATATATATATATATATATATATATATATATATATATATATGAATACACTGTTTTAGACAATAGCGAGTAAATTATTATACAATGAAACAAATTTTATTGAACCGGAACTAGTTTCGGCATGAAGTTTTCCATACCATCTTCAGTCATTTAATAAACTTTGTGCTGCCCAAAATTGTTTCATTGTACAATATATATATATATATATATATATATATATATATATATATATATATATATATATATATATACAAAATAACCAGGACAGAGCTAAAAATGCTTCTTAACATTTAAGGCAAACGTTTCACGATTATAACAAATCCCATCATCACCTTCATTTCCTTCCCATACTTTGGTTTCCAACTCCCCAAACCTTAAAAATAGCTGTTAAAACTGTTGAATTCGACCTATTCTCACTTATTAGCATCTATTGTTCTCATTAATGACTTAAGACTGGGATCATTATTCAAGTTCAAAGATCAACCACCCACCAGTATGCGATCAAATATTATATACGTTTTTCTTTGTACGTGCAGTAGCACTGTATCAAATGTGGGGGCAACAAGGCGTTCCCTTTGCCTTACCTTCATGCAGCATATGGGTATATCTGAAAGAACTAGACTTCACCTTGCAAAACCTGATCCATCGCCAATTCGAAACCATCTGTCACAATGTGGCTCTAGGGCTACACTCGAGAACTTCATGATACTTAATGCTATAAGAAACATCTCAGACCATTACGTGCTAGACTCAATTTATATTAAAAAACTTCAACTCATTGTAAATAATAACTCGTTATCTGTTTTAATAAATATAGTTACCCATTAACAAACATGTCCATTTGTTAAATTTTACATTGTTTTGCAAGAATAAAATCCACTGTCAATTATTTTCCTATTTTATATAAATTACCTTGTTGTTTTTTTCCTCTCTTCATTTCCAATATATTTTCAATTTGTTTCAAATTTAATATGCTTATTTCATGATTTTTGGGAGGCATGGATTAGAAAATTTTTTAGGACCTGTTGAAGATACAATACTTGAAAATGGACAAATTCATTGACACAATTCGGTTCTTTGATAAACAAATAGAATAAAGAATAGAAAACAAATAGCATAAAAATAGAAAAAAGTTTAATATTATTAATATCACAAATGAGATCGATTCTGATGAAGAATAGTATCACATGAGATGATATAATGAGCTTTACTTATAGTCCAGATATGAGTAAACATTTTCAAACCCTCAAGGAATTAATTCCGAATAATTTACGAGCGGCAAACGCCCGTCATCTGGTCAAATATTATATAATGAATTAGAAGGACAAGGAAGAGAATAGACGAATAATACCCTAAATAACAAAATGCTCGCCTCTGCTGACTCCTCAAAACATAAGGGAACACAATGAGATTTATTAAGAGTGTAGGGTCCAAGAGAGTGTAAACAAACGAGCCCAGATGTGGTGAGGAGCGTAATTGCCAGAGAAAAGAAAATACGTATATTGGGTTTAGATAGCCAATAAAATGGAAGAAAGATGCTGGCAAATTTGTGTATATTTAAATTTTGGCATGTAAGTTCGTATCTGAGACCAAGATACAGTCACGGATGGATGAATTGATGCATACACAATTGCTAAAAGGGGAACTGAAAAAAATGGAGGGAAAGGACGATAAATGATGTATATGAGAGAAGACTAAGTGACATTAAAAAAATAAAAACTAAAGAGAGGTAGGACAGCAGATTGCGTATTTAACTGTATAAGTAAATGCTGTCCAAATATTTTATGAAATGAAGGCATTACACACTATTATATCAGTCTCGAGTTTTTCAAAACATTCTACCCGCTAGAACCTTTCATCATTCCTAAACAATATCCACAAATCTCCACCCATAATACATATATCTTGATTTTAAAAGTTTGAGTAAAAAAATTAATCCGCAAATCCACGTCATTTTTCTTTAGGCAGGAAAATCGTTTTACTTCGACCTGAGCTCTCAAATCCTATTCCTATGACAATACTTCAGAAGTTAACGTGAATGAATGCCTCTTTACAAGAAAACATCCTTTCCAACCTTCAGGTACACGAGGGCTGGATTATCTCAAAGCTAGAGGTACTTTCCGGATAGAAAATAAAATGGTTCTCCAAACGATAGGTAGGGGATTTTGTTAAGAAGACCAAGCTTTTTTTCCAGTTTTGTTGGATATAGTTGGGCTTGATTCAATTTTCAAGAATATGTGTGAATTTAGGCTTAACGATGTCTTTAAAAGGTTTATTTTTCCTAGGCATATGATAATAGAAAGAATGCAGCTGAATAGCGATAGAATATTTTTCGTATTTTTTTATTTCCACCAGAATTTAAATAAGTTTGGGTGGTTGAATTTTTTTGCATATTTGTGTATATAATTTGAGTGTGGGTCTTGAAATGCTGGATGTCAATCTTAGCTTTAGTTATTGTTTTCTGCAACCTACTATAAGGTAGGTAATGGCGGGACGTAAAGGGTGTTTTTATTTCGTGTTTGCAATTAGCCCACGTGATCTTAAAACAGATGTTTATTATTTTCATCAATTTGAGTTAAGATATCGTATCTCCCTTTTTATTTTCCATGAGTCATTTAATTCTTATCCAACTGACTAAACTTGTGGGGAGTGAATGCCGCCATTTTCACGAATATTAATAATACTAATTTCATAAATTCTGAACTTTACATTTATCATCATTCAATCATATTGTTTATTGTTCAAATTTCCTACTTGCTTCTTTTTGTCACGCTTTATCATTAAATTACATATCTCAGCTTCTTATTTTCTTTTAATGGTAAAGTTATTTTTATATGATGTGAGAGAAAAAGATATCAACTGTAGAATCTTTCATGTGAACTAGCCATATCTGCAGAATATTCAGCATAAAAACTAGTGCCGAATTATTGTTGAAGAAATCGTTCTTAATCTAATGAATAAAACAATTCCAACTTAAATTTCGCCATCGGTTGACCCAATCCATCATTTTATGATTTTTCTAATTTCTTCCCTCGAAAGCATCTATGTTCGTTTCAAATTTGGAGATGGAGGGCAGATTAAATACAGATCTACAGATTTTCACATCTACAAATTGTATAAACCCCCTTTACCAACTCCATTTCCCAAACCTGATTTTTCTCGAGATAATAAAATAAATAAATAGGTTGTTGATCATTATTGCACGGGAGAAAAGTATTTTTTACCCGAAACAAATTTCAACAAACTTGTACTCAGAGAAAGTAATTTTGTTGCATTCTCTCTCATATACATGTTCTCTCTCTTATTCTTCGCTCATCCAGTCCTTCTCCCTCACCGTATCTCTCTATATCTCTCTCTCCTTCTCTTCTCTCTCTCTCACCCCTCAAAGTCTATCTTCCCGTAGGGCCACATCTAGTGCGTTTGGAGTTAGTGTTGATTTGTAGGTGGTAGGTGGCTTTTGGAAGGACATCCTTTTGGCAACAATTTTTTTGACCACATCAATCCCAACATCTGGTCTCCTAACTCCCAGACTTCCCCCTGCCCCACCTGACTATTATGTATGTGACGACACAACAGTTTCTAATGTACCCCCAATATAGAGTTTAGGCCCAGCATCACTACCGCTGTCATCCAGTAACACAGGGAAACCGTAGAAAAGGCTTGCAGCAGGTTCTAACGTCGCCTGGAAGCACCGGTTCAGGGCGACTGAGATTTTATTAAATAAAATGAATATTTCTTCGTTCAAACCTTTAACATGTAACTTTGAGAAATATATTTGTATAAATTAACTCGGTTCATTCAACAAATTATTCACCTCATTTAATATGTGTACGCGACTCTATAACATAATCTTTGTGCTTTTAAATTAAGGGAAAAAAAACATGAGTAGATGAAAAGGAAGGAAAATCAACACTGCAAATCGGTTAATTCAGAAAGATACTGAACGATTTGACGAAGAATTGTCAATCTAGGTTTAGAGCAAATGTAAAAGCAATTTAATGACCAAATAGCAGGTATTGCAAGAGTTATGTGTGTGTGCTAGGCTGGTTAGAGAAATTCAAACGCTGAAACCTGGAATCTGAAGAGAAACGTGCAGTGGAGAGAAAATGGCAGACCTAATTATAAATGTTTAATAATAAAGATGAGATTGTTAGGGTTTCGCCAATGAATGCATAAAAAGAGTCTAGAAGCAAAGCAAAATGAGTGATAATAGAGAGTAATAAAGCAGCATGTGAGTCATTTGGACGAAAATTTAATGACCGCCTGGATGGAAGTAAAAAATGGCAAAAGAGAGAATTGTGTAAACATCAAGGATAAGAATGGGAAGGTATTTTTGAGCATTGAGGAATAAAAAAGTAAATGACGATAGTATTTTGAGAAGTAGTGTAATTTATGTATGGAAGATAAATGATTAGTAATATGATGGCTTCGTGGCTATAAACTGTGCGTTCTGTCTGAGAGGTAAAAAAAGGAAACCACACCGGGGATAAATGATAAAGTTTGTGCTGTAGAACATTTAAAATTGGAAGTGTCTGAGGACTGCATTAATGTTGTGAGAGTAACAGTGAATAAGTCTAAGGGGATAAATATGAATTCAAGAGCTACCAAAGAATGTATGTTGAGTGTTGTAGACGCAATGTATATGGAAATGATGTTTAGGCATTTACGGAGGATAAATATAAAATGATTGAGATTGAGCAAGGTGGAGTTAGAGCAGGTAAAAGTTGTTTGCGACAATTATTTCCACTGAGCCTCCTCGGTGAAATAAACAAGTGGTAAGAGATGTAAAATTAATCATGGGTTATGTAGTTGCATAAAAATTACGATTGTGTAGATAGGAAAACATTAAAGTTCGTTCAAAAAATAGGTGGAGATAATGATACTGTTGATTGGTGTGAAACTTACTTAGGTTGAAAGTAAGGAAGTGCAAGTGGAGGGCGGGAGTAAAGCAGAAATATTGGATATCGCTAGGATTGCTTGATATAATTAGGAGTGGATTACTGGGAATGAAGAAAATTTGGGGAAATCGATGAGGGATGGCTTGTATCTACACTATGTTGATATGTGTTGATGACGTGGTGTGAGTGAGTGAGGTTTGATGAAATTTTAGATGTTGGTTGAAGTGTTCATAAAATATGTGTGTGAGGGGAGAATAAGTAAAGATAGGATTTGAAAATGCTGAGTGAATCATTCGACAGGTTAAGTATGAAGATGTAGATAAAAGTGAATGAAAAAAAGAATAAGTTAGTGGTATTTGAGTGTGAATATGGGTGGTTGGTATTATTAGAGAGCATGGAATTACCCTTGACCAACGCGATATTTCTTTTAGAATCTATTGTTAATGATAGTAGTACAGACAAAGTAGGTTACATCCAGGAAGTTTTAAATGCTATGAAAGTCTCTGAAGCGATGAGAGCATTAGTGGATGGTCAGTGTTTGAGTGTGGAATTTGCCAGCAACCCACAGGAGACTACGCTTGTGCCAACATTGCTATAGAAGTTGTAATTATAGAAGCGACCGTGAAGTAACTAATACAAGTGAGAACATTACTAATCTACGATAAAAGAGAGATGCTTGATGGGATGCAAGGTAAGAATTCATTTATGAAAAACTGGGTAAGAAATAATTTTGGTGTGGAGAAGTGTATGAACGAGTCTTTGACTGAGATAAAATTATATTTGTGAAAGGAAAATACCAAAGTCAGTCTCACGTTGTGGGATGGGTTGGGAGACCGTGAGAAAGTAGAATTGATTAGGTGAATTTTTTTAACAGAGAAACGGTTGAGGGAGATTCAATTGGATGATATTGGGTATGATGAATGTGAAAGGGTATGGTTTTTGAGGGGGTACTTGGGGTTTTCTTCCTAGTGATGAATCCTGTATGGATGAATTGCTTCAGCGCATATCTTCTCGTTGCAATGATGGGGCAATTTAGAGTGGAAAACATGATATGTGGCTTTGTGCTAAAGGGAAAATAATCGAAAAGGGGGTCGCGGGTATTTATTGGCTAAATTTCCAGCCCACCTCCCTTTGTAACAATGTGATATAAACAAATTCTTTAGATAACTAAGAAACAAAAAAATATATGCGGAAATCGCCGCCAAAATATTAATAAATAAAATTGTAGTTTAAGGGTGAAAGGCTTAGAGAAGTAAACGTGAATGGAAGGGCAATCCACAGCGTAGCTTACGGTGGATAGTACTTGAGATTCTCAGTGTATAGAGTTGCCATGAATCTGCCGCTCCTCGACATTGGACAGAGTTACAAATTTTAGTGACATAATATTATAAAGAATAAAATTTCCCAAATGCACACATTGTCAGGTGAAACGAAGAAGTATGGGCGTAAGCAGCCCTAACCTAGACAGCTTTATAGAGACCTCCACTGAGCTAAATTTATATTCGGCTCAAAGATGCTTCAATTTGATAAACTTATTATAAACACATATGATGGTGTAAATTTTCTAAGGAGCAGATACCTGGAATAACCTTCCTCCTCATACAACTGAATCCACCAATATTATTTGGATAAGGGATATGCTTTTCTGTCAGAAGAGTAAATCGCCCTGTTCCAAAAGTAGTATTTTGACCAATCCGGCTTTTTATCAGTCAAATATTTGCAACTTACACTTTATTTACCAATATAATCTCAGAACTGCTCTAGCTGTGGTATTCAAGTTAATTTTCACATTTTTTCCTAAAAAGAAATCCTAAGAAGATTTATACACAATAAAAATCATGATGAAAGGCATAAAAAACGTGATTACGCGTGATTTTCATTGGGATAGCGTTTTTAGGCGAGTCAAAAATTTCTCTTGATTTATGGTTATTGCCACTCACTCGAAGCAAACAATTTTCACCTCACTCGGGTAGCGTTTTCTGCCATTCTGCCACATAGGTCTGAAGAAAACATGCGAATTAAATATTATTTCTATCAATCCAAAAAGAAGATGAGTTATAATCTATAGGATTATCGTCTCGGGGACGTGAAATGCTCACCACAAAAAGGGTGCGGAATGATAATTTTGATCTCCGCAACCTGTTACAGGCATTAGATTTATAAATAATAATCTGTGGGACAAATCTTGGGAGAAAATGTTCAAGATAAAATTAAAAAGATAGCGTTAGTTCTTACCGACGAGTTATTTATATCAATTTGTGTTCATAATATATCTAATATATATACGTCTGTCTTCAAATTACTAAAAAGGCTAACGTAATATTTATAATTTTAACTCATTAGATGCAGAACTCAGGAACTAGAGTCGTAGCTTGAGAAATGAGAAGAGCTTCAATGGACACATTAAAACATCAACACTTTCTCATTGGATAAAGATACAACAACATAAAATGTTAATGATTTTAACACCGATTAACACTCGTTTAGATGCTTTCTATTTTTTAGTAGTGACTAAAGTTTAAAGTAGGATGCGCTAATGATTTTTATGTCCTTTTGAAGAAGAATTCCGCAATTTAAATGAAAAAGAGACTGAGATTTAAATTCGATAATGTTGAAGATACTGGCGGTGATTTGAAACTTTCGAATACAGACTCTACAGTTTCTTTACTTTTTTTATTTTATTAGGAGGAAGGAAACTGCTTGCAAGTATCCTTACCCTCTGTCATCCACTGAGGATCAGGGCGATACCCTTAAGAATTACTGGATGCGTAATTATGAATAGTATAATTAACAAAGCTTCTTTAAGTGAAGTACCCAAAATACAAAAATGATATAGTTTCTTCCCAACTGCCACACTTTCGCTTCCTTCAAAAATTCCAGAAGATGGTCCTTCTTCGAACTAAAACCAAAATTGCTAAATATTTGACTTATCAAATCAAAAGGGTAGTGGAAAATGAGAATATAGTTAACCTCAAACCATCTACAAAACTAACATAACTAACAATAAAATGTAAGGACAATAAGGACACCAAAATGCAGGTGAACAGTGTTTGTATTCTTAAATCAATAATTAAACAAGCTTTCGCACATTGCATTTTCAGAATACATTACTTTCCGGACACTTCCATTTCTGAAGGACAGATCTAATTGTAAGGGATCAAAAAGTGATGTGCCATGCAATCGATGAAAGTCAAACGAAGAGAATTTAACCAAAGTGCCAAATATATAAATAACAAGGGGTAATTTTAAGACTATAGCTTAAGTAGATTTTTTTTTATCTAATGGAGAGTGTAGGGAAATATGTGTTTCACTCTGTTTCTATTTACCACAAAAAGTAACATTTCAACCTAAATATCGGCTGTAGGGTAGAGGGTAGAGGAGCGAAGAGAGAGAGAGAGAGAGAGAGAGAGAGAGAGAGAGAGAAGGAGAGAGTTGGAGGGACAGGCACTTTCCTAGAATTGATGCAATATCGTACATCTATATATGTATAGTTGATGCGTAACCTCGTATTACAGTGAAAAGAAGACGAATAGCCTTGAATGGCAGTTTGGGCAACCTGCAGTAAAATGGAAAAAAATATTTAGGCTCCCCCGATTGGGTAGTTCCTTCTTTGACCTTAAATAAAACTTTTGCAGTATAAAATAATTTATAATATTAGCCAATAAAAATATAAAAATTTGACTGGAAGGAGAATAATAATACAGTATGTGATACCGATTTTACGTCTAAGAAGCCATTCCATGTCAGATGCGCTATACATACTATAATTAACTTATTAGTTATACATGTAGTTTATTTTTAGTCGCGGACTACGCTACATCTGAACATGTCGGACGGTTGGTCCCCGTTTTGCTTTTTGGAGGCAGTCTTGGTAATAACATTGTAACTATTTGGTTGATTCTTAAGAAATTTGAATGCCTTATATTGTTTTACATTCTCTTTCGAATGATATAATTGACAAGGTCTTACCAAGTTAGCAGGGAAATTATTTGGCAATAAAATCATAACGAACAGGCCAATTTTAACAAAATTTGAAACCCTTATGTTGTTTTACATTCCCTTTCAAATCATATAATTTAGAGGGTCTTACTTAGGTTAGTCCGGGAATATTGAAAAGTTTTGCAGGTCGTAAGGTCAAAAATCAGAATAAGTGACAGCACTCGACTTTCGGTCAGCAGACCTTGTTCTTTCTTCGTTTTTTTTAATCCAGTAACGTAAATTCTAATATTTGCATCATAAATTATACCTGCTAAAGCGGCGCATGAGTTTTTAAATTACCTCTATCATATTTTGTGTATAGTTCCTAATCGATAATTGTACATACCCAAGTATATCCAGCTCATATGAGGGTCGGCGTTTGCTGTGTGCCCATTTAAACGACCGATTCATCATAATTCTAAGGATAAAAGAGATAAAAGGTTTGGATCAATAAATTTCGAGGGCTGGAATCCTACTTATATAAGGCTGGTCTTGTATAACCCATCACACTGCCTGCTTCCTTCCACCATCGAGATCCATTATGTCCATAATGAGGCGATTCACGACACATGGCGAGACTTGGTGTGTTTTGCTTTATTCCAAGGGCCCTAAATCAGTTCTTCAGGCATTTGTGCAAAAGAACGAGCGATTTATTAAAAGGAGATTGGATACCCCAGTCAGCGGCTCGCCCGGAAGGGGATCCCTGCTGCATCCGGGGACTTTTCTTCCCTCGTTTTGCTTTATGATGATTCCACGGTTTTCTTTCAGCTGCTATCTTTAGATCGTTCCAATGACATTGTCTGATGAGGCCTTATTCTTTCGCTTTCCTTTGATGATGACAAAGAAGAAGACTAATGCATCGGCCTCTTTCTACCTTTTGATTATCTCGGGGTCTATTAATTTTAGAATAAATAACGAGAGAATAAAGACGATGTCAAATTTGGAGCAGATTTGTAACGCCGTTGGTGTTATGGGGCAAAAAGGGAGTTTGACCGTCTTAAAAACTACAGATTCTTAGTTTTTATTCAGAGGGGCGTTACTGAATTAGGAGGGATGAGAGGACAAGTAGGTTAGAATGGTGTTCATGCTGAAATCCTTGTTGTTGATAGCTGTCTGTTTTTTAACAAGGACATCCGTATTTTTCTCATAATGATATATATATATATATATATATATATATATATATATATATATATATATATATATATATATATATTGTCAAGGGTTAGTGAGTGGGTAATCCCAGTCCCACTTCCAAGGAATCTATTTTAATTCCGCACCAAGGTAAAGTGGGGTGAAATGTGGCCAATACACCTACCATAGCCACTTCCGTTGAATAAGAATAACCCCAGGCCTTCATTTTTGATCAAAATTAAGATAATGATCCCCTGAGTGTGTTTTCACTCAGTAAAAGCCAGTCATGGGTCGACTTATGTAATATTGAGAATTGAGCTGAGTGGATGGCTTATTAATTGCCAAAGGGTCGTCCAAAATAGTTAAAACACACAGATACAAAAATAAACTTTAATATACATAAAAGAGAAATAAGAAATAGCATATATATGTATAAATAGGATTAATCTTCGCACTGAATTGATAAGTCTATATATAATGTCGTAGGGATTACACTTGAGATCTACTTACTAGGATGTTTGCGTCTTAATTGCACCCGACAGAATAAATTGAATAATATCACGAAATAAAGCACTGAATTAATCACATGTAATACTCAAGGTTATGAGTTCAGGATGAAAATTCTAGTTAACGATTAAACTGGTAAAGTTAGGGGAGGGAATAATTCACTTTAACGATACCTTTGAGTTCGTAATTATTTGGATAGTGACTGTGAATGTCTTCTTCTTCTGACGATGTTCGCACTTAGCCCGGTCGTACGAGGTTATCGAATGTGACGGAATCCTAGACCGGTGTCCTGATATAATGATCCTAGGCCAGATCGCGAAGGCAAGGAAAACTGTTACTCAAATCGGAATTCTTCTCCTCGAAGTGTCCGGTCCGATTATTGGCACCTGGATTGGGTAGCCAAAAAATGATTACCTAGCTGTGTCTAGGGTAATCCGCAGAGGAAGATCCTGTGTAACCTCTGACACTGAAGAGGGAGGGGTCTGCGAGAAGTTAGCACCTACAAGTACCGTGACGGCAACGACAAATTCACAGAAGTTTCTTCCTTGCAACGGGCGAACTGTTTCCTTTATGAGACTAGCTCCACACACAACGTAGGTTCAAGATCTTCTGCCTGACTCCAGGGAGATTTTCCCCTTTTATTTCTCTCAAGAGCTGAAATCAAGAGAGAGCGCCGGATTCTCATAAAATTTTATCATCGCGCGAAAAGACCTTTCTTCTGCCGCCAGGACATGCCAAACATTCACACCTCAGCGCCATCCTAGCTTTCCGCGTTTAAAGTCACAGGTTTATGATAAAGAGAAGACACTCAGGCCTTCGTCGGCTGGCAGGTGGCTTTTGAGGCAGATATTTTCCTGTGTGGCCCGTCGCGAATTTAGTTATCTCAAAGGCGCGAAAAGGGGTGAGGGAAATTCGATGTGAAAAGGCGAATTTGGACTAAGGGTGGGGACACGCATCTGTGTTGGTATATTTATGTATGTAGTAATTCATGGAGGTATTTAGACTTCTACATATCTCTCACTCTCTCTATCTCTCTCTCCTTTTCTCTCTCTCTCTCTCTCTCTCTCTCTCTCTCTCTCTCTCGCTCTCTCTCTCTCTCTATATATATATATATATATATATATATATATATATATATATATATATATATATATATATATATATATTTGTTTAGGCATTTCTTCTGAAGCTTCAATTTAATTTGTAGGATGATTGAAAGGACGTATAAAGGAAAATTCCTTTCATTTTCTGGAGAGATACAATGTTTTGAGCGTTCTTTTCACTGGAGAAAAACAATTCATGAAGAAGTCAAATATTTTAATTTAGAATTAAAAACACTTAAATTATGGAATTAATGGAAAATATTGAGAGTTTTTTAAGCTGGCATAGCAAAGATTTACAGGTAATTGGTAATATTTAGGATTATTATGAGGGGGAATTAAAATTAAAGAATTTGATGAAAACACTGGAAACACATCGAAATAACACTAACCATATACATTCACCCGTTAGAAGAAGACTGGAGAGAAAGGGAGAAAGAGAAGATTAGGATGTTGGTTATATATATTCTCTGAATTCTGATTCGTATAAGAGCAAGTCCTCCTACATGATCTGCACGGTATTTTCATTATTATTAAAGGCACATTATCAGCGACTGCAAAATTTTGACACAGGAATTTTCACCTTTATTACAATTAAACCTGTGAGATTAACCAAATTAATTTTAGCAGCTTACCTTGTGTGTAACCATCTCCCAACTAATTAGTTCTCAAAACATTTTTATTCAATTTATAATTTAATTCTATAATAAGTGTATAATTAGAAGACGTATTTACTTGAGAAACCTCAATACCTATACAACATTCTTTTAAAGATATTCCACTAAAATACGATCTCTTTATTTATAATCTATTTCACATATTTTTTATAGCCATTCAACTATCTCACTGACCATCCAATAAACCCTGTTCAAACCTGGTTCCTAATTTAATAACTACGAGGATGAAATTTGAAATTGTATAGCTCGGTTTATCGTTGAGATACCAGCATTAAATTTGAACAAAACGCAAAAATGTCTATCGTAGGTCATTTTCTTGAGTCCGCTTATAAATATTCACTTTTTACGTTTTCAAATAATGTAAAAAAGTTCTTAAAAGTATCATAAATATTTCAAAATGTGCCTAAAAGTATTAAAGTTTGAACTTAAATTTTCATTGTGGTATTATATTACGCACAAAACAAAATAACCTAATGCTCTCTTCTCTCTTACTTAAAAGCTACCTAGTTCTTAGGTGGTCGCACAAGGGTCAGAAATAGCTTGTGCAACAATGCTACTCAAACATCTTTGTTGTGACAAAAGACTAAAGCAATCGAAGTCTGTTGTTTAACTCTATTTCCATTTGTCATTAAATCATTTTTCTTTTCGGTTATTTTGTCAGCTTGCCTTCACAGTATATCCTTTGTCAGTTGACAATGTACACGTGGCGCTATTTTGACATGCCAATGAATATTTTTTCTAGTCACGTTTTAATTAAATCTAACATGTCGGACGATTCTATCGGATAAAATAAAATAGACGGCCCAATAACAAAGTCTAGGAGATGACTAAAGAGAATAAGAAGAATTTGCAACATTTCTTGGTTTCTGTTAAGGTGCTTTATCTTTTGTACTCATAGTTTGGGCTTTGAGTGAAACGTTTTCTGGTTTATTCACGACAACCAGGTGGATTTAGATGATCTTTTCAATATGCTTTTTAGAAAAATTGAACTCCTTTTTAAAAGTGCCGCACATGAATGTTGATTTTTGTACACAAATTCTATCTTAATTTTCGTCTACATATGCAGGGTTTCCGACTTATTTACACCTTTAAGAATATTTTACTCACCCTTATCTCCCGGAAATTTTATGATTGGCTACGATCTTGTTTCTACATTCCCAAGCTTCTTCATTTTTATTAACGTTCTAAATCCTGCCTTGTGCCTTATTCGGATTTCCTTCTCTATTTTATTTTGAATTTTCATTCTTTCGTGTTTTTTAGGTGAATTTTCCCAGTTACCTTTTTCTTTTCAAGTATGATTTACTTTCGAGATAAATCGTAACCCGTTGGTTTGAAAATCCTCCTGGAAATAAAATGCTTCTTGTAAATATGAAAATATTATATTCTCGTTTGCTCTAACAAGAAAGTCAATCGAAAGACAAAAACACCTAAAACATGAGATTGATGAGTGAATCATGTTTTCATGAGATCTGGATGAGTCAGAATATAGCTAACACCTCAGGTCTACGGAGACTGGATTTGGTTAACTATATTCAGATGAAAGCCGAGTTCATTTTAAGCTCATGAATCTTATGAAATATAATGCAAGCTAACGAGGGAAAAATTGCAGAAACATTTTCTTTAAGGATATATGAATTGCTAAGGATTTATTTACACCCTCTAGTCCCTATCATTGTGATAGAGATCTACCAACCAGATAGAAAAATTCCTAGAAAAATCTGAATATAAACCGTGTGGTTATCAGAGGCCGAGGAGCGAGGATTGCTAGTACTGTGTTTTTCCTCGAGCTAGCGAGTGTTTTCAATCCTTCACACGTTCAACGTAATGAGATTGTGGACTGAAAACCCTTTGTCGCTTTATATAGAGGGAAGAGTGATGTGTTAGGTGTATGCGAGGGTAAGCAATGCAAACAGCGCGTTGAAAAAGTCTATATGCCTGATGACTTATGTGGCTGAAAATTCTGACATTCATGCCCAATACTTACCACGTAGCGTAAATAGTGTGATTTCCCTACACCTCTCAAAATTTGCATTGCTGGGCTCTCCCTGGGAATTGACTTCGAGTACACGAAGTTTTGAATCCAGCGGCTCATACACTAGAACAGGAGAGCCCCAAGTCCATGAAGTAGAATAATTTATTTGGAAAGACAGGCATAGGTCTCAAAAATTGAATTTCTTAAAACAAAAGAAAATCAATTGGGTCTTATACAGCACAAAAGGTTTTATATGAGGTTTGCAAGGAAATTGGCAAGTAATGGAAATTCAAATATCTATGAAAGATATGTAGCACACTTGGGCTAACGGATGAATCATTATAAATTACTATTTTGGATAATAAACAATTAACAAACTCATATTAACGATCTCTGTCACTATTAAGCCAGTCCCTTAGCGACGAAGTCTACAAATTTGGGCTCGATAGAGAAAATGGAGACTAAATAGATAAACAAGGCCCAAACAGAATTTGCTAACGAATTTTAACAACAACCTTTCCTTCAGTGGTGTTCAATCATTTTTATCCGAGCTTTATCGTAGATATGGAGATAGGTTGACATTGCTTATTTTATTATATTGAAGCTACATAAAGTTTGAATTTATTTACTAAAAAAATGCTTAAATAAATAAATAAAGATTGTTAACTTTGGCTAGTATCCTCCATTGTTTCAAGAATATGCTACAACGTGGTTTGATAGAAAATTTCTAAAAGAAATAATTAGTTTCGAAAGAGTATTGAGTTTCAATCGTTCTAACATACGTCAAAAGTGATCATTTTAGAATACCACTTTCGAAAGATAATAGAGAAACTATCTTTTAATATTATGGTTTAAAGTTATCTGGCCGGTTGAAGGTAATAATCAGGTATTTAAGAAAGCCAATTGTATTGTTGTTTTACATGTAATTTATGTAATTCCATTTAAAAATATCTCAGAAAAATATTTTTAAAATTTAACTGTTTGTCACAAATGTCCACATTTGATCAATTCTAACCATCGTTTTGATGCCAATATATGAGATGTATTTCCTAGTGTTTGTATGGCACTAACTGTGGATTAGGGAGGTGGTTTTATTATGCTATGAGGCTGCATATCTTCAACAAGGTCTGAGAAATGCTTTTATGTAAAAGATGAATTAACTACAGAAATTATACCACCATGTTTAACAGGTTTTTGAGATATATATCCAGAATTTGTATCCCACTACACCAAAGGATGAAATTATATTTCTGAGAAGATTGCACCTTGCTATACATATAATCGCACCAAGAATTTGTGTGAAAGAAATGTGGATCACCCATATGGGAAGGAAACACCAGAGCCCATACTCAAATCCAATAGAACACTTTTGGTAAGTGTTTGAAAAAGCAATAAAAAGTACCACAATTACAATAAAATAGAACTCTCAATAATTACAAATTGAGTGAGGAAAAATAGTGTTATATATTTGTAAACAATTGTGAAATCAAGGCTACGAAGAATTATAGCTTTAATTAAGGCCAAAGTTTGCCCAGCTAAGTATTAAAATAATTAAAAATAAATACATATATAATATATATACTGAATTCATTTTTTAACCAGTTGTGTAATTTACGTTCAAATTGGTAAATAAATGCCTAAAAAGAACCATTTATATGATTCTTATGAAATATATACAATATAAATGTATTTTTGTTTATTTATTGGAAGAGTTAAATAACTAGAGTTTGGCTTTTTTAGCGCTACCCTCGTGTAAAATAGGAAAAAAATGCTTTGGTTTATTTAGGGATAAGCACAAATCCTTGGATTACAAAGATACATCTGCTATGTTTAAAAAAACCCTCATTCTTTTCATACTTTACCACAAACGCTACAGAATTTTGTGGAAGCAATAGCTTTACAATTATTGGACATTGGACAAAATAAGAGATGAAATATAGGTAGAAGTAGAGAGAGAATAGTAAGAGAGTAAAGTGGTTAAAGGGTGAGTTTAAAGAATAGATGATGTGTAGGAGAAAGAATAAAAAGATCCCTGGTTAAAGGGTAGCTCTGTCAATGTAAAGTTTGTGTGTTTTTTGGTTGTTTTGTATTTTTTCGATAAACTATGAATTTTAAATCCATAGTTTATATAATTAAATTAAACATGGTTAATTTAATTATGATTTCGATCCTATTGATCGATTGATTGCTTTAGGCATTCAAGCCTTTATTTTTGGCGGGGGTTTTATTCCCGCTATGACTTTAGTAAAAAGTTTTTGAAAAGTTTTTGGTTATTAGTTAATTGGATTTTTTTTAAAAGTGAGTGTGAAATTATTTAATCTTGCGTTTTACAAGTGGTTTTTAATTTAATTTGATTTGAATATGCTAAAAGGAACCTGCAAATTACTTTGTATTTTGTCAGTTCTGTCAAGTGTATTTTGGGATCACGTCATTTTCTGTCTGTAGCTTGCTACTTTTCAAAGGTCTTATTTGTCGGTCTGCTTCGATTTTTAAGTGTGTACGAGAGAATTCAGGGGTCAAGCGGGCGCCAATGGCCTGCCATATCCTCTTAGCTCTCTCGTGGAGCGCCACGTTGATCGGAGATAATCCAACCGATTCGTGGAGCTCCCTTTGTCGTTTACGTTCTCTTCTTCGGGTATTTGTAATGAGTAGAACCGCTTTGTTCTGGATGACTTGTAGTTTCGCAATGTGGGTCTTGGCGCTCGCATTCAGCGGCACCGGGGGGTAAAAAAGTCTCGAGCGAATGCACGCATTGAATATCTTGAGTTTATTTGAGCGAGTTAGGTCGATGAACCTATAAAACTCTCTCAAATCTCTCTTGCTACTCGCGACTGTCCGCCCGATATGACTCTTGTATCCCCCAGTGGTGATTTTGAGCCCCAGAACCGTCCCTTCTGAGCAGTAAGGGATTCTCTCCCCTTCTACCCGTATATCGTTGAAGGTCTTGCGAAACATGGGAATTATTTGGAATTTTGGGGCATTGGTTGATATCTTCCATTTCCTCTCGTAAGAGATGATTTTAGATATCTCCCTAGCCGTATTTCTCGCCATAAATTCCCTGTGAACATAAGCGGCTGTACAAATTTGTGATATATCGTCAGCGAACTGGACGTATATCGTACCTTCGGAAAGAGGTTGTGGTAGGTCACGTGTATATATGTTGTATAACAGGGGACTGAGAAAGCCCCCTTGCGGGACCCCAGATTCAAGCTCGAACTCGGGGCCTTTGTGTTCTTTGATCTGTATATACGCTCTCCTCTCCATTATATAATCGCATAGAATCCTTTCAAGAATAGGGTCGAGGCCTATTTGCAGGATCTTAAATTGCAAGCCTCTCTTCCAAACCTTGTCAAATGCTTTTTTGACATCGCGGAGCACCAGGTCGGCATGCCTTTTACTTGCCTTGATGTTCGCAAGTTTTTCCGTAATGACGGCTAGTGCCGTGTCGGTCCCTCTTTTCTTTCTGAAACCGTGCTGTTGCTCGTTATGCAGGTTGGCTTCGTCAAGAAAAGAGTTGACCCTATTTGCCAATATCTTCTCGAAGACTTTGCCAGCAAATTCTAAGAGAGATATCGGTCGGAAGTTTGCAGGGCAGTCCGGGGGCTTTCTCGATTTGGGAAGGAAGATCATCTTGGCCACTTTCCACTGGTCGGGAAAATAGCCTGTGTTCAGAGCGGCATTCATGATGTTAAATAGCCCACTCAGAACATTAGGCGGGGCCTTAATGAAATTTTTCCTGGTCAGTCCCGTGGTACCCGGTGCTCTTTGACGAAAGGATTTTAGTGCGACGGAGAGCTCTTGGGCAGTTATTTTACTCCCATAGCCCTCCATCGCTCTTTCCTGCGACACACAATGATGAGGGGAGGTTTTATTTATTTGCGTGTTTAACTGTTGGATAATGTTATTTTCGAAATCGAGGTCATAATTATCGTTTTCTTCGGGGGTAATTTTAAAGATTGAGGACCAGAAATTCCTAAAAATTTCCTTAATCTCTGTCGTCTCGTCAATTTCTTTTTCGTCATGCTTAAGTACAATTTTCTTCTGAGGGGGTTGTCCTTTTAAGCGTCTGTACGTCTGCCAAAAAGTGCGTGAGTCTCTCTCTATGTCAAGTCCCTCAATTAGTCTGTCCCATACCTGTATTTGTTGGTCTTTAATGAGTGTCTGAAGTTCGTCTTTTATCTGTCTTATTCGTTTATGGGCATTGTGGTTGGGGCCTGTCAGCGCTATTACATTGGACAGGTCTTTATACTCTTGGGCCAGGGCTTTCATGGGGGGAGTCCAAATAGGAGCTGGAAGGGTTTTATATTTTATGCGGGGAATGCTATTTTTATCTGCTTTTATAAGGAGGTTAGTGATTTTATCCAGCTCTTCATCTATTTCTTTTAAATTGGCGTCAATTAAAGGGTCTGGGGTATAATTTAGAAGATAATTTTTGTAGCTTTTCCGGTCCGCCTGCTTATAGCTTTTGCGTTCTGGAATGGCAATTTGAATTGGGTTTACGCTAATTGTGATTTTAACTGCCTGGTGGTCACTTGGAATAATGGGGCCTGGTTCAATGTAATAGTTGTATGGAAACCTGATACCGGATAAAACAATATCAGCCTTCTTTGCTGATATACCTGTAATGAATGTTGAGAATTCTGGTCCTATTCTAGTCCCGTATTTTCTGTCAAGTAGGACTTCAATGTTTCTACCTGCATTGTTGTAGGAGGTATACCCTGATGCTGCACATCTTGCGTTCAGATCTCCAGCAAAGATTGCATTTTTCTTATGGCTGAAGACCTGTAGAAGGTTGTGCAGGGGTACATAGCCGTGTCTTGGGGGTTGGTACCCGGTGGCCACGACTAGGCCCTCCCAGGGTAGTGCTTACCTCAATGGCAAGGTAAGATTCATCTAAGTCGGGTAGTCTTTTGTATTTTAAACCTTTTTGGACGGCTATTGCGCAGCCGTCATACCGTTCCTGACTGTGATTTTTGCTGATGACGTCGTATTGAAAAATTTTCATCTCTTTATGAGCGGTCATTCCGTGTTCATTAATCAATATAAAGTCAGGGTCGCTTTGTCGCAGAATGTGGCCATAGATGGAACCTTTTCCGTCCCACCCATCGACATTCATCTGTATGATTGTTAGTCTGTTGGTCATTTGAGTAATGTAGGTTCTTTTAGTGTATGGAGTTAAAGTAGACGCTTATTCGCGATCTACTTCAGCCCCATGTGGTGTACTGGGCGGGGTGCGCTCCCTGCCGTTTCTTTTCTTTCTAAATTCCGTGTCGGTTATTGTGTAAAAACAGTCCGTGGCCAGCTTAACCTTATTTTGTGAGAGAGCTTCCTCAACCTGTCGTTCCGAAACCTCATCAGAGCATTCCCATTTGTATCGTCCGGTCCTAAGACCTTCTGATACTTCACGGGTGTCCAATTCAGTTGGGAATGGGGCATATTCAGGGGCGTACAATTTAAGGTTAAAGCCTCTTGAGTGGTATTTTAGTTGGTGCTCCCTTCCTCGTGATGAGGAGGTAGACCGTGGGCCGCGAGTTTTGGAGATCTTTCTCGACCTAGGAGACTTGATCTCCTTGGGTCGGACTGCCTCCTTTGTTGGTGTGGATGTGGGGGTGTGTGTTTTTGTTTTTTGTGGTGTGGATTTCTTGGGGGTAAGTGGCGCCTGTTTTTGTGTTTGCGTTTCCTTAGGTTTGTTGAGTCGGGGGTCACGTGAGATGGCTGTGTTTGGGGTTTGTATTTTCTGGCACTTTTCTTGGCATTGAGGAGCAACGGTTATTCTCATAACCTCCTCTGAAGGGGGATTATCGGGGAACCACATCTCGCTAAGTCCGTTCTTCACGAGCATACGGTTTACTTCTGTCGCAAAGGTACCAGATCGTGTGATGTTTTGTATGTGTGCATAGTATATGCAGCACATAATTTTTGTGGAGTGTTCGTTCTCGATGTGTTAGAATGTTTTTTGGTTATTTGTCTCGGCAATGGAGGCTTTCGCTACTTTAGCGTAGGTGGAGTTGGCTTTCTTCTCTTCCGATTCACGTTGGAGTTTGCTCTGGTTGCTCATTTCCTGTTTTTTTATCGGACATGCCATGGACATGGTCCGGTGCGGGCCTGAGCAGTTAAGACATTTGATGGTGTTATTCTTGCAGTCGCGCCAAAAATGGTCACGACCGGCGCAAATGGAGCACAATTTTCAGGGCAGTTGCACGTGGTGTGTTTGTTGTATTTGTAGCACCTGAAGCACATCTGCAAATCAACAAACTCTTCTCGTTCCATCTGCTCTGGGCAAACTCTCACGTTGAAAAGAAGTAATCCATTATCTTTAGCCTTTTGGGCCATAGCCGTGTCTTCAAATACCACTTTAAACACATGTGTATATGTTTTTAATTTAAAAATTTCCGCTACCTTTACCCATTCGTGGTTGTTTTCGATTTCCGGTTTTATGTCGTCGGCTGAGTGGCTCCCAACCCAGGGGTCGAGGCGCCTGCAGATCAAGCTGCGGTGGGTCCGTATTTGTGGTGGTGTCTGTGGTCTGAGGTTGATTGTTTTGAGGCATTCAACGGCTTTCCCGGAGGTCAAGGCTTCACAATCAGCCTCCCTCGCGCAGATAGCCGAGTAACCATTGTTTAAGTCCACTAGTCTTACCAAAGCAATGCGTAGGGATCCGTAAACTGTTTCAAATACTTTTTCTCGGTCAGGTTTCGGGCCCTCCGAGAGGACCCGAAGAGTTATACGAAGGGTTTCTCTCATGTTAGGTTCATCCTATGATGTGTTACCGTTTGTATGTGTGTAATGTTCGCTGTGTTTACTTTTTGTTTTTAGACGGAAAGGGGTGAGAGAGTAAAAGGGGGTTCAATGTCCCCCCAAATTTTTTTACTTTACCTCAAAATAGCTTTTGCCAGGCAAGCGGGTGGGCCAGGGGAGGCTTTGGTCTCCGTTTCCACGAAGGAGCGAAGAATTCTTTCGTACCGTATTTCCACTGGAAAAGCAAGTAGTCCACTTGTTCACGAAGTATCGCGCTACTATCAACAAGTAGGGTCACTCTATTCACTTTTCTCGCCAAAAATTCACTTTTATTGAAAATCCGTAAAATTTGCTGTCAAAGCGGGAGGGGTCTGCTCATGCAAGCAAGGCAGTCATAGCTTTACAATTATGGCTGAGCAACTCAGCTTTTATCTATCATTAATGAGATTTAACAATGTTTGAAGTCCCGTAGCTCACCCTAAAACTTAAGTGTAAGCTTATAATTTATTTAGGTGATAATTCTTCTTAATTTGAAGAATAATTAGCTTATTTTTACCTAATTAATCTTTTCAAATTTACCTAAAACATATTTTTTATTGTTCCAGCCTGTTGCAGTGTTTCATGGTATTATTAGCCTAAAGTACTAAAGTTTCTTGTTCTTTTCCTCTACTTCAATTTTGACAGATTCGATTTACTTTCGTACCTTAGTTTACGATGTAATTCGTGGTAACAGCACTATCCATCATTTGGTGATTACTAAAAGATATCTAAGATTAAAGATACGAATATCCATTAATTGGTGGTTACTAAAAGATAGATGAGATTAAATAATTCATAGATAAGTAATTTTCTTTATGGAATTTGAGTGTTATAGAAATCATTTTAATTAATTGCACAAATATCTATTTGATTGGTCCTTAATCAAAACTTTGCTCTGGAATCATCTTATCATTGATCTGAAATCAGAGAAGATAATCGACCCCTATCTTTAGTACTTTCATCGCTCAAATGAAATAATTTCATCTGAATTTAAGTCAACCCTTGATCATATATTTGATAATACTAATGATGATATTCTGATCAGTGCATATCACAATAAAGTTTCCTTTCTTTCACAATGCCTGCGTTTAATTATCCTTTAAGCTTTACTTATGAAATTAATAAGAACCGAAGCTGATTGAATCTGTAATTTCTCAATATTTATCTCTAACATAACAATACCAACTGAGTAGATGCATAAACTTACACATTTGGCAAAATTAGGTCTAAGGATAATTTTATTTGTTATCATAGTAGTAAAACAAATGAGTTTCCCGAAATGGCGGAAACCAATTTAATATAATGATGGCAACATAGCTGAGTGATTAGTTTAATTTACCCTGGACAATACTTTATTTTACGTCAATTATTAAAAGACTTCAATATTGTTAGATAAAAGGAGGAGAAATATTACATCGCTGTAATAGAGCAAGCATAAACGAGTAACTATTAATAATTTATTAACATAACCCTTTGATTTCTAAATAATGTGAGAGATGAAAGGATTTTCCTATTATATCTTAAAAAGAAATAATATTAAAGTTTCCATTTAGTTTTTTATCAGCTTCAAAAAAGTTAACAAAAATAGGTTACAAGTGATTTAAGCTTCCAGATGGAAGTTTTATAGAGTGCACGCTTGATGCATTAACATCCATCCTCTCTGTTTTGATATTCGATAAAAAATTAAAGCTTTCCTTATGAAAAGGGAGCTAATGGACTAATATTAGCAATAATTTAATATTAAACTTTCATCGCAGGTTTTTATCATAAACTCGAAAAATAGACGAACTTCAAAGATTTAAAAAATACGAGTATATCTGTTGATAAGAGTTTCATCAGACTTCAGCACAAAATATTTATGTTAGTTACTTTATTAGATCAGAGTAGCATCTATTAATGGAGAGTTACAGCTTTATGCAATGCTCGGATTAAAGCGAAAGTGTTTGTAAGGCAATAAGTGAATAACGATTCTATCTAGGGATGTCTGTTTGTTTTTGCAGCTGCCTGAAACTTAGATGAAATTTACAGAGTGAGTAAGAGGTTGCTTTCATTTGAACCTTCAAGGTTCACTTAACAAGAAGTGCTCCAGCGTTAAACTAATTATGATGCTTATAATCCATTACTTGATCTATGCTTTGAATACATTTTTATTCAGATAATATTGAAATTTACAATGAATACTATTTTAGGGTTAAGGAGATATTAAAAGTAAAATTAGTATTAAAAAGAACATTTATTATTGTTACAAAATTATTGGTTTAAAGATTTTGTGAAATCTGATGATAGTTTGCCCTTAATTGTTTTTTTATATGTATAGAATTAATGGAAACTGCCTTTCATGAAATCAATTATTAGACTGGTTAAATATTCACTGGAAAAAGAATTTAATATCGTGTACATATGTGAAACCATGAATAGAAATGGAGGTACATCTTCTACAATTTACTCAAGGAGCGAGTGCTTTTCTCTCTCTCTCTCTTCTCTCTAAAGTGAAGAAATTACTTTGTTTTAATTGTTTATTCATACAAAATATAAATTTGCATGGGTGATTGAGTGCAGTTACTTAGCACTAGGAATAAAAAAATAGAGTTTAGCAACAAATAAAGGCCCCTACTCGAGGAATAATTTAAAATCACAGACAAGAATCATACGAGTATCATATTAATTACAGTGTTCAAGAAAATGCAATAGGCTCATAATTGATTGCACCGCATTTTAATTTCTGTTTTATGGGAAAATTATCTTCAGTTGTGTGGATTTGGCGCATCTTTCCAGGTACATTACGAGTGAGAACTAAAGTATTTACTAAATGGATGTAAACTGAAGATGTCAAAGGCAATCTGTGAAAGTTATAAAATATCTTTCCGTGTTTGTTTCCTAGTTTTCGGCTTGTAGGGTTTTAATTTTCTTTGTTAAACGTATGCATAAAATCGTAAAAAGACTATGTGTTTGACCTGCTTAAAACACGAGATTGGTATATTCCCTTGTTCTGGTCTTTCTAAATCTGTACGAACAGTACCAGCTAAATTATTTCAATATAGAAAGAAATGAGTTCCTTAATGTTGAACTTATTAGACTAATGCTATTGTTTTCATTGAAAAAGATAGGTCGCTTTCTTAAATTAACCTGCTTGCGTATTTTGTGCGCAAATATCAAAGTAACCTGGTGTTACTCAATGGATTTTCCTCTTAAAATCTTCAAGCATAACTGATCGAGTGGCTTAAGCTTTAAATAAGCCCACTTTAGGACTATAAATAATCTTCCCTGTTTGGTTAGAATTAAATTCCAGTTTAAGCCTCTCTTACTTCTAGTAAATAATTATATACTGTGTATATTTATTTGTAAAAAATAGCTAATCATCGAAGACATTCAGAGGGTACCTGCCCCCTTGTATAATTAAACATTTAAGATCCGATCTTGCGAGTCTTATTAATATAATTTAGATATTTGGTCAAAAAGTTAATTAAAAGACTACAAACTCATCATTCCGCCATGTTCCCTTTTCACATCATGCTAATAACTAGACATAGCAGTACTGCCCCTTTTTTTAGGTATAATGTAATTGCGGATTCGACGAGGTCACGTTAAATAAAATGACTGGATAACAGCACCATCGCGCTAAGGAGAGATTGTCACGAGAAGTAAGTTTCCCACCCACTGCCTTCAAGAACATCCATTGGGCAAACTAGAGTTAAGTCTTCAACACTTTAAACAATTAACCATTGTTTAAATTCATGGGGATCCCGCCAATTTTCCAAGAGGAAAAAATAGGTGAATGCGATCAAAAGTGTTGATTTAAGACGAATAATGTGAGCTGTAATTGAAGGGAATAAGCAATCATCTACTAATTAACCATATTTCTTATCATAGTCTGGAGGCAAGTTTAACTTTTCATTGGTCATAATGGTTGTAATATTACTTCCATGTCTAGAATGTCTTAGACCGAAACTTATATGTAGTTAAAAAAATTGCCTAACACAGCAAAGAATATCAGAGGGGAAACTACCGGACAAAGGCGTGTTGAGACAATTGTTTTACATCGAGAGAGAATTAGCGGTTTCATGTTAATATTTTAAGGGTGACAAGGTACAAGCTGTAGAAGATGAACTAGTCAAAACTTCTCCGTTTTTACTGTCTTCCGGCGAATAATGAAGTGATGACAAAACATGGTCGTTTGGGGAAATGAAATCAAAAAGGAAGCATAATAATGGATATAGATCTCTTCATATCTGGGAAGAAGACAACTTCAAATCAAGGGAAGGAAAACAGATAGTCCTTGCGTCATGACAGAAGAAAGGAGCTTACTAGATTATTAGTAGCGTCGAATGAGCTTTAAATTAATTAGTGTATTGCAGATTATGATAAGTTTCAGCATCCTTTCCTCTAGTTTTTTAGACGTGACCCCTTGTCTTGTAGCTCGTAAGGAGTTTATCCTTAAGAAGAGTAATGTGTCCTGAGCATACTAGTAAAGGATGCGATACGCTTATCATCAGATTTGTTTAATCAGGTATGTTCTTTTCGTGAAGAAGAAAATATGGCTTGTCACGAAATCAAATTTTACTTTATTAGGTGGGTTTTGTTTTCTCAAGTGTGTTCTAATTAATGGAACTTAATCTGATCTGATGAACTCATTTTCAAGCCCGGTCACCACTACATTGTGATTTTTTAGTGCATTGTATCTCTAACTTTGAAATTTTACTATTTCATCTGCATCATATTTTATAGTCAGCAAGTCTTGCCGAGCAAAACATTTTATCTCGTATCTAAATTTTAGTGATATCCGTTTTCATCAAGTCAATTTATCACTTTGCCTTTCCTATTTCCCGTTTTTTCTCCGAACACTAACTTCCCCAAATTGAAAATGATTTTTTTATACCTCGATTATCACCCAAAAGCTTGTTTTAATTGTCGGTTTAAAATATCCTCAAACAGTTCGTAACAGAGGAAAAAAAATCAGTGTTGACATTCAAGCTCCATTTCAATGTTAAAAAATGCAGTTATCTCAGTGGATACAGTAAAGGAGTATCCAACAAACATTATGTAACCTCAGAGAATCACCATGATCCTTTATATGGTAAGCAATTCATATCTTCGATTTTGTTTCCTTTTATCCATATATTTGCTATTCTGGGCCATTTAAGTTTCATATATATTCACAGCCACTAGATTCCTAGCTTTTCTATCGACCCTATTTTAGCAAACTTTGCTGAGAATATTCCCTTTCTTACATCCTCTTGAAACAAATTGAACAAATTTGTTGAAAATTATTATTGTCTCAATCGAGATATTTAATAGTCTAAACTAATACCTACTTAGATCACTTCGTTTATTTTCCTCTCAAAAATATGCTATTGGGATCATTGCCTTACGGTTAGGTATAATATAAATCACTTTTAACTTAGTCTTAGTTCATTCCTTTCTTTCTTCTTTCATTACCTTCTGCCACATTGTTTTTAACTTATGTTAAAACTTATATAAAATGTATATTTATAGAAGAAGTATTATTTCTCAAAGACATCAAATATCAAAATCTCATCACGTAAATCTAGTTTTGAATGAATCAAGTTCGGTTGCAAAGGATTGGATATAAATTGGTTACTGCTATTTGGATGGAGGCAATGGTGAAGCAGGTTTCGTTGTAAGAGTGTTTTTTGGTGAAATTATGATTTTATATAGTCATCACAGACATCGGTAGAAGCAAATATACACGTGTAAAATGATACATAGCCTATTCATATCGTTAGATACGCCGCTGGCTCTGTTTATATAATATGTATACCTACGACAATTTTCTTTGCAAGGAATTCGGAATGAATAAACTCACTTTCAAAGTACAGAGTAGCATCAAATATACTCCAACTATACCAAGAAGAAATGTAAGGTAGAACAACATATGTTTAAAGGCAATATATTTGAACCTTTTAAATCGGAGACGAATTCCCAAAGGTTCTGGCGCTTCATTCCAAGTCGCGTAACCAAAAACGAGTTGGACCATACCTTTTATACATTATTCAAGAACATAAATATATGAAGGTGACGTTTATTTTGATTGACCAATTTCGACACATACTTACGAAAACAGACTCAGAATGAAAATGTTCCAGTATCGTGCGTGAAAACATATGCCAATTTCATACACTTCTATTCACGTAACAAGTCTCCAAATTAAAGGTTTCCTCATACGACTTACGTATCTGTGTGAGAACTCGTCTTCAGACCGAGAGTGGAGGTAAAACAGATGAGAGCCTGTTTAAATTGATTTTGCGAGAAACATGTTCAACTGAAGTTTTCCCTGACTTGATTTAGTGGTAGACTCAAACTATCACCAAAGTTATTTATTTCATATATCTCACCATAGTAATTCGCTAATTCGTATTATTTGATTCATCGAGTTACTGTTACTGTGGATCGGTTAAAACTCAACCAAAAATATAAATAAATAGAATTATTTGTTTCCCTTTACTTAAGGTAATAAAGGTGAATATTTGCAGAAGCGATAAATCTTCCATTATTGTGGCTATGTACATCTTTTGCGCTGCTCAATCAAAGTTCTCTCTCTGTAAAATCCTAATGACGAAGCGCACGCTGTGGGAATCCCCTTATAGTAAAGGGATTAGAGAAGTATTTCTGGAAATACGGTTAAAAAAATAGAAAATCGCAATTTATATTTTCTCACTCACACAATAAGCTGAAAAAGTGAATATTGGGCTAAAGCCTAGAGCGTAAGGAAGTGATCTCAGATGTGGTAATTCATTGAATGGATTCAGGATTTCGATGACTTCTCTGAATCTGCCCCAAACTGTAAATATCCGTGGTTGGACCAATTATTAAATTATAGAAAACTACTAAAAAATTAAAGGACTTGAAATGAATCTAGATCGCTGTTAAAACCCTCTCAAAATTATTATTTAAAAATTAATAGCAATATTGAAAAGTTGAAAAAGGTCAGAAGAAAAGAAGAAAAAGAAATAAATTGGTGGAAGAAAAAGAACAACAGGAAAATTGACCGGAAAGGTATGTAGGTCTCATTTAGTCAAAAGAATTTACATATTAACTATATTATAGGAAAAAACTAAAAAGATTGAATGAACTAATCGAAATTTTTTGTGAGGTATTAAAACTATTTTTTCCTTTTTTGTAGAACAGAGACCTTTAAGACTTAGCCAGAACAATAACTAATCCAAATAGGTATAATTGAAATATGTCAAGTGGGGAACTTGACAAATAAATTAATACAGAAAATATATATTGAAAGAAAACAAGATTTGAAGAAAATAATTATAGGAACCTCTTGACCTATTGATGATGGAAGAGTAATGGTGTTTATAACAAACTTGTACAAGAATCAAAGAAACTAAATAACAATAAATGAATCCCTTTACTGTGACTATCTTAACGTTGTCGGAGTTTGAACATTTAATTATGTGTATTATTCATGTAAAATGAATCTGTTTGCACAGCCACTTCACTTCCCAAACAGAGGTGGAAGAGAAGATCGGTGGACTAGTCTTTGTCTTCCATCTGTTACTAGAACAGCTTTTATTGTCTATTTACTGATTTAACCTTGTTCTCTAGTCGGCTTTATTTTAGGCTTATTAATACAAGCGACTCATTCAATACAAGAGGTAATAATGGAGACCATTTTTATTTATTTATTCATATTTTAAAGGAGGCGGAAAAATAATGCTGGCATCTCTGGAACCAAGGTTTTGAATAAATCGTTTTGAAGAGTATAGTAAATTAAAGGAAGTATAGTAGAGAATTTTTGGCCCACTAAGAACTAGAAGCCACGAAAGTCTACTCAACTTCTCCTTAGTTTGGCCACACAAGAAATAGTGAGAAAGGTGAAAATTAAAGTACAAAAGAGATATTATTAGCAGGAAATTTTGCTTATACCAATAATAAGCAATAAATAATTAAGTATTAAAGAACATGTATAATGAAACTGCTTTTCCAAATCAGAGTACAAGTCCTCTATATTCACTCACATATAAGATCTTTCGGCTATATCGCATATTAAAGGGGTATCAAGGAAAATAGCCTAAAACAAACACCCTGATCTATAATAAAAAGACATTTAATGGTTTATTTTTTTCAAGGAAATGATCTCTTGCCTAAAGGCACTAGAAAGCCGCATAAAAATAACGTCGAAGGCACATTTAATATTCTTTATGATTCTAAAGATGGATGTATAAAATATTTATAAATTTCTTCACCCTCTATTAAATTTTATATCCATTTTAATTTATAATAAAGGAAAATAATAGTTTATGTGAAAAAATTTCAGCCAATATTTTAATCACATTTCTGTAAAAACAAATAAAACTGCGTGTTCATTTTACCCTCCTTACTTTCGCTCTCTTGGAGGGAGGGTAGAGAATCGTCCCCTCTACGAATCATTGAAAGGCATAATGGTGGGAAATAATAGAGCTAGCAGGCAAACTGTGGATCTTCCGTGATGTTTTAATGAAATGAAATAAGAATAAACGGCGTAACCAAGCAAGAAACTTTTTTTAAGGGAAAAGGTGATGGGAGAAGTAGCAAACAAAGGTAAAAAGGCTGATGAACTTTGCTTACATAGCTGAGTTCGGCTACCTCTCATTATAAGTAAGTCGAAGGCACAGTCACATGTTATACCAAACTAACCTTATGAGTGTGTGTAAGGTAAATTGCAGGGGCGAGTAATGAGATGCTCCATATAGTAGTCAGCGAAGGTAGGCCCTAAAGGAGACCACATAGCCACTCCATCCACTCTACAAGGCCGGCAGGACTAATATCATTCCTTGATGTGGAAAGCTTGTTTACGAACGTGCTTATCGCTCAGACCACCGACATCATTATAAAAAACGTGTACCACCATCCTACAATATCTCCTTCAAATCTTGACCCAAACATCTTAAGGAACATGTTATGTTCATGCACATCAGAGGCTTCGTTCAGGACACCAGACGGTAATCTATACACGCAAGTGGATGGAGTGGCTATGTGGTCTCCCTTAGGGCCGACCTTCGCCAAATACTATATGCGTCAACTTGAAGAAAGATTATTGGACAACAGTGAAAATAAGGCCTAAACATATTGCCGAGATGTAGACGACATTTACATCAACGTCCAAAACGAAAAACATTTGATAAACATCAAAACAATTTGAGGAGAACTCCGTGTTAAAATTCACTTATGAATTGAGCACGGGCAATGAACTCCCTTTTATGGACGTTGAGGTTCAAAACATCAATGGTAGCTATATCACAAAAGTATATAGAAAATGTACGGACATGGGAAGATGCCTCGATGCGGATAGTGAATGCCCTGAAAGATATAAAATAAGTGTAATCGGCTCATACATCCGCCGAGCATATAAATGCTGCTCTACGTAGGAACTTTTCCATTAAGGGATCTCACGAACAAAACAAACACTCGTAAACAACGGTTTCTCGAACAGTATGATTGGCAAACAACTCCAATCATTTAATCATTTTTAAATAATTACTTCAATAATTACTTTACCAAACTCAATGAATACTGCAAGCATTATAATAACTGTAATTATATTAGCATGCCAACTACCACAATTTCGAGACGTTTAACTATGCATCTGCAAAGCGGACGACTTAAAAATCATATGGAGAGCACACACAACATCAACCTAACGAGAGATATTCTACTTGACAACACCATAATTAAAAGAAAGAGGTAAATAAAGCTAGGCTCAACATCTTAAAAGCCATTTTAATAAACGAAGAAAAGCCGACCATCAATAGTCAAGCGTTAAGCTGGAATCGAACATTAAATTTGTTGTAAAATTCCACTCACCGGATGGGCTCGTTTCCTCTAACGTTACGATCAACCGGACCAAATAAATACCCCCTAAAAACCGTTTTCTTTCATTCAGTCTCATTCCGACTCCACATTTCATTGGTAAAGGAAGAAAGAATATACTAGACGCTCCGAAGATGATCGAATAAGATCGAAAACTCAGCAATTTAGTTTTGTTTTTACCAAACCCATTTATTTAAAAGACAGATAAATACAGGAAAAGTAATCTACCATCTACAAGATGGAATAAAAAACACAGTTAGAAGAATAGAATGTTGCCAAAGGGAATTAACTAAGGCAAAATATACTAGGGTCTTCAATAAAATTTGCATATATATATATATAGATATATATGGATCAATTAAAGATAGTCCCTCCCATTTTACCATGTAAAGATCATCCCTCACAAAGTTACACTGGTAAAGCTAATCCCTCCAAAGGATAAATGAAAATAAATAACTGTTAAAAAATTTATGTAGGAACATATTTGTTTTTTACATTTCGGAGGTAGTACAAGGGTGTATGGTAAGTTTTTATTACAAACTATTTCCCTACTAAAAACATTTTAATCGTTTAAATTCCCCAAATTATCCCGAGAGCCTCTCGTACAATCACAGCGTAGTTCTTTTCACGAGGTAGCCATTTTCGACTTGCATATGCAATGGGAAAGCTCTCATAATTTTTCCCGTACTAGACTAGAATACAAACTATTCCCTCGTTGCTGGCATCTGTTCGAAAGCCAAACGTTTCATCTGTATTGGGCAAATATAATATTTAGGCCGAAGCGAGTTTTTCCTTAAATTGCTTAAAACTCATACCCGACAGCGGACTCCATACAAGGTGCTCAGGGCTATTTTTCATACAAGGGAGCGAAGGGTTCGTCGCAATTCTGAATAAGGTGTCTGCAAAGGAGGCAGAACATATAAAAGATATTAATTTATCATTGGTCACTGGCAGAGGCATTTAAAAAATGGCTCGATTAATATTCTCCTGAGGAGCTTGCCAGTTATTTCAAATACGGAAGCCTAAATAGTCAATTGCTCTGTAGGTGAAATGAGAGTTTCTGGGACCGATGGTTAGATTATGCTCCCGAACTCGTAGTAAAAGTGCTTGTAGAGCGGTCAGGTGCTGATTCCATTCATTCGTAGGCATATAAATATTATCACAATAGAATGATATATTTGGTAACCCATCTAATTTCCTTCTCACTATCCGATTATAATTACTGCATGCAGTGACAAGACCGAAGGGAAGTCGTTGAAATTGCATCTTCCCCTTTTCAGTTGGAAAGCCGTGTATTTTTTGACCCCTTCTCTTAACGGAATTTGATAATAAGCCTTGCACAAATTCAGCTCTATTATGAATTTGGCTTTCTCAAACAGATGAAGATTCTGATCAATAATGAGGATCCGTTCTGCACCGAATACGGTAACTGAATTAATTTCCTAAATTAAATGCACCTCGGTATGATCCATATGGTTTCTTAACTATAACAACCACCATAGCAGCTTCAACATCAGCATTAAATGCTTCCCACAGATGTATTGGAAGCAGATACCACTTAGATCGAACGCGTTATTGGGTGGTCAATTGGATGTTGTTTTCAAATCGAGCTGCACAACCAGGATATTCTGAGATAACGTCACCGAATTGCTTTGGGAGTGATTGTAGATGCGCTATCTATAAGGACGACAGCTGGTCGCTCACTTTTTTGTTCAGCCGACGTGGATTCAGTTGCATCTGGCAAGACGTGTAGGGGGTATTTGCTGTCTTGCTCTAGGCAGGCAACTTGTACTACACTTAGGAGGTGCATGATATAATTAGCCTCCATAGGAGATTCCTCATATATAAACACAATCTGTTGAGCCCCTACGCGTTGGTGATACTTCTTGAGAAGATTTCCGTGTAAAAGCTTCTTTCCTCTTGACGTTTTAATCAAATTATCCATGGAGCCGCGTTTCTCGATCACTTGATAGGGGCCCTTCCATTGGCTTAGTAATTTGCTGTTTTCATTTGGGAGCAACCACACTTCATCACCTGGTTTAAATTTTATATCTTCAGATTTGTAGTTAAGTAAGTTTTATATTTATGCAGGTTAATATCCACATTTTGATACGCTATCTCGGCGCACTTCTCCAACCTCTGTCGTAATTCGAGCAGATACAAATATGAAGATTGGATTTTCTGATCCTGTTTTTGATTTGAAAATAGCTCTTTCAAAATACTAAAGGGGCCTCGTACATTCCTTCCGTATAGTGGGTGAATCGGCCCGATCAACTCAATCGCCACTCGGGAGAAGAGTTCGGAGATGATTGGACCCTTTTATTGCGGGTGTAGGCTTGACTCGCACTCTAATCGCAGTCTTCTAGCAGATGTCACACGAACGACAGTAACGCATGATTTCGTCCGATGCACCTGTCTAATAGAAATATTTAAAGACCAGTTTTGCCTTCTTACAGTGGCTAAAATTACCCGAAAAGACACTATCATGGGCGGTTCAAAGCATGAATATGACATGGGAGCGGAGAACATATAATACTTAGGACTCTGTGTTATTGTCTGCTTAACAAATAAAGAGATTAGCTTGTTGCCCCTAATGGACACTCGCATCTTGTTTTGCGCCTCTATCCATAGCTGTTGAAGAGATTCGTACTCTTTCTGAATTTTTTAAAGTCTTCGTTCAGGACATTTAAGCAATCTGAAGCACAAGGGATTTCCAGAGGTTAAGTTGTGTCCATTTCTTTAACCGCTTGAGATCGAGTGGTCACGGGTTAAGCCACAGGGGTAGGTGGATACCCGTGGATTCTAGCCAAATAAAGAAGCACAAAACTTGATAAGCACTGCGACAACCTGGGCCCAGCCAGTGAAGTAGGCGCACTCAATGTAGAATCTCACAATGGGGTACGTGTTAGCGCGCCACAGGTAATCGTGCACTGTTGCAAACTTGTCTTGAACTAGAGCTAAAAGCAGAAGTAATCTGTCATATATCACGATGCACGTGCACCATATGTCGCGCACGAGATTTAAGATTCAAAAACCGTTCACCGCTCCAGTTTCGAAGTGAAGATCTCCAGGATTGATTTTCGAAAACATGAAGTACATCGGGGGGCCGGCTGACTCGGTTTTCTTGTAGGGAGAGGTGCTTCTGGTTGTGACGGCATTTGAGCCTGCGTGGCACTTATATTGTGCACCTGGTGGGGATGTTCACCCCTAAATTAAAAAAGCAGAGTGATTAGAGGAGAAGGATTTGATCTCACGTTTGTCTGGTTTTATGAGCCTTTTCTTTGGAAGAGTGTAGTTCCGTTTTCTTCCCTTTTTTGGATAGCAATTATTGTGATAGAACGGGTTAAGGCAGCGTTATTTTCAACTCCTATCACATGTTATTTATAACCACGATGCTCCCACGTGCATCTTCGCTTCGAAGCTTGGCGCCTTATCGCAGCCACCGGATGTCTATGTTTAAACAAGGAGGTTATCGTCCCCCCGTTCGCTCCCATACGTCGACCTCGCCAGATTGAGGTAGGCTTATGGGCAGATAAGGCATTGTTCCCAGCCTCGGCTGTGCATTCCCTCGAAGCTCCGACTCCATTGTCCCCCACGCCAAGGAAGTGACTCGACTATTTAGATGGAAACTTTACCACTAAGATCAGATTGGAAATCCAGATTTTCGTCGCGAAACATCACCACGACCCTCTTTCACTTTGAGCGCCAAGGGACCTCGACCTCGAGATTCACCATCACTTGTCCAGAAGGAGGACAAAATCTCTTGAGTGCCAAAGTTCGAGCCTTTGCGACGCCGAGTCCAAAAGGTTTTCCCCTCGTTGTTCAGACAGAGAACACCGTAGAACAGTCATTGTTCTTTTGAGTCCGTTCGGCTAAGAAGCGGTTCTCACCCTTCCCCTTTGTTGTTCAGAGGAGAACAACATTAGAACAGCAATTGTTCTTGAGCCCGTAGACAAGAGACGGTTCTCCCCCCCCCTCCCCTGTTGTTCGGAAGAGAAGAACGTAGAACAGCCATTGTTCTTCAAGCCGTTCGTCGAGAAACGGTTCTCATTCCCAAGAGGCCACGTCAGGATCATCTTATTCCCCCCCCTCTTCGGCTGGAACTCGCCAGCGGACCAAAAATTCCTTCACGTCGCCTTCCACTGCACCACTCGTATAAAGTTACGTAAGCCAAACGTTACCTTTGAGTATTGAACCCTTTTGTCAATTCTATCCTGTGCTTTAAATGGTTTAGCGAACCATCCCATCTCTTTAACTCTATATTTGTTTTACCTTTTTAAATCCGTTAATCCTCGGATTAGCCTGAGCCCCCACGACCCTTACCATTCTCTGTTGATGTCAATATTTTCCGTTTTGTGTTTGTTGATAGTTATTATTAATAAAACTCTATTTTATTAATGATAGCAATATTATTATCCTTGAGCTCAGTTCCACTTCTTAAGCATATCGAAGATATATAATATCGGCCGCCAGACATTAACGCACTCTAAAGATAATTAGAGAATTTCCCTCAACGAATAGTGATATATGGTATATCGTCGGGAGTCCATTCTACGACATGTATATATATATATACTATTTAAATTTGGTGTCAGGTGTGTAAGGTTTAACGCTATATCTTTGCAAACACTGGTCTCAGTCGAGTAAAGCATAGTGTTATTTGTTACAATAGTAGAGTATAGTAGTTCCCTTTTGTTTTAACGATTGCTATCCCTTTTTTTGTTGAAACTTAAGAAGCTGGAGTAGCTCAAGGAACTGTTATAATAATTTGTTTGTGTTTTTTTTTGTGATTTTAGTCAGTGGTTGTTTAGATCGAGAAACCAAGTACGAATAGGTCTGTGCCCATATTTAGGTAGGCTAATTTCTCTAGAAGGAATAATTCTTGTTGCAAGGAATTTTAGTTGGTTGACTAGTGCGCCCCAAGTGCAAAGACTTTCCGGAAAAGAACTAATTGAGTACGTTCAAGAGGAGCAAAGAAAAGAGCGTGAAGAAAAAGAACGAGAAAGAGAAATCCAACGAGAAAACAGAGGAAGAGAGATCCAACGAGAAGAAAGAGATAGAGAAATCCAACGAGAAGAACGAGAAAGAGAAAACCAACGAGAAGAAAAAGAAAGAGAAAGAGAGGAACGGATAAGACAAGCTGAGCTTCACCATCAGATTGAATTAGTTCGTGTTGAAGCAGAGATACAGTCCGCCAGTTCCTGTTCCGAAGCCCCCCCCCCCCCCAAATCTCTCACTAAAGCTCCCCAATTTCAAGGATGGAGAGGATTCCGGAGCATTTTTAGCCCACTTCAAAAAGATCCTCGAAATCAATAACATGGATCTGGAGGCTGAAGGTGTAGCCAGATTACTTCCCCTGTTAAATTGTAAATTGCGCGAAATTTTTATATCTTTACTATCTGAGTGTACAATTAACTACAGCACCTTAAAAGCTGAGTTATTGGCCGCTCATAATATGACTTCGTATTTCTACCGCCAAGAATTTCGAGGAGGTCGTATTAAACCCGGACAGACGTTCCGTCAATTCGGATACATTCTTCAGAGGAATTTTAAATTTGGGTTAGAATCCTCAAAGGTTGATCCGAACTACGAGTCCTTAACAGACTTCGTGTTGCGAGAGCAATTTTTGGCGTTTCTCCAGACGGAGATCCGCGCGTTCGTCAAGGATCGGCGGTGACAGACCTTAAAAGAATGTACCGAAGAAGCGGATGTCTACGCCGCCAGCCATAATTTATACCCAAAGGAGAATCGAACTTCTCACCAATCCTCCTACACGGGAAGAAAAAAGGATTCGCGCCCCTTCACAGGAAAGCCGTCGAAGTTTCCGAGCCCCGTAAAACCCCAAAATTTCTTTCCCCAAAACCAACAACGGGACTCTAAACCTCCCGTTAAGATTTCTCCTCCATCTCTCTTCCCGAAGCGACCAATCATATGCTTCACCTGTGGTGTAGAAAACCACATGAGCTGGAATTGCCCCCAAAATTCTAGGCTTAAAAGCGGACCAGCCCACCAAGTTCACCAGATTAATGCAACCCCAGCTCCCCCTGTGGTGCAGACCCAAGCAGGAACTTCTCCCCCCCCCCGTCACGCCACCAGGTAAATTTTTTTTTTTATAAAAGTTCATCGGAACTTTGAAATTTGAGGAGGGCAGCGTGAACGGCTGTCGAGTATCGACTCTCGTCAGGGACACAGGATGTACGTGTTTCATCGTGTCCGACAAACTCCTCCCCCCAGTGGACCCTAACCACGAAAAATTTGCGGTGGTACATGACTACCTTGGGCGGGCGAACCAATTCCCCGTCGTTAGATGTTACCTGCAGTGTCAATATTATGATGGCTGGGCTGAAGTCATTTCAGCACCCATACAATTCTGTTCCGTGCTTATAGGACAGAGCCCCCAACTAAGTTTCGACCCTGTCTCTCAGGCCGCCCTTCCTCGAGGCCGAGATAAGAAAGAAGCCCAGGAGCCCATCCCCATCAGAACCCCGATACTGTCCGATTTCTCGGGAACCCTTAACCAGGACTTTAGGACGGCACAAAAGGAGTGTGAATTACTAACACCCTTAGGCGATACGGCCCAAGACAAGGACACGGAGACTGTCCGTGGACCCCAAGAAAAAAAGAACCCCTAACGCGCCCATGGAGGTACCTTCGTAGAACTGGACGAAGCATCGGCGCTTGAAAAAGATTACCCCACGGAGTCCCTTAAGATAATACAGATAGTGTGCCCCCATTGATGCTGATTACCCTCCTCCTTCCCTACCAGGCGAGTCTTCGGAACCCTCTGACCTGGATATTGACGCGCAGCTGACACCGCATCAAAAGAGTCAGCTACAAGAACTATTTAAATGGAGTCACCATTTACCCACCCTATTAGCTCTTTTCGAGCGACTGCGCGAAAATGGCCTCACCATTGGCCCCAGCAAATGCCATTTTGCCCACGAAACCATAAAATATTTTTGGTTTCGAAATAGAACAAAGCCAGTTAGGTCCCCAAGAGAACAAGATTAAGGCAATCGACGACATGTCCCTCCCGATTACAAAGAAGCAATTAAGATCGTTCCTAGGATCAGCTTCTCACTATCAGCGATTTGTTCCGAATTTCGCTGCAATTTCGGCCCCCCTCAGCCCCCTTCAAAAAAAGAATTTCCCCGATCGTTTACGTTCGAATGATGTCGCTGTTTCCCATTTTAATCAGCTCAAGAGTAAGCTCATTTCTGCCCCCATTTTAAAGTTACCCAACCCGGAAAAATCCTTTGGGATTAAGACAGACGCGTCCAACGAGGGCATTGGAGGTGTACTCCTTCAATATGAGGATGACGGCATGAGTCATCCAGTTGCATATGCTAGTCGTCAATTATTACCACGCGAAAAGAGATATGCCACTATAGAAAAGAAAGCTCTATCAATTATCTGGGTCATAGGCAAATTCAAGATGTACTTGATAGGTAAAGAATTTCAGATAGGAACCGACCACCGTCCGTTAGCCTATATTAGGAATGTGCGACACTCCAACGGCCGCATCATGCGCTGGAGTTTACTCTTGCAAGAGTATTAATTTAAAATAAATTATATAAAAGGTTCCGATAACCAGGTCGCTGACGCACTCAGTAGGAATGCGTTACCGAATAGCGTATAGTAATTGTATTCATAGGATTAGTATCTCCATGTAGGTATATACCGTCTTGTTCGACTTAAATTAGGATTCTCTTGTAATATAATTAGTTAATGTATATGTCTGAGTTTTGTAACGCTCAATGTTTTTTTTGTTTTTTTTGTATGTATATATTTGTACCTATTAAATTACGTATAAAATATTGAGTCCTATATGTACTAATTTTATATCATTTCATTGTTCCATGCCTTTTTTTTATTAAGTTTGTATTAAAGGTTATTTTTCCTTATAATCAAAAGATTAAAAAAATCATATGTATTGAGGTAATACTAGTTAGGTGCAGGAAAGTACGGTTGGTACAAGAAAACGAGTTCCCCACAACGGAGGTCTATCGTTGTCCCTTCTCTCTTTTTTTTCGAAGTGACAACTTCCCCTGGAATGGAGGGGTGTGATAGAACGGGTTAAGGCAGCGTTATTTTCAACTACTATCCCATGTTATTTAAAATCACGATGCTCCCACGTGCATCTTCGCTTCGAAGCTTGGCGCCTTATCGCAGCCACCAGATGTCAATGTTTAAACAAGGAGGTTATCGTCCCCCCGTTCGCCCCCATACGCCGACCTCGCCAGATTGAGTTAGGCTTATGGGCAGATAAGGCATTGTTCCCAGCCTCGGCTGTGCATTCCCTCGAAGCTCCCACTCCATTGTCCCCCACGCCAAGGGAGTGACTCGAATATTTAGATGGAAACTTTACCACTAAGATCAGATTGGAGATCCAGATTTTCGTCGCGAAACATCACCACGACCCTCTCTCACTTTGTGCGCCAAGGGACCTCGACCTCGTGATTCACCATCACTTGTCCAGAAGGAGGACAAAATCCCTTGAGTGCCAAAGTTCGAGCCTTTGCGACGCCGAGTCCAAAAGGCTTCCCCCTCGTTGATCAGACAGAGAACAACGTTAGAACAGCCATTGTTTGTTCGAGCCCTGTTGACAAGAAACGGTTCTCACCCTTCCCCCGTGTTCAGAAGAGAACACCGTAGAACAGTCATTGTTCTTTCGAGTTCGTTCGCCAAGAAGCGGTTCTCACCCTTCCCCCTTGTTGTTCAGAGGAGAACAACATTAGAACAGCAATTGTTCTTGAGCCCGTAGACAAGAGACGGTTCTCCCCCCCCCCTCCCCTGTTGTTCGGAAGAGAAGAACGTAGAACAGCCATTGTTCTTCAAGCCGTTCGTCGAGAAACGGTTCTCATTCCCAAGACGCCACGTCAGGATCATCTTATTCCTCCCCCCCCCCTTCGGCTGGAACTCGCCAGCAGACCGAAAATTCCTTCACGTCGCCTTCCACTGCACCACTCGTATAAAGTTACGTAAGCCAAACGTTACCTTTGAGTATTGAACCCTTTTGTCAATTCTATCCTGTGCTTTAAATGGTTTAGCGAACCATCCCATCTCTTTAACTCTATATTTGTTTTACCTTTTTAAATCCGTTAATCCTCAGATTAGCCCGAGCCCCCACGACCCTTACCATTCTCTGTTGATGTCAATATTTTCCGTTTTGTGTTTGTTGATAGTTATTATTGATAAAACTCTATTTTATTAATGATAGCAATATTATTATCCTTGAGCTCAGTTCCACTTCTTAAGCATATCGAAGATACATAATATCGGCTGCCAGACATTAACGCACTCTAAAGATAATTAAAGAAGTTCCCTCAACGAATAGTGATATATGGTATATCGTCGGGAGTCCATTCTACGACATATATATGACTAGCCGCAAAAATTTACATCCGCTTCCTAGATGCACTCTTTAAATGTTAGGTACTTCCAGTTTTTAACAAAGGATCTAATCTCGCGGAAGTGACGCCAAAAGTTGGTTTTTGAGGACAAAGTCAACCAAAGCATCATATTCCTGGGGAACTTTAGACGCATCTAGCCAGAAATTAAAATTATACTGAAAGGAATATCCAAATTGACGAAATGTTTGATTAGGCTGGATCCGACAGTCCCGGAACTTTGCACGGTAAAAGTTTGTAGTCATGTTATAGGCAGCAAGCAATTCGGATTTTAACGTCGAATAATTAATGGTTGCCTCTGATGGGAGTGAGATGAAAATTTCCCTGAGCTTGGTACTAAATAGAGACAACAACCTAGCTACGCGTCTTTTTCCTTATCTCACCCATTTACCTCAAAATTTCTCGAAGTAAGTTGGGTATGACCCTACATCTTCTCCTTCATTGAAAACATAAAATTTTATGGAGGCAGTTTGTTGCACTTCGGTCTTCGAATTAATATGAAATCGTTTCGTTTCTGGGCCTCGTAATTTCCAGTTCATGTACACGAATTTTCTCTCTTTCATCTCTTTCTTCTTTACGTTACTCTCTTCTCTTTTGTTCACGTTCTATCTCTTCTCTTTCCCTGTTGCCGCGGAACATCTAATCTGGGCCACCAACATATATTTCTTAGTTTACTTTCGGCCAAAACAGCTTTGAACCTCTTGAAGCGTCTAGTTTCAGGTTCTCCCGTTGTCTCAAAGAATACCTTGAAGACACTGGAGAGAACGATCTCTAATGTATGATAACAAGCTATCCACAGTAGGTCTCTCCCAACTCCTTTCTCAAAGAGCATATAAGTTCCACGGGGGATTCTCATGTTGAAGGCAGTTATATCGAAGACTAGGCCATGAATATGAGGATGGAGTGAGCAACAGTCTAGACTCAACATACATGTCCCATGTTTCACTTTACGTCGATGGCACAGCCTCAAAGTTCTCGAAATTACCCGGACCAGTAAAAACCACAGCTATACTGGCCACAGTTCCTCCATTCTCAGTGTAGTCTGGGAGAAGCTTAGCATCCCAATGCAGGAGAAGTGGTACTTTGGGGGTAAAGTCTTCTCAATCTTGAGTGTCTGCTTGATTTCGTTCTTGCCGCTTAGAACTTGTGCCACGGTTCCTGCCACTAACACAGATGCGTAGTCCAGAAGGTTGACTGGGTTAAAATTTGATGAAGTAGCAGGGAAGTTGAAGATCTTCGGACGGTTAGAAGGAGAGCAGAAGACATTGCCAAGAAACAAGGAGTAGACTCATTTAAAATTTCGCTCACAATACAGGCACATATACATAGGGGAATAAAAATAATCCTATAGAGTACACTTCCTTGAAACTTTTAAAATAACCATGTATGTTTTCCCTATGCTAATTATATATATATATATATATATATATATATATATTCCTCTTCGAGACTGTGCTAAAGCTGTACTGAATGCCGGCAAATTAATTAAATAGCCGCAATAAATAATTACGAAGGAAAATGGAAAATAAGGACCCACAATACAATTATAAAATTCTACCAGTATACACGCAAGAATTACTGATATTTACGTTAAAAAAGAAAAAAAGATACAGTTAAATCAACAAATGAAAACATAGTACGAAAAATACCGGCATCAGATTACAAGAAACATCTAACCTAAAGAATAAAGGAAAGATTGGAAATTAAAATACTAATAAGTTTGAAAACTCTGAGTGAAAAGAACAAAAGAAAATATACCAATGAATAATACAATCGGCATTAATGTATCTGACAGTAGCAATATCCACTGAATCTAAGAGCAGCCTACTACAGATAGCGGAAGATCCAGAAAAAGACAATTTTCATAACAAGTACGACAAGGACGTATGTATGTATACAGAAGCCAACGAGAGTTGCATGAAATTTCATAAAAATTATGAAAAATAGTGCTAATAAAATGAAAGAAAAAGCAGTTGAAAAGCTAGGAGAACTTCACAATCAGTTAGAGCAGTTATAAGACTGGACAGCCCATCGACTATTCACAAGTAATTAAGTAATGATGGAAAGATAAGTGGCAGAAATATTCATTTAAATATAATAATACAAAAATGGAAAATAAATATAAACTCACCTTCCCCCAGAAGGATAAAATTAACCAGCATAAACAGACTAACACAGGTAAAGAAGATCTTAAAAGGTCAAAATTTAATATTTATAAATGAAATAAAATTAAAATACACATACAGTTACGAAAGAAAAGTAAGTATAAAATAGAAAATGCGAAACAGTAGCAATTTACTAATGATAAAAACTGTTTTGAACGCCAGTACATATACCCACAAATAAAACACGAAAATATTCAGAAATAAAAAACTATAAGAAGTACCCTTTAAGCTTATGCCATATCATATAAATGCTAACATTAATACGTAAGCAAAATGATAGAAATTTGCCTGGCCTACGCACATGCTAGAAAAACTTTGCCCACTTCTTACTTCCTTCTATTTCAACTCTTAAAATTTACAACACACTTGATCATCGGGAGCAACCTTAGACGAGGTAGAAGGAGACAAAATGATATGTAGAGAAACATAGGAAAAATATACCCCGCGGTTCGGATTTCACTTTAATCACTAGGTCAACTGACTACCCAAGTCACCAATTTTGCCTCCTACTCTAATTCTAGCTGTTAGATACTGAACCTTTCTTCTCCCCTTCGCGCTGATTCCGACTCCCCGAATACCCTTCCACCTGGCATCTGGTGAGAACGATGGAAGGAGCCCGGAGAACTACGAGGGAGTAGCAGATCCTACTCATCCCCCACTCCCGCCCGCCATGGCAATTCCAAGGAGTGCAAAGATGAGTTAAGGGCGAGGGTCGGGCGATCTGTTTCTTTTTCTCTCACTTTCCTTTTCATTTCAATTGATTTAAAATTATAAAATATAATTATCGCTTTAAGCTTTTACACTTTTTTTTTAAATAAAATAAAAAAAGTCCAATCCTGTATATATGCTAACGGGGGTCATTTTCTGCATCGTTTATAAACTTTATTCATATTCATAACGGTCTCCTGTTTTTTAATATTAAAACCTCTTTCTCTTAATAAAATTATAAGTCCACAGTGAATTTTTTAGCCCAATATATATATATATATATATATATATATATATATATATATATATATATATATATATGTATATATAGATATATATATATATATATATATATATATATATATATATATATATATATATATATATATATATATATATATATATATATATATATATATATATATATATATATATATATACCGGGTATCTCCCAAAAATGTATACACAATTTAAATAATTGTAAATTATGTGATTATTAAAATACATTTTATTTTTAAAATTTAATAGAATCTAAAAACATGATTTTATTGTTTTGTCAAAGCCTGTTATCAAACTGACGTCCGTTCTGGTCCATACACTGCTGACAACGCGAAGCAATTGAATCGCAAACATCACGAAACAATTCGTTTGGTATTTGCGTGCATTCACGTTTAATGGCTGCTTTTAATTCAGTGACTGTTGCAGGTTTTATAGCGTAGACTTTGTTTTATAGGTATTACCATAAAACAGCCTAGTAGTCTGAGGTCTGGTGGACGCGGCGAGTATTCATCGAAACCCCTCTGTCCAATCCACTTGTTTGGTAAGTTCTCATCAAGGAAGTATCTGACATCGTGATGGTAGTTTGGGGGTGCCCCTCTTACTGAAAATATAACTCCTCCTCTTGGCATGAGAGACTGGTGCAGCAAGTTCAAGTAAAAGGGAGCAGTCACATTAGCTTAAAAAAAGAACGGTCCAATTAATCCTCTTGATAATAAGCCACACCACACTGTAACTCCTGGTAAATGAAGAGCATGGACTAATCTTGGAATGTAACTTTTCCATGGACAACGCTTCATAATGCGATAGACAGACGATTTTTTAATGCCTACCTGACGACTGGCTTGCGGCAAAGATTTTCTTGGGCTTTCGTATCACGTTTCCAACACTTTTTCTTCCTTTGTATGGGATGAAGATGTTCTTGGTCTTTCGGATCGCTTCTCGTGGACGTTCTGAACAGTTCCATCGGCTTCTATTTATCTCTAATTCGACTAATGATAAGGTGCGTTGGCGGTTCTGTTTTAAACTCCCTCCTAAATTGCCTTTGTACTTTACTTGCGTTTTCACACTTCTAGTAGCATTTTAGAATGAACTTCCTTTCTTAAAAGTTTAGTCAAAGCGCCATCATTAGTTCTGCAAGGAAAAAAAATATCATTTAAATAAACACCTACTTTACAATTATTTAAAGTGTGTATACATTTTTTAGGGTCAGCCGTACTTATATATATATATATATATATATATATATATATATATATATATATATATATATATATATATATATATATATATATATTTATTTATATATATATATATATATATATATATATATATATATATATATATATATATATTTATATATATATGTATGTATATATATATTAGCGTAGTTGGGTAGCAGTCTTTCTCGAATGCAAATTTTGTTGAAGATCATGGTGTATTTCACTTTAATTAATTTCCTTTGCCAACTTTCTCTTCTTCTAACTATATTTTTTATTCCATGTTGTAGATGGTGGATCATTTCTCCTGTATTCATCTCTCTTTTGTTTGGTAAAAACCAAACTAAATTGCTAAGCTTTTGATCTTATTCGATCATCTTCGGACTGTTTTGATATGTTCTTGCCTCCTTTACAGGTGTCAAAAGTGGAGTGAGGATCTGACAGAATGAAAGAAATGAAATAAAATGAAAAGAGAGGTGGGAGACAAAGAACAGGTCTTCCGACCCTCCCCCCGCCCTCCTTAGCGCTTATGAAGTGGCCAAGGATGGATGGAGAGAGGCATGGTACTCCTTTATAGACCCCCATAGTCACACTGTCTAGAGCCAAAGTAGGCTTCAAGCACAGTGAGTACGGCGGTTAGGAGGGAGAGGGAGAAGAAGAAGAAGGTTTTAGGATAGGACAGTGAATAAAATAGTAGGAGAGAAAAATGGACTTAGTTAGTCCTGGGACCCACAGCTTAACGTAGAATACGAACCACAGATTTTCTATATTTAACCTGAAGTTTATCCTTACCCCAGTCTCACGTATTACTGTGAGTCCCGTGTGCGAATATGATTGTTAAAAAGAAATAGATGCTGAAGGCTGAAGGAAGTAAGAGGTTTGCAAAGAAATGCTAATTTCCTGGATGTCAGGCTTATCAACGTACATTTTAGTCAGTATAGCTACCGTGATAAGGTTAGAAAGTAGTAATGGTATTTATGAGGCGTTCAAACCGGTATTAGTAAATATTCTTACGAAAAACTGGTGTAGGTTTCTATATATCTATCTATTCTTTCCTATTCCTGTCCTAGTTATAATTCACTATATGCTTTTCTCTTGTGTTGTTTGGGTTAAATAATTACTCTTAGTCGTCGTCGAGTATTAATCTCTTTCTCTAGGTGTAGATTTCTTCTTCGTCTTCTTCTCCCCCCTCGTCCATCCTTGGGAAACTTGGGAATAATCCGTGTTATCTCCATCTTTCTCTTTGTACAATTTGGTTGGTTAATTCAACTCCTACTTCGTTCTCTGTCTTTTCTATGACTTTGCTTGCTATTTTTGCAATTATTCTGTTAAGTGGCTTAATCCTTGCCTCCATATGCAGGCCTCGTAGTCTTCTTATTTCTTCTCTTCTGGTGTTTGTTATTAAGTAGATAGATTGGTTTTGGACTTTGTGAAGTCTTAATAGGTTACTTCTTGAGATCGTGTGCATCGCGATGGTTGGATAAATAATCGCGGGCTATACTATGGCCTGATATATTTTTCTCTGGATTTTCGTGCTTAGGTTAACTAACTTGTACACTCATGCCAGGCCATTCTTTCCTCGATTTACCCTCTCAGTTACGTGCTTTTTATAACCTGATATCCTAATGGTTATTCGGAGCACCTTACATTCTTTGTCGTATCTGAAGCGCTGTCCTCCTACATATACATCTAAGATGCTCCTTCTGTACATGGGTACCATTTTAAAATTATCCCTGTGGGTTTTAATTTTCTATTTTTTTTCGTATCTATTAATGCTTCTTATCTCTTCGGCAGTCATCCTAGCTTGCATTGTGCCGTTCCTGTAGTTGCAAAATATGATTTGAGTGACGTCGTCGGCAAATTGGATGTTCGAGCAGCTTTCATTCCTTGGTGGTGCAATATCTGTTGTGGTATATCTGCGGGTTTGCATTGGGGCAAACCGCAGCGACTCCTTATATTTCTCCCTGATGTCTTCTTCTTTCTACATAGGCACGTCTCTCCATTACATAATCACAAAAAACTTTCTATCTTGTTGTTCATTCCCAATTTGTGTATCTTGAGTTGTATACCCCTCTGCCATATTTTGTAGAAAGCCTTGGACACGTCCTGGCATACGATGGCTACGGTCATTTTTTCTCTCTTTGCTTTCGCTTTTTTAAAAGATGATTCCAACGGCCATCTGCGTGCTTCTGTTTCTCCTGAACCAAATTGGCAGCTGTTTCTTCAGCCATTATCATCGAGGAATTTGGACAGTCTGTTATTTATTATTTTTTCCAATACCTTACCAATGATATCTTACCCACTTGATCTGGGGGGTTTTCCGCCTTTGGTATTAAAATCATCTTTGCCACTTTCAGTTCATCAGGAAAGTAACCCATGTTCAAGCACGCAATGAAGACGTTTCTCACTCCCTCGTGTATGTTCGGGGGTGCTTCGATGTAATTTAATCTGGTGAGTCCCGATCTGCTTGGGGCTCACTAGCAGAAGTTCTTTATGGTTACTTTTAATTCCTTAGATGTAATGATTGCGTCTATTCCGTTGTTGTTGTTTCTCTTTTTCTCCAGAGAGTGAAAGGGGTATGTCCTTTCCATTTCTCCATTGAGTTCTTCCACGATCTTATTTTCGAATTCAATGTCATAGTCCTCATTTTCTTCTTTGTTAATTTTGAAATAAATTTCTTTAGTGGTCTCTAAATAATCCCTCTATTTCTTCCTCATCTTCTAAAATGTTGTTCCCTGCAACCTTAATTTTCATTTCATCCCTTGTTGTCCGTATCTTTAATCTGTTGATATATTTACAAAATTCTCTTGGTGATGTTTCCACATCTATTTTCTCGATGTGCTGATCCCATTTCTCTTTCTTTTTTTGATAAATTAGTTCTATTAGTTCTATTTCTGTCTCCTGAGTACCTTTTAGGCTTCCTTTGATGCTCGGAATCTTCTTATATTTTCTGCCGCCCCACCGATCTCCTCGCTTATAGTTACCATTTGTGGTGTCCAACTAAATTGTTTAATGGTTTGGAACGAATTAATGGGGACGGCTTCCTTCTCTGCCCTTTTAATTTCTTCTCTGATCCTATCCAACTCCCTATCGATTTCCTCTAGAGTGGCTTCCCCGAGCGGGCTGAGCACGTAATTCTTTGTACTTATCCCAATCCTCTCTATGGTATGCCTTCCATTTCTTCGAAGAGATTTGTATAGGATTCTTGTGTATGTGTATTAGAGTCGCAGTGTGGTCACTGCAAGGAACATCCACTGGTTCCATAAAATAGTAAAAGGCAGGTTGAAGTTAGCTCTGCTGATGTTCGGTTTTGTTAAGTGTTTTCTCTGTAAATATGTAGGGAAATTGGGGCCCGGTCTTTGCAGTATACATCTATTGATAAGAGTATTAAGTTGTCTTCCGATTCTTTTTGTATTTCTTTACTTAGAATCCCCGCAATTGGCATTTAAATCACTCATCAAAATCACCGGTATTCTATAGTTGAAGAGTTTAGTAAAGTTTTGTACTGGTAATTGGGGGCGCCTAGGTGGCTGGTATCCAATTGCGACAATGATGTTGCTGAATTTCATTTTAATTTCTATAGCTAAATATGCATCCTCTAATCCTTGTATTGTTTTGTACTGTAATCCTTGCTTGACAGCTATTGGCGATCCGTCTTGTGTTTCTCCTTAAAGATTTATGTTAATAACGTTGTAGTTCTATACTGAATAAGTTTCCGTAGAAAATTTCCTTGTCTTTCTATCCGCATGTGTTAATTTGTTGTATTTTTAATTTCTTAATATTCATAATCCAATTGTCCATTTCCGTTCGTTGATTCGTTTTCCGTTTATTTTGTCCTATCTGTTAAGTTATCAGTCTTTCTTCTTTTTCTGGTTCTTCTTTCGTTTCTCCTTGGTTCTCCCTCTGTTGACTGCATTCTAGGATACTTCTGCTAGTATCATCTCTGGCTGATGGACCCCTTATACTTGCTGATTTAGATCTCTTGTTCTTTGGGCTTTCCTGCGAGTAACCCGTGTGCACCCTTGCACTGTGTCGTCGGAGGAATTTTCAGTCTCTGAATTTTCGCTGATTGTGTCCTCTTCTGATTCTTCTGCCTGTTGATTTCCTTTCGCCCTTTCAATTAACTCATGTTTTGTCTTTTCTGTGACACTAATTCTGAAAATGCCGATAAGATGACTTCTTTGGGGAATTTCCTGTAACATGTTGTTGACTGTTATTGCATAACTCCGACGGTTAGATATGTTCATCACATGGGCATCTAATATACAAGTAAGTATTTTTAAGTTGAGAGTACCATCTAAATTTATTTGTGTTGCTGGTCCTCGTTGGTCATTTTTTGCCATTGATGCGTATAAGTTTTTATTTACATTAGTATTTTTTCTGTTTGACTCTTTCTTTTCTCTTTATAATTTATCTTCTTTGAAACCGAGCATGGGAAGAGATCTGTGTCTCCCTTGGGAGTTAATGCATCTTTTACCTGTGTTGTTGCAGTAACGCCAAGAATGGCCTTCAGTTCCACATTCAGAACAGATAATTAGGTCTTTTGGGGGACAATTTTGCGTCGTGTGTTTTTCTAACGCATAACATCTGAAGCATATCTGTATGGTCATGAAGACGTCTCTTTGTATGTGGGCGGATGTTATTCTCATGTTAAAAGCGAGAAGCCCCTGTTCTATGATCCTTGTAGCCATTTTGGTAGATCCACAAAAGACCTTAAAAACTTCCGTGTGATCTTTAAATTTTACCACCTCTGCTATTTTGAGCCATTTCTGTCTATCTTGAAGTTTCTCTCTTATTTTTTGGCATGAGTGCTCTCCTACCCAGGACTCACTTAACCTTACTACCAACTGCAACTCAGACCTTGCCGGTGACCAAGTTATGTAGTGTTAGTGAGAAGTTAGTTTGAGGTAAAAAGTATGAAAAAAGAACAAAGAATTTAGAATAAGGAAGAGCAACCCTTTTGGAGGGGGGGGGGTACTTCGCTCACTAGGAACAGGAATAATCTCGAATCAGCCCCAGGAGCGCATATATTTCTTCTTAGAAGTTTTCTTGAGAAGGCTTTTCATTTAGGTCCTCCTAGAACTTTTCCTCCTTTACCTGTGATAGCCATTACCAGTTCACAGCGAGAGAGCAAGCGTACAGACTGAGTAAATTTGCCCTGGTGATTAGGGCATCGCTTGCATTTTTGTTTTGCTATGTTCTTCTCACTCTTTTGATATAACTTTAAACTTTCATCCAAATTTTTACATGTTTTTTCTAACTTTTATACTTTCCTACAAATTCATAAATACACAATCTGTTTATTTTTAATTCCAAATATATATTTACTTATACGTTTTATTTAATTTATATAAACATATTTTGAATAATTATATATTTTTGAGGTGTTCAGGCTTTTAGAATTTAGTTGTAGCTGAATTAATACATTTTAATACCTATTGAAAACTTTTTTCAACATAAGTGATTTAAGTAATTTAAGACAGATTAAAGATTTAAGTCATAGGTTGTTATTTATGAGTGCTTTTGTCATAATTACGATGTTTCTATATGAACTTAGGGTCAAACATTACATAAAAGGATAGTCTATTGAAACCGCTCTGTCAATTCCTCAGCAGGAGTTCGCCTGCCGCTTAGGAAGTTTGTGCGTCGTGTGATTTTTTGTTTTAGTCTTCTCATGTCAATGTCTCGGTCCAGACTTGGCAATATTTCAGTTTCTACTTTGTTCCAGGGCTTCTTTGCTTGAGATTGTACTAAAGTGTTGATTAGTTCTAGTCCAGCTCTTTTGCGCAGTGTTCTGTGCGGTATGCGTTCCCGTCTTTTTTTGTGGTTAATAATCAAGGAGGCTTTATTCTGTACCCTCTGCATAGATCTAAGCGCCTTGGTCACCATTTTTACAGGGATATTTATTTCGCCTAGGTTGAGCCTAACGTTAGACGAAATGGGCGAGTCCGGTGAGTAAAATTTTAAAATAATTTTAACGTTCGATCTCCTTAAAAATCGTTTTATTTCATTCTGTCAGATCCTTACTTCACTCATTACATCGGTAAAGGAGGCAATAACATATGTAAACGCTCCGAAGATGATCGAATAATTTCGAAAGCTTAGCAATTTAGTTTGTTTTTTTAACAAACACATTCATTTAAAAGAGGGATGAATACAGGATAAGTGATCCACCATCTACAAGATGAAATAAAAAAGATAGTGAGGAGAAGAGAAAGTTGCCAAAGCAAATTAATTAAGGTGAAATACACCATGGTCTTCAACAATATATATATATATATATATATATATATATATATATATATATATATATATATATATATATATAAATATATATATATATATATATATATATATATATATATATATATATATATATATATATGTGGGTAATTTGTTGCCTAAATTCAATATAAATGAAAAAGTTTAGAATGTTTATATAAATATAGATATTTCTTTCAAAATTAGATGTTCTAGACATTGAAAATTGTCCTACTGATTTTATTTAATGAAATCGCCTTAGATTATAGCCATGGTAGCCAGTTGGCGTAGGAACCTTCGCTAGTCCTTTTCGACGGTTCCCTATTTATATGAGCGAAAATTTTAGAGATTCTGGACTTAGGCTAAGCCTTAGTGATGGAAAAAGGCTTTTTGGACTCTCTCAACCACACCCCACACATATGTACTATTCCAGAGGGGTTGCCTTCCGGGAAGTTAAAAGGCCAGACGTTCGAGGGAGGCGTTCAAATAAATTGTTTGACAGACATAAATGGCTCGTCTTGCTCCAGGTGACTTGGTGCAGACTCCTCTGGCATATGTACGGCCTTTGAGAGGTCAACTCTTGAATACAAGGAGACACTAACTTCTACAGCCACCCTATGTAGCATTCGGTATTGAGTACAACGCTATGCAGAAATATAACCGAGTGTATATCCTGGCTTTCATAGTTACCGTGACGCCGTACTCTCGTACTTAGTACCTGAATCATTGAACGCTTTGCTGACCCAGGAAACCTTTCTCAGGTTAAAACCAAAGCACTCGGAAATCTTCTCATTGGAGCTCACGGTTTTTAAATTTTTACCCAGGGGGAAAGGGGATAATTTGTCGCCTTTGGTAACTCTCAATTACGTGCATTCGGGTAGTCCAGAATAAGGTCAATGATGAAGGTTTTTTCTTTCTTTGATCCTCATCGACAATTCACCTCCGGAATATGATCCGTCAACATTTCAAGCAATTTTTTGACTGCAGAGAGACTTCGTACAGCGTCCGTAATGGACTACTTTCATCCAGGTTATAGTAACATGTTTTGTGTTTGCATCTATCATATCAATATCATATCTTGTCAATGAGTAATACCATTAATCGACATGTATGGTGTGTTAAAGAATGTGTTATATGAAGACACCACATATTAATACCAAGATTTCATACAATTCAATAGCGGCGCCAATTCAGATATTTTAAACCAAATGATAAGAAAGCTTGTATTTTAATTTCCTCTCCAGATGTAGTGGATACCTCCATGCAAATTCATATCTACCTATTCATAGACATACACAAGGAAGAACAAAAATTCAAGAATTTCCTCCAACACGTACTTCAACGCTTCATATTTCTCCTTCACTGTAGTCGAGTGAGCGAAAGTACAGAGACAAACTGGTTACCAAGGTGCAGCAGAAAACACTTCTGCGATCTATTGCAACTGTAATTATACAGTCTATAATTTTTAGGTTGGTACTGTGGCACTCCAGATTATTTATAAGCTGCTCAATATATGTACAGTGCACCAAGTCTTTCTTTCAGTATGAAAAATTTTGGTATTCCTAATGTGTAATGCCGAAGAAGGTGATGCGAACACTGTCAGAGAGGAATACCTCTTCAATCTGGATCCCAATAGTTCGGCCGAGGAGTTTGACATGCTGATATCGCAAACTAGATCATTTAACGCCGTTTAGGAAAAAAATGCGGAGCATCATTTTCAAAAACAACTTCTTCTCTATTTTTTTAACACTGGAGGAATTTTTGCCAATCCTGTCACGAAGTTCTCCAAAATCAGGTACTGGACTATCATGACAATAAGATAGAGGAGAAAGTCTCAAATGAAGATCAGAATATTTTTTGATTCCAGTTATCGGTTCCTTCCAACACATTAGGATTTTAAACTTCAGTCAACTCTTATTGGCTTGCTCCAACAACGCATATACTCGGTGCATGCCTTCCATAACAGGTGCGGTGCCCAAGATCCTATACCAGCAGGAGCCTCTTCGCTATGATTACTTGTCTCTGCTTCCGTAAAGTCGGGCCCTGTAAAAGCGGTACACCCTTTAGGCACCTGTTGCCCTGCCAGTCCCAAACTAATTTAAAACAAACCCTGACTTTATCCCTTTTTGACATCTTCCCTTTACCCTTTACCCTTTACCCTAAGTGCTTCCTGAAGCATATGCAGATATGCTTATATGTTTAAACTCGTGTTCCAATACACTCTCGCGTACAGTAGATTAATGGTAGAACTTTATCACACATTATAAAATTGGTCTGTGCTATCATTTAAATGTCATAGCATTAGTTTTTCTTAATGAAGATTTCAAATTTGGCGGCAAAAAGATAGTCATTTCTCCTCTTGATGGGCGTCTCTTCGTTTCTTCTCTGTGTAATAAATTTCAAATGCTTTCGCAACGAGGCCTTAATTTATTGTAAGAACACAACCAAAATTATAATCTTCTCCCACAATTTCCTCGCACTAGCAAGCCTACAATATCATAATCTGAGAAATGGATGATTTTGAATAAACTTTGCAAGTTGCCTGCTAAAAGGAAACAAAGGAAAATACCAGCTGGAAAAGAAAGAAGCTTGGTAATAGTAGCGCAATTCGAACCATTTAATCTACTTCGATGAAATCAGTAGACTTTGACTGACTACACTCTGTTATCTCTGAAAATAAAAATATACAATACAATCCCAGCTTATTTACTCATAAGCCATCGCTACGCTAAAATTCTTTCATTGCTGGCAATCCAACAATATGCTGTTTCCATTTGATTTTGTTTAGAATGCACTTGCTTTGAGTGTTCTGGCTTTGAGTGAATGGCATTTGATTGCTTAATACAATTTGAGATATACTACATGAAGACAGATTAGGATGAATACCTCACATGTATCATATGAAATCTAATTTAGCTTTATTTTGTTTGTCCCCATACAAACTTTTCATGACCAATAACCTACCTTGTTCAATACCAACTTTTTAACTATAACGAATGCGGGATGTTAATTTGATTAGAGCCTTAAAATGTAAAAAATCCTAGTACACCTTTTGCATAAATTCTAAAATGGTAAAAATTATGGAGATTGTAAAATATAGAAACTTCAAACCGGTATTTTTTTAATTTAATGGTTAAAAATATGTAAAATTCTTCTAACATTAAAACATTAATTTCTTTCCCCCAAAATTATCTATAGAAATTGCAAAATAGTGGTCAAACATTTTTCATTAAATGTTTTTCTACATCTTTTCAGGAATTTTAAACAAACTCATAAGTTGTATAAAGTCTATCTAATCATTTTCAGATATTTTCTCAGGTTGTATATTCTATATCACGTTTCCATTCAGGAATTTGATCTTTCTACTCTATAGGGTAATCGATTTTCCAGCCTAAAAAGAGAGGCTCTGTTCGGTAACCACAACGTTCTAGCGTTAGGTAGTGTAACCAGATTACTTAACCTACCCCCTCTCTCTCCCCTCGAGCCGCTGGCCGCCAGACGCCTCCTCAAACCACGAGAAGTACAAATCAACAGATTTCTGTGGCAGCAAATATAACAATGCGAAGTGGAAGAGACTAGGTGTCATAACAATGTTTACACAGGCACTATTTCCCCTAAGATTTGGGATCTAATTTCTTGTCATAGACGAAATTATAAGAGCTGCGACCAAAAGACAGAACGTGCCTTTAGGGCTAAGTGAAAGACGCTCGGAGGATCCTCGTTAGAGAAGAGGTAATACATAAGCATTCATCCACCCGCCCCCCGAGCCCCAGTGGGTTGGTGAAGTATATAGGCGGATAACTGGAAAAGAATAAAAGGAAGATTGAGTTAGAGATTGACACGACGAAGTCCGGCGGCAGTGCTCGGCAATCAAAGAAAAGAACAAAGAAAAGGTTCATTCTGAACCAGTTCCTGTTGGTCACACCGAAAATTAGCTTTTGTATTGAGGATCACTCTCATACATCTCTCGTCATAGAAACTCCCAATATGGTTTGCAACAAAAACCAGAGATAATCCTCGCCATTAAGAAATACCCAAAGTGAACTCCCTCAAACCTCCCCGTCCCCTTACCAGTCGTCAAAAAATTCAGTGTTTACTCAGCGCTCGTTAGTGCGAAGCATCTCCAGATTAACCTAAAGATTGAAAAAAAAGCATACCTTCAAGGTCCCGTTGCTTAAATCATCGGACTAAGACAACGTGCTTAACGCTATCCTTCGCCCTCACCGAAATCACCAGTTCAAAGCATCTTCAGATTAACCAGAAGATTTGAAAAAGCATACATTCAGGGTCACGTTGCTTAAATCATCGGACTAAGACAACGTGCTTAACGCCAGCCGCTGCCCTCACCGAAATCACCGGTTGCTCCAAGTCCGTCTCCTCGATAGACAAAGGCCTGGGCGTCTGAGAACACGACCACGCGCTTAACCACAAACCATTTTTTCGTCTACATAAGATCCAAGGCCAAGGGCATTCTTCAGCCGGATTCACGTGCGGTTATTTTAAAGGTAAAGAAATTCAATTATTTTTTGTGTGGCAATTAGCGTCCAATATTAAAGTGAGCTTGGGAGTCAACCATTACCTTATATTCATTTGGTTTGAATTAGTAATGCTAACATAGACTCGTTTATTCATAGTTTTTTAAATTTATTATGTTGTAATTAAAGATATATTTTTTTAGAAGTATTTAATTCAATCATAGAAACGCTGCACATGGCACTAGAAATTTTCAAAGATTAAATAACGTAAAAATAATATAGCACTCTTAGAGCAAACGTAATCAAGGAGCTATTCAAGTAGCTACCGAACCTACGCACTCTACCACTCGGCCCTTACAATACCACAACCTTCTCCCTTTATCAAGCCTAAAGATGACGTATGGAAAGATTGTATTTGGAGGCACGGGTTGTATTCAAAGAAAAAACGGAAATTTTTCAATTATTACACTGATATCTCAGCAAATTACTTAAATTGGACTGCCTCTATTTGACTTTTCTCTTCTGTGTACAATACTCGCATTAGCTGGTTCTGTGCAAAATTATTGCTGTTTCTTTTTCCTCCCTTATATATTTTGCTCCGAAGGGTAAACCACAAATATATTTGGAGGGCGAAAAATATTTAGAAATTCAGAGAACCGTTGAGGCCCCTTAAATAGTCATATTTTAGAATAAATTATGACAATATGCTGACAATTATTGATATTTTATTTGCAAGTGAAAATAAGGTCTGCGATCAAAAGTAGCGTGCCCTCACTTATTCTGATTTATGACCTTTCGACCTTCAAAACTTTCAATACTTCCCCGACTAAACTTGTGTGAACATTCGTTTAAATTATAAGATTAATGCAAGTTCTCATTATTAGTCAGTTTCTCTCGCTAAATCTTTAAAAAATACCTGAAAGAACTTGAAACAGACTAGTGTGGATAAAGTTCATATAAACGAGCTTATGAAATATTTTGTGCTAATGAGGTTAAACTAAAAATCAAGAAATCTCGAAGGCATTTATCCAAGAAGATGATGAATAGCTATTATTTGAGTAGCGAGAAAAATAAGTTAAATTTACAGGTCCATTTCTCCTAAACAATAGGAAGTTTGATTACAACAAGGGATAATTTAACACTGTAAAATGCATAAACATTTTTTCGGTATCATAGTGGTCAGTTATCAAATTGAAAACTATTTTTCTCAAAATATATACTAAATATCTTGAAAAAAGGGATAAATGGCATGTTTCATATTTTGACTGAATATATTTATCAAAGAGCTCGGACGAGAATATTTAGAAAACATAAAAAAAAGCTTCATGCAAAAACTAAACGAATTTAAGATTTTATTTGGATGTAGAGAAAAATATTTCAAAGGATTGAATTTAAATACAAAAACATATAATTCCCCAAAATTTCCGGATAAACGAATTTATTAAAAATCCCCAATAAATGTACTCTAACTTAAATTTAAAACAAAATTGTTATGTTGGATGAGTTTAACCATTACTTTAATAACTCGACAAAAAATTTGATACTCTAGATTCGCGGATATAAACATTATTCCTATGGCATTTTTGCTTATTCTTTGATCCATATTTCTTTCTTAGATCATCCTAACCTATTCACAAATTTCATTAAATACAGTGGGTAAATCCAAGGATTTTGTCAAATACTTTAAAATTTCGAATATTAATAGAATATCCTTTAACAATAGGGATCATTATTAAAATTATATTATTTTCCCTGACGAATGTGTTACATAATTTTGAATGCACCATGAATTCTGTAAGCCTCATGCACAAAAATTATATATTTTTATTTGAACTACAACCCTTAGCCGAAGACTGATCATGGCCCTTAAAGAAGGTGTAATTAAACTCCAATACGATAGTGAACACCGAAAACAAATAACATGGACACTCTATTCCTAAACAAAAATATGCTCAGAAACATCCAAGATAAACGTCTCCTAAGGATTTCAAAACCTCTACTTATCCAGTACATGAAGCCTGAGCTGAACGCACACTCACCAGCTCAAACAGAATCTTCAAGTATTCCATTAGATTCTAACCACTAAACTACACCGCCGCCTAAATAAGGACGATGAAATTTGGAAGAGAAATAAATATAACAAATCAAACTGAGACAGGGACAAGAAGGATCCACTCAACTTTATCTCAGGCGATCAAATCGATGATAGATAACCTAAAAGAATCGCTGCAGAACATGAGTGTATGGAAATAGCTTTCATTGCAGTAGAAAACAATAACGTCCCGATATTGCAAAACCACATAGTCCCCCAGCCTCAATGGACAGAAAAAAAATTAATGATAAGAAGAAACAAAGAAGCCACAGATACGAACGGATCGCTATTCCCTGACCTAAGTTTAAAATATACTCGACTCTAAAGAGAACGAAGAAAGCTATGAAGGTTACTCATAAAAAACTACAAAGAGGTATAATGGATAGTTTCATCACAAAAACTCTAAAGAAAGTCGAAGCTAATCAGATGGAAGAGATATAGGAAGACCGCCATGAAACAAAATTTAAGAAAACAAAATTGAGGCACTAGTCCAACCAATGAGGTTTTCTAATTTTTAAGCACAGTGATCATGCACCCTTATTTCTCAATTATATTAACCAAAAACATTCTAAAATAAGGTTTTCTATGGCAACAGAAAAGGACAACAAAATATCATTCTTAGATGTCAACGTTGTCCAAACAGGTTCCTCTTATAATACATCCATTTACAGAAAACCTACCACCACTAGATTGGGTACACATTTTTTTAGTAGCTCTCCTAGTCAGTTTAAATTATCCAGTATTAAATGCTGGATTTTTAGAGCCTACCAGATATGCTCTAACCGGATATCCTTTCAGGAAGAACTGACTTATTTAAGGGATTTCTTCAAATTTAATCATTACCGCAATTTCATCTTCGACCAGTTAGTATCTAACTTTCTTTCCAAAATATATTATCCCCGACCCTTTCTTACTACTGTTTATAAACAGAAGGTTTTCATTAGACTTCCCTATCTTGAGCATTTGATATCCGAGTTTAACAAACTCCTTATCTCTACCCTCAACAATGATTTCCCTTAATGCCAATTCATTTATATAAATTCCAACCCTGTAAAGTTAAATTTCTTTTTCCTCCATAAGGATCCGATCCCTTTGGGCTTGCGATCCTGTATAATTTACAATTATACATGTACGACCTGCCACAGTCGTTATGTAGGGCAAACTGGCTTACAACTCAAATGCAGGATCGCAAATCACTTAGGTTTATCTCATAGGACTGGTATTCCCATCTCTAATCCTGAAGCCATTTCCATCAGGCAATACTCTGAGTATTACCATCATCCTCTTAATTCTGATTCATTTACCATATTATCTTCAGCCTTAACTTCCCTCGATTTGAGAATCTTAGATTCACTGTACATCAATAAAATAAATCTAAACTTAAATAAATACTCATCCTCAATTAAACTATTCACTATATAACCAACCAACACCTTAATAGATTAACTAGCCAACCGACAAATCGAACAAATCTCGTTAGTAGTTTTTATATCTTTAGTTAGTTGATTTCTCAACTCCCACGATAAAGGTTAGTCACTCTGTTTAATTAATTCTAATTTGTTTCCGGGATTTATGTTGTTTTTTTATAATTTAATACAATAGGTTATTTTATTGTTTACTTCAGTCACCTTTAAAATTTGATATTCAAGTCAGTTTATGTTATAACTTCACTTCTTTCTTTTATTTTTTAAAATTACACTGGATAGTATTAATTAATTCTATATATTTTTATTTGTGTCTACTATAATCTCAATAATTGTCAATTTTATTATTTTAAGTTGTCTTCATCCGCTTTTTTCCCATTATTTAATGCATTCTTTTGACTGTTATTTTTAATATTCCTTCCCTTTCTCATTAATCGACACTGCCGCTGAAGATGGTGCTAGTGAGGTCCGAAACGTCCGGCTAATAAATGATTACTGTAATCACCTGGGTCTTCATATTCCTACTACATATCAGATTCCCAAGGAACAAATCAATTTCAAGTATTATATATATATATATATATATATATATATATATATATATATATATATAAAACTAGCAATAATACTGGGCGTTGTCTGAAAACAATAAAACTGTCTTGAACAAATTAAATTATCTACTTGCGTTAGATTACAAAATTAAAAGTTTGAGGTATAAAATATACGATTTATTTTAATTTTGAGTTATGCAGTAGGGCATGATAAAAGACTAACAGAATGATTTTCACATTATAGTAGTGCAGTTAAGCGAGCAAACGGGTGGGCAGGAAGGCAGGCGCGCAGGCAAAGGCGAGTACGCTTTTAGCATCCACAAACTTTAAAGCGCGCTTCAAGTAGATAGGAGCTAGTTTTAACGAAATATCTAAATATCCACGGGCAATGTTGATATTTTAATTTCAATTCATAGTCGCAATTACTTATCCAAAGATGGTTAGAAATTCGTACCTAACCTAAACTAACCTAAAATTCACGTGGCGCCACTTTTGCTAAATCAGAGTAGCCTATGGTACTCCCCGAGTCATGTTACCTACAATAGTGGTCATATTTATATACATACAGACAGAGAGAAGAGAGACTTTCCGAAATATATATATATTATATACTAGTATACACGTGTTTTCAAAATGACAGCATTTTTACTTTATTTTGCAACAAATGCGCAATAATTGAATCATAGCTTTGCCTCCGAGAAAAATTAAATGCAAAAAACAAGTGTTTTAAAAAGAGGAAAAAACAATGGGAAACGAAATTTATAATATATATATATATATATATATATATATATATATATATATATATATATATATATATATATAGGAGAGAGAGAGAGAGAGCGCTAATGGAGGATTACGGATGCCAGACGTATCTGTAATATTAGGATAAATAATTTAGCGCTATGAAAACTTCCCCTCCTCTTAATAGGAGTTTATTTATGACTGACCTTTCAGGTTGTAATCCTATTTACAAGGACGCTATAAAAGAAATGAAAGTACCATATTAAAATTAAATTTAAGGGAAAATTTCTTTCATTTATATCTCAGCTGGCTGATTTTGACTCTCTTTTCTAGTATATTTTTCATTGATTTATCTTTCTTTAATGATATAGATGGATGGTTAACGGTAATATTTTAATTTTTTAAATATTTATGATTTAAAAGAGGAGAGAGAAACGTGGAATAGGGATGCGATGTATAAACTAAGAAAAACTTATTTCAACGCTGATAAATAGTTCTATAAATGGGGACTAACATTACTGTTGCCCCCTTTCAACGTGTCGAAGAGGAAGAAACTAAAGAATGTTGAGGGCTATAATTTGTGTTGGATATCTTTGGTTATATTTGTAATAATAAGGGATAGAAGATTGTATCGGCGTTTGGGCTCCGGTTTTAAATTTAAATATGATTCCAATATCCGAAGATGCATTTCCCTTCGTAACGCTGTCGAAATTTGAAAATTCTTCGAAAGACACTTTGTGATTCGATTGACGATTCTGATAGTATAATTGGATGTAGCAATTCTCCGGGTTAATAATAAGTGACTCTGTTCAATTAATAATTCTAATTGCAAGATGAAAACAAATTTGAGCATTTTGAGTAGGCTGTGTTGACCCTATATATTACTCGGATATACAGGGTGTTCCAATAATCTTGTCTCTCCCTACCGGGAAGTAATTTGAACAATAAAGGAACAATATAGTAATAATATCAAACGCTGGTACTGGTCTTAGTGTATTCACTTGCATTAACACTGTCACACATCGAGAAGGTCTGTAGCAATATCCTTTTCGGGACACAAAATGTCCAGCTATGAAAGCCACGTCAGTTTTTAAATTTGAGATCCGTTACTTTCAATTAAAATATTATTATTTTTCTGCCAGCAACCATTAACTTAGAATGAATAAATAAGTCATAAATTTTCGAGGCCATTTTCTAACGTCAGTTTTCCTTCCTAATTAATAAATTATCTCGTAAAATATCCATTTCCACGAGTTCTGAATGACGGTTATTTTTTTAATTTCGAATAAATAGAAATGAAAAAACTCATTATATATTTTTTGTTAGAAAATATATAAGCCTTGATTTTATTATAATTGTAGATTTTCGTTTTATTTTACAAAATATCTTTTTTGCATTAAAATTCAATTTCTCCACAATTATTTGGGAGAGAAAAATTCATGATGCATTTATTGTGTACTGCATTTTTTTTCTGACCTTTCGTCAAATGCTATTTTACATCAAAAGAAAAGCTGAAATTATTAGATACCAACTCATTTTGTATATAGAGGAGACAAGAGGGGTAGTAGGAGTAGGTATGATGCCTAAAAACCATAGGAAAATACATATTTTCAATTATGTAATGTATAATTTGTAGATAAATTCGGTCGTTTAATGTTCATGTCTGGTTATTTGGCTTTATCCGAATTGCATCTGTTCGTAAGTGAATATTTTGCATCGATACAGCATCGGAAAATAACTGGAGATAAAGAAGAGACAGCAAATAATTGTCTCTCAGGGTAAAAAATTAGTTCATAAAAGTCGTATGAGTTGAATCTTGTCTTAATTTTTCAAGATATACATTGAATTGCTTTTATAACATTCATCAAATTCAGCAAAGGAAAAAATAAGAAATTTCTAAAAAGGCGTGAAAAAGAGGGCGTTTTAAAAGAGGGGCAAACGAGGAAGGATGACGCGAGAGAGAGAGCACCACTTGGTTCAAGAGAAAGTGATGCTCTCTCTCTCTCTCTCTCTCTCTCTCTCTCTCTCTTCTCTCTCTCTCTCTCTCTCTCTCTCTCTCTCTCTCTCTCTCTCTCTCTCTCTCTCTCTCTCTCTCTCTCTCTCTCTCCCTTCTCTCTCTCTTGCGCCTGTTCATACCCATTAGACTTTCTTAAAAAATAGTTCTTGGCTACTAAGATAATGAGAAATCAACATTGGGCTATACATATAGTCGGCATTCGTCAAGATTATCATTTCATGTTAACTATTAAAACGATGAAAATTCACCATTGGTCGATATTCCTGGTAGTCGTCATGAATAAAAAGATGATGATAATTCAGTACCACGCTATCTCCTTGATATTCGTCGTGACTACCAAAATGACGATTTGGCATAGAGAGATTTGTTAAGTATTCGTTCAGACTACCTACATATCAGAATTTAGCATTGTGTGAAATCCTTGGTATTACTTCTTAATACCGAGCTTCGGAGAATTCAGTAGCAGTATCTCTCTTTCGTATGCGTTCTAACTACCAAGGTCATGAGAATTCAGCATCAGCTATCATTTTCGTTTTATGATCAAGATAATAAGAATTTCGCATTCGGCAATATATCAAGTTATCATAAGATAATGTCGAAAACTGATCTTACTAGATATGTCTGGTATTACGGTTAAATATTTACCCACCTAACTCAGATCTTTAAATTCACCTTTCCACTGGCATCTGAACCACCAATGTAAAAGAACAACCTCTGACCCCTTCTCCTCCACCAATTTATTGGAGACCCCGTCCGATGGTATCCCGCCGCGGATGACGTCATTTTCTGGCCGAATATTCACGAATTTTCGACTCCTGAGTGCATTAGGAAAATATTTCCTAATCCTGCGAACTCGTAAACCCCCTCCCCGCCCCCTCCCGGTGACGAGGCTAGAAAGAGCCGCTCTATCTCGCCCTTTGATGCTAAATGATGAGTCGACTCCGGTTCCGGATTAAGATGTCTGGAGCTTGTCACTTCTTTATCCAAATTCTTCCTTCTCCTCAGAATTGAGCATACAAATACTCGGGTTATTCTGCAGTTCGACATGTCTAACCGGCACCTCAAGGCCATCCTTATCGTCTGTCCCGTGAGCGTTTATTAGACAGCAGACTTTCTCAGCCGTAATTCTACCCTAGTCAATTGGTAGCTTCCCTGAACGGCAAGCCTTTGAATTTGCGTAACAGTCTTCCTTCGTTTAATCAAACCAAAAAAAATCTCCATCGATTACCTTTGTGGAAAAGAAGATTCCCACATTCCCCGTCGCACGTCAGCTTTGAAGTTTGGTTATCTTCATCAGAAGGTTGGTTCGCATCGTGCCCCACCTGCCTCATTCGGATCGTGCTCCACTTGCCTCATTGGATCGTTCTCCAATCGCCTCATTGCAAGAAGGACCTTCTTCGATTCACCTACCCGTAAGACTGAAACCCATTCCATTATTAGTATTGTCAAGTTCTCTCTTTTCATCTGAGCCTAGTAACATTAATCAATTAATTCCATTTTAGAATCCATCCTCATAATAATTATCAAGAGAGTATTTTAATTTAAATACTTCCCTTTTGTTTATTATTATTCTCATTTTGATCTATGTAAATAAAATTATATTTTGTTGTCCCATCTTTAACTAACCTTGAACCATACTTTCGGCCTATTCAAATAATTCTCGCCAACAATTCATGCACTCTGTATGATTATTAATGATTTTAAACCCAACGCCTCAAGTGTGACCTCCTAGTCGATCGTTAATCTCTGCGAACAGTCCTTCAACGTTTCGCGTTGCAGTAGGTGATTTAGTTACCCCCCCCCCCCCCCCCACACACACATAATATAGGAGTAGCGTATGTTATAGAGTGCTTGTACCCCGACAACCATAGAATGTTGTCTAAAATTTGAAAATGCGTTTCTCATGAACTAATTGAGCAATTTTTGCCTCGATATAAAAGATAGATTTTCTACAAGAATGGAAAAGTGACGAACACGGGGTCGAATTTGCTGAAAAACAACCCGAAATTGACCTGCATCCAAGAAATATGTTCATGATTGGTGGCGTTTAGTTGATATGGTCAGCTTTAAGTTGATACTACTTAAGGAAACAATTAACAAAGATATCTACTCTCATTTGTTCGACCGTTGACCAATAATTTGAAGAGAATATGGCTTTCATTATAGGGCACAAAAATGTCCTCTTCCAACGTCATAATAAATGACCCGATAAAGCAAATTTCATATCCGTGTTAATGGATAGCTTTGGCTTGGAAAAACTTCCCCATCCTTCCTCTTCCTTTGGCCTTGCTAAATATAATTACCTCTTATTCCCAGCCTTACAGATCTATCTTTAAGAACTAAACTATACGACAGATGAAGAGGTGGAAGCTATCCACTCATTATTCTTTTCATCCCACCCTAAAAAGTTTGGTACAAATGATATTAAGAAGTTTTGGAATCGATGAAATGAAGTCATGGCTAATGCGGAAGAATACAATAATAAATACATTTTAATAAAACCTTAAATTGAGCTACCTTTTTCCTCTATTAAAACTAGGAATTATATAAGGGATGACCTAATGCATAGTATTCGCCTGACTAAGAAGATGATGAAACTTCAGCATAGCGGTATTCTATAGGTATTCGATATGAATAAAAAATTTATGAAAATTCAGATAGAGCTCTATTAGTTTGGTATTCGTCATAACTCTCAAAGATGAAAGTTTAACATTGTTGCTATATCTTTGGTATACGTTCTGACTAGGAAGCTGATGCAAATTTAGCAATGAGGCTATAACAATAGTGTTCTCACTAACTATCAATAAGATAAGAATAAGGCATCGGGCTATATTTACATGCTACCATTCTTGTGCAAAGATGAGTAGAATTCAATAGTGGGCTACATTTGTGGTATTAGTCGTGACTAACAAAGATAAGAGGTCAGCATCGGGCTATGTCCATGGTATTCTTCCTTACAACAAAAATGATGTGAATTCATCATCAATCATCCTTGGAATTTCTTCTGACTGGCAATAAAGTGAGACTTTAGCACGGACTATATCGCTATATTTTTCATCACTACAAACGTGATCAGGATCTAACATCAGACTATATCGAATGTATTCGTTCTGATTAAATAGATGAGGAGATTCAGCATTGGGTTATAATGCAAGATGAGAAAATTCGGCATTGAATATCGCCTTGCCTCTCTTCCTGAATCGAAAAATAATGATAGCTCATTCAACATCAGCCGATATCCTTTGTATATGTCAAAATTACCAAAATAATAAAAATAAAGAATCAGGATAATTACTCATCTCATATCTTTCTCCATACTAATAAGATGAGAATTTAGCATCTGGCTATATCAAAGAGAGTCGTCCTGATAACATTGTTAGAAAATTTTAGCGTTGAATTATGTACTAATTATTTGTTCCTACTATATATATAATGATAATTGAGCATGATATTGTCCTGACTATCAGGATGAATGGATTTTAGTCTTGCTCTTTGAAGTGACTACTAAAGATCAGATTTTAGGATCGGAGTAGATCCGTGTAATTGTCCAGCCTACCAAGTTAATATGAATTCGCCCGGATTGCAAAGATAATGCTACTTCCGCATCAAGTTATATCCATGTTATCTATCCTATATTTCAAGCTGACGAGAATTTAGCAGCGAGCTATATATAACCATGGTATTGATTGCAACTAACTAAGAGTAGATTTTAGCACTGAGCTATATTCTTGATATTCGTCCGTACATCAAAGATGATGGGAATTCAGCCTACCACGTAATCTTTTCTTGGTATTTATCCTGAATACAAGATATTGGAAATTCATAATCGAGTTATATTTTTGTATCGTCCTGGCTATAATTTGCTGAAAAATTAGCATCCGGTTATATTTCTTCTTCCTGCATACAATATTGATTAAAATTTGGATTCGTGCAATATCTTTGATGTTATTCTTGACTCCCAAGATAATGAGAGTTTAGCATGCGTCTATATCATTGGTTTTCTCCACAATACTATGATTAACAGATAATCATGCATCGGGCTATTCTGAGAACAGAGATCATTAAACTTCTAGATCGGGCGCTATCTTTGAATTTGTTATGAGTAATGATATGATGTGTATTCAGTATCGAGCTATATTATTGGTATTCGTCCACACTACGCAGATGACGAAATTCAGCGTTGGTTTATATACTAGTATGAAGTATAACTACTAAGTTGATTAGTTTTCACCAGCGAGTTATATCCTTGATACCAATCCTGATATTCTTGACTCCCAAGATAATGAGAGTTTAGCATGCGTCTATATCATTGGTTTTCTCCACAATACTATGATTAACAGATAATCATGCATCGGGCTATTCTGAGAACAGAGATCATTAAACTTCTAGATCGGGCGCTATCTTTGAATTTGTTATGAGTAATGATATGATGTGTATTCAGTATCGAGCTATATTATTGGTATTCGTCCACACTACGCAGATGACGAAATTCAGCGTTGGTTTATATACTAGTATGAAGTATGTATAACTACTAAGTTGATTAGTTTTCACCAGCGAGTTATATCCTTGATACCAATCCTGACTACCAAGATGATGAGAATTCAATATCTCACTAATTCCTTTGTAATTCTTCTGACTAGGCAAGATGGAGAGTATTTAACTTCTTGCTATAACATGGGTATTCTTTCTAATTACTCCCAATTTGAAGAGAATTCTGATTCGATCTATATCATTGGTATTCGTTCTGACTAGCAGGATACTAGTCCAGATTATAAAGAATAATTAGATTCAACATATGGATATCTAAATTGACCTTTAAGATTATAAGATTTGGGTTGAGGACTATATCCTTGGTATTCATCCTGAGTAAAAGATCATGTGAATTCAGCATCAACCAACATTCTTAATATTTATTCTGAACATCTAATATGAGCCAATTCAAGATCAGACTCTATCATGGGATTCGTTTATACCACCTACCTGTTAAGAATTTAGCATGGACGATATCACTTATATCAGTTCTAACTTCGAATATTATGATAATTGAGCATCTAGTTATATCATTGATATTCGTCCTGATTAGCAAGCAAATTAATGGGAATTCACCTTCTGCTACATCTTATATAATGAAAAGACTACCAAGTGGTAGGGAATTCATCATAGAGCTATATGATTGGTATTTTTTATGTCCAGCAAGATGCAGAATGTTCAACATCTTTGGTAGTTGTCCTGATTACTTAGACAATGAAGAGTCTGTATCATTCGCTTATAATCCTTTTGAATTATCGTGATTACCATGGAGTTGAAATTTAGCTTTGGGAACAACTATCCACGGTATTCGTCCTGAGTAACAATATGATGAAAACTCAGCATCGATCTATATCTATTCGTGTGAATTTTCATGAGTAGCAAGAAAATAAACATTCAAGATTTGGCTATATTCGGGGTATACACTCTCCACACATTGTTAATAAGAATTCACTGTCATGTTATGTATATGCTAATAATCAAATAGATTACCTAGATGAAGAAATTTCAGCATTATGTTGAATCCTATGTAGGTATTCCTTTTAACTCCCAAATTAAAAATACTTCAGCATCAGGGTATTTTCTGGGCCTTCGTCCTGGCTTGCAAAATAATAAGTATTCGGAAGAGTGCTATATCTTCGGTATTAGTCTTTGCGACGAAATATGAGATTTACGTAGTGGCTATAGATCATTGATGGAAGTTCAGTATCTGACTCTCTCCGTTGTATTAGTCATGACTAACATCTTTTTTTTTAGAGCCCATCTGGAGATTGACACCTAGGGCACAAGTCGCGCAATTTCAATTAAATCTTTTATTAGGCTACAATGAAATATAGACAAAGAGTAAACAATTAAAAAACAACAAACAAACAGAAATAAAAAAACACAACAATATAAAAGGGAAAAGAGGCAAGAGGCATTCTCTGGTATCTAGAAGATGCCTCCTATCTTCATAGTCGAATGCGCCCATCACCTAAGAGAGTAAAATAAAATGGATGTGTCAAGCCATTTCCAGAAAATTACTGAGTCCATATATATGTGTGCACAAACCCGTCCAGAGCACAATGGACAAACGGAAACGGCCTGGGTACGGGGAAAGTTAACGTGCGCAAAGATCTCCAAGACTAGGACACTCAGGAAGAGTGTGTCGCACAATCTAGGGTACAACACAGTCATCGCAGTAACAAGCAAGGCAAGGCTCTATCAAATGGTGGTAGGTTATTTAGATTCTAATCGCCCAAGATCATCCAGGGCATTTTGTGAGTCGCTATAGTTCGAGGGCCTGCATACTGCGTTATTTCCTGTACCGAGTGGTGTATTATAACCAACTTGGCCGTGAATAGAGATATAGCACACGGTAGGCCCCCGTCACGTAAAAGATTGGAGATGCGACGTGGTATCGCACCCATTCTCCGGACTTACTTAGAGTTATCTCTTTGAACAGGCGTAGGACCAGCTTTGCAGAAATGTGCTCTAAAAGGTCACACGCAATGTTCCCGGTGGTGTAGAAGCTTGGAGAACAGAGACATGGCAACTAATATTTAAGGGTGGCACTCTCCAGGCTAGCGTCCTAGGCATAACCAAAGGGACAGCTGTCACAGGGCTAAACTGAGTCTTGAAGTAGTTTCCTAGCCTTAAACCAGAATGGCTTCGTGTATGACTGGAGTCTTTTTACGGCATAGGCACCGTCGAAATTGGCCGCGAATGCAATGAGAGCCATTGGCAAATGTGCTCGGGGCTGACCAGGTGGCATTCCGTCAACATCGACAATTGGCTCTAAATAAATACATGAGTGAGACAGCCGTTGCCACGAATAGACCCATGTGATGGATCGCGCATATCTTCCTCAATTCACGCTTGGCTGCTGATGCGTAAACTTGCATCCTCACTTAAGTTTTAAGCGAGTAAAAGAACGATTAAACTGTAGAGCGGTAGCCTTATAAACCCTCAAGTTCAGAACGTGAAATAACAAAGAATGTCCACGGCGCAATTACAAAAGAACCTAAGGCTGCAAATATGAGCCCCCCAGATGAGGTGTTGCTTAAAGCCAAGGAAACTGTGCGAGTCCCCCACTTTCAGGCAAACCGTGTTTAGGGGCAAGTTTTGAAAAGGTGAAGCCCTGAATGACGACAGAATTGCACCAACTTACTATTGGCCAAGGAGAACCAAAATTTCCTTGCTTTACCTTTCCAAAGGATCTGGTTCTCTGGCTAATATAGTCAACGCTACAAAGAGAGCTTCTGAGCCGCAACAAAAGAGATCGAAAGGACATGTACTGAGAGCGTAGCGAGGAAATCTCCTGTGACTAGGCATGTGATACTTTTGATGTTCAGGGCAAAGAGTACGATATTGAGGGCAGCATCCTGCGGGACGGCCTTTTCTTGCGGCATTGGGCAGAGGAAAGCTCCATCCGAACCGTACGCAAAATTTACGAATTCTTAGAATTTCAGATGAAAATTTGGAGGCGACACCTCTCACTCCTTGCATGGAGGCTCTCGATGATATCGCCTGGCCATGCAGTATCATAGGAAGGCATTGTAGAGCCAGAGCAAAGCTTCCGACATGGAATGGAACTTTCATAACTCACTCTATTCTGAAAATAAGTAGTTTCCGTTCTCCAGAAAAAAGGCTACCGTAAAGTTTATCAATTTCTCCATCAACTTGTACACCCAAGAGTTTAGAGAAACTTGGCAGAAACCGGACATAGTATAATGATTTCTCTCGGGTCTGTCTATATTTTATTAAAAAAATTTATTAAAAAACCATGCCCTGTTCAAATATGTATCTAAACATGGTATGCGAGACATTGTGCATTAAGTGAGAACAGAACGCATCACACTAAAGGTAAACTTGTTAAAGAGTTCCCAGCCTATTTGGGTAAAAGGGAAGTTGGAGGCCGTGAGTGACAACACGACGTGCATTGAATGCTGGCCGAAAAGCATCCAAATAGATAATGAGGGAAAAGCGGCCTAGAAAGATTTGCTACTGTGAGAACATACCTTAAATACTTTTGAATCGATGCCACGACCTTGGACGAGGTGTATTTTGTATTAAATGAAGATACATATGCCATATGCCTGCCAAGAAGACCAGCGGGCGTACTTTTAAACATGATGGAAATCAGCCCTAGCTCAGCAGAATTTACTGACGGTGGCAATTATAGTGCATTTACAAGTATCGCTTCTGCGTGAATGCCATCTCACACTCGGCTTACCACCAAGGAAGAGGAGAGCGTGCAAAATGAGTGACGTTCTAGGAATAGTAGTTAGTCTAAAGGTGATGAGGTTGGCGTAGAAGAGCTCAAGGGCTCATCAACAGACCTAAACTCGTCACTAAGAACCTGACCACTAGGACTGATCGTGATGTATCCCAATGGGTTGGTACTACCGTTCCGATCGCGTTTCGGCAACCGTGCCAGAACGCAGCAAAAACTTCTGTGTTTCAGAAAGCTAAAGCTGAAATTTACGCAGACAATGACTGCAAATCACCTATTCAGGATTAGCTGCATTGTCACTGCATAAAATGTGTGTTTATAGCGAGTAGAATAAGAGAGACAGGTGTAAATCGCGCATTCTCCTTTACGACAATCTTCCCGTTGTGTTGGGGTTGCAAAAGCCTTATATCTGAGGATGGTATCTAAGGGAAACGAGCTTCCGCATCTCATTCCAGCTATCCTGGAGTCCACGGTAATTCGATTGAAGCACTATTCCCTCAAATCCTATCTCTGATATACGGTGGCCATATTTGATGATGAGTAGTTTCTTACTGAAATGGTATTACGCTTCATGGAGGCATAGCTCCGGTGGCTCTTTGCCATACAAAGCGCTGAGAGTAATGTCGCCCTTCAGGACTTATTGGATAAAGTTGGACTTGCCATGCAAGTATTTTCCCTCTCCACTTCGAAGGAGAAGGAAAATACTTGGAAGGGGGAACAACTTAGACATGGTTTCTTCTTTTCAGTGATTCCCTGTCTCTCACTCACCCGCTTCAACCTTGGGTAAGAGGATGGGAAAATACTTGCTTGCCGCTCTCATACTATCATAGGGAGCCTTAGAAACCAGGAAAGGACAGTATCACAACAACTTTCGGCAATTTTGCCTTCACTGAGTTTAATGAATCGGTAGAGGCGCGCGGCCGTTTCGTTTTCGAGAATTTTTTACATGAGGCGATGTTTGCTGCCCTGAGTTTAACTGAGTCAGGGTCTAAGAACTTCGAATGGCCAGCTCTACTAGGAGAGCAACCGAATGGAATATAACCAGTAGGAGGGTTCTGAATGGGTGGCGAAGTTATCGATCACGTAGAACACTAGGGGCCAGGAAAAGTGGTTAGCTGCTTACACTTTTAGGCGTAAGACGTCCCAGGTCACACGAGCGGAAGATGACCAAGTCTTTAGCCTCCTGAAAAGAGATTTCGTCCACAGGTTGAACGGTAATGACCCTTTGCTCCAGAAGATACATGTCACATTGCTTCTACGAAGCAGATTGTGACTCTCTGCAATTAACACAATTTGCCGCACAAAATAGTGACTTATCGAATGATCTGGAATCTGCAGCCTTCTTTTCCACTAAGGGAGGTTTTCTAAATGAATCTAAATATTTTAGATCAGATCATTTTATTGCTTTCCACAAAAACTACACAACAGTCATTAAGAAGTTAGTTAACATTTTAATTGATCATTATTTCCTTTTTAAGCTAATAAATACTCATAGTAGTTAGTTATATACAAAAATAATGTGCAACTTGAAGTATATTTAATTGAAAGTTTAACGAATGCACCAATAAACACAGGAGAAGTTCTCTACTTCTGAATTATCATGTACCTCTTCAGACGAATTTAGACAAACTTTGGGTAAACCCGACTTTGCACATTTACATGACGACTCATGTGGCCAAAGCGGTGCCAGGGGTAATGCCTCAGCGGCAGTGCCATGAAAGTCTTGACGCGGTCGTGATACAAAATAGCAAGCACCCACTTTGCAACCTGTCCCGACTTAATGTGACGAAGAGTGTAGCTGTGGATCCCAAGCTACCCCCCATTGTTTTTTCCTCACACACTCCACGTTGACCTTGGTCGGCCAGTTCTACGATAATGGCTTCTTAGGAATAGTCTACGAGTTCCCTTGCATAAACCATTGTTCAAGAAATTTAGGGAAGACTGCGGTGTCCCCTCCACCGGTGAGCCATTGAGTGTCCAAAGAGCACTAATAATGGTTATCTTTGAAGAGTACACCACATTCATTACAGGGTCCCTTTCAGGAAAAGGGTGATATTCGGTTATTTATCAGTCAACCCAGCTAATGGTATCATCTGATGGAACATGTGGACTGAGACTATATGCTGCCATCAGTTTAGCGAATCACTAAATTGTGTTTGAAACCATCCCGTTCAGGTGCCTGGTCTCCCGATTGGAGTCCAATGAAAATGAGAAATGGGACCAGCCACTAGAGAAGAGTCACGAGGATTCAACTCTAAGAAAGAGGGTAATGGGAAACCCCGATTCCATATCAATTAGATAGGAGAAAACACACTTTCCTTTAGATGAATATTTATGGGGCCTCTAAGAATGCACAGAAGGAAGTCATCTGAATCAATGAGGTGGAGCTGCCCGAGCGTAGCTCAAAAGATGACAAAGAAGAAAACCTTTGCCGCATAAAGAAGTTTTATATGAAGCGCTTCCACCAACCAAATTGTATGCTGTCGCGAATTATCTCGTATGTCTTAACACCAAGTTCTGTCAAAGATTTGCTAATAGGAATTTAGTCTGAAATTTTGTGTTTTTTAATTTTGAAAGCTTTCCAAAAAACGAAATTTCGTAAATGAATATAAAAACTAAAAAAAACAGGGTATTGCGTTATATCCAGTGTCTAAGACATTTCAAGTTCCTCCCCTTCCCCCTCCCCGGCCATATGTAGGTTAATGTTTTCTGCTCGCACTAGTGCAATGATGCACACCAACCAGAATTTGTCCAGTGAACTGGTCACACTCTAAGGCCGTAGCTCCCGAACGAGAACGAAGACAGAGAGGTGGTGATATCATTACACGCATGGAAGGAGTTATTGGTGTGAAAACTATCTTTCCACTAATCTCGCTCCAATGGCCAGGAAGACTTACGTCCTTACGTCCTGCTCACTTGATACAAGCTGGTTTAAGAGGATGTTGCTTATAGAGGTTGAAAAGCCTCTATTCTCTCACAGCTGGTGATAGCTTGTCAGATGCTTAATCATAGGCAAAGAATTGAGGGGGGAGTTGTAGAAACAAGGGAATGCTGAGAGAGCAGAAGGAAACCCGTTGCAACTTTCCAAGCCCCGTCAGAGCGTTCAAATAAACCCACTGACGGGTCTTACATAATTAGCACTAGTTCCGAGAGAGAGCAGCTCATTCAGATGAAAAAAAAAACGTAGAGAGCAAACGTTTAGGAGGCTAGTGGAAAAAGAAAAAGAGTGGATTAATGACAAGGAGCGAGAGGCAAGAGCACTAACTTCCACGAACCTCGTCAGAGTTCCTTTCAATTCAGGCTGGGAGGAGATGTCCAACAAAACAATGAGAATTCAGGAAAGGGAAATATTTTTGGTATTCATCTTGACTACATAAATGAATAGATTTCAGCAAAGAAGTTAGGATTGATATAGGTCGTGACTACCGAGAAGATGGGAATATAGCATCCGGCTATATATAACCTTGGTATTCTTATTCAATAGGAAAGATGGGTATTTAGTATTACTTACTATTTTTTAATATTCTTGACTACTAAGATGATTACAATACACGATCGGGCTATGTACTCGGAATTTGTTCTAACTTCCAAGATGAATATAATTCAGCATCGAGCTATAACTTGTTAATCCCCATGGCTACGAAGATTATGAGGATTTATTATAGAGCTATATCTTTGGTATTCACTATTAGAACTAAGAAGATGAGAAGTAGGCATCGGGGTATATCTTTAAAAGTCGTCCTGATTTACAAGATAATGAGAATTCGGCTTCGGACTATAATCTTGGTTCCTGATAACAAGATTGTGCGAATTCAACAACGGGCTAATATCTTTGGTATTCTTCTGGACTAAAAGGAAAAGAAAATGAGAATTCACTATAAAACTATTTCCTCATAATCGTCATGACTACAAAGTTGATTAGAGTTTATCATCTGGCTATATCTTTGGAATTCGTCTTGAGTACTTAGATGATGAGAATTCTTCAGAGGAATAAGTCCTTGCTATTCGTTCTGATTATATGATGATAATAATTCAGTATTCAGCTATATTCTTTCTATTCATTCTGGATACAAAGTTGATGATAATTCTAGATCAGGATATATACTTGTTATCCTTCTCGATGTATAAGAAGATAAGTACTCAAATTCGAGCTATGTATAATCTTGTAATTATCCTTACTTCATAGAAGATCACAATTTAGCATCTGTTATAGCCTTGAAAATTTTATGACTACTAATATTTTTTATATTGGTCCGGAAAACCTTAGTCTATGAGAACTCAGCATCGGGATCTATACTTGGTATGAATTCGGACTACCCGGAAGACGAAATTTCAGCATCCACTTATATCCTTGCTACACTACATGACTAAGAATAATGTAGAAACTTTAAAATAGGAATAATTAATTTAAATCTTTCCGGGGTAACATGCGTTCCATCCTCCACAAAAATAAAATCTTAATTTCAAAACGTTTACCAAAAAAACAAGTATTTTATATCAATTGATGACACATATCTATCATTTACACACATATGGGCATATGTAATGTACGTATCATGTCATTAAACTAATATTTCAATACAAAAATTTCAGTTTCTTACCGTGTGCATATTATATCGGCACTAGAGGAAAAAAACAAATTGCTCTCTCTCTCTGAATAACACTGGCAACTGAGGTTGACTGAAACCGGAACTGACATCACTATTAGGCAACGCAAAGGACATCTATCAATGACTAGTTTAAACTCTTCCTTTCTGCTTGGATTTATGGAATGGGTTCTAGCTCAGGCCATGGGTCCTTCTTAACCCGAATTCCTTTATTAAAAATCAGTCTAAATTGTTTAATATTGGTTCCTGACTATGAAGAGAATTAATCAACATCCTTAGTATATCTTCTGACTACCATGAATGTGAGAATTCAGCATATCTGGATATATATATATATATATATATATATATATATATATATATATATATATATTAGTGAAACTACTGTACAGGAGCCAAAAGTTTAATTTACGAGACTAGTTTCAGTATGTAGTTTATCATACATACCCTTTTCAGTCGTATACTGAGAATGCGATTGTTACAAAAGTCTATAAATAGCGTACAAATCAGTAAAACACAAAAATAAAAAACAACAAAGATACATAAACCGTGGGTAAAAGGTCATTAATCATGGGGTCTGAGTCTGAGATCGTTGACTAAACTGTTTACCCATGAGCTTACGGAAATGGGGGCTGCATTTCAATTGCCCATCTGACAAATTCAAATTGGGAATTTCTCCTATTAATATATTGGGTTGAGAAATAAGTTCTTGCGGTTTTATCAAATTTATTCATTACCATTAACAATTTTAGAAAAACTTTATTTTTAATTAATAACAATATGCAATTCAATCAATAAAGTATTTATTCTCCGTTGTTATTTACGACTTCTTCCCAACATTCAACTAGTTTTTCGTGCCTCTGCAATCAAAATCTCTGGATTTTGACTCGACGAATTCGTCTAACCAGGTTCTTAATTTCACATCAATATTGAACTAAACGCCGCGCAACTTGTTGGAGAGCGATCGGAACAGATGGAAATCGGATGAAGCCAAGTCTGGCGAATATGGGCCATGCGGCAGGATTTTCCAATTAAGCGTTTGGATGGCGTCTTTTGTCATGTTGGCAATGTGCGGACGAGCATTGTCGTGTTGCAGAAGGACTCCATAACGTCGATGAGGTCTCTTTATACCAATAGCTTCGGCGAGTCGATACATTTGTTGAACGTAGTGTTTTGCATTGACAATCTCGTTGTTCGTAAGGAGCTCATAAAAAAAGGATGCTTTCACAATCCCACCACACACACATCATCGTCTTTCGTGGATGAAGTCCTTGCTTTAATCGCTGATTTTTTTATTGGGGCTAAGCCATTGTTTTAGATGGTTCATAATGACATAAACACACCAAGTTTCGTCGCCAGTGATGATGCGGAGAAGTAATCTGTCCTTATATCTACGAGTAGCCTTGTGACGAGCAAGCAAACCTGTGGCAATCGTGGAGCGTTGAAGATGGTGCTTTCACTCAAAGCGTGCGGAACCCATGCACCTAGTTTTTAAACAATCCCCATCGAATGAAGGTGATTCACTGCAGTTTTCAGATCATACGCCAATTGTACAGACAATTCTCTAGTCGATTGATGAGGCATTTCATGAAGAAGGTTGTTCAATCGATCTTCATCCAACTTAATGGGGCGACGAGAACGTTCTTCGTCATGAAGATTGAAATGACCGTTTTTGACACGTGAAAACCACCATTGAGCTGTCCTTTCTGATAAAGCATTTTCTCCGTACACAGCACCAATATCGCGACGAGCTTTGGCTGCGTTTGCATTGTTCCCGTCTCGATTGAAAATGAATAACAAGTAGTCTCGAAAATGCGCCTTTCTTTCAACTTGACATTCCATTTTGAGGGTACAGAACAAAAATTAAATTAACACAACTTTTAAATAAACCGCAATGACTTATTACTCAACTTCAAGACGTAGCTTAAGCAAAAGCCTAATAGTCTACGCTGTTAAGAGACGTAGCCTAACCTTTGCAAATTTTGCTCTCATTATTTATTATTGTTTCTTAATATGTATGTGCACAAATCACGTCAACAAAACCTAAATCAACACAACATTAAAAAAACGCAAGAACTTATTCCTGAACCTAATACATTTTACTATTTTTTTTACGGAAATCTATACAATTATATAGGATTTGTGCATTTAAATAGTCAGTATTTTTTAATCGTATTAGCAATTTCAACCACCAAATTGACTATTCCAAGGCACAAATGACAAAATGGATTTAGCAACCACGAGGTACATGTAGCTATTAAGAAGAAAATGGACAAAGTTTACTTCAAAGAATACGATGAATACGGAGTATCAGACCGATGAAAGGATAATCAAAGAAATTCTTAACCGATCCATAATGCCTAGAAATAGAGAACAGAAAATAACATTAACTATATATTATCAAACTAGACGCACCGCCACCCTCATCATGAAAAATAATGAGAAGTCCATACACGAACCTAAACAAAGGACCCACCTAATATATGAGTACAAACGCAACCTAGGATACTGTCAGCTTCTCCCCCACTCAGATATCGGAATGAGGGAACTAAACTATCGAGAATATTGATCCACCACCTAAATAACGGCAACCCCTAAAACCATACAGGTAAAATCCATGGAACTATTCTCAATAGAAAAATGTTAGAAGAAAACACCAAAATTATTGCCAATGCACCAGATCGCCGGCAACTACTTTTTCATGAAGCCATTCACATACAAGAAAAACAACCCAAGCTTAACATTCAATTCAATTCAAACGGAATATTGCCAAGCGGCAAAATTCGGAGCCGAACCACGAGGGGTATCCTCCCCCCTTTATCAAGAGCCTTAATCGCCTTGAATGTCACCAGGAATTTGACCTGCCTTTTTCAGCCTAACCCTCCCGACCTTCTCCTAACATGTTCACAAGTTGGTCAGGATGTTTACACTAGCACATTTTCCTGTTCGTTTATACATTTTTTATAATTCATTGATATATAAATCACTGTTTTTTCTTTTTAATTGTATTTTTAGTTTAATCTCTGAAGACGGTGCAATTGTATTGAAACGCGTAAGATAAATAGTGTTTCACTAAAGGAATCTTTCTTATTTCCTGTTTTAAGTTTAATAACTGACTTTTAATGAATTTTGGTGAACTTATCCACGATCTCAACCCAGACATAAAAGCAAATATTCCGCAAATCGAAAGATGTGAAAAGAAAATCACGAAGGCGAAATTAGACGTCGCTTTTAACAAAACATGGTACAATGAAAATATTTTGCCCAACTTTATATATATATATATATTCTTTGTAGTCTCTATGACTACCAATATGATGAGATTTCTGCATCCGAGTATATTCTTATTATTCGGTCTGACTAGCAAGATAGAGGGGGCGATACGAAAGGTATAAAATGAGATATATACGTACGTATGAACGTAGGTACGCACGGGAAGAAAATATTGCCAAAGGGCTAACGTAAATATTAATCACAAAGCGAAAAATCATCAGAAGAAATTCTTAATAGAACAATTAAAAACGATAGCAAAAATAATACTAAGAACAGACTATAAGCAAAAAGGATTATAAATATGAATAAATAAATAGTGCTTCTATCGAGAAAAAGAAATAATTCTGCCTTAATCTTCAACATAGGAATTTTTCAAATGAATCCAGAACATCTGATGCTTCCCCAAACATCAGAGCTGGAAAGGAGTTGGCAGAACACACTTTCTACATCACATGAAAAAGCTGGAATAAAAAGTGAATTCATGTCATGTATACTAAGGTTGTGAATGTATTGGATGGCAGCCAGCACCAGACAGGAAAAAGAAGCCACCTGGAACCTCTAAAGTGATGCATCTCTATGCCGTAAACGAAATTTTCCCATTGCCTCCGAAAAGATGGATCCAGAATTATGCAAAGAGATTTTCCTCTTTCTATGCTTTTTTTAATCTTTTGAATATTAGGGGTGCGTAGGGTCTTCGAGTTGTGAAATTTGAACCGGTTTTTTTATTCCCTTGATTTTATATGCGTTCGAAAAAGTTCAGTCAATGGATATATGAGGCTCGAAATCCCTTTCCTGCTAGTTTAGTTGTTTTTTCGTGATTTTTTCCTTTCTCTACCTTATTTGAAACCCTTTGGTAACTATATCAACTAATTCTTTATTGAGAGAAGATACCATGACTCGATTTGACCCCTTCCCTCTTCCTTTTTAATTAAATATTAACTATTCAATTCTATCCAAATCTATTGTCATATGATATATTTGAAGTTAACAAAATTTTTGTATTACACAAGTGAACCACGCTCCATTTTTTTATTATTCCCTATTTTGGAATCATTAAATTAGGAACTGTACAACTCTCAATATTACGACCATCAATCGATTTTACCTCAGTTCGTCGTTAAAGAAGTTCATTTAAATTCAATAGAAGTTAAAATAAGAGCTATAATTATTAATATAATTATATACTGTGACTTCACCTACTATAATGGTCGGGTTATGAAACTCCATTTCATATTACTCCCATGTAATCCAAATCAAGTAAGATTTTTTTTTCTAAATTTCGATTTATTAGAGACGCTCCTTTATTTCTGCCCCACTTTCTTCCTATCCATTGTTGGAAAAGCCAGGTATGATCATTTGCTTGAAGACTATATCGTTCTCTTTTGCTAATCCGATAAACCAATCCAGTTGTCCTGGTCATAATACATACGTTGAAGTATAATTTAAGATGATGAGAGAATCCTTTGTCATCATTCATTTAATCTTCATATCAATTTGAAGGAAAAAAGAATTTGCTTATTCCCATTTGGCATTAAAATTTAATCCTCATTCGATGAAACTTTTATTACACAAATATTTATATTTACCTTTATAACACAGCACATATAAACTACTAGGAATCTTTTTTCTTCTATCTTTTTCCAAATCTCGGTTCACTGATCAATTTTATGACCATTATAATTAAACTTTTTCTCTTAAGGTTTACATCTCATTATCACAAATATCCTACGGTCACTCTTCAGTCCGTAAGCATAATAAACTTATCCAATTAGGACTGCCTCAGTTGCTCTATCAGAGCCTTTTTTCTACAAGAATCGCTTAGTTTAATCTATAAAACAGTCTTACATTAGCTTATTTAAAGGCAAGGGTTAAGTCGAGCGCATTCATTACGCAGCGATCAAGTGTTTTGTCTTATAAATTACCAGCAGCAAAACTGTTCCGCCAAACAAGGCTCGTGCAATATCATGGAATTTTCTTGCAAAAGGACAAAGCAAGAATGATTGCCCTATCAAACACTATAATCTTATCGCTTCCATTTAAGTAAAAGGAATTTTCTTATCCTTGTGGTTCGGTTTAACGTTATCCATTTCATTAGCAACTCATGGAGTAATAAATATTTACAATCGTTCCATTGAATTTTAATGTTTGTATGTATTGAAATTTTCAGGGGTTTCCGGAATTATTTTCATTTTATCCAATAAACCCTAAATCAAGGGACAAAATATTTTAAAATATGAAGAGATTTTGAAGGAATAGGAGAAAATGCGGAAGATCTAATTATACAGCATAGGGAAGAAAATAAGAAACAGTGGAATTAATGAGGAAGAAAAGAGAAATATGATGCAGGAACTATTAAAATTTAGGGATGAAGAAAACCGTTTAAAAATAAAATTATGAGAGGTTCTTAAACGGCTGGGGATACCAATGATTATAACAAGCGCTTTCTGTGGTGAAGAGGATGTCAATAATCGCAATTTAACTTTTGATGACTTAGGCACATACTAAAATTAACTATATATATATATATATATATATATATATATATGAATAACGTATTTATATATATATATATATATATATATATATATATATATATGGAATTTGATGCACATATCAATAGCATCTTTCAAGAATTCCAGTTTACAAGGAAAATGGAAAAATACAATAGGTTACCATTCCTCGATGTTTTGGTTTTAAAAGGCATTGCCGCATCACTTAAAACCGCAGCTTATAATAAAACGATTAACACCATCTATTTTTTTGATATAACAGCTTAAATCCATTGAGTCATAAGAAAAGCACAGTAAGGTAAGGAACTTTAACGATAGAGCCGCAAAACTGCTTCAACACTAAACTAAGAGCAGAGGAAGAACGTTATCAGAAGACTGTTTTTCCATTAAAAACAACCACTTGAAAATCGTGCGCTGAGTAAAAACAAAAAAAAAAGAGACCAACTAGTTTTTGCCCAATTTCCTTTTAATCTTACTCCATCGCCTGTAGGTGTCGCACAAACATAAAAACACCATGCACAACACTTAATATAGGATAAGTTAGAGTCAATTGAACGTTCAGCCGTGGTCTGTATTATAGAAATTGGTGATCACAAAGTTAATGACATGGGACAAACTGAGGAACACATACAAGACAACAATCCAAAGAACACCACCATATTTTTATGATAAACAATTCCTTCTCCGTGTTTGCAAAATATCGCAACAGAGATGAAGATGAAATAACATGAAATGAAGCGAGAGTCGTCGGGAGACAAGCGACGAGGAAAGGAAGAGTTTGGGGAGCCGTGGCTTACTGCCAACTATTCCAACATTAGACATCGAAATATCAGATTATTACAATGCATTTGGATAATTAATCTCATTATTTTAATTATATTTTCATATTAATGACTTTATTATTAACATTTATTTACCATTTATTAATTTCTTGTTATTTGAAAGAATTGTGATAAAGCTAATTTTCGTATTTTTATCACAAACAAGGCCTAACAGGTGGAATAACACCCAGGTCGACTGTCTATCCACCCCCTTCCCCTTGCACGTCATTTGGCTTCCTCCTTCTTTTTGTATGTAAAGCCGGACTAACGCTGTATTTTCACCTTAAACTGAGGAAAATTACTAGAGTGGATTTTAAAGCTGAGCCAATAAACAATTTTAGTTCGGTCTTACCAATATTCCGTGCATTATGGATCTAGAGCTAAGGATACCAGGGGTGGTCAATAAGTTCTGCGAATCAGTAGGGCAAAACAGAGGAAGGGGGATGGCTGTTTATGGGGTTGTTAGGACAAGTTATGACAAGTCAGGACCTGGAGACTCACGCTCCTGCTTCGTCTATTTAAGAAGAAGTAGCTGATCGCAGATCGTCGGTCACAAATTTTTCAACAATGGAGAAGGTTGAGCACTACGCAATGATCAAATTTTTGACCAAGGAAGGCAAGAATGCAAAAGAGATCCATGAAAGAATGGTTGCAGTGCACATCAACACCGCCCCTTCTTATGCAACCATTGCTCGCTAGAATAGGGAGTTCCGCTATGGTCGTGGGTCCCTTGAAGATGACTCCATTCCAGGACGCCCGTCAGACGTGACCAACGAGGAAATGGGGCCCTTTTGGAGAGGATGATCCTCGAAAATCGACGGGTGAAGGTCAAAGAAATCGCGTGAGAACTTGGAATATCACATGGAAATGTTATCAACATCTTCCAAGACAATTTGGCCATGACCAAGGTCTCTGCCCGTTGGGTCTCTAGAAAACTCGCGCTCCATGATCGACTTCAACGTCGTCAAAGTCACAGGGTCAGTGTAGAAGAATCGTCACTCTACCGTTCCCTCGCGGTGGAGTCACGAGGCGATTACTGCAAAGATATCCGGCCCCAGGCACCGTCGGGTCAAGCACGTACCCGCAGCGCCGCACTACTCGTCGCTATGAAAGACCTAAAGGTTAAAATGCAAGTCTCCTCCAAGGAGAGTAAGATCCAATTTCACATCAAGTAAAAAATTGGAGACGTGTTTTTCCCAAGCTCGAAGGCTAACGAGGAGCCGATGTAAGACTTGGTGAGAAAAACCGTTTGGCATAAGAACCCTCCTGGGCCCGTCCTCAAGCTCCCCTCCTCTTACCACTCCTCTAGTGGGGTGACGACGTATAAATAAGGAACACTGAGGAAAATCGCGGTAGAATACGTCAGTCTCCAGGTAACGAAGTCCCCGGATTAAGACCAGGCTACCTAGACTGGATTGGTAGAATACGTCAGTCTCCGGGTGACGAAGTCCCCGGATTAAGACCGGGCTACCTAGACTGGATTGGTAGAATACGTCAGTCTCCAGGTGACGAAGTCTCCGGATTAAGATCGGGCTACCATGACTGGATTGGTAGAATACGTCAGTCTCCAGGTGACGAAGTCCCCGGATTAAGACCTCGGGCTACCGAGACTGGACAGGTAGATTACTTGGCTTGCCAGACCAAGAAGTAACCTGCAAGAGAGGCAGGGCTACCTACCTTAAGGGGATAAGAAGCTGCTCATCTTTGAGCTAGTACCTGGTTATCAAATCAAATGTTAAGTTAACTTTGTTAAGTTAAAATCACTCTCGTCAGAGAGACTCCTCATATCCTGGTTTATCTTAAACACCAGGGGTATTCCTTGTCCTTGAGGAATTAAGGAAAGCAGAAGGAAAAGGCTTCCCCTCGAGCCCGTTACTCGGTGGCCACACTCAACTCATAAGTTAACTTGGTTGTGGAGCCAAGTTCAACTTGTTCTCGTCAGAGAAACCCCCCTCCGTTATACTTGCCCTTAAAGAAGAAGAAGAGTGAAACTATGAAAAAGCTCATCCTCGAGCTAGTTCCTGGTTACCAAACTGGCCTTTAAGTTAACTTATTCAAGTTTAACTTATTCTCGTCAGAGAAACCACCCCTCATCGATCCTCGCCCTTGAAGAAGTTCCTCCCCGAGTTCAGTCCCCGCCCATGAGGAATTAAGTAACGTAAGAGAAAAGCTCCCCCTCAAACTCGTTACTCGGTGGTCACACCGCACTCCAAGTTAACTTGATTTAAGAACCAAGTTCGACTCACTCTCGCCAGAGAGACCACGACTACCTTGGTGCCACATAAAGCACCGTAATTGTTCTCGTCCTTGAAGAATCCCAACCCTGAATACCGTGTGGACCGCTCAGCTGCTACCCTCGCCAAAAGGACCTCGTGATCCCGCCCACCTACATCTTGCGAGGCGGCACGCGTCGTGAGACAATAACATTCCTGAGGTATTTAGACTCCAGTAGAGTCCGTAGGCCTAAATCTTATATATTGAAGTGTGTAGCGAAATTAACCAATTTTAGAGGGTCAAACTAATTGCATTAAATATTGTGTATTATAATATTCAGAGTATCGCTGTGGTTAATGGTTGAATTTTGTGTATTAAATTGTTAAAGTTAAAATATAAGTTTATTTGGGGAATTATTGTGCGTTTCTCTATATCCTTACGTGTTTCCAACGGCTTTCTTCTTTAAAATAACAATATTAGCACTCTTAGCACTCTTAGAAAAAAAAGATGGGTATTCTACGACAGTCAGAGTGGCACAAGCTGCCCTGCGCGAGTGCGGATTCGAGGAGCTCAACCATCCCCCCTACAGTCCCGATCTAGCCCCTTGCGACTACTTTTTATTCCGCCAACTCAAAGCTGCACTGCGTGGACGCCGCTTTGGAAACGATGAAGATGTCCAGCTCGCCGTACAGGTGTGGATTGAACAGCAGTCGGGAGATTTCTGGTTGTCGGAAATTCGAAGCCTCAGGGACAAGTGACGCAAGTGCATTAAAGTCGAGGGTAGTTATATTGAAAAAAAATAAAACACATTTCCTCATATCTCGTTTCCTTATATGCGAATTTTAAAACTTATTGACCGCCCTTCGTATTTCGTGTACTAGAAAAGTATTCGGAGAAGACACGATTAGATAAAACGTAAAGAATTCAGAAAATCTCCGCTACAGGAGAAATACGACTTAAAAATAACTCCAATTCCTTTTATCCTGCTTAATTATTGGCATTCACTCTAGGATTGTAGGGTATAAGATCCTAGGTCACAAGCAAACGTAGAAAATCAAATGAAAAACATGTGTACATGGATCCTTTGAATCCTCATAGTGAGGCCATCCTAAGGAATAGACGTTATACCATCATCATCAATGAAACAGTGACCGAAGTTGCAGTGAGGAGGCAAAGAAGTAGTTCTATTGATTGCAATTTTCGAAACTTCGAATCGGAGAAAGATTTGCATCAAAGATGGGTTGTGAACCTATCAGGAAGGGTTAGGCTGATGTTTTTCTCCCATTGCACAACATTGCATGCCTGAAAAATGTCACGAGTCGCCACTGATAAATGTGTATATATATATATATATATATATATATATATATATATATATATATATATATATATATATATATATATATATATATATATATATATATATATATATATATATATATAAGCCTTCAGAGATGACGGCCTAAAATCCAAAATCGTTTTCAGTGCAGAAAATTTTAAAATCATAGCCCATTGCACAATGTGATTTTCCCTTCCATTTTTAGAATCAATAAATGTTGAAATGTTAATCTCTTTCTTGCACAATGTTTTGACTGCTCTTCCGATCCTGTTAATTTAACTCGCCCTCTCCCCGCAACCATGTTTCTTTTTTCTTCCAGTCCGTATCTTATCCAGGTGAGTTTCTTCCCTAACTTGGTTAGTTAATCCGTTGCCTTCCTACTCGATTTTTAATCCCTCAATAATATATAATTCTCCATCAAGTTTCATCAATTAAGCTAGATTTTTGGGGGGTAAATCTAATCTTTATAAATATAAAAATTAATACAATCTGTATATATTCAGTTATACAATACATAAAGGTTAATCCTAAAGATTTACAGGGTCTGAAACTGTGTCGATAAAGATAGTTTTTTCATAAATACCCCTCTGCCTTTTGTCCTCGGGTTTATCCTTAAAATTAGATTAGCCTTAAAGAGAAGAAACGTTTTTCAGTGTATATATTTAATGTGGCCGTTTCGTGGTACAACCAATCAAAACCATACACTAATCCTATATTATGCGGGGGGTGACTTAATCACCTACTGCAACGCGAACCGTTGAAAGACTGTTCGCAGGGATTAAAGACCGACTAGGAGGTTACACTTGAGGCGTTGGGTTTCATCATCAAAGAGAGTACATAAATGGTTGGCGAGATTTACTTGAATAGGCCGAGAGTATCGTTCAAGGTTAGTTAAAGATGAAACAAAAAAATCTAATTTTATTTACAAAGATTAAAATAAGGAGGGATTCTCAAATGGAATTAATTGATTAATGTTACTAGGCTCAGAACAAAAGGGAGAACTTGACAATACTAATACTGGAGGGGGTTTCAGTCTTACGGGTCGGTAACTTCGAGGAAGGTCCTTCTCCGTTGAGGCGAGTGGGGAACGATTCGATGAGGCAAGTGGGGCACGGTCCGAATGAGGCAGGTGGGACACGATCCGAACAAACCTTCCGATGAAGATAGCCAATCTTCAAAGATGACGTTCGACGGGGAATGTGGGAATTCTCGTAATTCCACTGAAAGATCAATCCTCGTTTCCTCAAAGGTAATCGATGGAGATTTTCTTTGGTTCGATTAAACGAAGGGAAACAGTTGCGCAAATTTAAAGGCTTGCCGTTCACAGAAGTTACCAATTGGCTAAAGTAGAATCAAGGCTGAGAAAGTCTGCTGTCTGATGAGCGCTCACGGGACGAAACGATAAGGACGGCCTTGAGGTGCAGACTGGATTCTTCGAACTACAGCATAACCCGACTACTTGGAGAAAGGAGTTACAAGCTCCAGACTTCTTATTCCGGAGGCGGAGTCGATTCATCATTTCGCAGCAAGGTGCGAGGCAGAGCGGCTCTTTCTCGCCTCTTCACTGGGGGTGGGGGGGACGAGGCTTGAGAGGAGTTCGCAGGATTGGGAAATATTTTCCCAATGCGTTCAGGAGTCAACACACTGTTAGATTTTAATATTTCTTCAAAAATGAGATACTTTGAATCTCTTTGATGTAAACATTCTTGACGGTGCTCAAAGGGTAGTTTTAAAGTTTCGTTACCCTCTACTAATAATCCACTTGATCAAAACATCGATATTATTGTTAGACGTACTTTCCTCAACCCGGCTCTTATTTACTTGAGTTTAGTCCTGGACTATTTAAAGAACTACTAAAGTTAGAGTTTAAAGACAATCATTTAATTCAACTCGGGTAAATCATTGTCGAATCGATGGGGTTGTCATTAACACCCAGTGGGATCTGTCTTTGCTGATATCTTCAGGACTTAGTTTGGAGAACAAGTATTTGACCAAAAACTTCTAAAGATTAGACTTCTACTCTACCGTTGCTTTGTGGATGACACATGTAACATGCAAACACATTTGTATATTTTGGAACATCTCTTGAGTGACGTTTTCGGGGGGGATGCGTAGGTTGGAGGCAAAAATACATTCCTTTTTACTTTTTGGGAAACCGTTCGTTATTTGCTTTTTGAGCCATCTCTTTTTTATTCGAAAACATCCTTGGGGGACTCTAGATTAATGATCAAACTGACTACCCATGTGACCCACAAAGCTTATTACTGCCTGTTGGCGGTAATTTAGAATTAGTCGGTAATTTTGGAATTTGTTCAATAATTATTGAGTTAACAAATTCAAATTACAATATGTCTGAGGGCTCAATTAAATTTAAGGAAGTTATTCATAATTCTCTCTACCCCAAAATTGCTTCGAAAGTCGTGACAAATTTACCCTTTCCCTAGCTTATGTCGTCCTGTGTTATCCTCCTCCCTTCCTTGTGATCATTCCAAAATATGCTCCCCTACATAAGGCATTTGTGTCAACTCTTCTCATTCTATAGTTGAAGATGTCTAGTAGATACCAAAACTAGTCCTGTAATGTAATATACTGATTCTACTAAACAAATATTAAATTTTGATATATCTCATAATAAATCAGTGGGCCAGATTGACAACCGACAACCTCAAAGTGAGGATATACAAGAATTTTATTGAAAAAAATCAAATTAAGGAGACGTGCGGTCATGCTTGCTATGGAGATGTGATCCAATTTCTGGTCTGATGAATGAGATGGACAAATACGAATGTAACTGAGGTGGCGATCTGAGAGCTAGGTAAATAGACTTCTCGCATTTAATTTTGGAGTACACCTGCTGTTTTATCTATTCGTCTACTGACTGATTAGATTTTCTTATTATTTTTTATATGTGCAAGGTAGGAAGGAAGGTGATGTGAGAGAGAGTAAAAATATTTTACCAAAAGAACATGGTGACTACATAATAAAAATGATATAATTTTATAATTTGCACAAAAATTAAATTATTTACCAGTTTTGAAAATATGGATAGTAGGACCTAGAGGGTTGGGATGGGAATTTTTGAAATTTTGACGCTGCGGCGGGAGCAGGAGACATTATGAGGTCTCCAGCCCTCCGGACTCCCCTATATAGGGGAAACCTAGGGCCCCAGCAGGTTGTTAATTTGAAGTTCCTTTTCATGCAAAAAAGTGCAGGAGACCTGGTTAGCAGCGTTCCGTGAAGAGTGAACATATCGAATTTTAATGGAAGAGGAAACAAAGATGGAGGAAAAATCGGACAGAGTTTTCTCAAAGAAGTGGTCCAAAATTTTAAAGGGAACTTTGACTATGTGAGTGTTGTAGATCTTAGGATATTATCACAACTAGCGTTAGGAAAGAGTATTAGGGGAACCAGAAGGGCGATGGTTTTCAAGAGGAAAATGTTTAAAGTGAAAGAGACGTCAGGTAGTACTCAAGAGCAACGACCCCATCGCCATAATAGGCCAAAGGGACAGGCGTCCGAAAAGAGCAGTTAAACTATTTCCTCAAGGCCTATCGTGGGGTCACCGCACCGCAATAGAAGAGATCCGCAAGAGCACAAACTCTAAAGTACGACGTTTTATCATTAAAAGACTTGTCATATGCAATTTATACCTTACAGAAAGGAAATTTTAAATTTAGCAGGACAAAATTAAGAAGGACCGCCAGCCTTAAACCAAAATTTGTTCTAATTTTATGGAAAACAAAGTCCTTTATGGCTATGTTTGCTATACAGAATTTAGATTTTAGTTCCTTAGTAAGTTGTACAAAAAACATTTCTACATTAAGTTTAATACTAAAAAGCATAATATTTTTTGGAAGGAGTATGCTGAGATTTGTCCAAATTTAACACCCGAGATGAATCTAAGAAGTCATCTAAAATTTTTAGGTTATCTAAAGCACCGGTTATAAGAAAATAGTATAGATAAACAAAGGCACATACATAATGTTTACTACTTAAATTGTTGCAAATAGTACTCATAATAGACTGGATAATGAATTGCAATCCTGAAAAACCCATTGGTAATTGCATGAATCGAAACAACTTATTATCAAAGGTTTTAATGGCAAAATTGGGACGAGCAGCAAGGTGTAAATTTATATGATAAAACCAGTTTCTAAAAACAGGTTTATTGACATAATCGCCTTGGTTAACTTTTCGAAATAATTTGGATACATTAGGAATAGAAAACCTAGAGTTTGTAGTTGTCCATTAAGCTGCTTGTATCATAAATAGCCCGGACTACCCAGAATCTTTTATTAACACAAAATAATCTATGAACATCTCTGACACGTTCACATGTTTCTTAAATTTTTGAATTAAATAGTTTATAAATTATTGGGAGAAACCATTTATTAGTTACTGAAAAGTGATGATAATTTGTAGGGAAGAAAGTTTTTAAGCCTTTCATCGTACAACTTTTAATCATATTGTTTAAGCCAGGTACGTTAGATAAGTTACCCGTGTTAAGGTAACCTAAAGTTATTTTAGATAAAAACTTGACGAAGATTTAAAGGGTCAATTAGAGGATAAATCACATTATTATTACCTGCACCATTTCCATCAGCATTATTATTATTAGCTTGAATGATGTTTCCCGTGTTGTTGACGCCGTCTTGGTTGTAGGATTGTAGGTTGCAACTCAGTGGAGGAAATGATGATGAAAGTTCAGTGACTTCAGATAAATTGGTGATAATTTCGAGTAGGCAGAAAAGTTTGAATAACCAGTGTTTGAAACAAATAAGCAAACCCTTCGACCTTTTGAGGAAGAAAATCCTGATGCTTGGTAAGAGCCTGCCACTGTGAGGACCAAAGCGTTCCAAGCGGCGTCCAGATCACGACGCTCGGCAAGCTCTGCCACATTTAGGCCTTCCTGCATGTTGGCCTCCGACTCTTGCACCTATAGGGGAGCATAGTTAACTTGCTGTCGGAAGGGCGCTGAAGTCCTTTGGTAACCCTTTCCTGTTGATAAGGCGTAGTAAGAAATTTAAATTCCAGAATCTGCTATGGCATTTTACCTGGAATCTCTAATAGCTGGGCCCCAGTTATAGTTGAGAATAATGTAGTACGATCGTAACCTGGCCTCCAGGGAGGAGAGCTCTTCTGGTGTTAAAAAGTCAGGAAAACGATAGATGACTAAGAGCTGAGGAATTTCCTCCTTATCCCCCTTCTTGAAGCGCGGGGAGTTTATTTAAGTCTTGAGCTTTTAAATGATTAATTCGTAGGTTTTGGAGACTCCGTTCTAGAAGGAGGAGGAAGCATGAATGGCAAGTTCTCTCCACCGTCAGTGGGGGAGGAGGGATCTGGAGCGGGAGGACCCAGTGACGGTAGTTGCGGTTGGAGCGAGAGTGCCGTCGGCTCTTCTTTGTAGGCGATCGACCCCTGGAAAGCCAATTGTTTAGCAAGCTCCTGATAGGGAAACTCCCACGTCCTTTTCCTCCTCACCGAGCCTCAGACTAAGTACTCCATAAAGGGAACTGGAGGTCATACTAGGGATTCGCCCCTCTGGAGAAGATTCACTTTCTGCGGTCTGGATCCCTTCGTTTGTAAGAAAGGATGTGTGTTTGCGCAGTATTGACTTAGTGGCCCTGAGTACCCTTAAAGTTTATATAAATAATAACATATTTATAATGTATAAATTAAAGTAATAGTAAACAGTATAATAGTGTACGGTAACAAATAAATACACAATAACAAAAACTGAATAGAAATTTAGTAAGCCGAAATTATATTGTTTTTAAGAGCTTTTTTGAATTGAGCTAAATTGGTTTGGGATTTGATATTGTCGTCGAAGCATAGATTTGCACAGAAAGCTACATTGAGATTTTGATTTTGAATACAGGGGTGAAATAAATTTTGTTCTATTGCGGGTTTGGTGATTATGGGTATTATCAGCTGTTTGTAAAATATTAAATATATAGTTATTATAGGAACAATTTATTGTTTTGTAAAGGAATAAGGATGTTTGAAAAACAAAGAGATCATTTAATTTCAGAATTCGAGATTCCTTAAAATATCGATTAGTGTGCTCTTTGTAGACGAGTTGATGGATGGCTCGAATTGCTTTTTTCTGTAATATGACTAATTTATTGAGATAATTTTGATATTTTCCATACCAACTCTCTATGCCATATGTCAAGTAAGGTTGCACCATGGTCATATATAAAGAGTGGAGAATAGATTTAGGAAGAACTTATTTAATTTATATAATATTCCAACGATTTTGATAGTTTTGTTGAGATATGTGTAATATGTTGTTTAAAACAGATTTTTGTCAATAAAGATGCCTAGGAATTTGATATGAGTAGTTTCATAAATTATTCGATCGCCCATTTTAATATGGGGCAATTCAATAGATTTTTTGCAAGAGAAAAGAATATATTTGGTTTTATCTACATTTATTGATAGTTTATTAACATTAAGCATCCTGAAGATATTTTCGAGTTCTTTATTTATTGTAGATGCAATGTTGCTCGGTTTTTCATATGGTAAGGGAGTTGATAAGGTACTATCATCCGCGAATAATATAAATTTAAACAGAGAAGAGGATTTAACAATATCATTAATATAGTTTAAAAATAACAGTGGCCCTAGCACGGAGCCTTGTGGGACCCCAGTTGTAATATTAAGGTGGAATGAGTCTTGACCATTGACGGAGACAAATTGCTTTCTTTCAGTTAAATATGATTTGAACCAATTTTGACAGTTTCCTCTAACTCCGTACATAGCTAATTTTGACAGTAGAATATTATGGTTGACACAATCGAAAGCTTTTTTAAAATCGAGAAAAATTGAGAAAACAATGTGGCCTTTTTTCAATGTTATCATATAAATATTGAAGGTAGTTAATTATCGCGTGAATCGTTGATATCTGACGTCTAAAACCATATTGGTGTTTATACAACAGTGAATTAGTTTCCAGAAATTTATAAAGTTTATCGAATGCTATTTTTTCAAATATTTTACTGAACATTGAAAGACATGAAATAGGGCGGTAATTGCTGACGTTTTTGAGGTCTCCGGTCTTTGGTAACGGTGTTACCCGAGCAACTTTTAATACACTTAGGAATATACCCTTCGTAAATGATTTATTAATTATTGATGCTAAAATTGGAGCAACTATATCAGAGATGTATTTTAAAATTTTAGTGGAGAATGAATTAATAACTGATTTTTTATTTTTTAGGGAACTAATGATTTTTTTTTTATATCGGCTACGCTTACAGGAGAAAAGAACGAGGAATTTGGTACATTAATCTCATTAAAATACGAAAGAAAAGATTTATCGACTATTTTGCAGGAGTCTGAGATTTTTTTACATACGTTGACAAAAAATTTATTGAGTTCATTCGCTTTTTCCTTATTGTCATCAACTGGTTTGCCGTCAATGATAATTTGTATAATTTGGTTTGTTCCTTTAGTAATTTCAGGTTTTATGACAGAATTGATTAATTTCCAAGTTTGTTTTATATTGTCTTTCGTTTGATTAAATCGTTCATGGTAATAATTTTTCTTGGCTATTTTAATTTGGTTAGTAACTTGATTCCGAACATTTTTATATGTGTGTTCTGAAATTTCACTAAGCTTATAAAGAGAAAAGTATTTTTGACGTTTTTCGATGTTATTCATAATTGCGTTTGTTATCCAAGGGGTTTTTTTTGTGTTTATATGATATTGGTTTTAGATTTTAGCGGACAATTAAGTTTAAAGGCATCATCTAGCCTTGAAATTAACTCTTCGGTAGCAGAATCGATGTCATTTATATAGGAAATTTCATATAGATTCTGATTTAGAACATAGTTATAAAAGTTTGTTAAGGTATTTTCGGTAATTAGGCGGTAGGTTATTGTACGGTTTTGATGAATATTGTTCGAGTTGAAAAAAGACTTTTGGATCAGGAATATAGGAAGATGGTCCGATATGTCACAAAGGAGAATACCGGAAGAGTAATTTTCTGGGTGAACTCTGAAAATATTGTCATTTAGTGTTGCTGAGTTTTGGGTTATTCTTGTCGGTTTTGTTATAATTGCAAGTAAGGAATGAGAATAAAAAGTATTGAGTTGATGCGTGGTTCTCAAAGTTTAATAGATCCAAGTTAAAATCTCCTGTAATTATTATGTCGTCATAGTTTGTAACATTGATATAATTGATTAATTCAGCAATCTTATCTATAAACATCTCAAGGTCACCAGAAGGAGGTCTATATACGGTTGCAATGATTATTGTTTTACCATTTGATTTTACTTCGATAAATAATGTTTCAATATAGTTAAAGGAAATACTAATTTCATCAACTTTTTTAGTATTGAGTCTGTCAGATATATATACGCTCATACCTCACCCTATCTTGTTTACGTCGCGTAGTAAATGAAAAAAGCTATAGTTTGGGAAACTGATAAGGTGTTTATTATTATTTGTTAGCCACCTCTCGGCGAATGCCAAAAAGGAAAATTTATAATTAAGTGTTGACAAAGATATTGAAAATTCATCAATGTTTGCGGGCAATGATCAAATATTAAGATTTAAAATGGACAGTTATGTTTTTTCAAATGAAAATGTAGTGTTAAATTTATCACGATCATAGTCTCGGTTTCTTACGTTATTTTCTTTAAAATTTGGATATAATTCATTAAAATAGTTTATGTCTGGATCGATATTATTGAAGTGATCAAGTTGTTCAAACATAAAGGCAGTTCAATTGGAATTTAAAAATTGAAGGTTACAATTTGAAATTACGTATAAAATATCTATAACCAGTTAAAATACTATTTTTATGATAACTTTAATAAGAGAAAAAGGAATAAAGTATGTAATACAATTGAAATAAAAGTAAGTGAATGCTAGGTCAAAACATGGTTTGTTTGTTTTTTTTCTCATCTAGAGCAGTAATAGCGCCGAAGGTATTATTACTGATCGTTCCAGAGATTCTCACCATTAAAGTCTGCAAGCGTCGAATTGAGGTGTTCCGACAGAAATTTTTGGAGGGCAGCTCGGGTATTGACGAATATACGTAGGTCACGGCGACCGGAGGGTGATGGCAGGAAAATGTTAATGGATCCATCTCTGGTAGTGCAGCCGGAGATCTTTGTGGAGAATTTCTTTTTAGCTTGGCGGAGGAAAAAAAAGATTTTGTTGCGATTTGGAGTCTGTTGTTCGTTTACATAGAATGAAGGTTTGAATTCTTCGCATGCTGAGAAGATATCACGCTTCAGGTCACTTCTGCGCAACTTCACAATTATGTTTCTTTTGTCGGGACCTTGTACTTTAGGATGGGACCTAGACGATGAGCAACAAAGATGTCAGCTTCTTGCATTTGTATGTGGCAGTTATCTTTAATAAGTTTGCGGATGATATTGCTGCAGTTTCCATTATTGGTAGCTTCAGGTTTATTGCCGGAGAATATAATCGTATCTCATCTTTCATAAGCGTCGGAAGAATCAACCTTTTCTTCTAATTTTTCGATTTTTGATCTCATTTCTTCGTTAGATTTTTCGAGAGAGATTATTTTTTTTTCTTGTTTGGCAAAAGATGATTCTAAAAACTTAAAGAGGACGTTCATAATGTTTTTGGCATCACCTGATAGCGTAGATGAGGAAATATGGGTTTGCAGTTCATTAAAATTAACTGGTTTGTTTAATTCGGTTTTTCCTCTTGTAATTGGAGTATTTTTTTCTTTGTCTGCCTTTCTGAGAGTAGTAGGATCCATTCTTTCTAAGGAAGAATGGAGAAATGTGACAACACTACTTATGTGCTATGGGAATTTGTTTAATTACAGGGAGGAACAGTAATGTTTAATTGTTAAAATTTTTACTTGGAAGGTTGTTAGGTTTTAATTGATGAGTGATTGTTTTAATTTATTAATTCTAAGAGTGAAGAGATTATTTAAACAAGATGGATGTGGCAGCGCTGCACTTCTAATCACTCAGTTGAGTTTAGGCTTAATGGCCTCCAAAACAGACAGTGGAAACATGACAATTTTTGACGTATTGCGGTAATATCACTTTATATGTCCAGTTCATGGTGGCGCTGCAGTTCTACCAACTTCAACTTAAAGGAGGGTAGGGAGGCAGGAGACTCATATTAAAAGAGGCAGCAAAATGGAATATTATTCATCTCAAAATGCCTATGAAATAAATAGATATAAGTCATATTATTTTTATATGAATATTGTTGTAATCTCTGCCAAACAATGGAACATATTTTGGTCCTATACCAAATATATTCCACAATTTTTTTTAATTAATATAAATAGTAGCAATGTCCATTCTAAATCTTTGACTATGAACTATTCCAGTTTTTACTACCTGACAAACCAAGAATTTGTGGATAATATGGAAGAAAATAAGATGAATATATTGATGTAAGAGCAGATGTATGATAGATATTACTTTGGTTAAAATTGCAGAGATGCATTCAATTATTTTAGGGTAAAGTTACTGGGTATGTTTGCTACTGATTTTTAAAATTAAAACTAGCTATTTTTCTTTTACTTTATTAGAAAATATTAAATACAGTTGCTTAGGATCCAAAGTAAATTATATGTGTCCATTGAGAACTGAGAAATAAAGGCCTCAACACAAGTGTAAGTTGCTGGCAAAACAAGTACAAAATTATGTTTATATTAGAAAATGTTGAAACCTTCAGAAGATTTGGACGTATCTCTCTCTTTCTCTCTCTTTCTCTGTATATATATATATATATATATATATATATATATATATATATATATAATACTGGCAAAATATATTGGTAATCTCGGTCTCAGGGATTCTTCTTTTATGTCTACAATCGATATGAATTTATTATTTACTAATGTTCCGGTGCAAGAAACCATTAATATTATTTCAGATACTCTTTTACAAAATAAGGGTGAAATATTGGGTTTAACTGAATAGCTTTTCCTTAAGCTTTAAAAACTAGCTGTGGATGATACCATTTTTCTTTTAACAACGAAGGCATTGCAATGAGTTCCCCACTGTGTCCCTCCTTTGCCAACAGTTTTGTGTCACCACGAAACTCGGTGGCTGGTTAACTGTCCTGCACAATTCAAACCTATTGTCTTCAAAGATTTATAGATCACTGTTTCCTAATTCTTAATGACAAGAATCATGCACCCTTATTTTTCGATAATAATGAACAGCAACATCCTAACAAAACGTTTCCTATAGCAACATAAAAGGACAATAAAATATCTTTCTTGGATATTAACGTTGTTCGAGTGGTTTCGTCTTATAATACATCATATTGGGTACACATTTTGTAAATATTTGGGTACATATTTTTTTAGTAACTCTCCCATTCAGTTTAAATTATTCAGCACTAAAAGCTAAATTTTCAGAGCCTACCATATATGCTCTATCTGGTTATCTTTTCATGAAGAAATGACTTATTTAAGGGATTTCTTAAATTCTAATTATTATCACGATTTCATCTTCGATCAGTTAGTATCCAAATTTCTCTCGAAAATATATTACCCTCGACCCATTCTTAATACTGTATCTAAGCAGAAGGTTTTCCTTAGACTACATTATCTCAAACATTTGACATCCCCGTTTAAGAAAAACCTTCTTTCTTCACTCAACAACCATTTCCTGCAATGCCAAATCTTTTGTATCAATTCCAGCCATGTATCGTTGAATGCCTTTTTACTCCATAATGAGACAATTTCTCTGGGCTTGTGATACTGTATATTTTACAATTATACATTTACGACCTGCCACAGTCGTTATGTAGGCAGAACTGGCATAAATCTTAAATGCAGGATCGCAAAACAGTTAAGTTTGTTTCATAGGACTGGTATGGTATCCCCATTTGTAAATCTGGAGCCTTTTCCATCAAGCAACACTCGGATTATCACCACCATCTTCTTAATCCTGATTCATTTACCATCTTATATTCTTAGAGTCACTGCACATCAATAAAATAAATACCCCCCTTATTAATTACATCTTTTCATTTAAACTATTCACTTTTTAACCAACCAACACTCCAATATGTACATTAACTAGTCAATCTTGTTAGTACTTTTCTATCCTTAGTTAGCTGATTTCATGACTCCAACGATAAAGGTTAGTCCCTCTGTTTAATTCTTTCACATTCGTTTATATTTATATATATATATATATATATATATATATATATATATATATATATATATATATATATATATACCATTATTTTAAGTCTCTTTAAACCACATCACACATCCCTGTATAAACTTGATCTACAATATTGTCTAAATCATAAGACCTCAAGGTCAGCACAAATCAAGGCTTTTCAAAACCTTAATGATTTTACGAAAGAGTTAATAATTGTTATTACAATGTATACTTACAATTCATACCCTGAAGTTTATTTAATAGGAAACTCATTAAATGCATTTTTCATGTTGTTATGCTGGCACATTTGTATCAATGATATAGTTTTGTAATCCTATGTAGAGCATGCTGCCAAGTTCCATGCAGTTGGAATTATTTTTATATGTTTACTGTTCACTTCCCACTAAGATTGATACTGAATCAAGCCCTACAAAATATGGTGGAATCCGAAAATCGGGCTACTTGTCGATTTGAATGGTACTCCAATAGGGAGGTAGCCAATCTTCACGCCACCAACAGTAATATTACACTACTATACTGGCAACTTTGAGCAATATTTTACTGTGCATTCATGAGGACTTGAAACATGCAATGTGAAATATTAAAGCATAGTTGTATAATTACAAATTGATTTCTTTCATTTTAAAGCAAATAGATGAAAGAAAATATATATTAAGCTATTCTAAAAGTAATTTTATATTTTTGCTCATTTTCTGGCACCAGATATTTAGCCCGAATGATCAAATGGAAAGCAAACTATTCTATATTATCATCCAATGACGAGGAGAATGGTGCTCCCTACGAAAACCCGATTCCGATAATAAAACTACAAATTCTTCCTAAAATTCTTTCCTAGACTTCTGATAAGGAGAGTGTTAATCTCAAACATTTGTAATGCAAAGCCCCAAATAGTAAAGAAAACCCAATTGAAATAAAGTTGGAAACTTAAGAACTACTACCACATCATCCATAATCGCTTAACCTAGCATCTTTGGATTGTCATCTGCTTAGATCGCTATACCCTTTTTTTTATCTGAGAGTAGGTACATAAAATTAGGAAGAATTTACCTATGGTACTCTAAGATTTTTTTCAAACCTTGAAATTTGATCATCATAGAATAAAAAATATGCCCTCATTTTTGCTACTCTGAATGGTAAAGGTAGATATTATGTACACCACTGATAAAAAAATACAATTTATTTAGCTAAAAATACGTTCTTATCACCTTTTTGAAATGCACCCTTTTTTCATAATATCCTCATATAATAGCTTACTTTTCTATATAATACTGCGCAATGATGATATAAATAATATGACCGATATATAGAAGATATCCTAGGCCAAAAAAAGGCAATGTGAAATAAATGTGGATGATATCGATTATGAAACTTAGTCGGCCATGTGTGGGAAGGAACAATTTGGTAGGGTCTATCACCATAGACTTCAAAAAGGAGGACAGGTCAAAATACCAAACTGAAATCACTATAGCTAGATATACTCAAACGTTTCTAAAGAATTTAGCAGAGGTTCACTTATTGAAGAGAATATTTTAGTAGACATTTTAGGAGAGCAGGAACATTTCTTTTAGCAAAGGATTTGTCAAAATATAAAACACAATTTAGAACGGAGACGAGAAAAGTAAACTAAATTTATTGTAGCTTCTTTAAAAAGATTCAAAAGCTCTCACTGGGCAAGAAACATCATATAACTCAGATTTTGTTGCAATCTAAAAGATTAATGAATTGCAATTTTTCCATTAAACAGAAACTCTTCGGGAAAGAGACTGAATGCGTAATTCTTACGAAGCTCGTCATATTGAGTTTTCAATAGAAGATCGCCCAAAGTTACATTGCAAGCCATGGATACCTTTGAGACTTCTTGCGAAAAGTGTAGTCAGTGTAAATTTCCGGCTGATAATTTTACACGATTTCTCGAAGAGGTAATCGTAGAAGAGACTTTCAAGAGCTTGAATTGATCCTCACCATGAAATTTTAGGGTCATCATCTTATATTCGTTACCTAGCCAAATGGATGGCAAGCCAACCCAACTTAGGGCCAGTCCTAAGTCCGGATAAATAGGTAGGGTTAGAGTGAGGAATGACATCCGTCCGTAAAGTGGGACAAAACCTTAATAGATGAGTCGTTTACGGTGTGCACTAAACAGAAATCTTGGGAAACGACTCATCAAGAACGGTGACCTCGGGGATGGAGAGGCCGAGAAGTAGGTTATGGAAGAGAATAAAAATTTTAGGATTTTTAATAGTTCTTTATAATAATATATTGCTGTAAGTAGTGAGAAGTAAAAGGTGGTTATTTAAATTTGGCAGACAAACTTCGCCAGAAATGTAATTCGGTTTCAACTATAAATATTTACAGGATTCAGTTCAACTGCGATTAAAAAACAAGGAAGAGGATGAAATAATAAAAGCGGCAATAGAAAAACATATAAGTATATTGCCTCCTGGAAATTGCATTTCCAAGCTTCTATAAGCCATTTGGGTTAAATGAGTAAAGTACTTGATATATCAGTTTATATGAAACCATTACGTACCCATGTATATTCGTTCATGTTGAAATTTTTAATTTCACTAAACTTTCCCATAGCTTTAGGAAAAGTCTTTGTTACTAGGTAAAATATCTGAATTAATTTAAGTTTCCCATTCTTAGTTTCCGGTACCTCTAAGAGAACAATACACATACATCTCTGGCTTTGAATGCCATGGTTTCAATGATTCATTTCATACTCATTTATGCTTTATAAAAGATTTGCCATATAACTATGTGTAACTTGTTAATACCCTTCTCAAACGGAAAGACTTCGTGTGTCTGCATTTCGCAATCTGCATTAAGTCGAAATAAATGCACGGCTGGTAATATGAACCCCAGACAAATAGGTACAATTACTCAACATGATAAGTGAGGAGAAAATGACAGATAAACATGAAAAACGAAAAATATGATTAAGAGCATCCGAAGATTCGTTTCATCTTAAGTTTCATATTACCCTTTGAGCTTTTGTGGAACAGATAGCAATCAAGGTTTGCGCAATTAATCACGTTATAAACATTAATATCCCTATGCTGATTCATATGTCCCAGAATGCATTTAGAGTGACTAATGGCTCAGGCATACTATAATATCAGAAGAAAATATATGTGCAGTATATTTTTTGGAGTTGAATACTGATATCATACAAAAATCGATGGCAATAATGGCAACCCTTATTCTCAAACTCAATTTAAGACTATTTTTATCCATCAGGTTCAAAGGATTAGAAAGACGTATATATATTAGCAATGATCAGAGTACTAATGTCAAATAGAAGATAATTTTAATGACCTTACAATCCGCATACAAGATATTTACTAGCTGAAACTCCACCAGTAGTTCTCAAACAAATGTTTTAGTGAAGTCGTACCATTATATCCTATCTATATTGTCTTAAATGCTCACTGTCAAATACTGGGATTTGACATAAATTAGTGCCATGCAATAAAAAAAGTAGCTGATCATACATTAAAACAGATATACTAGTGACCAGAGATAGTCAGGCCAAAGCTGTATCAATCAACGGTCATTAACTTGGCATTATTTATTCATGTACTTCGACCCTCCATAATGGATTCTCTTTGTGGAGCTAACATTAGAAAGAAAATGTATTTTCTGACCTAGCACGCCCATTTTACAAGAATAAATATGATGGAAGAGACGAAAGCAAACTAAAAAATGTTCTTATTGATGGAGATTTAAATAAACTGCAGGTTTCTGGTAAAATTTTCCACCCACACTTTCGGTTGAGGATAGATATTCTCACGAAAGGATAGAAGGATATTACAAACATTCATAGAACTAATAAATAAATATAATGAGTTTAAATCCCTTAGAAACGTCAGCCACTCTTAGTAGGTGTGCAATTGTTTTAGCAAACCTATCTGAAGATATTCAGTACTGTCCAAAACAAGAGACCAAAATACCCAAATTTGCATTATCTTGAAAATTCTTATTTAATTTCAATAAAGATCGCAGAGCAAATGTACTCCTGACCAAATATATAGAGCACCCCTCTTTGATTTATATATTTAAAAATATTTACTCAATTTTTTTAGAATTTATCATATATATATATATATATATATATATATATATATATATATATATATTCTATAGGTTTGCTTCTAAGAAGGCTTATTTTGAGGTTGAGGATAAATCCCAAAATGAGACATGTAAAATTTCTCATTTAATTAAGAACAACGTTTCGGGTATCTTACCCATCTTCTGGTCTATAAAAGAGATTTAGAAAAGGTTTAAATTACCAAAATTATAATGCACACAAAGTTTAAAAATAAATTATTTAGTTAATTGAAATTATGGCAAATCGTTTGAAAACTATTGAAATTTAGATATGGATCAATTATGGGTACTTTAAATATGCATAAATATAACACTAGTTGATACAATTATTGGTTGACACAGATATTAGTCACTAAATGAAGCAGCAATAGTAATAAATTATTTAATAAAATGAAAATGTGAAAAAATCATTTGAAAACTTGACACTAAATATATATATATATATATATATATATATATATATATGATAATGTGTATTTTGCTGTTTGATTATTTTGATATGTTGGAATATTTTGTCCATAGGAATAAATTAGTTAATGGAAATTTTTCTAAAATCAGAATTTAACCAATTTTTATCTTAAATTTATTACTTTTGTCTGTTCAATATCTTTTTAGTTAGTTATATGACTAAAATTAAAAGAAATACAGGAGCATTGAGGGCACAAATCCAACTTATCCATAGACAAAGGTTATCAGAGTAGACATTGCTGAAAAAAAGCAAAACGGACCAACCCCTCGACATAGTGAGATGTAGGGTCGCTTGCGACCAGACTCGCACCTGACTAAAATTAAAATGTTCAATTTAAGCTGTCCAAACCACTATAAGATAGTATGAAGGGACCTAGGAAAGACATATCAAATTCTGGTTTCATTATTTATTGGGAGAAAAATATTTTCTGAACTTGTTTTGAAATTTAATGTAGTTTCAAGTTCAAAAATATAAACCAAATTAGTTAGAAGACATAAAGATCAAAGACTAAATGGAAACACGGACATACAGAAACCAGAGAAATTTTAGGTAAAGAGAAAAACGACTTTACAAGGCCATAGATCACAATAAAATGTACATGTAAAAAATGGTCTAAAGGTTTCTGGTCAGATGATAGTAATTATCAGGTATTTAAGAAACTATTGAATTGTTGTTTATGTCAATTGTGTAATTCTATTTCAAAATATATTTTAAGAAATCTATTTGAAAATTTAACTTTGTTGTAACACTTCAGCATTTCTAGAGATAACTTTGTCAAAAGGAGAGTTGAAGAAGATGCACCCTCCTTGTGTGGTACAAACTGAGAAGCTTGGAGCTATTTTTAGTATGGCATTGGGTTCCATGTCTTCATCAGGGTCCTGATATGTTTTTATGCCAGAGAAAAAAGAAAGTATGACGTCTCTAAAGAGTGGACGAAAGTCTGGTATGGATAATTAAATCGCAATAAAGATCAGAATGACAATCGGTGGCATGGCCAAAGGCACCAAGGGCCACTACTTCTAAGTTGTGTGTATAGGAGATGTTCCCTATAAGGCCATCAGTAGTACACGCATCTTGGAGAATCTAAATAGATCATCGGTAGGGTTCCCGAACAGAGGAGAGAGTAGGCATGTGCTTGAAGACAGGAATGAAAATATATTGGTGTTGACATTGAGCATGTGCGTGATTATGAATGGGGAAATACATTTCCACCCGGTGGTGGGGATTAACTTTCAGTGTAAGCGTTAATGGACGGTGAGCTCTTGACCTCTCTAAAAGTGTTGTGTCCACTCTCGCTGAGATCGAAATGGCACCTAGAATTAGAAACTCAAAGTGGATTTTAGTCTTGACCAATTTAACATGAGCTCTATGCGAATCTATCTTGAATAGAATAAAAATGGTATGACGAGTCAACAAATTTATACCATTGTCATCATATGTGATTACTTAGCTCACCCTATTCAATCTCTCTTCTGACTGTAAAGGGACTAGTAAGAAATTGCTCCCAACAAAAGATTATAGTAGGACGCTTTAGTAATTCCCTTGCGTGGCTCTCAGTCACACAGAAATAACTATAAATAAATTCTGGTAACGCAAATAACGTTCAGGTCAAACAGACAAAAACACGGAAGGCTAAACTTGATCAACTGCGCTTTCCACTACTTAGAGGAAATTGAATCAAATATATCTTTGACTTATTATCTTCTATTATTACATATCCTCCCAGTATTTATTTAATAAATATTTTTCTTCTAAATGTGTATGTATGACTTGTTTGACTGCAATGCTCTATTGGCTCTTCAATAGGAATTCGATGATGAAAAGAAACAAGCCTTTTCCCAATCCATTCATTTATATATATATATATATATATATATATATATATATATATATATATATATATATATATATATATATATATATATATATATATATAACAAAGAAAAGCCGGCCATCAACAGTCAGGTCATGAGCTGGAATCGAACATTAAAGTTGTTCTAAAAATTCCGCTCACCGGATTGGCTCGTTTCCTTTGACGTTACGCTTAAGCGAGGCGGATTAAATATCGAGATACAGCAATGGCAAAGGAGAATTAAGAAGAACTGGACGCAGGATCAACATCCCTGCCAGGTTGCACGGGGAGGTCGGTCGTAACCGGCGATTCCCAAGCACCAAAGTCTCTTCATAGGAAAACATACAACCAATTTAAACTTAAACACTAACAACACATAGTAGGACATAAAAACCCACAAAGTAACAGGATAAACAAACAATGAAAATACACACGAGGTACAAACACAGAAAACGCAAGTTAACAAAGGCTTGAAAGATCAACAACACCGATACAAGAATACAGATTAAACGAGAAAAGGAGAACAAATATACAGAAAAACAATAAGAAGAAGACATACAGAGTAAAACATGACACAACAGAAATAATCACAAAAAGGAAAAATAAATATATAAAAATAAAGTATGCCTGCGATGCCCCTAAAACAAGGGCAACCCTTGCCCCCATTTTACCATCTTTTTATCTACTACTATCCAAATTTCCCTAAAGTGCATATACCATCAAAGAAGAAGGCAACAGAATTTCACTTGAAAAATCGACGCTAAATAAATCTCATATCAGATAAAGGAGGAAAAGGTTGAGGTAGGGGAAGCTCAAAACGCCAAGTTTTGCCTCACCAACCATACAGGGACAATTCGCCATATATTTTTCTACCGGCTTCAACACGACTTAATGTCGTCCTCACTCTCCCCCTTCCCTCCCTCGACGGAGTTACGAAGCTGAAATGAACTGATCTGCCACTCATCTAGTCTCGCTCCAACTATGTCGGTCCACTTTGATAGACATAATTGGGGACGTAAAGGAAAGCAAGTTTGAGGATTAGCCCACTGTGGAACTCCACGGAAGATACCACCCGGTTACGAGGCTATGCTGAAAGCTTTGGGGAAGAGTTCACTCTAATCTCTAAGGTTAGCTTCTGGCCAAGACCACAGGGGGACATGCAACTTTCCCTGTGTAAGTTGGAAACAGCATCGATATCCAAACCCCAGATGGGGCGGCACCCCAGATGGTAGTAGTTGATTCAATCACCACCCATCATCAAGTCTGCCACACTTCACCCATCTGAGGGGCCTCCCCGGGTCCACCCAGCTTTATTTATCCCCCACATTTGGCAGTTCACGTTCACGTAGGCTTAGCGACGAAGTAGAGGGAGTCATCAAGTAATACAAATACAAAAGATTAAGAAGTAAAGGTGCAACATATTGACCTAAATCAAGCCGGCCACAACAAAAGTAGTGCGAACTAAAGCAAACACAGGGCTGAGTGGCCACTCTCGTAAAGAGATGGCCCAGGACCACACGACAAGGGTACCTCGGCGGGTTGTCGATGGGCAGCCCAAGCCTAGCAGAGAAACCGTATTCGAGGCTGTGTATGGCAAGTTGGGCATTGCCATGGTAAGGCTATTAGACATAGCCTCAGGTTATTTCGCAATATGCGAAAAGGAAAAATATATAGAGGACATTACGAAAGAGAAGGCAGTTGGGGTCCTATGAGGCATTGGGCTGCAGCTAGCAGTACTCCCACAGATTCTTGCCCATAGGAGCGTGGTATGCCGTCGTATCGACCCGTGGATAGGACAACACTCCGCAGAAGAAATAGGTGAGGAAATTCAGCTTCGGCAAGCCTAGGCCAAGGTAGCCGAAGTAATAAAGTTAAAAACAGGAGGGATGATGACAAGTACACCCATGTGTTCAAGGTGGTCTTTGCGGAGACAACCATGGCACAAAAGGCAAAAGAACAAGTCCTTTTAATGTTCAACGCCCAAATTAGTGGGGAGCAGGTTGAGAAAGGAGAATATACTCCTGTCCAATTCTGCTTCAAGTGCTACAAGATGGAGTCACACGCCACCAAGGACTGCAAAGAGCCACAAGAGACGTGCTTTAAATGCAGTCAGAAGGGGCACAATTGGCAGAACTGTAATAGCAATGTAGAGAAGTGCGTGAGCTGCGGGCAAAGACATGGGACTATGGCCATGTCATGTCCCGCAAAGAAAGAAATTATGAAAAACAAGCAGGAGGCCAAGAAAAACGAAGAATCACGCAGGGCAAACACGTCCTACGTCCAAGCAGCAAAGGCAGCCATCCTGGAGGTGGACGCCAAAAAAACCTACCTCAATATTGAGAACGAGAGCTCCAAAAAAATAATGACGTGCATCCTTCACCCGCACGTCATGAACCTATCTCGGCGGGCACGTTCGTGACAATACTGAACCAGATGCTAGCGAAGAACAGAATGGAACAGATGTGGTTCCGGAACAACCCCCTTTACGGGGATGTACTGCATCTACAGATGGTTCCGAAATAAGAACAACCAGCAGAGCAAGTAAATAGCAGTAAAACTACAAACAAAAAGGGAAAGAAGCAAGCAGTCGAGACAATAAATCCTGCGCCCAGACAAAACCAAGCAACCACATCAAAAAAAGACAACTCGGACACAAATAGTTGCTCGGAATCATCAGATTCCTCAGACTCCGAGGCAACAAAATCCCAAGAAACCAAGGGAAAGAAAAGGAGAAACAATAGATTGCGGGCAAACGACCTAAATCTGAAAATATACGCCTGCGATCAATTTCCCTTTCCCGAGGAAATGGAAACCATGAGTATCTTTCAAGGCATAAGATCTAAGATATACAAATGGGAGTACGATTATGAAGTATAACCTGAAACAGTGGAAGAGGCTCTGCTCACACAAAATGTGACCCTACATCACAGCACCTGCGAGCAAATCTTGAACGCTGGGTTCAGGAAAAAAAAAAAGAGAGAAAAAAGAACTTCAACTAGAAGCACTAAATAATCGATGATGGAGAAAGTAAGCAACAGAATGAGGATTCTGACACTCAACGTGAATGGATGGGAGGAGAAGGCCACGGCATATGGAAACATATTCCGGGTGCTTGACCCCGATATCATTCTTATTACGGAGCACGGTATCGACATCACAGCTGGTCGAATTAAAATACCGGGCTACAGAGTAGTCATGAAGAATCATTTCCAGGAAAGGTTTGATGTTGCTGCAATAGCTGTCAAGACAAACATCTCCTTTAAACAACTAGCAGAACTTAATGGGTCCTTTGTGGCGATCGAGCTACATACACTGGTAGAAGATCTCATGATAGCCGAAGCCTATAAACCCCCTCGACGAGCATATCTCTCGTTAAGTAACTTCTACACACTGTTCGGGTACCTCAGAATGGCATTCTTAGGGGAAGACCTCAATGCCAGATGCCGTACGGCGGGCTATGGTAGTACCAACGATAGAGGCCGAAACTTGGAACTGATTATGGGAAGAAAAAACATCTAAAGGATAGGGCCAGATTTTCCGACCTATATCACTTCCAGATCAGCAACCAAGCCTGGCATAATCCTAAAAAGTGAAGGCTTCCTATTCAACTACCATAATGAGCCAAGCCCAACAGTCCCAAGTGATCACATAGCGATTCTCACCACAGTATCTCTCGCAACAATCCAGCTGCCAGCCCCTCTCCGGAAAAACTACGCCCTGGCCAACTGTGATCGTTACAAGCAATGACTCAGTGAATATGCACCAGCTGACCTTAGCACGGCGTCGTTAGAAGAGATAGACAGGAAGGGGAAAAGGATAATAACGCCCATACTAAATGCGGACCGCGAGATCATACCCATAACAGAGTATAAAACACCTTTTCAGCCCACATGGACAGAGGAGATGAGAGATATCGCTCGCGTCCACAGGAAAGTGTACGAAGAAATAAGACATGAAGGTCCCAACCGGGAAAGAAGCTCGCTCCTTCGACGCTTAAGCTCCGAGCTTAGAGAGGCTATCAACCTCCAGCAAGAGGAAATATTTCACAACTTGATAGCCAAAGTCGACTTCGAACTTAGCCCGGCTAAGTTCTGGCGCCAAGTCAAGAACTTAAAGGGACTTACACCAAGACTAAAGGCTCGGATAAAGAAGAACGGAAACTATATAGAGGACCCAGTGGTTCTCGAAGAAAGGTTCAGGAACTTCTGGAAAAACGTTTTCAGGATCACCCCTGAAGAAAACGACGAGTTCAACCAGGAATTCGAAGGCCAAATGATCGAAGAACTAAATCAGGAAATGCATCGCACGCACCCACAACATCGAGTCAACGAAGGCAGGGAGATGGTGGGCCACGGCCGTCCCATAACACCAGAGGAGGTCATGGCCACTGTAAAAGCCTTCCAACAAAAGGCACCAGGCTGGATGGGCATCACCAGAAACAACTTGGTTAATGCCCCACATCAGATCATTCAGGAAATCGTTAACATCTATAATGCTTCCCTGAATACGGGCTACTTCCCGTAAGGTTTGAAGGTTGCTAAGGTGATCTTCATACCAAAGGGAGGTAAACTCCCCGATCAATTTGTAAATTACAGGCCGATCGCCTTGCTGGAGATCGTTGCGAAAGTCTACGAGAGACTCCTAGCTGACAGGCTTCAAAAACAACTAGCCGAGCTGGGAGCTCACACTCCTCAGCACCACGGGTTCCGCAAGGGACGAGGAACGGAAACAGCCCTCGCCCTCCTTGCGGAAAAACTCGCTTGCAGTAAAGCTGAAAGGAGGTACGTAGACGTGGTGCTGCGAGATGTAAAGAAGGCCTTCGATAGGGTTTGGTTGAGAGGGTTACAGTTCAAGATCCTAAACCTCTAGCTTAACCCACTCCTGGAAAGGGTCCTTTGCAACTATGTCTCTGATAAGAGAGCCCAAATTGCGATCGAGGGCTGCAAGGGACCCGAATTCAAACTCGAGGTGGCAGTTCCACAAGGCAGCTGTCTTAGCCCTCTGCTGTACCAGTGTACACGATTGACCTGCCTGCTCCAGTGAGGTACGATTCCATGTATCTGCAATACGCAGATGACATCACACAAATCGTCCTGAGTCTATTCAGGAATTCTGGAAGTCAGGCGAGGGCGACAGCTGTCGAAGTCGAAAATATCAACCGATATGAGAAGAAGTGAAAAATTAAGACCAACCGACAGAAGTTCACCATTATTCCAATGAACTTCCGGAAAGTAGACGACGTCATCGTCAATAACAAACTCTATCCGTACTCCAACGAGGGTAAAGTCCTGGGCTTACAACTCTTCAAAACTGGATATAAGACCCATATAAATACCAGAATCTCCCTAGCCAAAAGAGAGCTGAGGAAACTTTACCGTTTCCGAAGCCTCAGCATGCCAAACATCCGAAAGCTGTATATGGCTTTGGTCAGCTCAGACCTAGTGTACCCGGCCGTGATCACGCAGATGGCAAGCTGTACATCTCTCAGAATGATGCAGAGGGTACAGAATAAAGCCACTCTGCTGATTACTAGCACGCAAAGGATCGACCGTATTCAGCAATTGACTCTACACCATAGAGTCGGACTGAAGCCGGTCAATACGGAGATCCAAAGGCTAGGGAGAAAGACATGGGACAAAGTAGACCGAGAAATACTCCCAACAATAAATCTTAACCTAAATATACGTGCAAACAGAAGACGCGCAATTGGCAGAACGGCTTTGTTCCCAAGCAGTAGAACCTGCGCGAGAGTAGCAGTACTATACAAAATTGAAATCAAAGTGACCATACTGATAGTTTAAACTTAATAAATCTAAATAAAAAAGAGGCAAAGTGCCCACACTAAAGAATTCCCCTAAATATAAAATAAAAACTTAATTAACTTTAAATATAAAAGTGGCGGAATGCCCAAATAAAATAAATAAATTTACAACTTAGAACTTAAAGAGATTCAGTATAAGAGATACCTTTGAAAGGCTTGAATGCTACGACGGTATAATAAATTGAATAAATATATATATATATATATATATATATATATATATATATATATATATATATATATATATATATATATATATTATAATGGAGGAAACTGGCTGTCAACGACAGTTAACATCTTTAATGACAGAGGATATTTTTACTATTAAGAAGAAAAATTGAGAAGAATGCTAGTGATGCCCTAACACCAGGGTAAACTAGAAACCATTTTTACACCTTTATATACCTACCACACAATTTCATCACTTTCACTAAATTGTGAATTGTAAATTGCAAAGGAAGCAAAACAAAATGGCCTGATTCTCCTTAGCGTCAAAGTCTGCATTAAGCAGATTGAACGTGAGGAGTTCGTCGACTTACTTACAAATGTGTTTCCGATGCTATAAGTACGACAAACATACGACTGACACGTGCTCGGAGAAGGAACTTACACTGTGTTGTATTGGCGCCAGCCGCGACCATTTTTGGCGCGATTGCAAAAGCAGCACCCCAAAATGCCTTAACTGCGAGTGAAATCACTGGAATATGTCTATGGGATGTCCTGTTAAAAACAAGAAATACAAAAACAGACACAAAAAAAGCGCAAGAACAAGGAGTATAAAGGCAATAAGACTTATGTCAAAGTTGCAAAAGCCGCTATCGCCGAAAGTAATAACCAACGAACATACCTACATATAGAAAATGAGCAGTCTACAAAAAATAATGCGTTGCTTTTATTATGCACACATTGCAAACATTACACGTCCCGGTACCTTCGCCACGGAAGTCAAACACATGCCAGTTGAAAACAGCTTACAAGAGATGTCGTTTCCGGAAAACCCGTCATCGGAAGAGGTTATGCGCATAAGTGTAGCCCCTCATGCTAAAGTTCGTGAAAAAACTTCCCACGCTCCTAAACACAGCTAGCTCACGTTACCCGCGTTTAAATAACAAATAAACTCACAGACACGAAAACAAGCCCCTGAAACATCCGAGAATAAGACCGCCAAAACAAAAGATGAACACACGCACAAACTCAACAAGGTAACAGTGCGTCCCAAGGAGACCAGGTCTCCACAATTAAGGAAATTCTCCAAAACTCGCCGCCCAAGGGCAACCTCCACCTCACCACGAGGTAGAGAGCATCAGCTCAAATACTACCCGATGGGATTCAACCTCAAGGTATTTACCCTCGAATCAGCTCCCTCCCCAAAGGAGCTCGATTCCTGCCAAGTAGCTGAAGGTCTTGAGACCGGAAGGTACAAGTGGTAATGTTCAGATGAGGTTCCCAAGCGGCAGATTGAAGATGCTCTCACTCAAAACATGGTTAAACTGACCTCGGACTCGTTCCACATGATCATGGATGGGGATAAATTAAAACGCGAATAAATAAACGTCTACTCTAATCCCACACACTAAAGAACCAACACCAGACAAAATTGCAGACAGACTTACGATTATACATATAAATGTCGATGGTTGGGACGGAAAAGGCTCCATCTATGGCAATATTATGCGACTCTGACATAATACTTCTTTCTGAACACGGGCTGACCGCGCAAAAAACATTTAAAAATTTTTCAATGCGATATTATTAGCAAAAATCACAGTCAGAAACGGTATGACGGTTGCGCAATAGAGGTCAAAAAAGGACTAAAATATAGAACCCTGGAGGACTTAGATGAATCCTACCTTGCCAGTGAAGTGGGTACTGCCCTAGCTGGACTGGTCGTGGCCACGGGGCCCTAACCCCTAACACGCGGCTGTGTACCTATGCACAACCTCTTGCAGGTATTTAGCCACCGAAAGAATGTTATCTTCGCCGAAGATTAAAAAAAAAAGATGTGCAGCGGCAAGATATACCTCGTAAAACAATGCAGGTTCAAAAATCGAACTACTACTCGACAGACAATACATGGCAACGATCGGACCAGATTTCCTGACGAACATATCTGGGAGAGCAGTCACAAAACCCGATATATTCCTATCTAGTGTCAGGTTTCCTTATAATTACTACTTTGAATCGGGCCCCATCATTCCGAATGACCAACAGGCTATCAAAATTACAGTAGAAGAAAATCACATTCAAATTGAAATCCCAAAACGCAAAAGCTGCAAGCAAGCGAACTGGAAAAATTATAGAAATTACCTCTTAAATTATATCCCCGACCCCTTATTTAATGCTAATTTAGAAGAAATAGATGAAGAGCTGAATAAAATTACTGATTATCTAATCAAAGCCGATGAAAATAGTATTCCCCGTATCAATTATAAAACACTTTCAGCCCCCCTCCATAGCCTCCTCCCATGAAAGACATGTCTATTGTATTAGCGCTGATATGCTCCAACTACAATGCCTAGAGAAGATTAAGAAAAATTAAGGATGAACTCCAGTCACTAATTAGTATTATTATACACTTTTTTCCTTTTTCTTTTTTAACCACTGTTTATTAAATTAATTCACTTAATCGATGGATTTACTATTACCACTAAATATTATATTCATTATTAATCACTGCTTATTAATCTTAATTAATTATTATCCAACTTTTATCAAATGTTTTTATTTTTCTTCGTTTAATCACTGAATTTTATAATTGTTAACTATCATTCACTTTTACATATATTTTCACTAATGATAGCTGACGTTTTTTGACCACTTTTGATTTTTTTGTAGGTTGACATGTTGACGGTGTATACACACGAGTCTGAGATGTAGATGGCTCTTTTCTCCAACATTTCTGCTATTTCTTTCGGTGACTATGGTCCTTCGAAGGCCTATTTGTAGTCGCCGCGAAGAATTCCATCGATCAGGGCCTCCAGGTCACCTTTCGGGGGTTTGCACACTACACCGCCGAATACCTTGAGACCCACGTCAGCGGCGTTAAAGAAGAACCCGCGTAATAGGATGTTTCTTTCCTCCGTGAGGGGTATTCCAGGATAGTCCAGAAAGTCGTCGTTCTTGTCTTCTTCCCCGTGAAGTTTATATTATTGTTCTTCTGTCTCTTCTTCCTTTCGGGATTTTGTCTTCTTTTTCTTTTGCTGTTTCTTTTTTGGGCTTTTTGGGGGACTTTCGTTTTTTGTTTGTTCTCCTTCTGTAGTTATTTCTTCTTTTGTGGTTTTCAGCTGTTGTTGATTGTCGGCAGGTTCTTTTCCTTTTTCTTTGGTCGTTTCGTTTTGTTGTGGGTCGTCTACAAATTGTACTTTTAGCACTGCTTGTGAAGGCGGATTGGGCGGAAACCAAAGTTTTTTCTTGATACAGTTCTTCTGCAGTAGCTGGTTTAATTCAGAAAAAGGGCCGGGGTTTGCCAGGTTTGCCAAGTGTGCGTAGATGACCATGGTCATTATTTCATAAACATTCACTTGGCATCACCAGTTTAGGTACCGTTATTTCTGTGACTGATGTCTGTGTTACCGCTGCTGCTTCTGCTAAGTTCCTCGGTTTTGCCTCCTTTTATTTTTTGGAATTTTCACGTTTGGCTTTGATTGCCTCTTTGCGGACGGGACACCTCATGGCCAAGGCCCTGTGGTCCCCTCAGCAGTTTGTACAGCTTAGTTTTTCTGAGGCACACTCCTTCCACCCGTGTCCTTGCTTAGAACAGATGGAGCATGTAACCTCGGTAGCTCGACATTCACTTTTGAGGTGTTTTTTCACTGCAAGTCATTTGAAGCAGGTTTCTAACTGAACGATTTCCTCGTCTTCTACCCGGAGGTAGAACCCCAGGAATCCATCCTTCATATCCCTTTGTGCCATTTCCGTGCTTGAGAAAATAACTTTGACTATATTTTTGCCAAACTTATCCACCTTCGCAATTCTCGCCCATTTTTGGTGCCTAGAAAGCTCAGCCTTGATATCTTCACAGTTGTTGTCCGTGAAGAATGGGTCGAGATTTCTGAGGATGACTTATCGACGAACCATGATTTCGTGAGGGATAGTAGCTTGCCTCGAGTCCAATCATCCGAAAGGGCTCTTTAGCTTGGTCTGACACGATCTTTTCGACGTCCTCGTGAGTCCAGCATAATGCTGCACATCCGTTGGGCATCTCAATTAGTCTTAGAAGGGCTACATTGAGCGGACCAAAGATAATCTCCACGACCGTTTGCCGGCTTGGCTTTGTTTCCCCACTAATGGTACGGAGGGGTATCCGTTTGATGTCCATGTCGGATGGCCCCATGGCCCACTTATCGTAACGATGCTCCTCTTTATTTCTGGTATTTGTTTACTATGCTTCCAGATAATTTCTCCTTTTTCTTCCGAAAGAGAATGTCAAGCAAGGGCGTCTTCAGTTTTCACTTAACTTTTCCTCCTTTGCCACGACCAGACCTGGTGAACACGACAACTGTACTCTTCTGCTTACTCTTTCTGCCAGATCCTCACTCCACTCATTACATTGGTAAAGGAGGCAATTTCATTTCAAATCGCTCCGAGGATGGTCGAATAAGATCGAAAGCTTAGCAATTTAGTTTGGTTTTTACCAAACAAAAGAGAGATCAATATAGGAGAAGTGATCCACCATCTACAAAATGCAATAAAAAATAGAGTTAGAAGAAGAGAAATTTGCCGAAGGAAATTAATTAAGGCAAAATACACAATCATCTTCAACAAAATTTGCATTCAAGAAAGACTGCTACCCAACTACACTAATGTATATATATATATATATATATATATATATATATATATATATATATATATATAGCAGCAGCAGGAAAAGGAGAGCAAGTGCTGAATATAAGATAGATTACCAACGTTTCGGGCTCTGGACCAATCTTCTAGGCTAGAATATTAAAGATTTATATAAGAACAATTGCTTGACAATTATGAAATCAATGATAACACTGTCTAACAAAATTAAACTTTTTGTCGACTACAAAGATTAGAATAACATGTTTAATGTAGTTTTATGTATAGATTTCAAAAATAGAAGTCATTTTTATCGAAATGACTCCATTTTTTTGTAAGTTGCCAATTACTATTTTGTTCAAATGCTAAAGATTTTAACGAATTTCATTCTTTTATTTCTTATTTTCAGTTTATTTAACTATATACAATTTTAAATATAAGCAAGACTTTTAATTAAGTTGCCAAAAGGACAGTATAAAAATCACCCAGATAAATTCTGCTACATATCTGGTTCAGTAACATTTAAAAAAATACACGAAAAGTTTCTTTTCTACTGAAAAAACTATAAAATTTTTATTTTGGATGTAAAATTAATGACCAAGATAAACTATGGGCACCAAATATCCTTTGCAGGACATGCTTAAATTCGTTATCAATATGGTCTAAAAGAAAAATAAAAAGGCTTTAATTTGGTGTTCCAATGGTATGGTGAGAGCCCCAAGATCATGCCACTGACTGCTATTTCTGATTGGTAGACATACAAAGTAAGTAATTGTGTATTGTCCACTGTACCTATATTTTCAAATAGTATACTGTAATATTATTTCTTTTAAAATATAAAATTAATTAAGTTTAGAACCACTTTATTGTAATCACACATATATACATAACTTTAAATTTTATGCATTTTATTTCCATGCGTTTAGGTAAAACAACGAAGGAAGTGCGTTTCAGCTGTGGTATATTTCAACCTTAGATCTGCTATTTAGCCTATACCTCACTCAAAAGACATTTCAGTAGCTGAACCACCTGCAGAAATTGTTTGGTCTAACTCTGATGAATCAAATATGGAATCATGTGAACCAGAAACTGAAATTTATGTTCCTGAAACTGTTGATACTATTCCAAAACCTTTCTCACAACTTGATCTAGATTATCTTGTAAGAGATCTAAACTTATCAAATCAACAGAGTAAATTAATTACTGGGCTCGAGAATGAAAGAAAAAAATTTAGTAGCAGAAGATGTTGTAATTACTAAGTTCCGCATTCGATCAAAGAATTTACAAGACCTTCTTTCACTCTTTCGGAAAAATGAATATACCCTTCGTAAAAAAAACAAGGCTCAACTGGACTTAGACTACATATCTTACTATAAGCTAAATGGGATTACTCCTAATTTTGTTAAATTCAAGCTTTATATAAAATCCCTTTATCAATCTGATTTTTATGACTCAGCTACTCAGGGACTTCTGCGCATAGAAAGTATGTTTAAGCTTAAATGCCTTAAAAGATACAGCTCTCAATTCTTGGTTATTGTGAATAACTTTCGAGCCAAGATTACCTTTGTTGACCATATCTTTTGTATGTCCACTATTTACAAAAATGCCAAATAATACTCTGAATCTGTTCAACGCATTCATGAACGCAAACTTCTCATATTAGGAGCCAATTTGCTTTCTTTTTCTTCTCCCTTTCAAGTAATTTATAACTTTTTAGGATTACACTCTGAGTTGCAAGGTAAAATTATTGTTGTCACTTGGCCTCTACTTCAACATACCACTGTATAGACCCAATTTTTTCCAATTTTTTCTTCCATTTGAAAGACTTTCTACTTCCTTAAAAAAAGAAACATGTTATGGCCACTTACACCTTTTTAAAGATCGTTTGCACAAACCAGCTCATAACACTTATGCTAAACTATCGACAGAATCTTTTCCTTTTTTCAAAAAATCAGACTTAAATATTCTAAAGAAGCTTGGTCTAAAAAAAGATCTTTTTGTAACTAGACCAGATAAATGTAAAGATGTTGCCCTCCTGAACCGCTCTGACTATGTTTCCAAAGTGGAAACAATCATTTCTGATGAATCTAAATTTGTTAAGTGGTTAATACTCCATCGTTTAAACTAATCATTAGTATAGAGGACAGAATCAACAGAACTCTTATGTCACTTAAAAACCAGAAGTTGATTTCCGAAGTAACCTACCAGTCACCTTTTTCTTTTGGGTCTTCATTGTGTTTTTTATACGGTCTGCCTAAAACTCATAAAGCTGGTATTATTCTAAGACCTATTCTGGCCCCTTACAATTCGCCTAGTTACGATATTGCTAAATTTTTAGTTCACCTTCTCTCTGATTTAACTCGAAATGAATATGCTGTTGATAATTCTAAGCAATTTGTAGATGGACTCAAGCAGCTCTGTTGCAACGGTCATATGGGTAGCTATGAGGTTTCATTTCTCTTTACAAAAATTCCATTAACTGGAATCATAGACATAAGTTTAGATAAACTATTTCCTTATCACAATAGATTACATTATGAATTTGCTCAATCTTTGTTTAAAACACTAGTAGAATTAGCTATCAAAGATTCTCTTTTCAATTTGAAATAAAAATTTCCATGTGCCATTTGGAAATCATACTTTTAAATGATTGTCCTAGAGAATTCAAACCTAAATTCTATAATACATAGATGACACTTTTACATTATTCCATACCTCTTCTGAATCGGAAGTTTTCAAGAACTTCATAATCTCATATCCCTTTAACATTTCATTTATAATAGAACCAGAAACAGATAACAGCTTATCGTTTTGGGGTGTAAAAATAGAAAAGAATGAGGGTTGCTTTCTATTTTCTGGTCTCCGAAAGCCAACGTTTAGTAAGTAACCTTCGTTTAAATTTTTACAGCATTTGCACCTATCAATTTAAAGTTAATGCTTGTAAAGCTTTAATTCACCGTGCTTTCAATATCTGTTCTAACTGGATCCTATTCCATTTGGAAATGATAAAACTATAAACTTTTATAAATTAAACAACTACCCACTTCATATTTTTATAAATTGCATTAGGAACTTTATAAATAATGTCTTTAAACCTATAAATAATTATAATGTTCACCGCAGAGAGTTAGACATTTTCGTTTCCTTTATGGGATACCAAATTAATACTTTTAGGAAGGAATTGTCGAATATTTTGAAAAGATTCTATCCGCATTTTAATTTAACGCCAGTTTTAGTAAACCTCTTGAGAAATTAGTTCTTTATTCACTGTAAAGGACCCCATTTCTGACATTTTGCGTTCCAGAATAGTATATAAATATACTTATCCTAAATGTTCTGTGGGAAAGTATGGATGTACGGAACGTGTTCTCAAGGTTCGCCAAGATGCTCACCGTGGGGTCAGTTACATAAAAGGAATGGATCTCTCCGTAAAAGAAAACTCTGTCGTCCGATCTCATTCCTATTTATGTAAAATACCTATATTTTATAATCAATTTAAAATATTATCTTCATCAAATCTAAATCTGATCTTCTCATAATTGTTTCCCTTTTAATTAAATACAATCAGCCTCGGTTAAATAAGGACTCTACTTCCACACCGTTATATATTGCCTGATTAATTTCGTTTTAATTATGTTTTTTAACTACATATCATTAATTAATTAACACTTAAACAACCAACTAGCTAACATTTTCTGTTGTTGTTGTTTTAGATTAACTAACTACATAGATCAGAGAATCAACTAATACTAAATCACATCTTTCCTGATAGTATAATTTTTAAATTTCATTCATTTAGCTCACAACTTTCTCCGAAAAGGTAACAAATTTTAGTGTATTTATTAAGGTTTTCCTTTTCTTCCAATTGTAAACATATTAATTTCGTTTGTATTTATTTATTTTTATACTTAATATGAAGATCTTTGTCCTTTATATTGCATTTCGATTTTTTTCTTTTTGTTTTACATCCTAGAAGATTTTTAGCCTAAAGCCAATAATTATCATTGTTCTCATAATTGTTAAGCGATTTTTCTAATATAAATCTTTAATATTCTAGCCTAGAAGATGGTTCCAGTGCCCGAAACGTTGGCAATATATCTTATATTCAGTACTTGCTCTCCCTTTCCTGCTGAAGATCCGGCTTGCTAGAAGCAGAAACATACACGAATATATATGTATATATATATATATATATATATATATATATATATATATATATATATATATATATATGGAACCAAAGTAACGTCCAATTTTCTAGAATGAAGTTTTTATAGTATTTAATATATTAGTGCCTCTTGTTATCATCTATAAATGCTAAAATGAGTAATTTATACTTTTGTCTTTAAGATTATAAAAAATATTGTTCATAATCTTCTTCGGTATTCATCACTCTATTCAAGTTTTAATTAACGAGCTTCATTTAAACTAATTATGAAGTTTACCCAGCAAATGAAAAAAATTGCATGAGGTTGTTTTCCTGTTTCCGAAGTGGATATTTCGAACTACAAGACCAACCAAAAAGGTCGTTAGAAAATCTTGATCCTGAAGAATTGTAAGCTCTTACAACAGTATGTTCTGTTACAACTTCTAAGAAACTTGCAGAACAATTTAACATAATCCAGGCAACTACCCTACGCCAACTGAAAAGGATTAAAAAGGTTATAGGGATTAGAAAATGAGTCTTGCACTAATTTCACACGGCAAACAGGCAACAGCGTATTGCTTGCTTCGAGTTATTGCTTTCACGACAACTTCAAGCCCTATTTGGGGCATGTTTGTTACTGCTGATTAAAAGTGTGTCCTTTAATATAACTCTAAACGTTGGCGTTCGTTTATCAGTCTAAGGAGCAGAGTTACTCAACAAACCTTGAGGAGGACTTCATCCCAAAAAGTCCATGGTGGGATTTTGAAGGAATTGCCCATTACGAACTGTTAGACAACAATCATAAAATTAAAGCTAATCCATTCTGCAATCAATTTCATCGTTTGAAAGTCGGTTTTAGCTAAGGAAGATCCTCCTTACTCAACGGAATGCGTGGCATCCCAAATCACGATAATGTCCGTCCTCGCACATCTCGAATGACCAACGATCTCTTGGAGGAGCTGGATTAGGAATTATTGCTTCATCATCCATATCCTCATGACTTTGCACCTTCCGATTATCACTTTTGTAAGGATTGCAAAGTAATTTAAATCTTCTTACGTTGGAATCAAGAGAAGTGGTTGAATACGAATTGCGTTTATAGTTTGCATCATAACCTAAAGAATTTTACAAGCGAGGCATTTATAAGCTTGATAACAGATGCAGGTAGATTTTTTTATGATTAAATATTTGCATTGTAAGAAGTTTCTTATTTTAAATATATTGCCAAAAACACTATGTAAAAGTGCCAACGTTCCCTATGGAGTTTGTTGGCACCATAAAGAATTCGGCGATCAAGCTGCCTTCCTGGTTACATAGGAGCTAATGCATAACTGGGAAACACCAGCAGTAAATACCTAATCGACACGCAGTCGGTTACTTCTATAATGACAGAAAATCATTAGAATCGTATTTCTCATCAAACTGCTACCGGTGGATCAATAAAGTGCATGAACGAATTGTGACTATTTCCTTGGATTTGGTGGAGCTTTACTTGGAAGTTTTTAGTGTGTGACGTAAAATTTGCTATTATCGCCGATTTCTTCTCAAATTATAATCTTATATTGCAAAAATAATAGAAGGAGAAACTATAACAGCTTTAATAGTACGAGGTTATATAATAAAGAAGCGCGTTAGTGTTTCTATGAATTTTGAAGGATTTAACAACTCTCCATCCTCCTTCTATCATATCGCATGAAGGTAAAATACAACTTTTAATGTTAGCTTTGGAATTGCCGCTTAAATTAATTTAGAAAAAAACATCAATCATACAGTATAACAGGCGAATATCGAATACAAAATTCAATCACTGAATACTTAGCAACATTGTCAGTTTCCACGATTTAAAAAAAATATTTGAAGTAAGCATTTTTTAAGAACCCTATGTAATCAGGTTATATAGAAACGATAACAACTCTTACGCCAGTAGGTCTTTACAATTGGGTTTAATGACTCAAGGTTTATGCAATAGAAAACAATTATTCTAGATTTATCAACCAAGTCTTAAACGTGTTAGAATTTAATTTTCATATGCAGACGAACTCCTGATTTCGACCAAGTATGGAAAAGAACATAAATCTCACTTTGAAATTTTTGGGGGGCCGATTTTGATTGCACGGAATGCTAATCAATTTACTGAAATACGTTTTCCTTTTTCAGGCCGTAGACTTCCTCGAATTCAAGGTTGATTATAAAGGTATTTCTTCATATAGTTTCAAAATTATAGCGAACAGGGAATTGCCACGTCATCTGACTTTAAAACAATTGTAACAATTATAACAATTATTAAGACTAATCAAATTCCCACAACTATTTATGAAAAAATACCAGGACCAACCTTTTGTCATTAATTAGACTTTTAAAAGACATGAAAATATGATGAGCTCACTCCCCTTATAAATGGAATAACTTTGGGTAAAATAACTATCACAACACTCAGTGAATAGCTATTAAGCATATATTTAGCGATCAAAGATTTCAAACATATATTGCACCTGAATTTAATGTGCGTATTTATTATCATGCAATATATAGTGTATTCCATTCACACCCAACAGAACTTTACCCTAGGGAAGAACTCGTGTTTGAATAAATTCAATAATTATATTCATTTTGGGGAAAAGAAAAATCCAAGCGAAGTCCTCTCCAGAGCTCCAAATCCGAAAGAAGATGCACAAATCTCCCCTCACTAACTAGAATATTTCTCCGTTGCATAAAATGAAAACCCTACCCTCTCAGTCAATTAAATTTTACCAGCTAATCCATCATACGCAACGCTGGATTACGAAGCCTTTGACAATACCAATGCAGCGATAAGGAATAGATTAATTTGCAATACGATTCTTCAACTTCGCTTAACCTACCCTACTCTGGAAGTTCTATTAATTTCGATCTTTCCCAAAAGTTTATTGAAACTTTACTCCACCTCTCAATATCCTAGGTTGGTGTTGGGGAGTTATACAAGTTGGATCATTTTAACAATCCCACCATGTATAAAGTTGATCCCTAAACATTTTGTCTGGAAAAGCATGCGCAAGCAAGTTGAGATTAAGTTATGCGCTGTTCCTAATGCAAAAGGCGAAATTCCATCACGAAACGAAACCACCACGTGTCTAATTGCATCAAAACTAGAATGCCTCCTTTGTTGAGAGCTTGCTAACATGTGTAACAGGACATTTGCAATACCCGGTATACATAAATACGAGGTATGGCAAAAGTCATGTTACACTGGTTACGATGCTCTCAGCAAAGAAGACAATTATAGTTTCGATGCAGTTAGACAAGTTTTTTTAGTTTTTTTTATATAAATATGTTTTAAATTGTAATAGTAATAAATGTGGCCACTCTCGGAGCAGGCGCTCCAGGCGAGAACTGAAAGCGACGAACCCGTTGCAGACGAAGGCCTTCCTCATGCTGGCCAACATACGGTTAACGAAAAAATTCAGCTCGACGACATTGCTTTGGTTGACATTGCAGGCCTTGCCTTCGACCTGCGATCAGACGCTTTTGTCATGGGGATTGAATTCGGGCGACTACGTGGCAAAATCTCCTTAGACTAGAAGTTCTTGTTCGACCCAAATCAATCATGCACGGTCTTTGCCGTGTAAGCCGGGCCCTGCCCTGCTGAAAGACGTATTCCTTCTTCTTCATGCTCTTTCTTGCCTAGAGCAGGAATTTCGTAGCCAAGATATCAATGTAATCGGCTGCAATGAGTCTGTAAAAGGAAGTGAACCAAACTGGCGGCATATTCTCGCCATTCGAAGCTACGGCGCTATCATCTTCAAGGAGGCTTGGTGCTGGGTCGTGGACATTCAAAAGACCTCACTGAAGACTTGACTGAAGCCTAATACTAGGTCTTTCAGTTTGTGGATGACCAGATTTACTGTGAAGTTTTTTTTCATCAGAACAAATGAGAATTCGATTCCTGTGACTCCTCAAGTCGTTGAAAAGTTGACTAAAGCGCTCTTGACATTGTTCTTGCATCCAGTCGGTTAACAGAGGTCTTTCCACGCCTCTCAAGCTCTAGCCACCCTCCTTTTTGAATGTCCTGGCCCCCTGGTGACCAAGACTTTCTTATTCTTTACGAGCGTAGTAATTTTGACCTTTGGATCACTTTTAAATGTTTTTCTTACAGCCAAACGGTTGGTAACTTGAAATCTATCAGAACGCGGTCGCTCTTTGGGTTCTTCTTCGTTAGATATCATCTCCGCAACTCTGACGTTGAGTCGCTTGGCGATGTCCAAAATGTTGTAGACCCTCGCAGGAGAGCAGAGATTTTCATTCTTTTTACTTCCATCTCGACATACAATGAAAGAGAGGTTTTAATGACAGGTGCTAGAAAAGTAGAACTTTAAGTTTGTTTGGTGGAACCTTTTCTCTCACACACGTAAATCTCTCGAAAGATAAAAAAACTGAGTGTTAAAGAACTTTTGAAAATAAACCCAATATATATATATATATATATATATATATATATATATAGCGAGAGAAGGTAAGAAAGATTCTTCTTATGGCGAGGAGGTGAGAGGGGAAGGTGTTTGTGGTGAGAGAATATGGTTCTCTATGATGGCAGCATTGGTTGCCAGTTGCTCGTTAGAACACATATATCTTGTCTGCTTGTGAATCCAAATTCACAAGCAGACGTTGTTCACCAAATAAATTCTTATATGGATTTATAGATAATTTAATAAAAATATCATTTTTCTGCACTTGATGTTCAATAAGATGAATGACTTGAGTCAGTGGGCCTCAATCCTTTTTTTCGGTGGAAGGAGGGAATGTTAATACGGATATAAAGACTTGTGAATCCTTTCCAGGTGGAACTACTTGAGGAAGTGAATGGTTTACGTTAGGTGAATTACAAGTACTTCCTCGGTAGATGGAGCACGATGTGAAGACACATGGAAGAGACTTGTGCTTCGTGAAGTGATATGACTGACAGTATTATAATGTTCTATAATGCCCTATTATTTAAGTGTGAATAAAGTGGACGTGATAGGTTTTGATCACTTATTTGGTTTCAGGGGGAGTGACTGTTGGTCGATGTGTGCTCGAGAGAGAGAGAGAGAGAGAGAGAGAGAGAGAGAAACTTTCTGAATTTGTTAGCAAAATATATTGTCTGAGAAAAGGATTGATAACAAGCCGGGACAAAGTTAGTGAAAATGTTTACGAGGCTCATCGTTTATCTGCTCGGTGCCAAAGTAAAAAGATTACAGTTTGGCATAAAAACTTAAATGACTTTTCGCGCGAGCAAGGCTGTTGATTTGGAAAGAAAATGTTTAGCCAAAACGGAAATAGGCAAATATTTAATTGTCAGTTAGAAGATTTGAGTTTCTGAAAAGACCCTGTAAGAGTTCTTATGTCGTTCGTGTAAATAAATTGATATATATATATATATATATATATATATATATATATATATATATATATATAGTATAAGCGCCAAACAAATTGATGGACGCAAATTTCATTTTTGCAAACGTTTCAGGATGATTACAAATCACTCATCAGTGCTAAAGAAAGAATACAAAATACAGTTTTAATTTATACATACAAATTTTCCAAACGCATGAAAATCATAAATCATGAATATTTGATATGAAACGAATTGAATACATAAGAAATGCGGGGAGGAAAAAAACAACGATGGAATTTATATAAAATAGGAAAATAATTGGCAGTGTATTTTATTCTCCTAAAACAATGTAAAATTTAACAAATGGACATGTTTGTTAATGGGTAACTATATTTAATGGAACAGATAATGAGTTATTATTTAGACTGGGTTAAAGGTTTTTAATATAAATTGCCCCTAGTAGGTAAAGGTCTGAAATGTTTCTTACCGCATTATGTATTTTGAAATTCTCGAATGTAGCAGCCTTAGAGCCACATTGTGACAGATGGATTCGAATTGGGATGGATCAGGTTTTCAGATCTACCCATAGCTGCATGAAGTGAGAGTTAAGCGTAGGTCGTGTTGCCTCACGTATGAATGTGAATGTGTGACGTGCTACTGCAAGTACAACGAAAAACGTATATAATGTTTGATCGCATACTGGTGGGTGGTTGATATTTCAACTTGAATAATGATCCCAGTATTAAGTCATTAATGAGAACAATAGATCGTAATAATAAAAGATAGTCTGAATTGAACAGTTTTGACAACTCTATTTAGGTTTTCGGATTGAAAATCAAAGTATTGGAAGGAAAAGAAGACATTCAATTTATTAAGAGTTTGTAGTGATGACAGAGTCGAATTTGTTTTATCGAGAAACAGACTAATTTGTTTCTGAAAAGGTGATTTGTGATAGCCATTAGAGGCAAAGTATTTTGTTAAGTTATATGCACTATGGAGGAAGGTATGGATGGCATTAATTTTGAATTTAAATTACAGAAGCTAAAAAGATTTAACGAAGGTTTGAAAAAGTGGGTTTTCGGTAAGCATATGACGTGAAATAATTGTCTACTCGGGTAATCTTCGCGTCAAGAAAAGTTATGGTATTATTTTGCTCGAGCTCACACGAAAATTTAATATTTTGAGTATTTCATATTTAAATAATTAAGGGAGAATGTATGTAAAGGAACAACCTCTGCCCCCCTCTCTTCCTTAAATTTATTGGAGACCACGGGCGATTGTATCCCGCTATGGACAAAGTCAATAGGTGTTCTGGAACATTCACGAATTTTCGACTCCTGAGCGCATTGGGGAAATATTCCCCAATCCTGTGAACTCGTCCCAAGAGCTGCTGTGTCTCGCACATTGCTGTTAAATGATGAATTTTTCCGCCTCCGTATTAAGATGTCTGTAGCTTGTTACTCCTTTCTTCAAATTCTCCCTTCCCCATCATAATCGAGCATACAAATACGCACCTCAAGGCCATCCCCATCGTCTCGTCGAAGTCCCGCGAGCGTTATCGGACATGCAAGACTTTCTCCGCCGTGATTATACCATGGTCAATTGGTAGCTCCTAGGAACGGCAAGCCTTTGAATTTGTGCAACAGTCTTCCTTCACTTCATTTAATCGAACCGAAGAAAAACTCCATCAATTACCTTTCAGAAAAAGAAGTTCCCTCTTCCAGTGGAATTACGAGAATTCCCACATCCCCCGTCGAACGTCATTTTTGAAGATTGGCTATTTTCATCGGAAGGTTGTTTCAGATCCTGCCTCACTTGCCTCATTTGGATCGTGCTCCATTATTAGTAGTTTCAAGTTTCCCTTTTTTGATCTGAGCCTATTAACGTTAAATAAATTAATTGTGAATCCCTCCTCATAATAATTATTTAAAAAATATTCCAATTTAAATAATGCCCTTTTGCCATTTTTTTTTCATTCCTATTTTAATGTTTGTAAATAATATTCAATTTTGGTTAATTCATCTTTAACTAAACTTGAACGATATTCTCGGCCTATTTAAGTAAATCTCGACAAGCATTTATGCACTCTGTCTGATTATTAAGGATTTGAAACTCATCGCCCCAAGTTTGACCTACTAGTCGGTCGTTAATCCCTGAGAACAGTCCTTAAATGGTTTACGTTGCAGTAGGTGATTAAGTCACCCTCCCACAGTGTGCAACGTGACTTATGTCTAGATAATAAAAAGGTTTTGTCTACGTAGCATCTATATAAGACCGGACGAAAATTAATGGGGCAATCATCAAGCCAGTGTCTTATAAAAACACATGAAAACATTTGCCAACGAGGGGCCTATAAAATATATATATATATATATATATATATATATATATATATATATATATATATATATATATATATATATATATATATATATATATATATATATATTATATATATATATATATATATATATATATATATACATATATATATTTGTATATATAATTAGTTTATTAAATTTTATTATAACAACTTTATCGTTACACGCCACAGCTCTTCGTACATAATATTGATGTTCTTAGTAGCCTGGTAATTTACCTAAAAATAAGAAGCGATAACCAAAGAGGGCATCTTCGCTACAGGTTGTTGATGAAATGATCTCAAAATGGTGAATTTACGTTAACAAAATATATGAAACATAGTATGAGTACACAATTAGTCTACATAGTAGTCTACTTTACGATAGAAGCAACAAAACGCACACCTCTCCTGAAATTGTCGAAACTTCTGACAGATATCTCTGTTGAGCATGAGCCGAGAATCGCGGTAGGAGGTCAAGTAATACTTAAGATTTTAGCTGCAAAATGGTTATCAATCTACCTTTTTTTCGGAATGTTTGGCATGTTCAAGAAAGTTACGCCACAACCTTGTCCTGAGTTAGGCATGTAGGCTCCTCTTGAGGTATCTTCGACAAATTTTACTTCTCCTAACTTTACCACTCCTCACTCCTCTATACACTTCATCGCAAACTCGTACCCCTCATTGGTTTCTTTAATTAGTTTAGAACTTTCCAGGGCGTTATTTTGACCTTCCCTAACCTATCCCCTTGGTAATGTAAACACCCTTCTGACAAACTCATGCCATAGTTGGTTATTGCTTCTCGAGATAAAATGCAAAAAACATAACAAACAAAACATATTTCTACAACTGCCTATTAAACATTGGTGTAAATGATTTAAATACAAGAATAGCACCCCCTTCTTTTCACATCCTTGCCTGAAAGCACTTAACATGTATTCATAGGAAAGCCTGTTGCACGCTGAAGTGGCTTCAAATGTATATCTAATTTATTCGATATGTTGTAAGCAAGCGACAACACGGTCACCAAGACGTTCGTCGCAGTCTTCAAAAAAGTCAATTGTGACCATATCTTCAAAAGGCGTTTGGACACCTTATGCAATTATCTTCGTGCAAAATATCGTCCCAATTTACCGCTGGGGCATCTTAGTCCTTTATCGGGAAGCTGTCATCTGCTGCATAATTAAATTAATATTATATTGTTCCTGATAGATCTTCAAAGTTTTTAACGACATTATCTCTCCGGGAATTTAATTTGCCAATTAATCCACCAGTAATATTATTTTCTTTCTTCACATCGTTATTTTGTTTTAAGTGTTTTTACCTGCGAAGAAACGCCAGGTCTAGGCGTCGCCTTTTTTTTTTCCAGAGGAGTAATGTTCAATTTTCAAAAGGAGTAAAGTTCAATTGTATCCATTTAGAGCCATGAAATGACCATTTTGACCATGGGACGTAGGGTTATTCACCCTGGAGATTTCAATTCTGCCATCGGATTTGGCGCTGAGTGGCGCCATCTAGGGGCAGAAGGCTCATTTGTTTTTCCAAAAAAGTAAATTTCAATTGTACTCATATGTAGCAATGGACTGGCCCATATGACCATTGGACATAGGGTTATTCTCCCTGGAGATTTCCAATCTGCTATTGGATTTGTCGATGGGTGGCACAATATAGTGGCAAAAGCCTCATTTAGCTATTTAGCAATTCAAAGGCACTTATAAGTGATTTGAACCATGGAAAACCATCAATGCAATGACCATTTATCATCTTATCTCAAAACGCCGCAGTTCATTGGAGGGACTCTCCCTCTATGTAGTACTTTTGGGGATTTTCAATATCTTTTTCACCTATCATTGTGTGCATTTCTTATTTTCTACTTTGAGTTGTTGGTTTAGAAGCTTGTTTAATCCAGGATGTTTAATCCTTTCCCAATTGTTTAATTTAGTTTCATTTTTCGCATTGTATATAAAAGTTTTTGTACCCTCACCAATTTTTGTGTTAGATGACTTTTTTTCATTGTTATTTCCCAGAATTTCACATTGTAAAACCCTCTAATTTTGTATTGTTACACTCTTTTCGACAGGATTATCTTAGGTGATCTTCAAGTTCATTAACCATGCTTGGTAGTATAATTTGAATAGGATTTTGTTTTGGTTGTCAAATTCAGTACGTTTCTTCGCTTTGGTATATATTTAAATCTTTCTTGGATTATTTCTGATCTTGCTACTGACTAATCTATGGGTGCCTAGCGTGTTGAAAGAACAATAACTGAACTATCTCCTCGTTTGTTCCGTTTGCTTTTACCAATGAAGCAATTTATATATAATGTTAAGATTCGAACTTTCAGCAAGTTCTAGTAATCTTCTTCCCAGGTAAATTAGACTGCTTAATGTGATTCTTCCAACTGATAAACTATTTTTTTTGTTCACACTTCTTTGCTTTGACTTTCCCGTATTAATTTTATCATTCATGTGCACTACGTAGATCTTCTAAACTAATTCATTTGACTGAAATGTAATTGTGACAGCTTGGATTACTTGTACGAAACAGCATTTCGATATTCTAATTACTACTTTGGCTAATTTATGTGACATTCCTATGTTGCTTGCTATGAATCTTCCTCTCTCAGTGTATGTTGAATTCTACGAGAAGAGTTCCTGCGAAATTGATAGCTTTACCAAAATTATGTGAACGATTTTGAATTATATGTACATACGAGTATGTATATCTATTTCTTTACTTCGCTGTGCCAAATAATGCTCCATTATATTTCGTCAATTTTCCTCTAGTTCCTGAAGATTTGTGAGATTTAAGAGGGCCCGAATTTTGTAGGCCACATAATTATTAACTAGTGGCGCAAGTTCATTAAACCTGGGAATTCTCATCAGTGTCTATTTCTCACGGGTATAAAAGCTAGCGTTCCACTAGGATGCAGTGGTTCGGCCTTTGGCTAACGTGGTTCCATCAGACATGTCCTCTTAATCTTATGATAAATATATACAAACACTTTTATTTATTCGCGTATGCGTTTTATGACAGAGTTTTTTGACAGGTGTCTGTCTCTTTTGTGCTATACATTGTCGTGCAAATTGCTTAGTAAATATCGCGTTTCACATTTCGTAGCGCGTTGCTACTTAAGGAAAGGGACCTTTGTGAGATAGTTTAACCAAGACGCTTCATTTATCAACGTCGAAATAAAGACAAAAGACCAATCAATTAAAACTCGTTTCAATCCCCCCTTCCCTCCCATTTTATTCTCCCATTTGCCTCCACTCTGCTTCCAAGTCACTGAGCCCGAGATGTCAATCTATGAAGAGAAGTTGATGGCAACTACAAACTTTGACTCATATCCTAGGTACTACTTAATTTGTTCACAATGACAATGGTGCCATCATATACAGTTTGCAAATTACCATGGTTGCTCAAAAGGAGCTTATATATTTCGCTCTTGTTAATCACACAATTCATTCCTGTGATGAGAAAAACTTTGAAATATATATATATATATATATATATATATATATATATATATATATATATATATATATATATAGAAAGAAAGAGAGAAAGAGAGAAAGAAGAGAGCGGGATAAAGAATAATAGATAGTTTTTGTATTCGTGACCTTGATTTTACAGTTGACTCTTAAATTTTAGCGTTATGCTACGAGCATATTTTAGTTACCAAAATCTTATGTTGTTCCTCAATTAGACGATTGAAAACGTAAGAATTCTACTGTTAGGTTTCAGAATTATAAAAAGTATGCAAGCATTCCGATATAATAAAGAAACATTTTTCTCATAATACCTTCACGCCCCATCTCTTAGCTAAAAGATGATGCAAGAAGCATCGAAATCAATACTGTACGTTGAAAAATTAATTTGTTATTGCATTGGTTATTTCAAATCGGTCATTAGCATGACGTTAGGAAGAATGTATGCGATGATTATTAAAACGTTTATAAAAATCTCCGGTAATCTGAGCGCCCCGAACTCTTTTGCTTCGGTTAAAGTCATTTTATTTGTTAGTAATTGGCCTTTCTTACTCATTACACCACATAAATTTTCATCTAAGCCTGTACTATGGAGAAAATATTTCCTTTTGTCACTGTGTGTGCAATGATTTGGATAAATTTGGCTGGATTCCATAAAAACAACATATAAATTGATGTATGTGTTGAAAGGTCTGAGGCCAAGGTTAGTTAAGTTTTTTATTTTCATCGTGATCAATCCTTTTCTCAAATCATCATTTCAAACTCTTATCTCGATTTTATGCATTAATCCGTGCCCTACCAATCTTTCTTCTTGTATATCCAAGTTCTCATTCTTTATTCCTGTCTTAGTTCTTTTTTCACAGACTTCAGTAATAGCATTTTTGCATTTGAATCGAGAGGTTGACTTTTATTTAATCTGTTCAGCTTCAGTTGTTTCATGGGTCAGAAATTCTTATAGAGGTGTTCAACAGCGTGATTTGATGTGGTACTTAGAGAGTTGACATGGAGCTTGAAACAAGATTCTACCTTATGTCTATCTATTTATTATAATTGAAAGACGCTCTTCCCCCCAGCTTGCATAGATGAGATAACTAAAAAAAATGAATAATGGGATGCAAAGCTCAATTATTGTAATTAAATTGAGAGTGCATGAGGAAGAACCGATTATAAGGATCGAATTTGTATTTTGGATGGCATTCGTTACATAAACTTCTTCCTGGAAGCTCCCTAGATCGAACCTTCATTTTCTTTAAAATTCTTTCTATTCTACCTCTACGGTTATTATTTCATCAGGAATTACATATACACTAGTTGACCTACGCTACTTTCTTTTTCTTTATTATTAATTAAAGAAATGCTAATCCAGAATAACTTCGTTCATGTAGTAGCCGCAAAATTGAGCCTGTGATCTAATAGGAGGTGATAAGAATGGAAAGATTGGACTATAAAGGAAAACATTTTAATAATAAGAACTAAGCGAAAATAAGTGAATAGATAGATAGAAGGTGGAATATTACCTAAAAAAGTAAACAAAAACAGATTAAAACAATAAAATTAATTTTATTAATCATCTTTTTACAATAATAAGTTGAGTGTTATTTTTCCAATCTTTAAGTACGAAGTTTACTCTAACATAAAAGGTTTATTGAAACAGATGAATTCAGTATTATAACAATTAGAATTAAGGATCTAAACACCCGATATAAAAACAAACGGCATTGAATTATGTATTTTTAGGATTCTTCAGATTGGAATAAAAATTATTTCCTGGAGACTCGATTATCACTCGCTACCCTGTCCATTGTGAGATTGCTGGTTGATTTGTACAACTCGGTGAAATTTATTTTAATTACAAAGCTATAAAACTCTCTAGCCAATTCTCGCGAAAGACTTCTCTATTCACTGTGGGAAATAAGAGAATAAGCGTTAACCTATCGTGTTTCATTATTCATAAGATAAAGATTGCAAATTTACCTGATGATGATACTCATGTATTCGTGATAATCATTTCGCATTGTTTTAATATAAACTACATTCATTCATCAAATGTATCGTGTGATTTCGCTAAGCCACTTGGAGTTTTGGCTATATTGTGTTGGATTCTGACTCCCATTTTAGATTTCTACATAAATGTGTGTCTAGGGCTAATTATATATAATGCAGGGTAACCAATTTTTCCATAAAAATCTGGTTTCTTGCGAGTTCAAATGTTTCACATGATTATTACGGTAGACACGACTTTGTTTAACCATTAGGCGAGAAGACGAATCTTTATATTTAAATTCTGACAGGATCTTGACTTTTCCCTTTACAAATGGTCAGGTAACTCCAAAATAAGTTTCTAGCCTATAAACCCGCATTCTTCAGATTACATGTATAGTTACCTTACTGTTTTAGGTTACATGTGTGAAAGGTTAAAAGATTTTCTCTCCAGTTTGTTTTTAGGTAACAATTAAACGAAGAGTTTTTCCGAATATTCCATAAACACATTAATTCAGTGGTCATATATTATGAAATACAATAATTATTTTCGGAATAGGACATTGTGTAAATCAAAAGCATTTCTCTCCCGAATAGTATACCGTAATACACACAGTCTTGGCCAAAATTTGGGGACAGGTATGAAAAAGTGGAGAATATGATTGAAACTAAATTATTTCATTCTTGAGATAATTCAAATATGGATTTTTGCGTGTATTCTATCAATATTAATATTTGATATGTCCTCTTTTTGCTTTTATAACCGCTTTTATGCATTTATGCATACTTGCGACTAATTTGGCATAGGTGTTTAGCTCAATTTTCTGCACTCTTCATGAATTCTGGCTGTTAATTCACTTTTTGAGGAACATTTGTGCACCCTCATTCTTGTGCCCAAGTGTGACCACAAATGTTCAATGGGGTTGAGATCTAGAGATAGAGGGTGGCCATTCATCAATGTCACCCCTTTATTTTCAAACCAGTACTTTGTGACTCTAAATGTGTGGCATGGAGCATTGCCTTGTTGGAAGATTACACTATCTGGTATGTCATCATTGAAAGTTTACCTCACGAAGTATGATAAACCCGTTGTAACATGCTGGTGTAAGTTTTTGGAATTCATTCGTCCAGCACAGATGAACAAAAATCCTAGACCTGAAGATATCATGTAGCCCCAAACCATCACACTGCTAGCTCCAAATCTGCTTGTTGGGACAACACATCTTGGATCATAAGCATCCCTAACTCTTCGATGAACATAAACAACTCTAATAGTTCCACATAAAAGTTTTACTGAGCATTTATGGTAATAAATTGGTGGAAACTAATGTGAAGAGCCTGCATCAAAGTTGCTTTGATCAGACCAAACATGTTTATCCCAATCATCATTAGTCTAATTTTCATGCTCTTTTGACCAAGAAAATCGCTTCTTTTTGTTCACCTGAGACAGCCACGGTTTCTTCCTAGCCTTACATCCTTTGAGCCTAGCTTCTAATAACCTTCTCACTGTGCGTCTTGATATCTCTTTGTCTGCTGCTGCCCAAAATTCATCAACAACATCAGAACCACATTGAATGGCAGAAAATTAAGCCAACTACCTGTGCCAACTTAAACTCAAGTATGCAAAAAGCATCATATATTGATAGAATATATGAAAAAAAATGGTTATTTGTATTATGCCAGTATTAAATAAATGAGTTTCAATCATATTATTCACTTTTTTATACCTGCCACATAATTTTGGCCAAGTCTGTATAGATGAAAAATTCTGCAGGAACCGACCAATGTTTGTACACACAGCATCTCTCCTCAAAATTAAGAACTCAATCCATCATAGAAAGAACTAATATTCACTATCACATAGTGCAATGTAAAAATGAGAACATCTAAAACTCTATAATACAAAGGTAAAGGCGTGGAATAAATATATTTTGATTGCCATTCGAGTGAAAAACGGAAAAAAAGAGACTAATGAAGAAAACATATTTAAAATGGTGAAATCAGTTGAATATGTGAATATCAAAGGAAAGAAAACCAGCACAAGCAGTCAAAACATGGTTCAGAATAAGAAGAGATACAGGCAGCTAGCTAAACGAAAATAAATCTAAAGACTTGGAAGAGTGAACAAAGGATGAGAAAGACTACAATACCACTACTCGTCAATATATTGGCGCCGGGGATGTGTAGTTTACGTCTCCAGGGAGAGCTCATGCTAGCCGAGTGGATACGGCATAGGCCTCCCAACGTTTCGGTATGGGTTTAGATTCCTAATCCCGGCATGAGCGAACACAAACGTCAGCACACGTAGAGATCTGGCTAGCGATTGGTGGACGCACTGTGCTCACCCCGTTATCGGGTGAGTAGATCTTACACCTCACACAAAGCCAACACAACACTGCTTTCTTTCCTCTCCCGCCTTCACAGCACAACACACACACTCTCTCTGTTCCCAGGAAATCTGCCGATGGGTATCTATATTCACGTACCTCTGACGCGGAACAGGTCCCTCTCCCCCGAGGTGACGAAGGCTTTCACCTGAACGCTGTTTGGTGTCAAAACATAATACTTCCTGGCACCTCTCCCCAAAGAGGACCGGCCCCTGGGACCCTCGGGCCAACCAGCGATTGTCATACTGACCTTAAATAAAAATTTCATTATCCGGTCGGGATAATGAAAGATAATTGGCGCTAACTAACTAACTAACTAACGCCTCCGGGGATCATTTGTGAAAACAAATCTCTATGTGCGCGCCTTGGATAGAACAAAGATAGGTGGCGAGAGATGAAAAATGAGAATAGGAATGGCCTGGTCCCCTTTCAAGGTCAGGAAGAGATAAGTCTAGAATAATTTTGTGGTTGTCTTAGATGTTTCAATAGAGAAGGCAGCTGGACTATATGTTATAGTCACTGAAAAATCTGGTAGTGATTCTGTTATAGAATGAGTAAGGTGGCTATAGTGTAAAGCCTATAAAATGAAACAGTGCCTGAGGACTTAAAGAGCCTTCTGATAGTATGGTTATAAAGAGTAAGTAGGGAGAAGGATGAAGAAAGAAAGTCTGTTTAGCATTGTAGTGAAGAAGAATAACTGAAAAATTAATTGCGCATGTGTAAATTTGATTTATAGTAGAAATGGGTGGTGTGCATCAACTATTTGACATAAGAGAGCTAGATTAATATATAAGAGATAAGAGCTGTAATGTCTATGCTGAATTCCTGTCCCGGAGAAGGAATAAAATGGTGTAGATAAGGAAGCAAAATAATACTGTGTAGTAATTTGTGGGCTGAGTCATAAAATTATTTATTGTTTAGAAAATAGTAAAGTTAGGTCTTGGATAAATATGACTCGATTGAGTTGCATGATATATGGGGACGGGGGTAGGTTAAGGCATGGAGGTGCGATTTTGCCATGGGTCTTTTAAAACTTTAAAGATCGAGTACTGGTAATGGGACTAAAAGAAAGGGGTGTGAGATTGAAGAGGAATGTTTAAGGGCAGGTTTTATGTTGTTATATGCTGGTGATATGCTAGAGGCATGGAATCTGTAAGGAGGGGGTTAAAAACAAATACAGAAAATTGCAATGATAGAGTGTTTGAGTGTAAAGATGAGATGGGGGAGAAGATATAATTTCGTGATCACAATTTTAAATCATCTGAGTTGTATTGAGAATTGTAGTGTCATAATAAAGCAGAATTTAAGAGGGGTGCTTAGTGTGGCATGGGTAGGAATGAGCCAGTATGAGGTATCTATGATATGGAGAAGTTTTGTAATAGATTGTAATAAGTAGTGTTGTGAGGTGATAGAATGGATAAAAAATCTCCGGCAGAGGAAATCGGAGTGAGTGACAATGTGTGCGGCGATGGAAGAGCGATTAAAAGGTGGGCAGAATGGGATTTAAAAAGAGAAATAGCTAACCGAGAAGCAGGTGGAAGATATTTGGTAAGATTAGTTTGCATGGACGCAGATTGTAAGGGTGCGCGGTAGGAGCTGCCTGCCCAGGGGTAAACCTTAAGTGGACGAGATCTTCCAGTACATATCACCCGATCGCTACAAAGGGTTTATTTGGGAGAGGGGGGGAGGTTTATAGGCAGTCTTTGGCTGAAATATTTTAAAAGGGGGGAAAGGAGTGTAGGTGTGTTAAAGTGGTGCTGTTGCACGCCTGACACAACTTGGGGAAAATAATAAATGATGGTAATCATAGTAAAGATATTTTGGCCCAATACTCAGTCATTCTTGTGTGTAAAAGAGTTAAAATGATGAGAAGTGAAAAATTCGCTTGGTTGATGCACGCCGGCCACATATCATGGATAAAGAGATCATAACTAACAGATAATACAAGGGTAACCTCAAGGGAAGGGCCTTGTAGAATGGACTGAATGCCCTTTAGGGGTGGAGTAGAATTAGAATTTTTAAATTTTCTTGCCTCTAAGGCATGACCACAATTTTCTCCATGCGAAGAGTATCCAAATGTTTCCATTAAATGCGAATTAACGAAAAATAAGCATTGGATTTAAATTCTTGTTGTTGATAAGATAGATTTTTATCACACTTTGTAATGTTTATATAGAAGAAATAATTTAAAGAAGTGACGGGAAAGAAACAAAAGTTTAAACAGAGACCCGATTAAAACAACTTGACCTGTGCTAAAATGGAAGTAAGTAAAAACATCAGACCCTAGATGGAGTTATGGTGGTAAAAGACGGATTTCATTCATGCCTTTAATATAATATCCACATAAATATTTCATAAATTATCAATAACCTCACTACGCTTCAGTGAGACCTGTCCTCATTTCCATTTCAACAAGGGTCAGGTTATTTCAATGGGGGGTTTGTTTCAACTGCTGTTTCTTTTCTTTCTTGGTAATTCATCAAAACACTTCCTCTCTACACGTCATAAATAGTTGGAATTTATTATAAATAGTGAAATTTGAGTTTTATGCTTAGTCATATGTTAGTTTATTTCACATTTCATTGAACTTTCTACATTTATCTTCGTCTCTCTGAATGTCGTTCCCCTAATCCAAGAATGACCATGGGGATATATGGCAAGTAATATAAATACTATATATTACAGCTTAAAAAAACGGTAAAATTAATTGTATCTATATTTGTTATTTTTTCAACAACATACCATAAGATGTGAGATTCTGTAGTTTATGTAAATGTTGTAAAACCTTATTTGTAGAAAAATCAATATTACAACAATTTGAGTCTGCCGATCTATGACCTTCATTTCCTCCTCAAACACCCAAATACTCACACCCCCTTTGAGAATCTCTATCTAAATCGAAGAGACATTTTAGAGTTAACCAGATTTAGACTAAAGCCAAGTAAAATATAGGGAACTACTAAATCCTTTAAATTTATTTGCTACCAATTTAGCTCAAACTATTGAATATAATCCTTGAAGTGAATGGAGAGATTATAGTTTTATATTTGTATGATTAGAATACATGCTTCTGGGAATTAAATTTGCAGTTAGAAAATGTTGATAGACGTTTTATTATTGAAAGATGAGTTTTATTAATTTAGCTAATTGAATTTTTAAGTGTTCTAAATTCTGGTAGAATTATCCCTTTTCAATTCCGCGTTGATACCATTTGCAATCATTCTTGCCACCTCATAACGTCTTAATTTCAAGAAGTCTTATCTATCAGGCTTCATAATCTTCTTGTTATTATTAAAATTTTAATTAAAAAGATGACCCCATCAATTATATGGAAACTGGTGCCTTTCTCATTAAGAGTTTCCACGGTTACATTGAATCCTAACCTTTACCAAGTATTTGGATCTCGGATCTAAATAGGACTCAGGCTCTCTTCATCACCAAATGGTTCCAATAAAAAAACGGCTGCATCGCGACAAGCAAAATAAACGATCCCATATTTTTGAAATATAAAATAATAAACCCAGAAATCAAACCAGCCCTACTCAGCTTCTTTAAATTGGTTTAAATAAAAGAGATATAATTTGTTTGCGGATCTTTTTAAAAGTAAACAATGACCCTAAGGAAAATGTCTCCCAAGAAATGTCTTTGGAGATGTAACAAAAGAAATTCCATTGAAACGCAGTGAAATAGATATGTTTTGAATTCAGTTTTTAGTGGAAGACAAAGCGAGAACTTGTTTCGAAAAGATTCTAATTTCAGATATACTTAAGTTAGAGGAAAGAAGAGATGGAAGACGATACGAGGAATACCCAAAGAGAGTTAGATGCAACTGAAGTAATATAAAAATGATGAGGAAGATTAGAAATTATACATGCAGTGGAATAGAAGAAGCGTACATAGCAATAGACAAAATCGATAAGTTCGCTTGGTTAGAATACGTAAATTGCAATGGTCATTATTTCTTACGCATCGAAAATATGGATATCTCCAACATAATCCGATTGTAAATATAGAGAATTTGGCTCTTACATTAAATATTCGTACATTTACATATATATATATATATATATATATATATATATATATATATATATATATATAGAGAGAGAGAGAGAGAGAGAGAGAGAGAAAGAGATATATATATAGAGAGAGAAAGAAACTCACCTATATTTTACACAGGTGTAGGGGGTATTTATTTTTTAAAAAAAGCTCAGCAATGAGGATATTTCTGAAATAAAGTTTACGAGAAGCAAAATTACATACAAAATATATAGAGAGGTTGTTGCTTGGTTTGCTCACGATAGGTGGGAACCATAACATTCCAGAACCTTCATAATCCTCAACTTTAATGCAGATCCTCTAGAGGAATGTGGCTGGGAGAGCACTCGAGCTTACAGATGCCAACTGCAACATGATTATCTATGCTAAACGCGACGTGTCATTAAGGTATGTAATGGTAAAAGGCGAAAATAATAACTTTAAAGAATCAAATAGTTTGCAAGTTGGGGGAATCAAAGTGTGATAAGAATTATGTAAACTGGGTCACCATTTATCACTGTAGCTTGATTTAATTGCTGAAAAATATGTCACAAATTACTCACTTTAAAATCTTTGTGGCAGAAGAGTATTTTTTAATTATCTCGCAAAACATGGGGTGCTAAAAATTAAATCTGTCAGCTTCTCTTTTCATCGCTTCCACCACTTCAACGTCATCGTCCCTTATTATCAAATTTCAATCCAATCCACGTATGGGGTTACGTTGACACAATTCGTTCCAAGCGTGTTTCGAACGAGTCTCAAACGTTAAACTCCAAGGAACTCTTCCTGCTGTCTTTTCACCCCTTATCAAATGCCAATTACGTTCGGGGTCCCTTCGTCTGCGAATTTTTCTTCGAGCGCTGTCCAGATAACACCCAGACGCAACGCCGCATAATTAAAAATCACAGAGCAGAAACAAGCTTTAGGGCTTGGGTTGGCAAAGAACCCCACCAATCTTTTGCCGCTCTTCCGACCAAGCTACATCCTCTTTATCTGCCTTAAAGAAGGAATTTTAGATGTTTGCACCTTTCACACGAAGAGCTTATTTTCTGATGATTTTCATCTGCATCCACATATTTCTCATATATTGAAAAAGAATATTTTATCTTTCTATCTATGTATCCTTAAATGACAATAATTGACGTAAAAATTACATCTTCAATTGCAGAGTAGACTTGTAATTATTCACAGAATTAGTTTTCAGTCAGAACTTTGCTGCAATACACGAATTGAAAGCAAGGAAAAATATTAGCATCATTTTCAATTTCTAATTTCGAGGTCAAATAAATATCTTCCTGAGCAATTCGATAGACCGAGAAAATTGGACTTAAGGTAAGGAGAATAATTTGCACTTAAAGGTAAACTCGCAAATCAAAATATTTTATTAATAGTATATATATTAATTTTCTCTCACTTCAAAAACAAATTGGATGCAGTAGTCAAAATCTCAAACAAGTATTTCTCCTCTAAACGGTTGTTGAATTTATAAAAACATTCCATAAGAAACACTTTGTCTATAGTATATCATATTTAATTTTATTCTCTAGTGTACAACGTGAAATTTTCTGAGATAAGCTCTCGGCTCAGCGAAAAGATAACAGGAATTAATAATTAAAACACATGACTTTTATATATGAAAGAGTTTCTCAATAAATGGATTCTATTTTGAAAGATTGATATTATTTAGTATCCTTTTCCACCTTGTTAATACCGTAAGGAGTCAAATAAATAGTAATCACAGTGGAAGGGAGGTGAATATGAAAGCTGAGGGAGAACGCCAACTTAAAGCAATAATTTTTTATTGGGTCACTCGTGCCCTTTTTGATTGTGCATTGTAAGGCAGGAGGATATCAATCATTTCGTTGAAAAGGGATGAACGTTTGGTTAAGAACTACATTTAAACATTACACCCGTTGAACATCTAGGTCTGCAGTAAAGATTCTCTTATTATTCTTATTATTAAAGAGGTAATAATATCCCATTTCACATCCTATCAAATGCAAAAAATGACCTCTTAGTATTGTGTACTGCAGTATATCTAGAAACAACCAATCGTTTTTTTACACTTCATATTGCTGTATAGACCCCACTTTACTTCTCCAGAAACAATTCTTCCCAGAAATGGTTCGTATGCATTTCGAGAAAATGTTGATGGAGTAATATTCTTGCATTGTAAACGCTGTCCTTCAGACTTTTCAATGAACAACCAAACATCGGTTTGGAACTTACAACCGGCTTAAGCATTACTAGCGTAAAATATGACATGGAAATATTACATGAATTATCTTTAAACAAGTTGCAGCAAATAGAGAAAATTTTAAACAACACTAAGTAATATTTCTGTTCTCTAAAATAAACAATAATTTCTTGAGAACTCAATAATTGTATAGTTAAAAAGAGGGAATAAAAGAGAAAGCCCCTCATTTAGCGCCTTCAAAAAACGTGAGGTGAATAGTGAGAAAACTGTGAGGGAGAAGAAAGATAATTTGGAAATGAGGCAAGCTGAACTTGTTGAATTACATATATAAAATAAGGCAATTTCTTCCAACTAAGATCCCGAGAAATATTTTGATGAATGGATTCAACTTTTAATTTTCTTGTCTGCTCTAGATTTGATAAAAGAATATTGCCCAAGCCCATACCAATGCCTAGAGGGATTCGCACGAAGTTAAGGCTCGTATTTTTTAGTTCATTTGCTCTTTAGCGAAGTTTTAGTTCCAATTTGTCTTGTGCTAGGTACCAAAATAAATGTTTCAAATGTTGTTTATTTAACTTTTTATTTCACTCTTATCTACATACACTGGGCACCATAAGCAGATTTAGGGTAGATTTAGTCTGGTTATTAGTCTTTTGTTTACGACGGCTAAAGTTGGGTACCTTTAAATCGAACCGAACATGTTACAACGTTCAATAGTTTGGATCCTAGATTGAATGTTAGGTACCAACTGATTTATGGATTAAATGAACGTAAATCGGTGTTAAAAAAATTAGTCACAATCAGTATCATAAATTGTAAACACAAATTAAACTTTAACGGAGTTTCTTCTGTGTACAAATTCCCTAATGTACAGGGAATTGCAGATGCCTTCAACTCGGATCTTTATAAAGTAATCTATCGAAGAGTAACATGTGTTGGCTGATTATAAATAGATATGTTGAAGCTGACGGATATCTGCCATGAAGATACAAATTCTCGCTTTCCTTATTATATGTTTTCAGGGCACTTATAGATTAAGCTAATTAGTTAATTGTGGCATCCACCTCTTGCAAAGGTGGGCGGGTACCCTCCAAGATAAAAACAAATTACACAAAGATACGTATAGCAATCGTTCGAAATCCCATCAGCACATTGGACAAGTCATCCTTGGAGAGGAGAAGAGCTGATAAAGTGTGGATTTAATTTAACAACCAGTAAACTTCAGTTCCTTCTCCGTGGCCCAAGGAAAAAGCACCCGTTCGAAGTCACTGAAGAGTGGATTAGAAGCTCTTGAGGCGAGTTACGTAGACAGAGTACTATGGTAATGTGATACTGAAAGAGTGGATTAGAAGCTCTTGAGGCGAGTTACGTAGACAGAGTACTATGGTAATGTGATACTGGAAGAGAAAGCAGTGTTGTATTAGGCTATGAAGGGAAATGGAGGTGCTTACATACACACTTGCTTCAGACTGGGCTAACCACCTTTTATCGGCATTTACCTACTGAGTACTTGAGGTCTGTTTATCCTTACTAGTATAATTTTATGGTTGCCTCTCTTCACAAGCTGAGTCAAAGACTTAGTTTACTTTCTACACTTTATAGGAAATTATTTATTGATATATATATATATATATATATATATATATATATATATATATATATATATATATAAACTTATTTATTAGTTATCAGCAAATATTTGTTGGATATACACCCCAAAATTACAGAACTCTTAACCTAGAAAGCTATTATTAAACTACATTTAGTTGAAGATCTTCTGCTAACTATAAATTTTATGAACTTTGGGGTCAAGCACAAATCAGATATTAAGTATGGATAAGGATGCAAAAAAGTTTATTTATTAATCCATAAAAATCTTTAACTATAAATTTGGAGAGAGATCAATTCGCAAGGTACTTGTTATACATCTTGATAGACAATGGATTCTCGATATCATTTGAACTAAATTTTTATCAATTTATTCTTCTTTTAAACGAGCAATCTTCTTGCCATTTTTCTTTTTGCTGTGACTAAATATAAGCTCTATGCAGAACGCCCGTATTAATAAGCGACAAGGAATAAAATTATTTCTCAAATCTGGAATCATTTTACTTCTTATAATTAAATATAATTTTTTTTCATAAAGGAAGGGGTGGAAAAACTCTCTGTTACATAATTAAATGTACTGGCCTGAGAGTGGTAATTTAGGAAAACAATTGCCACAATTGCATTAGGTGGGTAAACTTACAATTAAATACACTTAGAACTATAGGTTTGATACCAAAAGCGTCTACTAAACTTTGGTTTGCATTTTCAAAAGTCTTCACACAAGAAAGGCAAACGGAATTATTCTTAACTAGTTAAATATGAATTGAAACCAGCATGACTTAGGTTTAATAGTCATGATTTCTCTTTTGGGGATACTATAAATTATTTAAATGCAACTTAGCCCTTTTCCTTGTTAGCTATTTATAACAATTGTGTCCTAGTTTATATAGTTTGTATCCTCTTCCTTATAGTTTTAAATTTGCGGTAACAATGAAAAAAAAATCAAATTTGGAATAAAAAAAATTTTTTGGCCTTCAAAGCATGACCAGCAGGCTTATAAGGCAACTTCTGACTCAAGTAATGAAGCCTCTTACTATGTAGATTTCCTCATGTGGTTTCTCTAAAATTGAGGAAATAATTACAACCTTCCATCAAAATTAGACTCCCAAATAGGGAATTTTCAAATTACTTTTGGATGTTTAACAAAGATGGCTCACTTTTAAAAGCACGAAAGCTCCTTACCTGACACGGCATTAATTAAAGGTCCATTTTAAGGTAGCTAGCTTCCACTGAAATTTAAATAATCATTTTTGGTGAAGAATGTGTGAGAAATTCCACAGGTGTTGCATTAAATAGAACTAAATGAATGGTTCAGTTTTCATGGTAATAAGAATTAGGGATAAAACAAGCAGTGAAAATCTCATCATTATATAACCTACCATGAAATGGTGAAGTGTGAAAGAGAAGGATTCAGTTTAATTTGATTCTAATAAATTGTCAACAAAGCTTCGATGGGAATAAAAATACTCAAACAACTTTTAATAGTCGACTACTAGAAGGAGCATTTGAAGCCCATTTTTTAAACTATAATGAATAAAATACCTAGCCTCACAACGAAAAAAATCAAAAACTAATCTCGGAAATTAGCGCTAGTGTTTTCTGAACCATTTCTCATCTGAGATTTCCTGTTACATCTAGCGAATAATTTAGATATAGATGGCTGCTGATGGACTTTTTTCTAATTTTCTTTTATATTCTAGCTAATGAAAAACGCGGAATTAATTTATCTAAACCCATCCTATTCTACATGTTTATATGATATGTGTCACGATTTTCGAGCATTTTTATTTGCACATGATCTTAAACAGGGTATGTATGGTGGTTGCACAAGATAATTTGATTTTTAAAATCTTTTGCCATGAATATTCAGGTGACTAGCTAGGCCACTGTAACATCTACACATTTTTATGGATATACCAATACCGAGTAAGTTTGGTAGTGTGCTTTAGTTCATTATCTTGTTGGAAGCACCAGTAATCTCAAAGTTGGAACTGTTGAACAGAGCTTCCCTAATTTTCTTGCAAAATTCTACGATATTGAGCTCCATTCACTGTGTCATCTATAACATCAGGTGCTGCTTTACCATTAGTGGAAAACAAGCCCAACACATGATACTTACGCCACCAAATTTTACGCCTGGAATAGTGTTCTTTAGATCATACACATTTACATCTTTCCTCAATACATAACGAGCTGACTTCCTTCCAAACATTGCAAATTTTCTTTCATCTGATCATAACACACTACTGCCGAATTTTCTAGGTTCTAACAAATGCTACAGACCAAAGTTAGCTGCTCATCTATGTGCTTTGTTATTGAGTAGTGGTCCCCGTAAGGGGCACGGCGATTTGCCTTCCTGGCCGTCGTGCTAACGGGTCTCAGCGCCCCGTCCGGCCCTAGCTTAGCCTCTTCTCCTTCTTTCTTTCAGCACACTGAGCCTAAATAAGCACTGTGCGTAAAAACTATTAATATAAAAAATATATATATTGAGTAGTGGTGTCCTTTTTGGTATTCGAGGTTTCAGATTATTACGGTGCTGTTCCTGACTGAATTTTTCTTTTGATGCCGATGCCCCCGCAGAATGTAGTTCTCCTTCGATCTCCTTACGTGTGGTCATAGGTTTCGTCTTGACTCTTTAACAAATCTTTTTCCTTTCTCTAGCTAAGACTTTACGGAGAGCACTATTTCTAAGAAAAAGGTGCACAGTTAGAGTCCGCTTCTATTTTAAAATATGAGAAACAATGGTACTGAACAGAAAATTTGGGTTTTCGATATATATCGGTAACTCATCCCTTCATTGTAAAAGTTGATAATTTCATTTTTACAATCAGTAGAGAGCTCCTTCGTTTTCACCTAGGGAACAACCTTACTACATACATCAAGAGAAGATAATGAATGCCAGTCTAACTAAGTTTTAAACATCATAACTTGCTGAAAGCATTAATGGAAAATTCTAGAATATTCTTGAATATTCATTCAGGAACGGTTTTACTTTAATAGTTGGTAATTATATATTACTTCTTATCTACAAATAACTTTTTCATACACAATTTTAAAAATTAAACTTTGCAGGATATTCTAATCACCATTTTTTGTATAGGTTTCAAATTATTTGGATTAATTTAAGGTTATTAATAAACACATTTACTGGGACACGAAGATCTGCTGGACAAATGTCTCTCCATGGAGATTCAGAGCGCTCGGATTTGCTGAGTTACTCTAGCCTTTGAATAAACTTTATTGCCCTACATTAGTCAAACAGGATGGTCCTCTTGATATCTCTTTCCGGAAATATGTGTCCATTTAGGATTATTTTTTCGAGGAAAAGAGGTAATATATATATATATATATATATATATATATATATATATATATATATATATATATATATGAACAAAACACACAAAATACACGTGATTCAATATATATACATATATTATATATTTATATATGCATGTTTTATTAAAGACCAGGTCCAGCTGAGCTTTAACTTTCTTCTTTGCTTCTCTAATTTTCTTATTATACTTTTTCGCCTGTGAAAGAGTATGAATAACGGTTCCATTATTCATAGTTTATTGCAGCTGAGCTTTCAGTCACATTTGACCATTTCTGAGTGAAATTATTTTACACTGCTTAGACATATCGAAACCGTACATTTCTATATAAACATTAATCTTGTGTTTGAAGATAATAATAGTAAAAGGTAAAAAAATGTGGATATCTAAAAGGAATGGGGGAAAGGTCCATATTAGGACAACTAGGACACTTGGGCAATGGGGATTTTATTAGTATTGACCATTTAAACCGTTAAGTGTTTTTAAGTCATTTGCGTAGTGTTCTGGATTAAGATACTGGAGCTTCATGATGTGTAGGCGGGTGCGGTCAGTTCTCCGTTTGATTACGGTGTTCTTCACTGAAATTTCTCTTGAGAGATGAGTTCCGTTTTGCATTAAATACTGATTTTTAATGGCGCCGTTCATCAAATGCATGGTGAGTGGGCGAGATAAGGATGTAGTTATCATTCGAATGTATTTATTCGAAGAATGAAGCTTACACTCTTCATGTGGCAATTGAATTCGTAAATTACATTGGAGACTTTAATTTCTTTTGTTTTGCCTGTTTTATTGCTAATGAGGTGATTGCTAATTTTCTTGGGTTATTTTTTATGCGTTTTTACATTACCTTACATATGTATATCGTGGAGTGAATTCGCCGGTAAGTTTCTGAAAGTGTACACCTCCTATCACTTTATTTGCTTCACTTATTTGCCATTTGATATCTTATTAGAGAGTTATTAATATATGAACCCAATAGAAGGGTGAAATTAATCAGATAGTCACAACTGAAGAGACGACAAACGGAATACTTTTTTCCTGAAATATTTTTGTCCTAATTACGAAAATATCCATGCAGGAGTAGGAATCGAACCAAGCTCAATGTGGAAGCGAGCAACTGATTTGAAATTTGCTAAAATAGCCCCCTGCACCACGCGGAGCTCAATGTTTAATTTATATCAATGCATTTTCTCGCTGCCTAAATAAACTTGGCTCAATCATCATTTCTGCTAGGATTTCACGGAATTAGAAAAATAAAAGCATTTTCACGAAGAAAATTTTTCGTTATATTCTCTTTCTTTGCGGTATGACACTTATTCATTTCATCATTATTTCACGTTCATGTTATATATATATATATATATATATATATATATATATATATATATATATATATATATATATATATATATATATATATATATATATATATATATATATATATATATATTGTGAAAACTGAAGTGAAGGCCCTGATAAGTGTGATATTCATTTGATGGTATAATCACTCTTTGAAATTGGATAGTAGTAGATAAAAAAGATGGTGAAAATGGGGGGTAGGGTTGCCCTTGTTTAAGAGGCATCGCAGGCGTTCTTATTTTTTGGTGTGTCTTCTTTTTCCATCTGGTTTGTTGTTGTTTGTTGTGTGTCTTTGTAATCGTGTCTCTTTAGTGTTCTTCTTATTGTTTGTCTTTATTGTGTTGTATACTGATTGTAGTCGCGATTTCGAGCATTCGAGCCTTTGTTAGTGCTCGATGTTGGAATTGCACTTCGCGTTTGTGTTCTGTTTTCGTTGTTTAACTTGTTTTCCTGTAGAATTGGTGTCTATCTTATAGTTTTGTGTTTATGCATAAATATGTTCTATGTTTTCCTCAAGGCAGTGTTTTGTGCTTGGGAAGCGTCGATTTCGGGCGACCTTCCCGCGCAATCTGGCAGGGATGTTGATCCTGCCGCCAGTTCTTCTTACTTCTGAGATGATGTCATTGGCCATTGTAGACCAGACCTTTTGGGCAGTTTTTGGGTAGCGATATTAATGGGCTCCAGACGTTGTCTATGGTGCAGTACCCTCTGCCGAATTTGCTCCCTTCTTCTTGTCCTGTTGATGTAGAGGGTTTCGGAGTTCTGCACTCGCTGGAGCCTCTTCATAGTGATCTTGTTGGCCGCTTGAGTCACTACTGCAGGGTAGATGAGCTTAGCTCGGATGAACATCAGGTATAACTTCCTGATGTTCGCCGAGCTAAGATCACGGAACCTATATAGCTTGGGGATCTCTCTCCTTGCCATAATCTGCCTCTCATTGTAGTGACTCGAGTATCCGCGGTCGGAGATCTTTAGGCCTAGGGTGGTGCCTTCGGCGGAGTAGCCGTATCTCCTCCCATCTATTATGATAGGCCACGTTGACTCTCGGCTTAACAGGAGAATCTTGAATTTCTCCCTGTTTGTCCAGATATTCCATTTTTTTCGTATTGGTTGATGTTACAAATCTCTGCAATTGTGTTGATTGCCTGATCCCTCGCTTTCCTGACCCTACTTGGGACAATCTGTGTGACGTCATCTGAATATTGCAGATACATCGTGTCCCGGTGTATAGGAGTAGAGAGGTCTATGGTGAAGACCAGTTAAAGCAGGGGACTCAGGCAGCTCCCCTGGGGAACGCCCGCTTATAGTTCAAATTCGGGTCCTTTGTACTCTTCTATCATGATACGCGCCCTTCTGTCCATGATGAAGTCACAAAGGATCCTTTCCAGGACCGGGTTTAGCTGTTAGCTGGAGACCGAGTAGTTTGTACTGTAGTCCGCTCAGCCAAACCTTGTCAAAGGCCTTCTGCACGTCCCTCATCACGATGTCTACATATTGACCCTTTGCTCGGCAGTGAGCGATCTTTTCGGTTGGGAGCGCCAGGGCCGTTTTCTTGCCCCTTTTAGGTCTAAACCCATTTTGTTGGGGGTTATGCGCTCCTAACTCGTCGAGTTGTTTTTGTAGCCTGTTAGTTATAATCTTCTCAAAGATCTTGCCGGAGAATTCTAGGAGAGAGATTGGGCGATAGTTGGCCACTTGGTCTGGGGGCTTGTTCTCCTTCGGGATAAAGATGATTTTTGCCACCTTATACTCGTCGTAGAAGTAGCCTGTATTCAGGGATGCATTCATGGTGTTCACCATGCCCTGAATAATTTGCCGTGGGGCATTTACCAAGTTGTTTTGGATTAGCCCGGACCAGCCGGGGGCCCTTTGCTTGAAGGACTTAATGGTGTTCAAAGTCTATTCAACTGAGATCAGGCGCCCGTGGTCAGCCATCTCTCTCTCTCTAGAAACTTAAGGTTGTGGGTGGGTCTTATGTCACATCGTTCCGAGGTCAGCGAGCAGTCGGTCTTCGAAGTCCTTGTCGAAATCGTGGTTTTCCTCAGGTGAGATTGCAAAGACCTGTTCTCAATGTCTTCTGAATCTCTCTTCGAGAATGTCCGGATCTTCTATAATGATATTGCCATCCTTGATCTTTATTCCTGGGCTGGGAGGCAATCCCCTAAGTCTTCGGACGCTGTTCCCAAAACTTACAGGATAAGTCTACCGGTCTAGTTTGCCTATGATATAGTCACAGATTTCTATCTGCTTTTCGAGGATTATGTTCTTCATTTCCTCGTTCAGCTTTCTCATTCGGGCTGCCCTTTCCCTGTTGGGGCCTGTCCTGCCGACTTCCTCATAAATGTCCCTGTGTTCCCTGGCGATATCCCTCATTTCCTCCGTCAACCTAGATTGCGGGAGCATTTTGTACGAGATTCTGGGTACGTATCTTTCGTCGGCTTGAGTGATGATATTAGTGATCTTGTTGATCTCCTCATCAATTTCCTCGAGATTAGCGTCGCCCAGGTCAGCTGGTTGGTAGGTGCTGAGCATTTCTCGGTACAACTCCCAGTTAGCTTTCGCGTAACTTTTCCTAAGTGCGACGGGCTTGAGCATAGGCGCAAGCGAAATGGTGGTGATAATCCGGATATGATCGCTCGGGACCACAGGTCTTGGGGCATTGGCTACATTGAAGGAGAATTCTGGACTTGCCAACACGATGTCCTGTTTTGTCGTCGTACACTGTGTCAGGAAAGTTGGAAAGTCTGGGCCAACTCTCTGGAGCTTTTTCCTATCAAGTAGTAGCTCCAGGTTTCGTCCCCTTGGATCGACTCGCCTGTAGCCGGAAGCTCGGCAACAGGCGTTTAGATCTCCGCCCACCAATGTTAGCTTTTTGTGCCCGAAAAGGGTATAAAAGTTGTTAATCGGCAGGTATTGTCTCCAGGGCGGCTGGTAGGCTGCCGCCACTGTTAGACCTCCAACCAGGGTAGGGATTTCGACAGCCACGAATGATTCATCTAAGTCCGGAAGCGTTTTGAATTTTAAGGTTTTCTTGATAGCGATGGCGCCGCCATCGAATCTTGTTTGTGTGTGGTGTTCTGTATGACTGTGTAGTTATGTATTTTTATAGTGTCAGTGTTTGTGTCGATTCCGTGTTTTGATATGAGAATGATGTCTGGGTCTTCTTTCCGAAAGATGTTCCCGTAAAGAATTGATTTTCCCTTCCATCCATTCACATTCAGTGTGAGTATTTTTAGACCGTTGTTTCTATTCTCCATGTTTTCTTGTAGTTGTATTCTGGAGTTTTTTGTGTTTTATGTGTTGTGTACTTTGCCGTTTCTTACCTTTTTGGATTCTGCATCACTTAGGGTGATGCGGTAGTCTTTATGTAATTTAACAGCGCCCTTCAGCATTGCCTTTTCGACGTCTTTCTCTTTATCCATTGCTGAGTAGGTCCATTTGTATGTCTTTTGGTGAATACCCTGAAATATCTCCTTGGGGGAGAGTTTCTTTGGGTATGGGTTCACCTCGCTCGAGATTATCTTGAGGTCAATCTCCTCTCCGTCGTACTTGTAGGTACGCTTCAAGGTTTTTGACCTGCTTCTCGAGCTTACGGGGCTTTTGGTCGCCCTGTCCTCGACTTCCTCAGCATCAGACCTCAAAGATGATTGGCTCGTCAGGTTGCCTTCGGCTTCATTTATCCTTCTGGCTGCCCTTCTCTCCCTCTTCTCTCGGCGCTTCTGTACCTCTAGCCTTGGGTCAGTCCTGGTGGGGTTGGCTTTTGCTGTTGGGTTTTTTGCCTCCTTTGCCGTTCTGTTAGCTTCACTTTCTTGGAAAAATGGAGTCGCCAGTGTCTCGGTTGCCTCCTTTGCCTGGAATTGGAGCTGCAGCACGTCACCCGATGGGGGGTCGTCCGGAAACCACATCTCAGCCAAACCATTCCTCTTCAACATGAGATTGAGGGTCTTCGCGAATGTTCTCTGGTTACTAAGATTATTCACGTGCGCGAATAGAATGCACGCGAGTATCTTCATCGAAATCTTATTCTCAAGTTTGAGATAGGTCTTCGACGGCTGCTTACCCGTGGCCAAGAGTGGCGTAGTTCTTGCTGCTGCTTAAGCATAGGAGTTGGGGCTTCTCGTGTTTACTTCAGTCCTTTTCATTCTAATTATCTCTTTTCGGGGGAGGGGCAGGACATGGTCATTGCATCGTGGCTAAGTCCACAGTTTGGACATCTCTCAGTAGTGGCCTTGCATTTGCGCCAATCGTGGCCTTTCCCGCTGCATTTGGAGCAGGTGACAGCTTGATCTTTGCAATACTTAGTTGCATGCTACTCCATTTGTAGCACTTAAAGCAAATCAGAACTGGGGTGAATTCTTCTCTTTCAATTTGGTCTGCAGAGACCCTGGCATTGAAGAGTAGAAGCCCCCTTTCTTTAGATGTCTGTGCCATCTTTTTGTCACTAAATATGATTTTGAATACGTGTTGGTATTCGGTGTTGTCCAGCTTATTTCAGAACTTTATCACCTCCACCACGTTAACCCACGGTTGGTTCTTGTTTATTTCTTCTTTAATCTCATCCTTGGTGTGCTGCCCGATCCATGGATCGAGTTGTCTGTACACCACGCTGCGATGAGCCTGGATGTGAGGGGAGGTGCTAGGTTGGAGGGCCTATCTCGTTTAGGACCTTTTGTCCTTCCTCCGTTGTCAGTGTTACCACGTCTGCCTTTTTCTCGCAGACTGCTGAATAGCCAACTGGGGTATCTATCAGCCTCGGGATGCCCACGCTCAGCTTCCCAAAGACCGTGGCAAACACCGCGCTACGATCCGGTTTGGGGTGCCCACCTATAACCCTTAACGGGACTCTTGTGGCTGGGTGAGCCTCCATTTTTGTGCGTCTTCAGCCCCTCTGTCCGGGAGGTTGCAGATCTTCTTTGGTTTACTGTTTCTTCTCGTGTTATAATGTTTCGTGTTTATGTCTGTATGTTTATTGAGTGTATGGTTATATATACGTTTGGTTTTTCTTGATGGAGAAGATAGCCCCCCCCCCCACGTTCGCCGGCCGCCTGGATGAAAATGAGAATTGCCTTTTTAAATGGAGGATGATGATGGATGGGATGAATCCGGGTGGGATCCTCTCAGGGGTGTGATTGTATGGCGGACTTATTGACAACGCCGCCCCCCCAAGGGTTTGGAATCGCGACCACTCCCCAACATACCATAGAGACGGTTGTATGTCCCTCTATGGTCCTGGAAGGGGCCTTTGCCGTAATTGACACCGAAGGTTGCGGTCCGTCCCTTGTCCGGAATGTTTCTGACATTGTTCTCTACTGTGGGCTAATCGTCAAACCAGCTTCCTCCAATGCCCCCAATTATGGCCAAGCAACTGCCTGACATAGTTGGAACGAAACATGAATAGCAATCTCACTTCACATCTGACGGCGGTTCACGCAGGAGGCTGGGCCGGGGACTTAAGCATTCATCTGCTTAAGTGGGGCCGCTGTAAAAGGAAGATGGATTAGTAATGAGTGGTGATGAAGATGAGTGAGACACCAACAGTATATTCTCTTTTTTAAAATCTGGTTCTAAAATTAGAACTCAGATTTTAAGAGGCGTGGGCAAAAATTTCCCCAAAACTTTCCTCCTTTACCAAGCCAGGAGATGCGTGCTGCGAAGTATTTCTGCCAAGAATTCCGATCCGTCGATATTCCTTTTAACTTTGACTTTGACTTTGTTTAAGTGGGGGTGCATGTGAGGGGAGGATGATAGGGTGTGTGGAGAGATAGAGAAAATAGACAAGTGGAAAAGAGAGAAAGAAGTGTGGTAGAGGTGCAAAGAGATGCCTAGGGTCTGGTGATCAGACTTATCACTTTTAATTATTTTCTTGGATGCGTGTATTCATTCATATGTTGTATTGGATTTTTGTAATAATTATAAAATTATAATTATTATGGCGTTCAAGCCCTTTTCTTAGCAACTTTAGTTTTCTTGGTTTATGTTGTGCGTTGCATATTTTGTATATGTTTTAAATACATTTAAGTGCGTGCTTATTGTTTTGTTTTATTGTGTGTGTGTTTTAATACTAGTTTTGTTTCTTCTTTCTTCTTTGGTTGTTTTCTTCTTTTGAAGTTCGCGTCGGAATCGGGGATTTTTCTTCTTCTTGGTAGGGTAGTCTTGTCGGTAGTTTGTCGTAGTAATTTTCGAGTTTTCTTGTTCTTATTTTGGTTCTTGATTTCACAGGTATTTTTTATCTCATTTTACGCATAGAACGGTACTTCGTCTCCACCAGCCACTCGGCTAGTGGAGCTGGGGAATCTGGGGCGACAATTAGCTCTTCTATTCTGGTTAATCATCTGGGTGATTTCATCACTCAGTTCCCGATTAACCAGATCCTGCATTTTCCGGGTCCGTTCTTCAATGACTGTTAATGGGAATTAGCCCCGCCTCTCTGTGCAGGTCTTCTTGCCGTCTTCTTTCATGCCTGCGTGTACCCGTTATTAGGTACATGCATTTATTTTGCACTACTTGAAGACGCCTCTTTTGTGTTTTTGAGACACATGAGAGGGTGGAGGCGGGGTAAAGCAGCGTAGATCTTACAAGGGCATTGTAGATCTTCTTCTTGTTGCTTCCACGTAGATTTCTGAAACTATATAGAGTTCTGACAGCGGACGAGGCTCGAGAAATTCTTTCTTTGACGTGCATTTTGTACCCGGTAGAGGTGATTTTCATACCGAGTACATTGCATTCGTTGGTGTAGGGGTATCGCGTATCCCCAACACGCACGTCTGCCCTTGAGGTGCGTCCGATGGGGACCACCTTGAATTTCTCTTGCTTTGTTCTTATTTTCCACTGGGCCTCGTAGTTGTTAAGATTCGCGATTTACATCGCTGTCATGCGAGCTTGCCACGGCGCCTTCCTCCATGGAGATACGATTATCTGGCTGAAATCATCGGCGTATTGAATATTGAGGGAATTGGAGTACACAGGGTCTGGGACGTCCGCGGTGTATATCGAGTAAAGGGTGGAGGACAGACACCCTCCCTGCGGTAGGCCCGCAGTGAGCGGAAACTTTGGTCCGTCCGTGCACCCTAGACTGACATACGCCGCTCTCTCCATGACATAGTCACAGAGAGTTCTTTCTAAGTTTTCACTTAGACCCAGCCGTAAGATCTTATACTGCATGCCCCGCAGCCACACCTTATCAAACGCCTTTGACACATCCAGACAAACGATATCCACATAACTCCTGTCCCGTTTGGCTTGGAAAAGCTTTTCCGTTATGACATTAATTGCCATTTCCGTACTTCGCTTCCTTCTAAAACCGAATTGGCATGGGTTGTAGAGGGAGTTTTCTTCCAGGTAAGCCACCAGTCTTCCGTTGAGGATCTTCTCAAAGAGTTTCCCGCCAAATTCCAGGAGTGAAATTGGGCGGTAGTTCTCTCTCAACGTAGGGTCCTTTCCGTGCTTGGGCAAGAAGATCATTTTTGCCGTCTTGTAAGCATCTGGAAAGTACCCTGTATTCAGACATGCGTTAAAAATTCGTCTCATTCCTTCGATGATGTTGGCTGGTGCCTTTTCGAAGTTAAGCTTCGTAAGCCCCGATTGGCCTGGAGTGCGCCAAGGATCTCTTCTTCGGTGATCTCGGCGTCTCCGTCACGCAGTCTATCCACCTGTTGATGAGGATGCGTTCGATGTATTTCCGTGTTAAGCTCGTCTACGATGTTGTTTTCGAACTCTATATCATAATCTTCGTTTTCATCTTCCAATATGCTTAAGATTTTTTCCCAATAACGCCGAAATATCACTTCGATGTTATTTTCTGCAGTTTCAATGGATCCATCTTCTTTTTGGATTTCCATTTTCTTCTTTTTTCCAGATGATCCTCTGAGACTTTTGACTTTCTTCCAAAAGTCCTTGGGAGATGCATCTTGATCAAGGCTCTCGATCGCATCGTCCCATTGTCTCTGTTGTTGTTCGAGGATCAACTGGTTGAGCTCTTCCTTGATCTCTCTACTGCGTTGTAGTGAGTCAAATGTTGCATTTGTTATATTTAACTCGTACATAATTCTCAATTCTCTGTACAGTTCTTTTATATACCCAGTCTACCTATATGAGGAGATGGTTTTATACTGGGTTTTGGGGATGCAAGCCCTATCTGCAATAATTAGATGTTCGTTGAGGTCGTCGAGTGCCTCGTCTATATCCTCGAGAATTGCCTCGTCCAGATCTGGTGGGCGATAGGCCTCAAAGAGATCAGCGTACCATGCCCAGTCGGCTCTCCTGTAGTCTTTTCTGACTGGAGCTGGGACTTGTATAGGGTTCCTATTGATGGTAAGTAGGATCCCTATATGATCACTACATGGTACCTGGACCGGTTCCATGTAGTAATTGAACGGCAGCTGACGAATAGCCAGACAAATGTCTGGTTTTGTAGCACTTCTTCCTCGAGTATAGGTTGGGAAGTCCAGGCCTATTCTATGGACCATGTTTCGGTCCATCATAGTCTCCAGGCACCTTCCGATTCCGTTGAAGGTCCTGTACCCAGACTCCCAACATCTGGCATTAAGGTCCTCCATTAATATGGTGGGGGTCCTTCTGCCAAATAGGCCAGAGAGAGAATGAATAGGTAAATATTCTCGTCTCGGCGGCTGGTACCCGGTGGCGATGACCAGCTTTCCTATATCGAGTTCAACCTCTATTGCAAGATAGGATTCTTCCAAGTTTCTTATGGCTTTGTACTTGATCCCTCTTTTGATAGCGAGGGCGGCACCGTCGTACCGCTCTTGAGAGTAATTAGTGACTAGCACGTCGTAGTTCCAGATCTTCATTTCGGAACTACGAGGGTCAATCCCATGTTCAGAAATCAAGATGACATCTGCATCTATTTCCCTGAACACGTTTCCGTAGAGAGTTCTTTTTGTTGTCCAGCCATTGGTGTTAATTTCCATGATTCTTAGTGAGTTCCGCTCCATGGTGAGATGAGTTACCTGTGTTTCTTCTTTGTTTTCTTACTCTTGGGGGCCTGTGGGGCGGGTCTGGGGTTCCCAGGCTTTTCCTTCTTCGGGGGAGGACTGGGAGTTTTTGATTGACTCTTCGTCACTCTAGTGTGAGTGCATGGGCCCTCGTCACTATCCGAAGATGTGGATTCTTGTTCTTCCTTGTCGTCATTTACTTCATCCTCTTCTTCGGATTCTTCCGATGGGGGAGATTCAATGACTTGTTTAAGTCCTGTGGCTTTTGCTTCGATGCTATTGTTCCTAATTACACTGTTTTTGAATGCCCTAGAGCATTCTGGGTCATCAGGAACGATGATGGAAGGTAGGTTGTTGGCCTTTAGCAGCGCGTTCAATACCCGGTTGTAGCATTCGGGTTTGACCGCGTTTGCCACGTTTGCATGAGTAATGCAAATTAAGATCTTCGCACTTAGGTCGTTCGTAAAGACCATCTGTGAGGGAGTTGCCATTGTTGAGGCCATCCCTTCACTTTTCTTTAAAGTGCTCGCGTAGGTGCAGCTTTACTTCTTTTTTTCTTCCTCTTCCTTTTTTCGAATTATATCTTTTCTTTTTGGACAGTTCAGGGCCATCGTTCGATGGGGCCGCTTGCAATTCATGCATTTTTTCTCTTGGCTTTGACAGGCGTGATAACGATGACCCTGTGTAGCACATTCACTGCACCAAGTTGTGCCTTTTGGGGGACAGTTAGCGGTTGCATGTTTTTCGAGGGCATAACATACGAAGCACATTTGGATATTGTGATATTTCTAGTGCTCGATGTTTGATCCTGGGATCCTCATATTAAAAATGAGGAGTCCCTTGGTTGTCGCCTTGTGGGCCATTTCGGTAGTCTGAAATGTGACCTTGAAGACGTGGGTGTGATCTCTGAACTTAATTACCTCCCTTATCTTCGCCCATGTGTGGTTTCTTTCGATCTCTGATTTCAGGTCTGCGGGGGAGTTCTCGCCAACCCAGCTCTCCACCTTCGTGCAGATGATGCTGGCGGGGTTTTGGCTTCCAGGTCCAATTGTTCAAGTACATCGGCCCCTTTGTCAGATAGGAGCCGGTCTATATCCTTGGTTTCACCGCACATGGCGATGAAAACATTTGGTATGTCTATTAACTTGATCAAGGCGATCCTTAAATTTGCAAATAAGGATTCGCAAACGGTCTTTTTTTCTGGGGTCTTCGTTCCGGGTAAGGTCTGTAGGGGGACCCTCTTAGGGAGGGCCTCCATCGTCGCCGACGTCTTCTCTCTTCTTTCTTGAATTTTTTCTTACTTTGTGTAAAAATGTATTTTAAATGTTATATGTTAAAAAAGTGACAAGTGGTAAAGGAGGTAAAGTTGAGGGTTGGGTTTGACTTTGACGTGAGAAGAGTGCTCCCGTCCAGTTTCCTGTTGTTTCCCCGTTCGGATGGTGCTGGGATGATGGGTGATGATGGATGGGGGATGGTTCTCGAGTGGGGACCTCAGAGGGTTGAGCTTGGTGTACTTAATGCATAGCGGCCGAATCAACGACCGCTAAGTTTGTGCCCCCCTCCCCTCACGGGTACGTACGCCAAAACTGCATCCAACTACATAGAGACGGGTGTAACTCCCTGTATGATTCTGGCCAGGTCCCCCGGGCGATGAGGATTTCTCCTCCCTCCGGGACTCGCAATTTTGCCCCAGATTCGAGAAAATTTCTGACTTGTGCTTCTGCTGTGGGATAGGCCTCAAACCAGTTTGCACGCAAGCCCTTAATTATGCCAGTCCAAGTGGCCGACATAGTTAAGACGAAATTAATGGAGGGCAGTCATCCGAGCAGGTTCCCACGCAGCGCGATGGACGGGAGCAATGAGGGTTTTTAGCTCATCATTTTTTCTCTATTCGCAGCGAAAAGATTCAAGAAAATCTTTGCAGATCAACTGGTCTCCTAATGATACCTAGGACAGTCGCGTTCTTAGATGGCGAAGGCTCAAAAGTCTCTCTTTCTATTATAGCACGCGTGAGTTTAAACGCTCTTCAAAAGGTAATAAGGCAATGCTACAGCGTACGAAAAATTCGCCCAGCCGATATTCCTTTTAAGGACTCTTTTCTTTCTTACATAAAATTTTTCTGCTCATAGGCCTAAAGAGCGAAAGGAAAAGTTTTTTGAAGGCCTCATATTTTCGTTCAGTTTTCATTTATTGCCTCTTATCGGGGTGCGTAATGCAATAACGTTTTTTTAAGCAGCCAAATTTCCTTTTTTTAACGCTAAAAGGTATCGAGAAACTGCTTTAAAATTGATGACCTAAAGGTCTTATCTTTTACCAAAATGAAGGCGTTTCGTGCATCAACGAATACCTTCTTCCGTCGCCAGGTGAATTAGATACCATTTTCACGCCGGCAGTAGGCATTATAATAATGTTTTCTAAACAATTTCAATTAAGCTGCTTAAATGATATGTCTCCCGAGGTGACTGATTGGATTTTCCAAACATTTACTGGAAAAGAGTTGGGCACACTGGCTACGCAAATGCCTAGCAACGAATCAGAGAGGAGAGTGTATTCACGCGAAGGAAATCGTTTGTGGGATCGAAATGTGTTTTAGACCCCTTTTTTATTACACTACATGGTTCATTTGTGCTATTACCCCTATATTCTCGAGTACTCTTAATTTCTCTGAGAGACAGATTTGGAGGATGAAGAGCACCAGCCTTCTGTTTCCATTTTTCCCTACTTTCGAAGTCTATTAAGAGTTCAGATCAATGATATGATTGTTTCCTCACGAAAGGAGACGGAATCTCGTCTTTCTGGTGACTTTTATTGGAATTAAGGCATTTGTTGGCATAGTGGCATTGTCAATTCTCAACCTGTTTATCTCTGAAAAGTATCCTACACTGTAATTAACATCTGGTGGATTCTCTGTCTTATCACCCTCCACTTGCGCAGATGCATTCTCAAATAGTTTAATATATGTAAAAGGATCTTAGGCTATCTATCTTCCATATAATTTTAGGTTCTTGTTTATTTTGATTCAAATTTTCCTGTACCAATATGGTCTAGGAAGATGCAGACTCACAAAAGGGGTTGTACCTATTGTTCACGACATAAATGCTAAAAGCACGACAATCACGACAAACTACACTCAATCAGCAAGGATGTGGAGAAGACATTTGACAAGGCGTGACATAAGGGGCTTTGTTAGAAACTAGACAAAAGTTCGGGCCTCCATCTCTTCACCAGAAGGCTTTTCACCCACTACCGTACCTACATGAGGTGTCACATAAATACAACACCCATTCACAGCAGACTCCGGCTTAACCCATGGACAACATTTTACAAATTGCACAACAACGGCACCCAAACACCACCGGAAAACTTCATAAAGGAAAACTCTTACGATGACAATGAGATTATTCTGGTCTCCATCCAGTGCCCAGACAGAATTGCACAACGGGTATAAATTATACCCATCAAAATAACAGAAGACGAGGACAATTGTCTCATTTCCACATATCCTCAGAAGACATAGACGGCACTCTATGGCGCGCGAGACCATTACATGCGAAATATATAAATATACACACGCACGAGACATTATTTACCCACAACCCAGCACACACATGACTCAAATACCAACCTCACACAAATATACCCGGGGCAACATTTCATAATTACGTACGTTTTCACCTACAACTGACATCACACAAACAAGAGAAAGAAATCAAACAAAATCCTGCATAGATTTCACCATGCCAGCCGTAAACTACAGCTACACTTTTAGAAAACACTAGCTTGACCACAACTAACATCCCCACTAATTATATTCACAGCCGCGAGTCACACATAAGAAGAAGAAAGCAGAGCACATTCAGAACTCTGCTTTGAGAAGAGCATGTTGCTCTCCTCGGTACACACTTATGCTTACACTACACGAGAACAGCAAACTGATACCACTCAACATATACCATCTCATCCGCTTGGAATCACAGCTAGATAAAAACGGAAGAGATCCCATATACACCCTGATACATATCAGTCAACACGTTGCATCGGCAGTAACTTACTCAGCAGCCCTAGAGTCCCTACAGCCAACACCTATCTTCCACATAAGTTAGCACCTTCCCGAATATCAGGTTCCTTTTACTAGCCCCTCATCATTTTCACTTGCCCCTCTTGCAAGCCCTGTCAAGCACAATAACACCACCGAAATAGATACAACAAGCTAGACGCATCGGTCTCTAGCCACTGGCCTTTAACTCTTCATATCTCCTCTTTAATCTTTCCGTAGCATTTTCCTCTCCTATTACCAGATCTCCGTCACCACAGTTGTCTGAAATTCATTCTATTCATCACCTGATAGACTGTTATGTATCATAAAGCACTTTACCTTCTTCTTTTGACCTTTGAAATTGAGTTTCCATTTATTTGGATAGTTTTTTTATTCCGTGTGTTAGAGTTAAGTCAATTTAAACTCGAATTAAGTAATTCTGGTGAGTCCTCACTTTATTATTAATAGTGTTTTCTCCAATATCGTCTTACCAAAAAATCTTGCAGGTAACTATTTGTTTGCACTTGTAATAAACTTTTAATCCTTGGGACTTATTTCACACTGCAATCGTTCATATACTTTAAAAAGAATAAATACCTTTCTCAAATATTATTAGTAAACTTTATCTCTTCCATAAAGTGCGAAATAAAGGTTTGCATCACCTCTAAAAGTGTTAGAAACAAACAAGAAACTTGTGAAATTTTACCTAAAAATGAATTATCTTTGTCAAGTGAGAGAAGATATTTTTACCTATATATGTATTTGTGAATAAAAAAAATTCAATGTACTCAAGTAAATATATAGACGGAAATCTATTAAGTTGTGTACGATAAGTGGAGTGACTATGATTGAGCGTTAGTAGATAAAATCCTTTATATGTTGTTCGTTGTATTTGTTTACTACATATTATTAGTTACTAGGTTGAGGAATAAATTCTTGCGTTTTTTTAATGTAGTGTTGATTTAATTTTGGTTGACGTGATTTGTGCACATATTAAGAAACAATAATAAATAATGAGAGCAAATTTGGAAAGGTTAGGCTACGTCTCTTAATCGCGTAGACTATTATGTAGGCTTTTGCTTAGGCTACCTGTTGAAGATGAGTAATAAGTTATTGTGGTTTATTTAAAAGTTGTGTTAATTTAATTTTTGTTTTGTACCCTTAAAATCGAATGTCAAGTTGAAAGAAAGGCGCATTTTCGACACTTGTTGTTATTCATTTTCAATCGAGACGGGAACAATGCAAACGCAGCCAATGCTCGTCGAGATATTTGCGCTGTGTACGGAGAAAATGCTTTATCAGAAAAGACAGCTCAATGGTGGTTTTTCCGTTTCGAAAACGGTCATTTCAATCTTAATGAAGAAGAAGGTTCTGATCACCCCATTAAGTAGGATGAAGATCGATTGAACGACCTTCTTCATTAAAATCCTTGTCAATCGACTAGAGATTTGGCTGTACAATTGGCGTGTGATCAGAAAACTGTAGTAAATCACCTACATTCGATGGGGAAAGTTAAAAAAATCAGGGCGTGGGTTCCGCACTCTTTGAGCGAAAGCAACAAACTTCAACGCTCCACGATTGCCGCAGGTTTGCTTGCTCGTCAACAAGACTACTCGTGAAAATAAAGACAGATTTCATCACCGCATCATCCCTGGCGACGAAAGCTGGTGTGTTTATGTCAACATGAACCATCTAAAACAATGGCTTAGCCCCAATAAAAAACCCCTTCCGCGATTAAAGCATGGACCTCATCCACGAAATACGATCATGTGTGTGTGGTGGGATTGTGAAGGCATCATTTTTTATGTGCTCCTTGCTAACAACGAGATTGTCAATGCAAAACTCTACGTTCAACAAATGTATCGACTCCTTGAAGCTATTCGTCAAAAGCGACCTCATCGACGTCATGGAGTCCTTCTGCAGCACGACAATGCTCAACCTCACATTGCCAATATGACAAGAGACGCCTTCCAAATGCTTAATTGGGAATTCCTGCCGCATATTCCATATTCACCAGACTTGGCTCAATCGGATTTCCATCTGTTCCGATCGCTCTCCAACAATTTGCGCTGCGTATGGTTCAATACTGATGTGGAATTAAGAACCTGATTAGACGAATTCTTCAAGTCAAAATCAAGAGATTTTTATGGCAAAGGCATCGAAAAACTAGTTGAACGTAGGGAAGAAGTCATAAATAACAACGAAGAATACCTTAATGATTAAATTGCATATTGTTAACAATTAAAAATGAAGTTTTTGTAAAATTGTTAATGGTAATGATTAAATTTGATAAAACTGCAAGAACTAATTCTTCAACCCAATATATAAATACTCATTTCTTGCATTCCTTTTCCATTGTTCTGCCGAGAAATTCTGCTCCAATCTTGGATTCCGATGACACATGTAGGCCATATTTCGCCACAACGGCTTGGAAGGCTACGAAGCTGATTTCTTTATTAAGTGACTGATAGATATTTTAAAGATTACTTCAATATCGGTTAATAACAGAGTTTTCTGATTATATACATACATCTCATGATATTTCACTCCTTTTTGATATATTTCAGCTGTATTTAATATTATAAACATACTTCTTCTATTGCCCCTCTATATACCTAACGTAAAATGTTTAGCATATGAACTATATATATATATATATATATATATATATATATATATATATATATATGTACTAGCCCTGCCCGCCGTTGCTTCGCGGCTGCATTCGGTTTTGTAAGGGTATCATTCCGAGGCCTATTTGCATTTCGTCACTCTGAGAAGTAGATATCCAACATCATTTTTTTTCTGGGTGTTATTTCCTTTTGAATTTACACGTACTCCCTCGTCGAAAGAAAAAAACATTCATCGATGTATTAGTTATATTATTTAAGACAGTCCTTCTTAAAGTAATCAATAGCCTAATTGCAGTAAGGACCCTGTACTACTTTCTTATAAGTAAACTTGATAATGTTAATCAAAAGTTTCTTTTAATATCTCCCGGGCTGACTTTAACGATACAACATACAGAGAGAAAAGTGAGTATCTCTGGCCTGAAACTTGTTGTAAAAATGATATAAACTTTGAATCACAAAAGCACAGGAAAATTTATTGATTTAACATCAAAAAATGAGATCAAATGTTAAATCCCAACACAATTTGTATTGATTTAAATGTAATAAAACATCTAGATATTACTAAAATTTAGTAAAACAAATAATGGACTACTGCGAAGCTCTAGGATATACAATATTTTTTGTCTTTCCATTTCCATTAGGAGTGAGAATAAATAGATTTCTCCCATTTTCAACTCTTGAACAACCAACATAGAGATGACCATGAGAAAAGCAAGGCTGTAGCAAATGAAGCTCCACATCCTTCAGAGACTGGCCTTGGGCTTTGTTGATAGACATTGCAAAGCTGACTCTAACAGGAAATTACAGTCGTTTGAATTCAAATTGCATATCTTGAGGTATCATTGGAATCCGTGGAATGAGAACAAATTCTCCTTTTCCCTGACCAGTTCAAATTTAAGCTTGAAGAAGGTGAGGCATCATTTTTGTTTACAATTAGTCCTGTTCCATTACATAGCTTCGGAAAATCAAAATTTCTTAACAACATCTTCTGCTGTTCTTCTTTTAGAGATTAGATATCCATTTGTATCAGTCCGTGTTTCCTTACTTAAGTCCCTTGGATATTTTTTGCTGCAGCTTTTACCTACCATACAGGGGCTATTTGCATTAACAGAACCACATGTTCCATGGATCATATTCTTCTTGATGATTTCAAACAACATCGGATCTGTTTCAGGATTTGGTAATTCTGCACTGATTATAAGATCAATCTCATTGGAACTTATTTGTCCTTCAGCCAAATTAGCAAATGGGGATGTGGCAAGCATCGCTTTTGCCATTTAATTGTATACATATGACATCTCACTTGTCCAAAGAGCTTTGCTTTAGTAATCAGGTCTATGATTATGTCCGCTTCAAGCTTGAATACTCTTGCCACAATATCATGTCTGTCAGTAGCAGATTGGCCAGGAAGAAGATTCTCTTGCACTTGTTTCCATGTAGGATTACAGGTAAAGGTCATGAATAATTTAGGTTTGCCATAATGTCTGACATAGGAAATTGCATCTTGTACTCTCTCCTGCATGTAGCTAGGACCTCCAGTAAAGGAAGAAGGCAAAATCACCATTTGTTTAGCATAATTTTACTATGGCATAATAGGCTTCAGCCAGTAACTGGATTTCAATGTGTAGCCCCCATCTATGCTCAGATCGAAGTGCTTGCAAGTAGTTTTTGAAGGTCAGTTTAGGGTCACCAGAGTCTGTATCAAGAAAGAGTAAAAACGTTCTTTTTTCGATTCCAAAAGTCCTGAAGCAAGAGCTCTGAGCGACAGATGATTTGCCTCAATATCAAGTCGCTGCAGAGCGTTGGCAAGGCCATTAAATAAATAATTGCCATCCCCAGGTGCGCGTTCATAAACCAAATCAAACTGGTTGTCAAAAAGATTGAAATTATGCACAATGTCTCTCTGGGCAACTGCATTATTAACCATTCCCACATGGCTGACGCAAGAACGTTTAATGCAACCTGCAGACATCGAACTGATCCCTGAATCCGGTTTTAACTTTTTAGAAGGAACATCATCTAGGCCTTTGGAAGTGTGCTTCCTTTTAAATTTGGAAAGGGTTTTCAAAACCTTTTCTGATATTTTTGGCATCATGTTCATAGGTATAAATTTCCTCGAAGAGTACCTTATTAATGTTGTTCTCCCTATACCAACTTCCACTATTATTAAACTTATTTCCCTCTGTATTAACGACTGGAAATTCACCTTTGAAGGGAAATATTTCCGGCAAATCTTCGGGATAGCTATGGGCAATTGTTTGTCCCCAGTACTGGCTAATCTATATATGGAGTATTTTGAATCCAAAATACTTACCCAGACCAACATAACCCCTATTTTATGGATGCGTTATGTTGATGACATTCTTTGTTCACGGCCTAATGATCTTAATATCAATACTTATCTTGAAAAATAAAAACGTTAGTCCCCTTAATTAAATTTACTTTAGAAAATAAAAAAGATAACACCATCCCTTTCTTAGATATTTTGATCCACCGAACAGAACAAGGTTTCAAATATGAAATTTATAAAAAACGTACATCCATTTCTATTCCGATCGCCATATTACATAGTATCAAAAAAAGTGTTTTCTCCTCCATGTTTCTCCGTGCCCTTAGAATTGTTTCACCTGAATATTTGGAAAAAGAGGTTGATGGGATATATAATATAGGTTTAAATTTTTGTTACCCTTTCTACGTACTTAAAAATTGTTATAATTCGGCTAAGCGTTCATTTTATCAACCTAATCGTAACATCCCTAAATTTCCGGCCAAAAATGTATTAGTTTTACCTTTTAGGCAAATTTTCAATAAATTACCTCGTTTACTAAAACCTTGGAACATAAATGTTATTTTTAATTATGAAAACACTATCCATCGCCTTCTGGTAAAAAATTCACCCCCATAAACCAGGCATTGCAATAATTAGGAAAAATGCTATTATGGAGGGACAGGTAAAGAATTGAATGTTGGAGTTAAACAGCACCAAACTAATGTTCGTAATCTTTGTCAACAATCTTCATTAATTTTAATATCTATAGTCAGGATCATACTATTAATTGGAATAGTGCTAAACCTGTTATTAAATGTACAAACTACATTTCCAGAAATATTTTGGCATGTATCTCTATTAATACTTTCCCAAATTTTAATATTAGCCCTGGATTGTTTATCCTAGATCCTATCATATCTAATTATATTAAATCACAAATTAAAGTGTTTAAAGAATTTGTACCCCCTAGTTAGGGTTTTGATGCAGGTAGCCGTATTAACCCCCACACTCCCTATTTAAGACATTGCCTGTCCTCACCTACATATGTTATTCCATGAAGAGGTCTTTTAGAATAAAGACGAAAACGCTCGGAATCGTTTTTCCATTTTCCTTGTGGGTGTTATTTATCATATATATATATATATATATATATATATATATATATATATATATATATATATATATATATATATACAAGCCGCTGTTCTCTTCCTTAACAGGAAGAGCTTGGTTACACAGGCACCCCTGAGGGGGGAGGCCTACGTCCTTATTTGCTAATCTTAACCGCCTTTTTTAATCCTCTTTATAGACTCTTTATTTTAACACCCTGAACACCCTTTTCTTCTGTTTCTTCTTTTTCTTCCTAATCTTCATCTTCATCTTAATCTTTATCTTCTTTTCTTCTTCCTCTCAATCTTAATTTTCTCTTCTTCTTCATCTTTATCTTTATCTTTATCTTCTTCATCTTCATCTTCATCTTCATCTTCTTCTTCATTTTCATTTTTGTCTTCACTTTCTTCTTCATATTCATCTTCTTCTTCATTTTCTTCTTCATCTTCATCTTCAACTTCATTTTATTCAACTTCTTCTTCTTCTTCATCTTCTTCTTCTTCATCATCTTCTTCTTCATCTTCTTCTTCTACCTCTTTTTCTTCTTCTTCTTCTTCTTCATCTTCATCTTCACCTTCTTCTTCATCTTCCTCTTCTTCTACTTGTTCTTTCTCTTTTTTCTTGTTCTTGTTCTTGTTCTTCTCCTTCTTGTTCTTGTTCTTCTTGTTCTTGTTCTTGTTCTTCTCCTTCTTGTTCTTGTTCTTGTTCTTCTTGTTCTTGTTCTTGTTCTTGTTCTTGTTCTTTTTCTTCTTCTTCTTATAAAGGAATTATTAGAAATAACTTTGATAAAAAATTAAATATACTTAGGTTACAACTGAACTAAATGAAAAAATCTTTTTCAAACCTTCCAAAAATCTCTTTCTTAAAATATAGGGTTATGGATATATATATATATATATATATATATATATATATATATATATATATATATATATATATATATATATATATATATAAGGCTTGTACTTATGTATTAATAGTAATCGTAACACCAGATTATTTATATATGCATACTAAGTTATCCCATACATAAGATGAGTTTAAATTTATTTTCTTCAGTATGTTTATATAAGTCATAAATCCTAGATTATTGCCGTGTCAGCGATTAAATTTGTGGTTCTATTAAAACTTAATTATAAACCTGGTTTAAGCAATTGTAAATTCTCCAGTAGAATAGAATATATACTTAGAAATTTGTAACCATTTTCTTTCTTCTTTTTGAGAATTAATATCCTTTATGGCATTAGGGAATACTACGTGCTTCTTTTTACTTATTAAAAAAAACAATTCTACCTTTACAAATTCCCATAGGAACCGAGTAACAGTAGACGATTGTAGCGACCGCAGTTACGAAATCATTTATAAATTAATGAAAATTATAATTATCACGATAAATGAGCTCCCTCCTTAATCATATTTATAAATATTTATATCTTTCATGAGCGCGAAAGATTGTAGAAATGAATCCACCATACCGCAAGAAACAGAAAAACAAGATAATTATTCTTCGGAGAAAAGTTTTCTAATTTGAAAAATTCCCTACAGGGATGCGATTCGAGCCGAGCACACTGAGGCAGCGAGCAACTGCTTTGATCAGAAAATTAAGTTTTGCGATTAAATGAAATTTTAGTTTACCATTTCATTAACAAATTTTCTCTCCACTTCTCCCATCACTCATATCCTCCACACTTATTTCAGGATTTCAGGCGAGGCCGAGAAGCTCATGAATATTCAAAAGGGGTTGTAACCTTAATGAAGGATCAGAACTGCTGATGGAACTCTTTGGATCTCCAATGTAACCCCTCAAAAGTCACCCTGATTGGCGGTCGTGCGAAAAAATCTGCCACCCTTACGTACATCATATACATGGCCCCGCCATATAACACAATGGGATGAAGAAAAAGCTACCATTGAACGAGGAATGGCAGTTTGATCTATGGTTAATTGTTGTCTATTTTTATCCTTTCTTTCGAAAGCAGACTAAAATTTTAGTCTTATTCTTATTGCGCTTGGAATGATATCAGTTCATAATCTAATATAATATATTAAATATTTATGTCGGTTTTCTTGTACTCTAAGCCGATTTAACGATTAAAGCTGAATGAAACAAAGAGCGAATTTTGAGTTCCAGGTTATCGCAAAGTACTGGGAAACTAATTTCTACCTCAGAATCCAAAAATTTTTCTCCATAAATGGTGATTACATTGGTGCACATAAACTTGAACATCAGATATGTTTTTTTAATTATCTCAGGAGTGTTTCACAACCAGAATTTCTCAGGTTGTATTTATTGTATATTATATAATGTCATTTTTTCGTTAATCTTACACATGTTTATTTATTCTATTTCATTTTATTAGAAATATATTTTTACCGAATTTAAAGATACTTAATATTATTGCCCTATAACCAAAAAAGTCCATCTATTAGTCGATTTGAAAATAATTATAGTACTGATGTCAAAGGAGATAAAAAAAACCAACAATTGTAACGTTAACAACTAAAAAAGAAGAGCCTGATTTCTTTTAACACATTGGCATCGCCTCTGAAACAATATTGCTAAATTTCAGAGTTAAAAACTTACTCCAATCACAAATATTTGTAAAAAGAGTAAGGGGAAATTGATAATAATATTTGGGAAAAAGAGATCTTGGAAGGCCTAAATTGTAGCGCAATGCACACTGCTGATCTCGATTAGGTTGCAGCTTCTAGCAACTTAAAATGGTTGGCCTAGTTGCAATGGAGGATTCTCGCTCCCCTATATTTTTAAGTTCTGAGGAGGGTTGTAAGATTATATTCCCCTAACGAAGTTCACGTATACAAAAGTTTGAAGAGGATGACCTCGTAATTTTCTTTACATTCTCTAGATATCCTTTTAATTATAATTAAATGCTAAAGAGAATTGTCTGGAATCGAATTAGGAGCAGAGGAAAAAATAATAAATGAACTGAGTATAGAAGTGCGAACATAAGGTAAAAAAGATTGCAAGTGCAAACTTCGCCAATCGATATTTCAAGCCAGCGTGAGCAATATCGAAAGTTCTTACATAGGGGCAATGAAAGTCAGAGTAAAGAATTAAACTTTATTATGCGTGATAGAGCGCACATTTACAAAGTGACTGTTTGTTGTGACAGCCATGTGTTTGTTGGTTACTGACATGGTAAGATCTTATAATATAAAGATTCCTTCAGGGAAGAGAGGTTAATGATTTGGTAGACACTCAGTCCTAGACTCTAACTTCTTCCTGGACGTTTATAATACTTAAAGTGGGCAAGGATTGATATCAGTTCATGCCTAAGTGTATATACATAAATTTTTCTGTTATGTCAGGGTTTTTTGTTTCATTCGTTTAGTTTGTTTGTTTTCATACATTATCATCGTAAAGAGCCCATTTTTGATCGTCAAATAAATTTTACTTTAACCATGAAACAAATTTACTACCTCATACTCGAATAATTGGTTGGGTTTTGAATCTCTTGGAAAAAAATATACCCAGTCAATGGACTAATTTGCTATTACACTGTATACGAAAGTTCTGCCCATAAAGACGAGAAAGGAAGGTTCCAGTGTATTCTTTACAGACATCAAGAAAATAACGTTCTTTTCCCACAAAATGACACCAGTCTTTCGTAAAATGCGAATGACAAATTACTACTATTTCTAAAATCACCATAATGTGTATACAGTGTGTTCACAAAGTCTGGGTACATAATAATTTTAATATTTTATTTATTTATGTTATTTTTCCTCCCCAGATTGAATGATGGCTCTGTCTAAAGAAGAAAGAATCGAGTTGGTACTCTTAAGTGGAAGAGAAGGATGGTCTTATCGCAAAATCGCCATTGAACCTAACCTTCAACACCCTGATCGGCAACGTATTTATTTTACTGCCATCGGGAAATTGGTCACGAAGTTTAAAGAAACAGGCAGTGTCTTGGACGAACCCCGTTCCGGGCGACCAAAGACTTCAGGCGAAACGAAAGAGGTTGTCATGGCCAAGATTGCTTCTAGCCCAAAGAAATCACTTCGTCGGACATCCATGGAGTTGGGTGTTCCAAGGTCAACTATCCACAAAATCCTGGTAGAGCAGAAGTTCCATCCGTACTAATTACAGATATTGCATCACTTAAATTAAGACGACCCCGATAGACGAATGCCAATGTGCGAATGGTTTTCAGATAAATTAGGTGAAAATGTAAATTTTAATAAAGACCTTTTGTTGTTCAGTGATGAAGCTTTGTTTTATGTTAATGGTGAAGTTAACAGACAGAATCCTCGATACTGGTCTCAAGACAATCCAGATTGGATGGATCCATCCAAACAGCAAGGCTGCCAAAAGGTGATGGTGTGGTGTGGTTTATGAAAATCTCATGTGCTAGGACCTTTCTTCTTTGATAAACATGTAACCGGTGAGACTTATCTGAACATGTTGAGAGACAAATTAATGCCTCAAATTGAGCGCCTAGGCGAGGGACTTCCGAACTGGTTTCGGCAGGATGGAACCCCTGCCCATTTTGCTACAAATGTTAGAGATTGGCTGAATGGCACTTTTCCTAACTGGATTGGAAGAAGAGGTCATGTGGCGTGGTCCCCTTGTTCACCAGACCTTTCTCCCCTTGATTTCTTTTTTTGGGGTATGTTAAAAGAGAAAGTTTACTCAATGAAGATTGCAAATCTAAACCACTTGAGAAAACGCATTACCAGTCAGTGTGCTGAAATCGACGGCAATGTACACCTATTCAATCGAGTTCACCAGAACTTAGCAAGGTGCATCGAATTATGATTGCAAATAATGGAAATCATATTGAAAATATAATTTCTTAACATTATAATTAAATAAAATTGTTTTGTTCTAAAGGTATGTATTTATCCACTATGTACCCAGACTTTGTGGACACCCTGTATAAGTAGCTCTAAATTTTAGTACTAAGTTGTAAACGTAAAAAAAATACCCATAGATATCGTAAGTAAATAACTAGGCTTCATTTAAATATTTGTTTGTTTGAATACATTTTACAAAAGATCAATAGACCCATGCTAAATATTTAGTAAAGAACTAACAACTTGCAAAAGAAAAGTTATAAAAGTTTCCTTAAATTTTGCACTAATTTTTGAGAAAATTGATGCTTTTCTTTTGGGGGCATCACCTGCCTTATCTTTCTAAAGAGTACAGTTTAAGTAAGATAACATCACCGGGATCTATTACCCTGTATCTGTTTTTAATAGCAGCGATATCTTGGTAAAATCTTTCACCATGTAGATCGTGGATTTTTAGCTCAAGGAATGAAATTTTGGTTATTTATATTCAATGTTAACCAGTCAAATATGGAACAAAAAAAATCTGAACGATTCTTGAATTGTCTTCTTGGCATATTTGATTATAATTCTAGAAAATTCAGAAATCATAGGTAAAAAAGTTAAAGAATTCTGAAATAACAAAAGAGAGAGGAGCGTATATTGTTTGCAAGGAAATTCCACCCTAATCAAACGGTACTATCACTCCAACACAATACAGTATCTACGAGGACATATGTACAATTTAGGGGCAAAATCGAAACGTATTGCTCTCTAGGTGATTCGTGAAATGTTCAACGAAACATAAAGATGATACAAAACGGGATTGATGCTTCTGAAATTTGGACAGCTTCCTCGTTGCAACGATCCTGATAGATAAAATCTTGGGTTATTTAGTTATGGGCAATTTGAAGGGGGCGGAGAGTAAAACCAGACAAACCATTGGGGTGGAAGTTATAATAGGTAACGTAGGAGGTTGCTGAAATCATGGAAGGGATTGAGGTTTAAAAACGTTTATAATTCAGCTGTGAGCGGATATGTCGAAGCCATGAGAGAAAGCATAAAGAAGACTTAAAGACATGAGTTACATGAGCTATTTCGCAAGAGCTTCATAACTATCAAGGAGACGATGCACCTTTTTCAAAAGTGTCAAAAAAGGGAAAATAAGCTCCTTCAAGGTTCAGAAAAGGAGCAATAACTTAATATTAAGAAGATTGACAGGGTACCTAATATCAAGAACTCACATTATTCATGCTCCTTCCGAAATTTGTGAGAAAGCAATTCTCTGATGAATTTGAAACAAATGAAAACTGAGAAATAAGCATCGCTCATGGGAGGAGCTATGAGAGTGAAGCTTACCTATTTTCAATATTATGTATAATCGAACTTTTCTTTAATAAATTTGAATTAATTAATACAATATACTCAATTTTTTCCTCAATTAATTATTTGTAAGAAGGAAAGAATATATATAATTGCTCGTTAGAAAAATCAATATATTGAAAAATCTGTTGATGTATAAATAGAGAAAGCAATTCTTAGCGAAACTCAAGTAGGAATTCATACTCAATTAGAAGAAAGAGAATTTGTAATAGCATCTTACGCAAATAATCCATTTAATGAGTTATGCACACTAAGGCAAAAGTCTGTATACAATAATTAAGTATTAGCTCTTTTTATCTATTTTATTCAAGTAATTTTATTTCGTTTGCTTAGGAACTACTTCCTGACATTCTTAAAGGTAGATTAGTTCATATCATGGATTAGCTTAATAGCTGATCATTATATTGCTATGCAATTCCAAACACGCCTATCCTCAATTTATTCCCTGTTTTTTACCATAGCAATATATTAATTATTTATGACGTCCTTATTTATCGTACGGCTAGCTCTTCTCACTTCTATTCATTTTTCGTTCAATCTGTTGCCTCTCTAATTCCTTTTCCGATCACATGAGTCAAATCTCATCGAATTACATGCGCATATTTTTTCATATTTTAATAACTAAAATAGCGTTGATATTACATTCCCAATTCTTTTTTATTCATGGAACAAATTTGCCTTGCTGGTTGCATGAAGTTCGTCATTTTTCTTCTGGCTGTGTCAAGTTGCAAATTCGAAAATGTCTGTCTTGATCGTTCCATGGTTGCTTTAAAAATTCCTCGTCTGACAGCTTAATTAATCAAACTGTTCTTGGAAACGAATGGAATATTTACCTTAAGTTCGCTTCTCACTGACAGCCGTTCAGATTCCTTAAATATATGCTAATTCCTTGTACATTAAACAAAGTCTTGATAATATTTTAACATTTTTCTCTTGGTTTGTAATCTTTTTTCCATGTTTTGGGTGAACAGTCTTCTTCTTTCTAATTAGGCGAAAATAATGATGTGGCTGTTGTCCTTTTCTCAGTTCAGCAGTCTGAAATATCGATTCCAGGTTCTTTTAATGTTGAACCATTGAAGCCGATTGCAACCGTACGGTTCAGGTTAGCCTACTTTTCCTTTGATTCTAAGTTATCTTTGTCTCACTGTCAAATTGGGAGTCTGATGAGTGAAAGTTAGGTTCCTAATTCTGCATTTCACTAGGTTACATCTCTAATACGCTCACATATATTGTATGTATCGTGATTTCTGCGCATTTTCAAATATTATACTTTGGCTAGGTAGATGAGGCTAATATTACCAACTTTCGCGTTTTCGTGATATACACACTTAGAGAGTTCAAATCTGTAATTAGCTTCCCCCTTTTCATTCTTGTTGGATAATATTTTGATACTCCTCGAGAGCATTACTCTATTCAGAATGTAGAAGTTTTGTTGCACCATACTGTGTAAACTTATATTATCTTTCCTTTCTTATTCCATCCATTTAGTTTTCTCTATCTGTCTAACTCCTTTATAAGCCTCTCTTCACTGATGATAATGTGTTAGCTGCTAGTCAATAGATTCTTTTCACCTACACCTAAGACCAACAGAGTGCGATGGTCCAGTTGTTAATCGGCAAGGGATGGTAACTCATAAGAGCCAGATTTTCTTTCGAGGCATCAGGTATCTAATCGTTCAACGACTTTGAGAACCAACGCTCGCTGGAGATAACTTCGCCACCTATCTCATATGAATCTCCATGTAGAAAATATCTTTAATGCATTGAAGAAAATATCCAGTCAATTCATCTCTTTTGCGATGCATTCATACGAGGTGGGAGACAGCCAGGTTATATTCCTCATCACCTAACGGCAGGAGGTCGAAATACACCGAAGACTTCGAGAATGGTAATTACACTTCCGCAGAATGATAGAGAAATGGGAAAAGGGGTAGAAAGATTCGATAATTTAATTTTTTTTCATCACAATAAACTTTGTGAAAGGCCAATTCATTCGGGGCAAATGATTACAATGTTACTTGAAAACCAAACGTTAATCTATTTTTCCGACATAATACACTTAACATTTTAACATTTCTTCACGCTGCCTTGCCTCCTGATTCATGCTTTAATGCAAGCTTCGACTCATTTTTATTGAGATTATGATTGCACGGCAAAAATGTTGCATTAATCATAATCACTGTGAAAGTCTGATCTGTCACTGGTCAAACATACTTTTAGATATTGCCAGTCATTGAAGATGGAGCTTTTATTAAAGAGCTAACAGTGTTCCTTTCCGTGATGAGAGCGGGTTATCATTTTCAAACTCATCCGTGAATGTTAGAGTTAGTTAGGGTTGAACCATTGTCCTCTGGGTTCAGAAACAGTCATAATATCGTAGGAAAAAGGTGAAGAATCATTTCACTTTTCACTGAAGAGACAAGATTTTATGCTAAATATGTATATGAAGGAAAGGATAAAATCAATAGAAAGGAAATATATATTAAAAATGGCTAATGCAAATTTTACTATTTAGGGAGAGAAGGAACGTATTTAAAAATTGTCAAAATGAACCAGAGGAGTCAGGCAGAAATTGGGAAATTAGTATTATTACTTAGTTAAAAGTAAGAAGCGATACCTAACGAGAGTATCAGTAAATTAACTGGTGAAGATGGTGCAAGTGGAAATGTGTTGGAGATATATAGTGGAGATCTACCTGCGGACGCTCCGTTTGGTGTTGAGCAATTCCAAACATTTCAGCTATAACTTGGTTGCTCATGCTTCATCTGAAATCTCTATATTGGTAGCAAATTTGGAAAATTGGTTTGTTTTATTACTGGTAGGGAACATACAAATTGGGTTGCTTGACTTCAACTGGGTACTAAATTGAGCAATTTTGCGAAATATTAGCAAAACAGGCAAGAAAATGATACAAAAAGGAAAAAAATCATTAAAACATTTACAAACCCAGAACTTTTAGTACATTTCAAATTCGAACTAATAGATCTTTTTTTTATATTGAAACATTTTGGAATTTGAGAACATCGTACAGTATTAACTCATTTTTGTCAATTCTAAAAATTGTAGAGCCTTAGAATATTTCAGTTTATTAAAACACTGGAACATTGTTCCACATGTGAGGGTTGTAAAACATTGAAAGGTTTCGGAACATTAGAACCCAATAAAACCTTGTAGAAGTTCTTTAAGATTAGATCATTTTGACTGTTAATAAGCTTCCAGAAGAATTTAGAACTTTGTAGAAAATTAGAGTATCTTAGAATATTTAGGAAGAATACGCCTGTCGTCACAGTGCTTAATCCGTGATTATGAGACCTTTTGTTTCCATCAGTGAGGGTTCGGTAGGCCAAAGGAGACAGGAATAAGAATTATATAAATAATTAGTTTCTTTATTCACTATTAATGATTGAAACGCTATACATTATGATTTATTATGAGTTTAACGGATAACCTTCCGATTGGAAAATACAATAACAGAGCACTTCTTCGCTTTATTCCTCGATACAAGTTTTCATTGCTTCTTTTTCTTCCTCTTTTACAAAGCTGTTTGCATTTACTTAAAAACTAGAACATATTGAGGAGACTTGCATATCCTTGCCTAATCAGCCTTACACTCCAGCTCATATTTTCCTAAATGTCTTTCTGATACCCTGGCCAAATCTTTTCGATGAGACGACCACTTGACTCGTAGTTAATTCTATTAAAATACCTAAAATATCTCATACTTCCAGCTTATAATTACATCTCTGGAGGGTTTTTACGGAAAATAAGGTTGCTTGTTCGTCTCCTCATTGATCTTTAATCTCTCCAGCAAAGCTCTGCCTTAAAGCGACCATAACCAGTACATGTGTTAGCATTCCAGTAGTTTTATGTGTATGTGTGTCAGTAAAACTCAACTTATAGTTATTTAGATGAGGAAAATACAGGAAAATGAAGGTGATGTAACAAAACAAGGGCTCGTAAACACAACTTAGCATGAAAGAGAGGAATAGAGGAAGGAAGAGGAAAAGAAGAGTAATAAAAATCAAACAATGAGAAAAATCAAGAAAAATATGGACACGAATAAAAAGCCTTGTCAAGACCCAATATCAGCCGAGAGGATAAATTATTAACTCCAGGGATAGGTGTTTACAATAGGATAAGATGCCTAGAGGTACCTATATTAATCGCTTTTTGCGGTCTACTTGTGAAAAAAGGAAAGGAGAAAAAAATAGTATCCAAGAATATAAAGAGTAGAACGGGAGTAAATAAATATAAATCAAAGTTGACTTTTTCTACAGCAGGTTTAATTCATTTTAACTGTCCTCACCTAAAGGAAACATGACAGCCCCTGTAATATTAGTTTCAAATGCAACGTTATATGGCAAGTTCTTTCATCAATTCATTTCAATAGTGGTGAATGAATTATCTATTTTTACCAATATTCCTAAAGCATACGATTGAAAAAATAAAAAAATAAACAAATAATAAACACAACAATGAATGTTTTAGTCCATATGAAATTTGTATTTTAACAAAGGGCTAACTAAATATTGAGAAAATTAAACGGGAGTCTTTGGCAGTATTTAAACTTAAAGTCTTTTACTTATTAATGACCAAAGATGCATAAGATACTTCAAGCATAGTAAGTAGTGCAAGTAACTAATTCAAACCAATTTAAAAACTCCTATATTCCGTCTCACCAAAACACCATATAGTATTTATAGCATCAGAGATTGGATAACTACTTAAAGTGGCGCTTGAGGAGAGGAACAAAATCAATTTTAATGGAAAAACAATATAAGGAAAAATCGACTGATTGTGATTACTTTCTATCTTTAGTTGAGTTCAATCTAAACTAAAAATCTTTAGAGAATAGATGGCGTAAAGAATTTATCTAGTTAGCAAAAAGACAGTCTCCTTTAAATGAGTCCGATAAAAATTGCTGAGTGAATAGCCCGCCAAGTGAGGCTACTAGCTACAGCTCAATCTGACCATTTATGGTAAGAAAACTGACAGTTTCCTTAACTCTGGAATAGGGAGTTATTTATCGGCCAGAAGTTCGATTGAACCAGATTTCCTTAAAGAGATGAGAAGGGCATGGAAGAGACAGAAATTGTACCTGCTCATAAGGAATTGTTTGGAACAACGAGCTTTATTTCAGATTGATAGAACCCCTCTTCACTTGGTTACGAAACAATCGCCAAAATGCCATCCAGTAAAACATTGCCAAAATGCCATGTAATGAAACATTGCCTAACAGTTAAATACGACATAAAGGAATCATTGATTATCCTCCTCTTAATTTTTTTTGGTCTTCCTGAACGGTACACTTAAAGATTGAAACCCCGAAAAACTCGAAAAACTTAATAATACCATTAATGATTATAGCGTGACCATCACAGAATCTATCTACATTAAATTTTTATCTGAAATTGGTCCCTCTCCGATGCCTTTAACATAAAAAAACAAAACAAAATACGCATTGTTCACGTATTCAGAAGTGCTTGCATGCATCCTGGCAGATCACTTTTTAGCAGTTGTCATTTTCGCGAACATCTTGCAAAAATTTGAATATTTAAAATAATTTTAGTGAATGCTCTATGGAAGATTGTATAAATTATTATGTGAATTATAAAATAAATATGATATTATAAAATATAAATTGTTTTTTAAGGGAGACACTGAATAAATCGGTTTCAATAACGCTTCCAATTTCCATCACATATTAAAGAGCAGAAAACTTCATGTATTCGAAGATAGATGACTAGTAAATAAAATGAGGTTAGAAATACTGGCCTTAAGCCTCGGTATCAAACAATAAACGTGAATCCTTCATTAAAATTAAACTTATCCTTACAACTCAGAGTAAATTCTTAGATAATTTTAATAAAACTCCTTGGCACTACAAATATCTATTCAAAAACGTCTCCTTCTCCGTTTATTGAATATTTTCACTTAGGTAGAGGTGAAGAGTAGCGAAGCTGAGAATCTTTGTTTACATTACATGAGAATGTGTCTAAACCTTTGGACAGTCAAAAAGTTCGAAAGAGTAATGCAAAAGATTCTAAAAAAATAGTAATGTTTTATTTATCAAGACAAGAGGGGCAGCAAACACACCAAAAGCAAAGAGAAGATAAGGCAAATAGATAGAAGAAACATAGACCTAAGGGAAGAAACCAAGACCATCGTCAGCAAATTTCAAATAAGAGACATCCATAAATATACAGAATCTGCAAAGTAGTACCAATACTATCAAGCATCTATTCTTATGAATAGAGTACTGTCTTTCTGTCTGTCATTATTTCACATAATTCAAAGAAATTAATATGGCTAAATATCATACTCTATTCCTAGGCTTCTTCTGCCGGGTAGTTTAAGTTCTATTTAATTTTTTCTAAGTAACAAAAAAAAAATTCAAAGTTTTCATCGAGAAAGTGAAGCTATCATACTTCCTTTACCTTATGCAGTTTGTTACTTTGGTGTGTTATACCTACAGTATGCAGGAAAACTGTCAGTATTTTGGACGTGTAAACTATTTAAATCTTTTTAAGATTTTTTGAAGTTCATAAAATGATTTAAAATTAAGTCATGGCAGGTTTTGGGGTAAGTGGTACTTTATAGTATATTAAAGAGAATTTAAATAAAAAAAGAATGGTTAATATTGACTATGAAAAAGAATTAAGCTAAATTTACTTTAGGTATAGAAAATAAGTATGGCACTGAAACAAAATGGATCGAGTAAATTATTAGGGAACAGGTATTGGAAATATTTTAATTTTTCTAGACCAAAAGCCCGTTGCTAGAGCTAGATAGGCTGTAGCTTAGAGATGTCTGTGAAGCACAAGCTAATCCTATAAGGAGGAGTGACGAAGCAGCTCCTCTTGTAAATATATAAGATAGGACATTTGCAATAAAATAGATTAAATTTAGTGACTATTTCTTTTTTACAATATTGCAGTATTTCAAGCCATAGCGTTGAAACATATTAAGACACTTTTCTTTCAAAAGATTTTCATATTTCCTAAAAATTGCCAATATCTTGCTTAGTTAGGCAATTTTTAGTGATGGATATCACTGAAAATATTCTAATTAAGCGTCGGGGTTAATTGGTATTGGTCAAGTATGTGATCAACCATCTGACTTGTCCTCAAAGCTAGGGAGACCGCACATTTAACCAGCACATTTTTTATCTCTATCATTAATTCTCCACTCTAAGTTGTAATGACAAATATTATTTCTTTGCAACACAGCACAACATTTTCGAGAATTTAAAAAGTCCTTAATGATATCGTAGTTAAATTATTTTTTTTAACGAAACATTTTGTTAAATGCGACATGAGCAGAATTTCATTTTGCCAGGGGTCTTTGGAAATGCGAACGGAAAATCTAATTGGGGATAATGTGTTACTATAGCCGGTAGTCTTAAAAGTTCAGTCGATAGAGCGATGATCTAAATAAACAGAGATCTGTGGTTCAAGTCCTTGGGGTGCCTTGTTTTTCTCTGGTAGTTTTTCTCGAGGACATAATCTGCAAGATCTCTGCTCTCCTGTTTTTCTGTAACCTTCATCGCGCATGTTCTTGATTGGGCAGGATAATCCTGAACGTGTTAGATGCGTGCTTCTTTGTGCGCCAACCACAAATGACCGATAGTTTTTGTTCTCACAAACAAAATATATATTCACCTTTCATATTCAACACATACATGGTATTTGGAAATGCCAACGGAAAGTTTTCTTTGAAAATAATTGTTGCCTCTAGAGTTAGTCCATTTATCTCAGACGGTAAAGCGCTGCTCTAGATAACCAGAGGTCTGAAGTTCGTGACTTTAGCGAGGTGACGTGTTTATTTTTCGGGCTTTTCTCTGGGACATATCATATAATATCTATGGTCTCCTGCTTTTGTGCAACTGTTTTCATATATATATATATATATATATATATATATATATATATATATATATATATATATATATATATATATAAGTTAAGACACATCCTAAACAAAATGAAACAGCAGTAAACAATCTGGAAAAAATATACTTGAGTAAATCAGGCGTGAATAACAAGCTAAACAAAATGAAATAGAACGGAAATAATTTGGAGAGTTGCTAATGCATAAAACGCATTGCGTCCGGAGGCTTATAGATACGATTGGCGACTCTATTCGTTATATATTACCTTTAAATATTCCAATACCATTTAAAAATCCTTGACTAGACTGCGCTCAATCAATTTCAATGCTGAGTTTACAGTATAGCATGCTAAAGTTGCAACTAAAATACATCGGAGAGTCAGGCCACTTTAATAATAGGATGAAATAACATTTAGCTGATATCAGAAGGTGTATAAATTCTTCAAGTCTCTTTACGCACATGCAAACACACGACCATAGGATTGATTTTAACCATGCAAATATCATTTATAAATCAAACAATTATAGTGAGAGGAGAATAGTTGAATCTCTCCTAAGCACAAAGTTGATAATTTCAATTTATCTGAAGGGAAATACAAATTTAGCAAATATCTAACGACTAGAGTCGCCAATCGTATATATAAGCCCCCGGACGCAATGCGTTTTGGGGATTATCATCCCTCCAAATTGTTTCCGTTTCCATTTCATTTGCTTAGCTTGACATTCACGCCAGATTTACTCGAGTATATATTTTTTTCCAGATTGTTTTCTACTGTTTCATTTTGTTTAGGATGTGTCATACCTTATATATATGAGTATATATACTGTGCTCCTTGCCTAGCCTCTTCATTAATAGTTGAAAATGACATCTTTCCGAAATTAGTCCGATAGTTATAAATAAGATCTTGATTCAAATATTGTGGTTTACCATTATTTTCCACTGATATACATCTCATCAATGTGATATCTTCTATTCTATTACTCGCCATGATGAATCAACCTGATGCACTAAGATCGTGCTTTTATTTCTAGGTGAAGAAGCTATGCAATGCGCATCTCAATAAATTAAGGCGTTCGTTTCTTAAGGATTTTGCGGATAACAAAATCATCCCAACCTCACTAACAAGGAAGAGATGCAGCAAATGAAAGAGCTTACTTTTACACATATTGAAGAACTTCTACTTTAAGAAACAATTGACCGGACTAAGAGAGAATTTGTGCATCTTTTTCTCCTGCAACGTGAATCCCTCTGAACATTGAGAGAAACTTGCTCCGATCGTGTAAATCTCTCATTTTCTTAGTCTAAGTCAAAACCATCTCCAGCACGCCTACGTTAGAAAATCTTCTAAACTAAACAAGAAACTTGACCTTTTCTTCAAGAAAAACCCATGGTGCACCGCCTCATATCCGAGAAAAGAACATCCTGAATCTCTCTTCCTGTGAATTAACATACGATGAACAAATTATTCTCTGATATGGACTTTCGTTCTCATTTTCTAATAGTAAATGTAGTGAAAATCTGGAGATTAATAGTGAATTTGCCAGTGGTTATCTTTACGGTGTTTTTAAATCAAATGCTAATGGAAAATATCCAAATATACCCAAAAGGTTACTTAACACTTTAAAACTTTTACAGAAAGGACGTAACATAGTGATAACAAAATCCGACAAAACTAACCAAATTATTGGGATGGATAAAATTCAATATGAGCACAAATTAAATGATCTCTTAAGTGACAACACTACCTATGAAATTTTAAATTCTAATCCTCTGAACAATAAGATGAAATCCTTTAATGACGCCATTCGAAAAATCTTAGGTTCCAAATCTGAATTAACCAAAAAATTATGAATAATTAACCCCTCCCTTCCCTACATGTACAGGTTAACAAAATCTCATAAATACGGTATCTCATTGCGCCCAATCATCACTTGCATTGGCTCTCATAGTTATAAGCTATCCAAAAGGCTGGCCGAAATCTTACCAAATGCACTGCGTAAGATCTCTCACTCACATATTATCAAGTCATCGGACCTTATTTTCAAAATTAAAAATCTTGACCTCAGTGGTAAAAAACTGTTAAGCTTTCCGCGTAAATAGTTTGTTTACAAAAGTCCCGGTCGATAAAGCGCTTGACGTGTTATCAAAATTTCTTCCCAAATTAGATATTAACCTACCTTTACCGATCCCTAAAATTGTTAAATTAGTGCGCTTATTTGTAACGAATAATGTATTTTCAACTGAAGATGAGTTTTTTTCGCAAAAGATATGGCCTAAGTATGGGTAACCCCCTTTTCCCCATCCTATGCAATCTATTTATGGAAAACTATGAAATGACCCTCCTTCCTTTGATCCATTTGCCAACCTCTTATCTGCTTCCAAAATGTAGACGACATCCTGTCAGCATGGCCCATAGACAACAACAATTTCAATGAATTTTTCAACAACCTAAATTCGTTACACCCATCGATAAAATTCAAAGAAGAATGGGAACAGAATAATTCTCTATCATTTTTAGACGTAAATATCCACCGTTTAAATAATTATATTCAGTGTTCAGTCTATTAAAAGCCTACAAATTCAAATGCTTACTTACATTTTTTCTCACTACAAGATAAATCCGTTAAGATATCTGTTATTTATTCCCTCTTTCGCCGAGCCTATAGAACGTGCGACCCAATCTTCCTTCATGATGAAATTAACCACCTTATCTGCAATTTTATTGAACTATCCAATTCTCCTCATAAATAGATGACATTCCAAAGCACGAAAAAACTTCTATGCCACCTCCACACCACGAATGGATGATTTTAAAAAATGTATTAGTTTCACATATGCTCCAGCCTTGGCTCCTCTGAAAATATATGCGAACGGAAATAATACATTTAAATTTTCCAATACCATTCGAAAATCCTTGACTAGACTGCGCTCAATCAATTTCGATGCTGAGTTTACAGTATAGCATGCTAAAGTTACAACTAAAATACATCGGAGAGTCAGGCCACTTTAATAAGAGGATGAAAGAACATTTAGTTGATATCAGAAGGTGTATGAATTCTTCAAGTCTCTTTACGCACATGCAAACGCACGATCATAAAATTGGTTTTAACCATGTAAAAAATCATTTATAAATCAAACAATTATATTGAGAGGAGAATTGCGGAATCCATCATAATTAACACAGTTGATAATTTAAATTTATCTGAAGAGCAATACAGATTTAACAAATATATAACGAATAGAGTCGTCAATCATATCTATAAGCCTCCGGACGCAATGCGTTTTGGGGATTAACAACTCTCCAGATTGTTTCCGGTTCCAATTCATTTTATTTAGCTTGTCATTCACGCCAGATTTACTCGAGTATTTTTTTTCCCAGATTGTTTCCTGGTGTTCTATTTTGTTTAGGATGTGTCTTACCTTATATACAGTGTGCTCCTTGCCAAGCTTTTTCATTATAAGTTGAAAATGGCATCTTTCCGAAACTAGTCTGATAGTTATAAATAAAATCTTGATTCAAATATTGTGATTTAGCTTTATCTTCCACTAATATACATCACCTCAATGTGATATCTTCCATTCCAATATTTATATATATAATAATTGAAACTCATATGCCCTCTGATATATAATAGATGTATTTAAAGGCCAAAGAAAATGAAGAGTGGTAATACAACCTGGAAAAATGCAAATAAAATTATTACGTGAACCACTAAAGCTTAAGAAAGAAAGTGGGAGATATAGAAATGGAAAAAAACGGCAAACTATTTTAACCGTTATATGAAAATGAATAAAGGAGTTGGATTCCAACCTGTGTCATTAAGCGCTCTTCGCTAAAATGACTACGACGCCCATCGTAAGAGCTACCATCCTCAACCTTTTCTTTTCCGTATTCACCACCCATTATTCTCATCAACGATTTAACTATTAAAACTTTTCTCAGCTATATACAAAAACTCCTAAATGCTTCGCGACTGAATGGATTATTACTATTTGTGTGCAGGCTGCCATGCCAGCTACCTTAGTGAGAACCCCTTTGAAATCAGTAAGCATTTTGGTTTCTCCCACTTTACCAGGACCCTCGCTACGCCCAAATTTTCATCAAACAGAAACCTTTCTGTGTATGTAACACAGATATTACAATGAAAGAATTCTCTGTTTTGGACTCGTGTCGCAATGGTCATGACCTGGATATTCTAGAATCTTTATATATTTTAAAACTCACCGATAAACTTAAGAAGTAATAACTGACTTCAATACCTTTATTATTTATTTCAAATTAAGCAATAATTCCTTCCTAACAACCAACCAACATGTCACAAATATTGATTTAAGAATAATTTATTTCCCCACACTAACAAATTCTGCTCAGTAGCATTATTCAATACAGGGATACCTGCCTGGTAAGCAAATTTGCCTTGAGCCCATCAGCTTACCAGGTAAGCAAGATCGCCCATTCACAGAAACGAGTGCAAGAAACCAAAAACAGGAACGCACTTCACAAGCCAAGGGATCTTTGTTGTTAGGACAGAGCCAGGGAGGACTTTGAAATTAATTCGATATTTATTGGGCAACCAGTGCCGTTTTGCAACACCGGAATGTGATCCAACGACCCTCCGGGTGATTTTTTGACAAATGGGACCCTCCTGGTACAGTATGCGTATAAGACTTCTTTTCTATACTGTATACTTACGTATTTTCGCCATGTTCATATCATTATCAGGTCCTTTCGAACTAAAATATAATATTAATCAATAAATATGATGTTATATGAAGACATTTTGAAGGTAACATATCAAATAGTGATACTAGGCTTTCCTATATTTCAATAACATCGCCATTTTAGATATTTCCAAAATGTTGCCAGAAAGATTGTACTTCGATTTTGCTTTCCAGATGCATGCGACGTGTTCATACATTCCCACCCAAATGATTCTGATTCTGATTCAGTTAAAGTGGGTGCATGTAAGGGAGGACGATAGGGTGTGTGGATAGATAGAGAAAATAGAAAAGTGTATAAAAGAGAAAGAAGTGTAGTAGAGGGCAAAGAGATGCCTAGAGTCTGGTGATCAGACCTATCACTTTTATTATTTTATTGGTTGCGTGTATTCTTTGTTGTTACTGTAGATTTATAATAATTATAAATAATTATTTATGGCATTCAAGCCAGTTGCCTTAACAACTTTTAGTTTAATTTTGTGTGTGTTATGCATTGCTTATTTTGTGTGTTTTTTAATACGTTTAAGTGCGTGCTTAATGTTTTGGTATTTTTTGTGTGCGTGTGTTTTTTAGTGTTTTTGTTTCTTCAAGTTGGTGATTATTGTCGAAATCGGTTTCTTTTTCGTAGTCTTGATTTGCAGTTGTCTTCATCGGTGATTTTTCTTAGTTGAGGGTTGATTTGTCAAGTTCGGTTTTCTTCTTCTTTGATGTTTTTACAGGTAATACATCTCATTAAAATTATGTGTAGAACGGCACTTGGTCCCCGCCAGCCACTCGGTTGGCGGAGCTGGGAAATCTGGCGCGACAGTCAGCTCTTCTGTTCTGGTTAATCATCTGGGTGATTTCATCACTTAGTTCCCGATTAACCAGATCCTGCATTTTCTGGGTCCGTTCTTCTATGACTTTGTTAATGGGAATTATCCCCGCCTCTCTGTGCATATCTTCTTGCCGTGTTCTTTCTTGCCTGCGTGTACCCGTGATTAGGTACATGCATTTATTTTGCACTACTTGAAGTCGCCTCTTCTGTGTTTTTGAGACACATGAGAGGGTGGAGGCGGGGTAAAGCAACGTAGATCTTACAAGGGCATTGTAGAACTTCTTCTTGTTGCTTTCACGTAGATTTCTAAATGTATATAGAGTTCTGACAGCGGACGAGGCTCGAGAAATTCTTTCTTCGACGTGCTTCTTGTACCCGGTAGAGGTGATTTTCATACCGAGTACATTGCATTCGTTGGTGTAGGGGTATCGCGTATCCCCCACACGCACGTCTGCCCTTAAGGTGCGTCCGATGGGGACCACCTTGAATTTCTCTTGGTTTGTCACCCAACATATTTATAGATATACCCAAGGAATAAAAACATTCCACCTAGCCCAAAACTTTTGTCCACGGCTAAAAGGGAGGAGGTTGACCTCTCATGAGCTGATGTTTAGGTTCTCTCGCTTTGGATTAAATCCGGTACCTCGAAAACCAACATTTTATCCACTAGGCTACCTAGACTCCCTGGTGGATTAGGTGAATGAGTGTTTGAGAGACATAGAAGTGTATGATAGATATGAATGTGGGAACTTTGAGCTGGAGAATGTTTAAGGCCTTAGCTATATAATACATAGCGCCTAATTGGATTCGAGGGGTAATTTTGGGTGGTAAAATTTATTAGTGCCTTTACACTTGATAGAATTAGAGAGGTAGAGGGAGAGGTGCAGGTAAATTTTTAGGCGTTGGGCAACAACTATAATTGTGGAAAAGTGGTATCTGATAAAGAATGAAAAAAAGATGAGGGCGTTTCGATCTGTTATATTGTCTTTACACGAATTTCTTCCGTGTAAAACTGCCACTTTACCGCCTTAAATTGGCTCCGAGTCATAAATCGATCATTCTTTCCGCCTATTACATCATCACAATAAATAAATCTATTCTATTAACCCTCAATATATTCCTTTACCAATCATTTTCCTAGAGTCTATAGATTTCAAGTCTCTCTAATGACAGAATCAATCATTGTTCTCTACCATTTATCCACACAGCCATTTTAGGGGAAACCCCTTTTCCCCAAATCACCTTTCATCATGACTAAGTTGAAACATTTTCGAAAAGTCGAGTACTTCATCCCTTTCTAAACCTACCCCCTAAACTTAATGAGCCTTGATTTTGGCCTTCGGAATTCCTCTTTGTGATAAAAGCGACTTCCTAAGTAGTTTTCGCTCACCCCTCGTCACTCTGCGTAAATAAAATGTGATTTGGATTTTCGTGACTTCAGTTGTTGATAACTTAAATATCTAAGCTTCTTTGATCTCTTGCTTCTTAATTCCACTTCTTTCTCAAACAAATTATATCTTAGAAGTTAGTCAGCTAGTGGGTATGACTCCACTGTTGTGATTTACTGATTTACAGACCGGCAAAGAGATGAAGATCGCCTCGAGGTTAGTAAAAACAGAACCATTGAGATAGCTTCACATTTTTATGACTTAAAATATATTCAAATTTCAAAATATGTAGTTGCTTTTCGTTTTATTCTTTTCCACAGCCGAGCCAAAATAGTATGTCTAATAAGGATAAATTACATTCCACACTTTTTCATTTCCTCAATCTCATGACATTTTAAGCATTAAAATTATTATCTATTTAAAATGCGATCTTTAATTTTCTCTTTGGTAAACATGTTAAATAAATTCGTTCCTAAATAACTTTCCTTTTAAAGTAAACTATGAATGAATTTTTCTAATAAGAAAGCAATAAATGATCACAGAAGCAATTTTTCATTTCATTTAAACCACCGTGTCGGATGGGGGGAAGCTAAATACTACTTAACTTTGTGGTCTCTGCCTTATGTTGCAGGACCTTTTTGTTCGGAAGACAAGTTAAAATGTTTCTGCTCACTGGGTTGTGCATTACCAGACCTTAGTGGAACATCTAACATCTGAAAATGTAGTTTAGCGAGAAGTGGGTGAATCTAGGCAATGGTATTCCACCAATTAATTTTTATAACGTGGTGCTTCTTGACAATAAATTAATTTACAGAATTCTTCGCCACCCTCAGTAGTAGCTTCTTTGTGGCCTTTCGTGCCAAAAGGATTTAAACAAATCTTCATCTCTCCTCGCCGTCAGTTGGCGATACATTCATACTCACTTGAATGAAGCCTATTATTTTCGTTCTCTACTAGTAATTGTAAGATTCTGAAAACAATTTAAGAAGATTATTCTGGTACTTGTTAGACATTAATGGATGCCAAATTCCTACAGCGTAATCGATGACACTCTATTACATTATTCAACAATGCAGTAGAGGGTTCTATTAGCCGGAATATTTTAGTATCTATTTGCGAAATTCTGTCTTCTTCGATCCAAAGCACTTGTAGAATCAATAATTTCTTAGGATGTGTCCATAGAAACACCCACAAAATAAAATGTAAATGATACTGCATATTGCCGAGCTTCCAAAAATATAGTAGAATGTGAAACGTTGATTAATTTTTTTCTGATTATTTTAATGATCAGTTTTGGGTTGAGGTAATACATTGGATTTTGATACAGAGGGCCAAAAATCATTGAATATTATTGATTACTCTATTCTATAGTAAACTCTCCACGTTAAGTATTGAATTTCTGGTAGTGTTAAAATTTTACTGTACAAACTTTTGGTTATGACTACATAGACGAGCTTGTTTGGTTGTTTGTGAAATTTTTGCCTGCTTTGTTAGTTTTATTACTATACTCGTTGATGCGAAACTTGCGACAGTTAAGAAATTTTCAACTGAAGTTTGAATAGAAACTTTAATAGATTACAGACGGACCATTCGTCTTCAGAACGAGCATTTGTATCCCACAACCGGATTCCGAAACCGAAAAGGAAGCTTAGGCCGCAGTTAAGCGATCGGCTACTGCTTTTCTCATGTAGCGTCGCGCCGTGCGTCATCTTTTGTACAGTTTCTTTAGCCAGCCACAGTCAAAGGAGACAGACAGGGTGGTCCTTTCACACAATATACTTGAGATGTAATCTTCTTTTAGTGGGAAAACTATTTTCGTCATTATAGCACAGCAGCATAAGAATTTAAACGAAGCTAAGTATTGATGTGAGGCTTACGTCCGACTTTCTCAATTTGTCTTCCGCTCACCACTGACAACGGATTAGGCCTCGAATGCAGAGGCAGCGCGTTCCGTCTTCTCCAGCCGCTTAGGGTCGATTTTCTCGTCTAAATGACGCTACTTTTAGCGTCGAAAATACCTAATGGAGTTGGCTCGCGCGCTTCTCTCTAAGCGTTGATATTCTGAATCAGATAATATGACATTAGCTTAGAAATGAAATGAAATGAAAAGAAAAGTGAGAGACAAAAACGGCGGTAACCTCTCCTTCCTAAGCATCACATGTAATTACCAAACAGAGGAAAAGGGCGTACTAAGGTGACACTTGGTGATTTATAAGTGTCGGAGGCTACAGCTGTAATATATGAATGGCAAGAAGTCGGTAAAATTCCATTTAGTGAAGTAGGATATATATCTATGTACATACATTTATGCGTTCTGGTTTATGTTAATATACTGAATTGCTTCTATTCGTTGGTAACCACGAGGTCATGAATTGAAGCAACCGTTTTATGGCAGAGATGACTTTGACAGATGTCAGATTTAAAATAATGGGAACAAGTCACTGAAAGATATGTGCAAAGGGCTCTCAAGTTTTTAAGTATGAGTGTTTTCACTCATTATACAAAATATTTTTTTATGTTTAGAATAAGTTTGGAACAATGTCCTGATTTCAAATTGTTCCAATGTAAAAATCTCGTTTACTCGGTAAAAGGAATTAAATAATAGTTATTTTGTCAATTCTAGAGAATTTTCAAGGTCAAAAGAGGGAATAGGTTAATAAAAGTGACTATTTTTCTCTAGGTTTTCTTCCGTCTGGAATAAAGAAAATCCTGCAATAGGAATAGGAACCAATCCAAGGTAAGGAGGAATCTGTTGTGTTCGGGACGACGTGGTTGATAGTCAAAGTAAATAAAACGAGAGACCACAATGAAAGCACCGGGCGAATTCGGATGGCAGGTAACTGGGAGGATAGAGATCACTTACAAAGCTTATTAACTTTTTTCTTTCCCGAGACCCTCCTGTTGTGGGGAGTAGACATCAGGAAATGTGAGGACGGCTAACGTGACAAAGACTAAACGTCCACTAGGAGGGGGAACAACAAAAGTTTTATTTTTTTTCTGTTTTTCTCTCTCTTCCACCCTATGCTACACGCACACCCACAGACGATTTTCAAAGGAACCGCGACGGTTGAAGCATTCAAATCCTAGGGGACAATTTTTTCCCTTCTTAAACAAACACAAATTGTCTTTTGTGAGCCCTTACACACTCACTTAAGCATAATGTGAATGTTAACAATAAGCCGGCTTTGTCGCGAACAGCACAACCTCCGTAGAACCTTCCCATGAGACAGATTTATGGGGCAATCTTTTATTTACTATTGCTCTCTCCCTCCCCCCCCTCTCTCTCTCTCTCACACACTCACTGTCTCCTCGCCGTCTCTCTATCTCTCACTCTCTCTTTGTGTCTATCTCTGTCTCCCGATTTCTCTCCATCCGTCTATTTCCCCCTCTCTCTCCATCTGTCTGTCTCTCTTCTCCATCTCTCTCTTTCTCTGTCCTGTCTGTCTCTCATTTTATCTCCTTTACTCTGTCTCTGTCTATCTCTGGTAAATTGAGACGACTATATCGCCGTCATTCTCAGGGTCTTAGCACCTTCTCTTCAATAAAAAAAATATAGAAGAAAATGTTATTCAGCTCACCAAATTAGATAAGAATAGCCGTTTTTGGTGCAATTCGGATGAAATTAAGTTTATCGATCCACTCTTACTCTTTCTAAGTTCTGACAAAAAAATAGATAGGTCGCTATTCCTCGTTAATTGGAATCGCATCATATTATATTATATATCATTTTGAAGGTATATTCTTAAAATATGATATGGATATTTCATATTAATCAATTTTAAAGTAAATATGATTGATTTAAATAGCATTCTTGGAGGAGGATTATATGTCTAATTTCAAGAACGCGGTAGAAGAATTAGAGGCCTAACGACATTTAGCAATCGCATTTTAAATTCGAATCTAATGTTAGGCTTTTAAATAAGGAATATTACTAGTTCATTTAAAAGAATATGGGGCATGGGGTGGGGGTAGGGAGTGCAACCCCCCAATTAAAAGTGGGGTATAGGGGCAAAGCCACCATTTCGAAATTACCTTAAAAATGATAATTTTGGGCAGAAACAGCCTAAAGTAGGCGGCGCTATCGTCGTCTGAATTTACCCTCTTTATATATTTTCTTCTCGCTTTATATCTCTATCAATATCTGTCTCTTTCTGTCTCTCCATCTTTTTCTGTCTATCTGTCTTTCTAACTCTTTGCCTCTTTATATCTCTCTTTCTCTGTCTGTATTTCTAACTTTTCGTCTCTTTATGTCTTTCTTGGTTTGTCTGTATGTCTGGCTTTCTCTCTCGCTTGCTCTGTATGTCTGTCTCTCTCATTCTCTTTCTCTCTCTCAAAGTTGTAGATAGGGCTTTTCTAAAGTAAGTACCTCCTCAGTATGGGCAGAAAAGTCTTTTGAGGTACCTAACTCAATGTAACTCTCTTTTTCTCTCTCTCTCTCTCTCTCTCTCTCTCTCTCTCTCTCTCTCTCTCTCTCTCTTACCCCCCTCCAAAACACTCTCTGTCTTTCTTTCCCCTTTTGTTGGCTAGACATTCAGAGGTAACAGATCTAGGGAATGATTTAGGCGTGTAAATCAGCAGCGACCTGAATTTCTGTATGCAGTGCGCTGATGTAGAGTAATGGGCCCAGAGACTGTTCGGTTACATAAAGTAACAATTTCGTTTCGTAAACAAAGATATTGTGCTCACGGTGTACAACTCTCTATTCCGTCCGAATCTTGAGTACGTCGTACAATTCAAGCCACAAATAAATAGGTAGAGACATTGAACGACTAGAAAGAGTTCATGCCAGTGCCACCAAACTAATTCCGTAATTTAGGCATAAAGGATACAAACACCGGCGACGATAATTGGAGCTGTTCTCCTTAGAGACGCGCCGTATACGTCGTGGCTAATCGCAAATTATAAAATTATAAAGGGAATAGAAATCGTAGAATATATGAAGTTGTACAACTTGAACATGAATTTCATACGCAATCACAGTTACATGCAAGATTTAGTCAAATTTAGGATTAGGATTTGCGGGAACATTTTATTGCTAGATGTAACCATCATTCAGCACATGTGGTCAAAAGTTTATCAGTTGAACATTTCACATTTCGGCTGGACAAATTAATGCACATACGTAGAATAAACACGAATCAATCGAAAACTTAGAAATATTTCAACGATTCTTTCAAAATTCCTATGTGTGCTCATTTTTCAACTTGCGTTATTCATTCTTCAATTTTCATATCCACATATTACAAGTGAAGAGGTGGGCGGAGAGAGCTTTCATTTTTTGCTACACATTCCTTTATACTTATAATATTATGTCTTCCGTTATGGTGCATTTTTAGGGTGGTTAGCAAGAACTTTTGAGATACTACTTTTCCCTATAACTTCTTGTAACTGACATTCTCTCTCTCTCTCTCTCTCTCTTTCTCTATCTTTCACTCTTTTCCCTTCCCCCCTCTGCCTGTCTATCTATATATCTCTGCCTCTCTCTATCCCTCTCGAACTGTTTGTCTTTCTGTCTGTCTGTTTCGCTCAATTTGTCTATCTTGGTATCTTTCTCTGTCTGTCTCATTCTCTCTCTTTCGGTCTCACTCTCTGGGTCTCTCTATCTCTGTTTCTTAATTTGTTTCATCTCTCTCAATCTTCCCCCTTCTATCCTTTCTCGATCTGTCTCTCTCTATCCCTAAATGTATTTTTATCTTTGTCTCTGTCTTTTTCTTTAAATCTACCGGTTCATTATATTTCTCTGTCTGATACTTTCTCTATTTCTCTCTCTATCTCTTTCACATTCACTGTCACTCTCTCTCAAAATCTATATTTGTCTCTCCGTTTCACTCTCTCCTTATGTCTCTCTTTCTCTCTCTCTCTCTTCCTATGTATAGCTATCTGTCTCTCTATGTCTGTGTTTTTCTCTATGTCTAACTCTTTCTTCCTCCAGTCACTCTCTGCCTCTCTCTGTCTTTCTATGATTCTATATCTGTTCTCCCCTTGGTATGTCTTTTCCTGTCTCTCTCTCTCTCTCTGACTCTTTTTCTCCTCTATTAAAGCTTTCCTTCTCTTTTGTCTATCACTGTGTGTAAATCATTCTAGCCTGTCTCTCTTTCTCCTTCTGTCTATATCTGCCTCTCTTCTTCTTCATCTTCTTCTTCTTCTTCCTATCACTCTCAACACAACCACCTTGTCGTCGGTGAGAGAGCTTGCGTGATCTACCTGAGTTAAGCTAGCTAAGGTGGGGGACTTTTCGTCCGGTAGGGTCACCCATGCCAGTAAGGTAGCTGTAGTAGGATCCAGACTAATGGTTGTCAAACTTCTCTACTACTTTTTTGATGCGTCTTCTTGCATCCCCCTACCAACCTCTTCGATTCTGTTAGTACTAAGTTTCACCAACTCTCTTCAACTGTCAAAAAATCAAAACAAAAACCCAATAACAAAAAAAAACCTTCATCTCTATTACACATAATTTATTTATTAATAAGGGCCTCACCAGCTCCCTTATGCCGCGTGAGAAGAGAGGCTTTGGAACCTCTTTAAATAACGCCTTGGAGCACTCATAGGTTACAAGAGACTGAGATTGAAGGGATCTTAGGCGTTTGGGGTACGATTAATGGAGAAATGCTAGGTACCCCTTAGAAGCTTTCTCCTAACGTGTAATTGCCTGACCAGCTCCCTGTGACCGCTACTTGGTGAATAAAGGCTCAACTGATCTTTGGAGAGAGAGCTTTTGTGCCTTGCTGGTTGCCAGATCAGCTAAATATCTCGGATGAAGTCGTGGGCACTTAGCTTTACTATTTGCCTCAAGTCTGGCCGTTTTTAGTTGATTAGTAGGGCTTAGTAGGAAGACAGTTACACCTCAAGCACCACTGTCGAAAAATCAGAGAACCAGTTCACTGGGTCTCTCGTGCTGCTCAGTTGGGAGCTGCGGCACGATCGGGGACGTCCGGCTCAGGGGAGACCTTAGGGTTGGTGTGCTTGATCAAAGGGTTTCTGTTCGCCGAACGACCGAAAACCTCCTGGAAATAGGCGGATGTGATTAGTGCGCGAGAAAATCACAACTAAAAACCCCTTTTTTAATGCGTATGGTCCGAGATTTTTGCAATATGGCGAAGAAGAATGGTCCTCCGTTTCGAAAGCTAACCTGCAAAATATGCAAAGTCTACAGATGGAGTGAAGACTTCGGGGGAAGGAGTTGCAAGGAACTCACAGATGGCGTCAGTGTCTGTGACTTCTGCGAACTCGAGAAGCGCCTGGGCGAGAGTATCGCTCAACTGAGAGAGGAGAACTCCCTCCTTAAAAGGGAAGTTCAACTCTTAAAAACAGAGAGATGCAGATGCTCAGGCGAGAAGGCTCCGGACGTCCAACAGCCGATTTCTTCTGCTGAAGGGCTTCCTCAACGAGCCAAAAAGAAGAAAAGAAAGAAGAGAAAGTAGAAATAGAACTACAGAACTACAGAACTACAGAATCTAGGACCAGCAAAGACCCTAAGGTCCGCTCGAGGCTAGTCCGCTACACTAAATCAAAAACTACGATACACCCTTATCTACGAGTGTATCTCTAACATGCTTTTTTTTTTCTTTTTTTTTAATACTATCTACTGTACACACTTATCTACATGTGTACATTATCGTGCAATTTTAACTAATCAAACTAGGGGTCGGGGGAGATAGAAAGTTTTTCTTCTCATCTTCACCAGCCACTCGACTGCTAGTGGTGAAAAGCTAATTTAGGGATAGAGACTACTTATAGGATAGGCGGAAAAGAAATGGGACATCTAAGCTACACATGCAGAGAATCGCCGGCATCATTTTTAGTCATCATAATTTCATATCCTTAAACCTCCGCTCCAAACTCTCTCTCTCTGCAAGGACGTCCAAATTCACAGTGCTCAACTACGTTATATTTAAACTATTCAAATGCACGTCGAGACGATTTTTGAACATATTAACCGAAGTGCTATCTACTACGTGGGTGGGCAGCCGATTCCAATTTTGAGTAACTTTAAATGTAAAATAGTTTTGGGCTATACTAGTGTTAAAACGCTTGTTCACTAATTTTAACCCGTGCTGACGAGTATTTCCCCTATGATCCAGTTCGAACAGATTGCGAAAGTCAACGTTTGAGAAACCCTTTAGTATTTTAAATACTTCTATTAGCTGGCCACGTAATCTTCTGCTTTCTAGCGATGGCAAATCTAAAGCCCTGAGCCTTTCCTCGTATGATCTATTCCTCAGCTCTGGAATTAATTTCGTAGCCCTACGCTACACTCTTTCTAATTGCGCAATATCTTTCATTAAATATGGAGCCCAAAATTGAACAGCGTATTCGAGAAGTGGCCGCACAAGGGATTTATATAAAGGTAAAATTACATCCTTAGATTTGAAGATGAAATTGCGCGCGATATAACCCAAAACGCCATTTGCTTTTTTACACGCATCCGCGCATTGCTTCGAGAATTTAAAATCGTCTGAGACTAATACTCCCAAGTCTTTTTCTAATTTAACCGCGTCGAGGACTTGGCCTTTCATGGTATAATCTACTCTTAAATTATGGCAACCCAAGTGCATTACCTTGCATTTGCTTAAATTAAATTCCATTTGCCACTTGTCCGCCCAATTGGCAATCGAGTTTAGGTCCCCCTGCAATTTATCGACATCCGATCTTACATAGGCACGATTACCCAGCTTCGTGTCGTCCGCAAATTTCGAAATCCGACTAAGTATGCCTTTATCTAAATCGTTAATATAAATTAAAAACAATAAAGGGCCTAAAACAGAGCCCTGCGGTACCCCACTACTAACGCTGGCCCAATCTGAACATTCCCCATTTATTACCACCCGCTGCGAGCGATCTTTCAGCCAATTTCTAATCCAGTTTAAAATCTTACCAGTCACCCCAATCGCTTTAACTTTCATTAATAACCTTTGGTGGGGGACGGTGTCGAACGCCTTTTTAAAGTCTAAATATATTACGTCTACAGCTTTGCTTTCATCGTACACGCAAATCATTTTGTGGAAGAATTCGAGCAAGTTAGTCAAGCACGATCTCGCACGCCTAAATCCATGCTGGGTATCGTTAATCAGCTTATTTGCCTCGAGGTGGCTCACTATTCTATCTTTAATTACAGATTCTAAAAGCTTCCCAACTACCGAAGTTAGACTAATAGGCCGAAAATTCGTTGCTTCAAATCTATTCCCCTTCTTAAATATAGGTGTAACGTTTGCTCGCTTGAAATCCAACGGAACTACGCCATCCTCTAATGAGCGATTGAAAATTTCACGCAATGGCTTAACGAGTTCATTTTGAAGCTCCTTTAAATGAATTGGATATACCCCATCGGGGCCCGGAGATTTCGACTTTTTCATTAGCTTAATAAATTTAAGAATTTCCTCGTCCTTTATACTTACATCGGATATGCATTTATCAGCACTACGAACTTCCCCAATTAACGATTCCAATTCGGAAGAATCTTCCACAGTAAACACGCTCGTAAAATGCTCATTTAAAATTTTAGACATTTCTGTCGGAAGTTCAGTCAAACGACCAAGAAGAAGAGAAAGTAGAAAGAGAAGAAGAGAAAGTAAAAGGAGAAGAAGAGAAAGTAGAAAGAGAAGAAAAGAAACTGGAAAAAGAAGAAGAGAAAGCAGAAACAGAAGAAGAGAAACGGGAAACAAACGAAGAGATAACAAAGGAAGTCAAGAAGAAGAATAAGAGGAAGGATAAGAAGAAGAAGAAAAAAAAATTAGAGATACAAGAGGAAAGCGGCAAGTCGCCTCCGAAAGGAAAGACTAAGTCGTCCGCAGACAAATGTGCAAGAGTCACCCTTATTGGTGATTCTCAAGCACAGGGTCTGAAGCCCCTGCTAGCGGCCCGCCTTCGCACAAGCATTAAGGTGAGCTGCATCCCAGGCTGTGGGAATAAGCAGGTAAGAGCTGAGACCGAGAAGTCTCAGATTTCAGAGACTTCAGTCGTTGCCCTTATGGTAAGTGGCAACGACCTCTACCTCAGAGGAGTAGGGTAGGCCCTACAGGTGAGATTATGAGGACAGTTATGGTCGCTGTCGACGAGTGTGGATTGAAAACCCGCAGACGCGTCGTGGTGGGGATGCTCCCGAGGTGGAGTCTAAGCCGGACTGCCCACTTGAGGAACATGTCGCTATACAGGCACCGTGCAGACCTCTTTACGGCTGAGGGTGTCTTTTTTGTGGACCCGTACGCCGTATTCTATGGAAGAAAAGACCTCTACCAAAGGGACGGGGTGCACCTCTCCTTAAAAGGCAAGGCGTTCCTAGCCAACCTCATCCAGGATGTCGTGGAGCGCACCCAAAGGAGTGTCCGGCCCATTGGGAAGGCAGACGTACGCCAGTACGCTCGGGTCACTCCCCAAACAACCTTCTCGGAGGTTGTCCAAAAAGGTGCCACCGCGACAAACAAGAAGCCGGGAAACGAAAGAGTATAGGGAGTCCTACATTAGGGGACTCCCTGAAAGTTCTTCTGTTTAATGCGAGGTCAATCAGGAACAAGTTTCCTGAGCTCCGTGGCCTCGTAGCGACGGAAGACCCCGAAATGGTAGCCATAACAGAATCGTGGATAAAAACGTCAAACCGAGACTTTGAAGGCGAATTCACGGTTCCTGGCTACCAGCTCTTCCACAAAGATATGCCAGACAGAGAGGGTGGCGGTGTAATGTTGTAAGTCAAGTATACAATCAAATCTACGAACTCCAACGTTATATCCGACCACGAGCTCCTAGGCGTTGACCTAGAGATCGGTCCTGTCAGATACAGGACCCTGCTGCTTTACAGACCCCCTTCCCAACCCGTTAAGAAGGACAGGGAACTGTACCAGCTGCTGGGTGAGCTGGTTCAAGGCAGAGTGTGCATCGTTATGGGCGATTTCAACAGCCAAGTTGACTGGGAAACCAGAGCAGCCTGTGGGGAGAGCGCGCTACTCCTGGAGTTCGCCAACAACGAGTTCCTCACTCAATGGGTCAGAGAACCGACGAGAGGAGACAATATCCTCGACTTGGTCTTCAACTCTGAGGATGATATCGTTGAGGATATCTCTGTAGGCGAAGAGCTCGGTGGCAGTGATCCCGAAGGTAAGGTCTGTTGCCAGTCAATCAAAGAAACTTGACTTGAGAAGAGCAGACTTTGCAAGCCTTCGAGCTGGACTGACTGACGTCAGGCTAGAAGTGTGCGATGCCGTTGAAGACTCGTGAAATAGTTTCAAAACCACATTCATGAGTCTTCAATCGCGTTTTATCCCTCTGAAATGCCCCCGTCTGTCTTCTGTTCAACCTAAGTGGTTTAATCGAGAAATCGGCCAACTGCTTAGGGAGAAGAGAAATGTGTACCAGCAATCGAAGATCTCGGGTGACTTTGACGAATACCGGAGGCTAGCCAGGAGAGTGAAGTCCAGCATAAGGGCGGCTAAGTGGTCTGAGGAACTCCGAGTGGCGAGACTCTGTAAAGAGAATCCCAAGGAGTTTTTTGGATATGTGAACAGCCGTAAACCAATCCGTCAAACGATTGGCCCTTTGAGGAATGAGGAGGGGACATTAAAGCATTCAGATGCAGAAAATGCTAACCTCCTCAACGACTACTTCTCTTCAGTGTTTACTGAAGAGTGTGGTCCCATTCCCCAGCCGACGGATTCCTACTCGGGGAAAAGCTGGAGGCAATGGACTTCACCGAAGGAGAAATAAAGAAAAAGATCGCTGACCTAAAGACGAATAAGTCCCCTGGACCGGACGGGTTTCTACCTAAAGTGTTGAAGGAAGTGTGTGATGAAATATCACGACATCTGTGCGCTATCTTTAACATGTCAATCGTGACCAAATGCGTTCTTAGAGACTAGCGTGAGGCGGAGGTGACTCCTATTCTCAAGAAAGGAGACCGTAACCAACCGTCGAACTACCGACCTATCAGTCTGACTTCGATAGTCGGTAAACTCATGGAAAGCATCATGGTGGACAAAGTGACGTCGTATTTAGAGTCAAACCTGCTACTGAGGAGTTCCCAGCACGGCTTCCGAAGGCAACGGTCATGCCTGACGAACCTTGTGGAATTCTTCCACTTCGTTTTCAGTGAGCACGATCTGGACAAGACGGTGGATGTGGTCTACCTAGACTTTCAGAAAGCCTTTGATAAGGTACCACACCGCCGCCTTCTCCGGAAAGTGCGAGCGCTTGGCATAGACTTAAAGGTAGCCGGCTGGATCGAGAACAGGCTAAGTGGCAGACGGCAACGGGTGGTGGTAAATGGACAGTCTTCTGAGTGGGTGCCCGTTACTTGCGGGGTGCCTCAAGGTTCTGTCCTGGGACCACTACTATTCATCATCTACGTCAACGACATGGACGGTGACATGGTTGCCAAGATTTCCAAATTTGCCGATGATACCAAGCTTAGTATGAACGTTGCAAAGGATGGAAATACTGCCCGCCTGCTGGAAGATTTCGGGAAGATTGGGGAGTGGTCGGACACGTGGCAAATGCCTTTTAACGTGGGGAAATGCAAAGTGATGCATATCGGCCACAGAAACCCCCAATCTCAGTATATCCTTAAGGGCACTGCTATGGAATCCACCGACACTGAGAAGGACTTGGGTGTAACAATCACTAGTGACCTCAAGTTCTCGAAACAGTGCATTGAGGCGGAGAAAAAGGCCCAAAGGATGCTAGGCTATATTAAGCGCCAGTTTGGTTATCGGAACCAGGAGATTGTACTGTGCCTGTACAACTCACTTGCCCGACCGCACCTGGAGTATGCCGTACAATTTTGGAGTCCTTCATTGCAAAAGGACATCACGAGATTGGAACGCGTACAAACCAGGGCAACCAAGCTGATTCCCTCTATCCGACATAAAAGTTATGAGGATAGACTAAGGAAGTTAGATCTGTTCTCGCTGGAAACCCGTAGACTGCGTGGTCAGCTCATCGAAGTTTTCAAAATCATTCGAGGGTTCGACAATGTTGACTACCGGGATATTTTCACACTGAGTGAGAACAGAACGCGCAATCACGGCTTAAAACTTGAACAGAAGCGTTACAACCGCAATCTGTGTGCAAATTTTGTCACTTACATTATCTGCGGTAAGTGGAACGCACTTCCGACGGAAGTTATCAACAGTGAATCTGTTGACCAGTTCAAGTCAAGACTAGACAAGGTCTTGAAAAGTGTCCGTTTAGGGACGCAAAACAATTGAGCAGCAGTCCAATGGTACCCTCTTTGAATGGACCGTAAGGTCTCCTAGGGTACCTTCTTTCCTTGTTGTTACTCCTTGTTGTATCTTCTTCTTTCTTTCTCTATCTATTTATTTATCAACTACATATCCATCTACCCACCCACTAAGCTAACAGCCCACCTACCAGTTACACATCTACCACCTACACAACTACCTACCCACTTATTTACCCACGTAGCTACTTGCCTACTAACTGAACAGCCTACCTACATACCTTCCTACATGCCTATCTGCCTACCTACCTACGTGCATACCTACCTAAAAACCGATCTACCGACCTAACTACGTACCAACCAACCTATGTACTAACCTCCACACCTCCCTACCTAGGTATCTCAATACGGAACTACGTACCTCCCTAACTAACTACCTAGATACCTACCTGCCTATCTGGCTACCTGCCTACCTGCATACCTGACTACCTGCCTATATTGACTACCTGAATACTTGACTACCTGCCTTTATGCCTATCTGCCTACCTGCTTGTCTGTATGTTGGCCTTCTTGCTACCTGCACCCCTTCCTAAACGCCTGCCTACCTTTCTACCTCGAGACCGACTAACCGCCCTACCTACCTATTTAGCTACGTAGATACCTATTAATCTACGTATGTACCTACCTACTTTATTTCCTACCTATTTACCTACGTATGTACGTACAGAGGAATGTAAGTGCGTGGCCAAAGACGTACAAACAAAAATCGATAAAATGAACAAATATAAATCACAAGGACCGGATATGAGATTGGTAAAAGTTTTCAGAGAAGTGAAAGAGTTAGTAGAGGACAACTCACTTATATTTTTAAATCAAAGATAGGTTCAGCTTTTCTAAAAACATCTTGACCATGTTCTTTTATTCTACACACCAGGGTCTTTTCAGATTTTCCATCGCCGATGATTCAGATGTGAAAAGTAGGTGGGGAGAGCCTTCACCTGTACTCTCTCATGATATTTGTTAAGGCCTTCATAAATATTATCTCCTCAATACGAACAACATTACCAATTAAGGTAATAGTATTCCATGTAACTATCTCTTTCTATTTATCCTCTCTTCTGTATATCTGTGTGTGGAGGTTAGCCCAAGAGAGGTCAAAGGTGCAAACATTCCCAGACATAATCTGGTCATATCACCTTAGTTGATGGCCCCCAGAACGTTTATTCAGTTTGAAACCCTGTCGGACGCCCCCCCCCCCATTGTTCTCGGTTATCATGCCCCAGTGGAAAGTCGAAAAAGAGAACTATCACATCTCCCCCCCCCCCCCGAGGTGCTGTGAGACACCCGTGACTTGGAGATGATTACACGGCTACATCCCAAGTCTCCCATTGGACGCCTCTCTACCTAACCTCGTCCCCCGCAGAAACCCGCCGTATTTATCCGAGTGACGTCCTCCGATCGTTCCCGTTGGGTCGCCGTGTCGACGCCTGTGATCCCTTGAGCGGATCTTACCTTCGTAATATCTCAGGTCAGAGATGGATTACTCTTCTTCGTTATTCCCAATTGGGAGGACTAACCGGGATCAACTCTCCGCTCATTCCCTCCACTCTACAAGGTCCGTGTACCTTAACCTTAACCGTGAGACAAGAGCAAGGAAGTCTGAGAAGTCCTTCCGTGCATATTTCCATCTGGTCGCCGTGCCGACACCAGTGCCTGGAGCGGACTCCCCCCCCGCTTTCGTGATTCTCATCTGTAGGACAAATTGGGACCTGATCTACGCTCATCTTCCGCTCTACAAAGTCCCCCCGAGGTTTCGAAAGGTAACGCCATCGAATTCGCCGTCGCAGAGGTTAAACCGAGGTCCCAGTCCCGTGATTTTTCCTCCATTTAATTCACGCCCCGAAAATGCCTGGAATTCCCCGCATTTAATTAATATTATCTCAACTGGCGTTTAATAACGGTCTTACAAGTGATTGTTACAATTCCAGGGCTATCCTTGCCCGCCTATATTAACCGCTGGTCACTTATTCATTATTATATTAGATTGCTTAGTTTTCGTAACCAATAATAATTCTATTATTTACTTGTATATTAAAGATTATTTTTGTAAGAGGTTTTTCTTTCAATAACTCCTGAGCTGAAACGGTAATCTCGATTCCCCCATTTTATTGGCCAACCTTGGATTAACACACTCGAATATAAATTGGGCACAAGCCCTTAACCGGAACTTGCCGGCCTTGTTGAATACCCGTGGGCCCGACTATGTATAGAGCATGACCCCACCGTGTCTTTCCTCGACACTGTGTCTGTAAATATATATATATATATATATATATATATATATATATATATCTTTCTCTCTGTCAATGTCTGTCTATGCCTTTCTACTTTAGCCTGGGAGGAAGCTGGAAAGAATCATATAAGGTTTATCTCCATCTCAGAAACGTCGACTGCTTCGCAAATAGAGATGGGTATTATTCCTCATGGAAAGTCGTGCAAGTTAGAAGTGTGAGATCGAATGCGAGAGCCAGGGGCACTGCGATACATAGGAATAGAGGGATTAATTCGACTAGTTCTGAGCCAGAAGGTATTGGTATCAAGTGTTCTAGGAAATATAGCTTCTACAGGTGATGGGTGGGTCATGGGAATTAGAGTAGATGGGAAAATGGGGCAAGGAGCAAGCCCTCAGAATATGAGATGAGCGAATACCGTTCGACTGCCTTTCGACCCAAAGATCACTTTTGGAATTCAAAAGGGTTCGGAGGTAAATACAGCAGCGACAAGTGCATTTACGCTAACATCGTGAAGCCATTAATTGGTCCTGAAAGGAACCCTGCGCCGTCGGGAGTAGTCTTAATGGACTCACACACTGCTGGAGGTGGGAAGCATACCGAAGTCGTGGGTGAAGTTGCTGACAGCCCTCTTCAAAGTTCTGGCAAGCCTCACGAAGACAAATTTTAAGAAGAGAGAAAAAGAAAGAGGAAATAGAACTGATTGATAAAAATTGTAGAAAGGGCTATTGGAGTGGACAGTGAGGTGGCTGGATCGTGCAAACCAGACGCACCAGCACTAGACAGAAATGAATAACGGCGGGAGAGCTGATAAGGAATTTTTTTTTTTTTGGGGGGGGGGGAAGAGAAAGAAAGTGGCCTCTGTAGTCACAAGACACCAGGGGCAACCCTAAATCGCCTCACCCTACTCTCATCGAGGGAGGTGCAATGTTTATTGTAGAGAGACTCCCAGTTCAGAATATGGACAAACACCTCAGCGACTATCATGGCTACCCTTGGGATGTCCGATTCTTTAGGGACTTGGCAATGGAGCACTTATAGATGAGATCGAGACAGTGAGTATTTTCTTCGCAAAATGCATCCTAGGTACGATGCTAAGTGGATACGATATCTTCCTCCTCCGAGGAGGGATCTGACACACTGAGAGCATCCTGCTGATGGCGATGATAAGTCAGGAAGATCTTCGCTCAGATACCGATAAGGAATTGCTGATCGTAAAAATATACACCGAAACTTCACTAGTGCGCATACACTTAGCAAACTTATGGGTATTAATAAGCAGTTAGGCCCTATGTACCTTGCGAGGATTAGAGTTTCGAGATCCGTTCGACCGATTCTATGGAAGCGATCAGCTGTACGTACGCTAATAATGGGTTCCATCGCGCATATACCGATAGAGGCATGCTGAGACGAATACTATGCTGTGGAAGTTCACTCTTTCTTTCTTTTTTGCTCTCTCCTTCTTTCTGTCGCTCTCACTTCCTCTTTCTTACTCTCGATATCCCAAGCACACACACACTCTCTCTCTCTCTCTCTCTCTCTCTCTCTCTCTCTCTCTCTCTCTCTCTCTCTCTCTCTCTCTCTCTCTCTCTCTCTCTCTCTCTCTCTCTCCCCCTTTCCCCTTCTCTCTTCACTACCTGATTATTTTATTTTGCTTTTGCAAAATAATTATATAATTTGAAGGATGTTTCCTATTAGACTGATAAATTTGTAAGTTTTCTTTCAGTGATCAGAGTGACCACTTTTTTCAGTATTCTTGTATTGATTATGACACTGCAATATACCTGCTCGTCTTGTTCCGGCAGGTTTGGTCCTTCTATATTTTATAACGGGGATGTTCTTATTTGAAAATTCTGTCAGTTCAAGCTAAAATAACAGAAGAACGAACCAATACTCACAGTAAGATCAAAGCTTTGACCCCCAAATTGGAACTTCTTCATGAATTTCTTGCTCTAAGTATTAGATTGCCTCATTTTACTCAAACTTCAGTTACTTTCAGGTTGCATTCTAAGCTGTTGCAGTCTCAGACGCTCCAGTCTCCTTTAATGATTCTCTTCCACCCTAAGATAACTTTTCGATTGTTAAGAACAACGAACGCTCCAAACCAAGGAGAACATGCTTTGAATAATATCTCAAATCTGTTTCGAGATTTTTTCAGATAAAAATGAATAGGAGGATAGAGAAGAAGTACGACTTTTGGTCGATTCCCTACTCCGTTAGAAACTTTCCAAATTCTGTGTTTGTCAGTTGTTCTCTGCAAACTTTATTGCATCCCCGTTGGTCCAGTCGACGACACTGCTGCCGCCATGAACGGAGTATATCAACTAGCCTCGGCAAACACGAAATACGTAAATTACTTCGGGACTGTTGCTCTCCATATACAAGCAGATGATAAGGGAACTCAAGATAAAATCGGACAAAATTCTAATTTCAGCAATTAACTAAGCCCACTTATACAACATGGACACCAGCATCAACCAACACGTTGCAGGTAACTGTAGGGAAGAGAATGTAGGCTTTTGAAATACCTGGGACAATATTTACTTTGTCCCTTCACTGTTTTCAACAACTGGTCTCAATCTCAACCAGTTTGGTGCATCTTGTTAAGGACGTTTGTTTAACAAACTATCAATGATTTCCTAACTTCACACAGGGTCAGTCACGGTTCTTATTGTGAAGGCTAGTAACATACGCAATAAATTCTTAGATCGGGAACAAATTGTATTTGCAGAAATTTATGATTTCATCAGTATTACAGAATCCTGCTAAATATTAAGGACAGAGACTTTCTATCTGGATATAAACTTCCTAGTTATGCAATATTTGAAAAAAGTACTGTTAATAAAAATGGAGGTGATTAATTCTTTTAAAAGTCAACCTTATTTGACCCTCGAAACACCAAATTATGAATGCTAATATAGAATACATGATCCAAAGAACAAACAAGGAACCTAAATTACCCTTCCATCAACATGCAGATCTCTAGGTATGTCAGTAGAAAGTGACAAAGAGATATCGGAACAAATTTCAAAAATAAATAACACCATAAATCGTAATTTTGAGTGATTTCGACTTACTCTTAACTAAATGGGGCAATACGCTGTTTCCACATTCTGGACATAAATTTGATGCTAACTTGCAAGAAATTTTGCGCTTTCAAATTATTTAATCTCTAACTCGTGGAAATCATCTACCTAAACTTGTATTTGCAAAAAAGTAATAGTGACCATCACCAAATAACTTTATGTATCAATTTTACTAAAAAGCTATAAGAAAATTCGTACTTTTGAAAAGGCCAATTTTTGCAAAATAAAATAATATTTAGCGAAACAGGCTGGAGCATTGTGATTAACCTTACCAACATGAACAGTTCGTAGAATATTCACCCATATTTAAATAATATGATGCAATCATGTATACCATTTAGAGTTAGACGTACAGTACATAATAATAAACCCAAATGGAAGACCAAGGATATCGCGAACTGCTTAAATGCTGAGGAAATAACTAACGACCAATTTAAATACACGAATAGTAAGGATGAAAGAAAGAATTTCATAAGCCTTCGGCACAAAGGGAAAAAATAATTTTAAAGAAAGTAAAAAGCCTATAGAGATACACATAGAGAATTAATGTAAAACAAATTCACCCCAAAATATAGCTATACCAGATAGAACAGAGGGGAAACATCAACATTTGGACGATTAGTGGACGAAAATAGGGATTTTATAAAGGCTGAAGAAGAGCTGAGAAAGAAACTCCCTTAATACATTCTTGGCATCAATGTTCACTAAAGAAAACTAAAGTTTTATTGTTTCGCCAAACAAAAGAAATGATCTAGTTGTTATACAACATAGTACTGTAAGTGAAAACTATGTGCTAAAAATTCTGGGATAGCTTAACTCAAACAAATCATTCGAGCCCGACACTATCTCACCAAGAGTTTTAAAAGAAGCAAAGAATGAGCAGTCCATACAACTCAGACTGTTTTTGCCTTCCGCGAAGCACCAGTTTTAAGGCGTCATATTTTTTCAAAAGGAGTAAAGTTCGATTGTACCCATTTAGAGCCATGAAATGACCCATATGAACATGGTATATATGGTTATTCACACTGAAGATATCAAATCTGCTATCAGATTTGCCACTAAGTGGTGCCATCTAGTGGAAGAGGCATACATTAGCCACTCCAAGGCACTTGTAAGTGATTTGAACCATGAGAAACCATTAATGCAATAACCATTTATCCTTTTATCACAAAACACCGCAAGTCATTGGAAGTACTTTCCCTCTTATTCACTAGATCCCTGCATACAGGCACTGTGCCAAACAAGTCAAATTTCGCTAAAATAATGAGTATTTAAAAATGGTAGCAAATCTATATCTGACAAATATTGCCCAAGTAGCTTAATCTCAGTGGTGTGCAAAATTCTTGAAACGCTCTTAAGGAAAGGAAATGCCAACTATTTAGAGGTAAAACAACATTCTTAAAGACACTCAAGATGGCTTTCGTACCAAACGTTCTTGTCTCTCGAACCTTGTACTATTCTTCAACGATATTCTTTTGTAATATGATTAGAGTAAATCCGGGGATATCACATACATTGATTTTCAGAAGGCCTTCGATAAAGTTGCTCATAAATGTATAATGATAAAATTTCAATCTCAAGCAACACAGGGCGGCATATCAAGATGGATTGAACATTGGTTCAGCCAAAGAATGCAGATTGTCATAAATGGCAAGGCGTCTGTCTAACTGGCTCAATGTAACTACTGGGCTCTCACTTTTTTGGGCTTCTCTTCTTTGATTGTGATAGAACGGGTTGAGGCAGCGTTAGTTTCAACTCCTATCACATATTATTTGAAACCACGATGCTCCCACGTGCATCTTCGCTTCGAAGCTTGGCGTCTTATCGCAGCCACCGGATGTCAATGTTTAAACAAGGAGGTTATCGTCCCCCCGTTCGCCCCCATACGCCGACCTCGCCAGATTGAGTTAGGCTTATGGGCAGATAAGGCATTGTTCCAAGCCTCGGCTGTGCATTCCCTCGAAGTTCCCACTCCATTCTCCCCCACGCCAAGGGAGTGTCTCGACTATTTAGATGGAAACTTTACCACTAAGATCAGATTGGAGATCCAGATTTTCGTCGCGAAACATCACCACGACCCTCTCTCACTTTGTGCGCCAAGGGACCTCGACCTCGAGATTCACCATCACTTGTCCAGAAGGAGGACAATATCCCTTGAGTGCCAAAGGTTCGAGCCTTTCGTGACGCCAAGTCCTCAAGGCTTCCCCCTCGTTGTTCAGATAGAGAACAACGTTAGAACAGCCATTGTTCTTTTGACCCCTTCGCCAAGAAACGGTTCTCACCCTTCCCCCTTGTTGTTCAGAGGAGAACAACATTAGAACAGCACATGTTCTTGAGCCCGTAGACAAGAGACGGTTCTCACTCCCCCTGTTGTTCAGAGGAGAACAACGTAGAACAGCCATTGTTCTTTTGAATCCGTTCGCCAAGAAACGGTTCTCACCCTTTCCCCTTGTTGTTTAAGAAGAGAACAACATTAGAACAGCCATTGTTCTTGAGCCCGTAGACAAGAGACGGTTCTCACCCCACCCCCCCCTGTTGTTCGGAAGAGAACAACGTAGAACAGCCATTGTTCTTCAAGCCGTTAATCGAGAAACGGTTCTCATTCCCGAGACGCCACGTCAGGATCATTTTATTCCCCCCCTTCGGCTTGAACTCGCCAGCGGACCGAAAAGTCCTTCACGTCGCCTTCCACTGCACCACTAGTATAAAGTTACGTAAGCCAAACGTCACCTTTGAGTAATTAACCCTTTTGTCAATTCTATCCTGTGCTTTAAATGGTTTAGCGAACCATCCCATCCCTTTAACTCTATATTTGTTTTACCTTTTTATATCCTTTAATCCTCGGATTAGCCCAAGCCCCCAGGACCCTTTCCATTCTCTATTGATGTCAATATTTTCCGTTTTGTGTTTGTTGATAGTTATTATTAATAAAACTCTATTTTATTAATGATAGCAATATTATTATCCTTGAACTCAGTTCCACTTCTTAAGCATATCGAAGATACATAATATCGGCCCGCCAGACATTAACGCACTCTAAAGATAATTAAAGAAGTTCCCTCAACGAATAGTTATATATGGTATATCGTCGATAGTCCATTCTACGACATTGATGAAGGTATAACATGCACAATCTCAGAGTACGCGAATGATACAAAGATCGCCAATGCTGTGAACTCACATAAAAAAGCAAAATATATGCAATATAATGAAGACAAGTTATCGCGTTTAGCCGAAACTTGGCAAGTGTGCTTCAGCGCAGATAAATGAAACGTGCTCCACATAGAAAAAAAAAATGAAAAGCACTTTTATTCCATTAATAGAACACGATTGAAAAGCGTAGATCTACGGAAACAGATTTAGGAGTAACAATATCAAGTAACCTAAAACCCAATCAACACTGCACAGAAGTTACCAATAAGGCACACGCGAAAAATGGGTTTATGAGAAGGTCAGTTTAGTACAAAAGGAAAGAAGTAATTTTTTCTCTCCACAAATATTTAGTCCAGCTTCTTATGGAACATTGTGTTCAAGCCTGGTAACAGTACTACAAAAAAATATATAAACAAGCTCGAACATACTCGTATTTAACGTAGAGTTAACAAAATGATACCATACGTAGTCTAAACAAGGTCAACCAACCTAGGTCGCGTGCTATCAATAATTTCAATAATTTTGAAAAAAATAAATTAATTAACAAACGTATTATCAATTAACAAACATATCATCTGAGCTTGTGACATTCAAACCTTTCGAAAACTCATTGAAATGTAAAATGTTACCATACGACCGACGGACCGACATAGTAACTTATAGAGTCGCCTGCACTCGACTAAAAATAAGACATACGAGAACCATCTTAATGAATTAAATATTTTACTATTAACCTAGCCTAGACTAAGGGCTGATCTAATTCCAGGATTTAAATATTTGAAAGGCCTAAAAATATGAAATTTAACAGGTAATTCATAATCAAGCGATCTAATTACACAAGTGGAAAAGTTGTAAAATTATATGTAAACCTTTTAACTCGCACGAGTCTACATCTTTTTTCTTCAACTTAATTGTCAACTTATTAAATGACCGATCCAATAACGCCAATAATTGCATTATACTTGATTCTTTTAAACTCAATCTATGTAGACAAACGCTTTGCCTCAAACCTAAGACTGACTACATTTATAAGGGAGTAATATTTGGTGTTTTCGGCCTCGATCAGAGAACATCAATAATCAAGGCAGCAAAGTTTAGTAAACTTAGCTTCAATGTGACTAAATGCAACTTCGTAAGGATGGAATGGTCTGCTTTGCATCTTCTGTCCTTTTCTGTCTCTCGCTCTCTTCTACTTTCTCTGTTTGTCTCTCTCTTTCTCCCTCTGTGTGTCTTTCCTTTACATTTTCTCTTCCTCTCCCCCCCCCTTCCTAGTGATATGTTTATTTTCCTTTATGAACATAATGACTTTATCCTTATTAATATCGTTTGAACGTTTCTTTTATTTATTATTCATCGAATTATTTGGTTATTTGTACATATTTATATTAATTAACATAATTACGCAAATATCCTTGATCTTTTGAGTAATCTGTTGACAGGGCTCTCAACTTCTTGAGCTATTATTAAGATTACAAATTGAAATCCAGCTGGAAAAGGCTGAAGAGTATGAATACCAACGCTCCAAACATGACATTCAATTTGCTACCATAAATTATAGATATCAGAAACTAGGTAAAAATGCATTGACCTTGATAAAATACTTTGCATTAAAGATGATTGGAAAAAGAAGATATCTATTTTTTATGAAGGAGTTAACACCGAGTTTGTGCCTATAAACATCAACCCATTTAACAATAACAAGATATGAATATTTTTATATACAGCTATCCTCTTTGGATCAATTAGGTATTAGAGAATACCAAATTGACATCTTTCACAAATTTCCAATGATAGAAGGGGATTAAACGACTATAAATCTTTCCAGTTATAGATGCGTCACACCAATCTTCAAACCTTTTGCCGTTCCATTTGATCAACAATGTCGGCCATCCGGACAGTTAATTATAGATAGTTAAAACAGTTCCCTTGACTTTTCCTTCTTTATGCAAATCAATCGGTTGTAATGATTAACTTCCTTTTGTGTATTTTAAGCAGTCCTTAAATTTGTGTTTAGCGTTTTATCCAATTTTTCTACTTTAATGTGTTTATAAAGGTTCTTAAGAGTAGGAGAGATTAATTGTGAGATTTAACGATGGTATTTTGGGGTAGAACTAAACTCTTATTTCAATTATCAGGTTATAAGTAATTAACTTTCCCGTTTTTTGACATATTAATCGAGGTAAGTGATCAAAAGTTTAAATAAGATGTTTACTGAAAGTTACTTGTTCTAGTTACTATATTCAGTTTGACTACACCACCCAAAATAGTATTTAAAAAAATTATACTTTGATATATCTACGTTGGCAATGTCTACACATTATCTACCTGGACATTTTGATAAGGAAATAGATTATATTTAATATTCGTCTTAGATTATGTTACCTTTTACATTTTGTGAAAAAATAGTAAGTAAAAATAAATTGTCTGTAATAACTCTTAAAAATCCCATAGTCAAACGCTTTTTCTACATTTCATCAATCATACATTATACTCCCTTTCTGCCTTCTGATTCTGCTTATTATAAATGCGCTATATAAAATCAACTCTACTTTGTATCAGATTTCTTCTATAATTTGTTCAAAGCAGAGTACTATTCATCGTTCCAATATAGAGACTGACTTGAGAACATACAAGGAGTGACAGAAAAATGAATTGATTATTCGCATAAAGAAACACCCATCAACTACACTCCATTTTCTTAAATGGGTATCGCACCCATGGCGAACACTTTTACCTAAGCCAAGTATATTAAGCTCGACCTTTTATTATTAAATATATAAATTAGAATGATATATGCATAATAGAGTCTGGATTCTTTTTTACTATACATAATGTTTTGTTTTACTTGAAATTTCTTGAATAAGGCCTGGTTAAATCAAAGAGAAACCTCAAGGAATCATAGATTTTCTTCCATAATTTTAGGGGCTCCTCTACATTATATATATATATATATATATATATATATATATATATATATATATATATATATATATATATATATATATATATATATATATAAAGAGCATTGTAGCTGGGCGTCTCTCACGTCCAAATTTCAGAAGTAATCCGAGAAACGGCGAAGCAGTGTGCAAAATTGAAAGCCATTTGAAATGTCACTCCGATAAGACCGAAAGGAAATCAGAAACACGAGGCGATAAGAAAGAAAAGAAGGGGAGAAAAGAATATAGTAAACCTACAATGAAAAATGAAATAGGTAGGGAAACATGGGGGCTTCCATGTTGACTAAGTCTTGAGAAACCTCAATCACTATGAAACCCATTCCTCCCTCCCATAAACGATTGGTTTGATGTTCAAATCATGCGGCGGTTTGGGATGTGTTCCTTCGAATGAACTTTGCATTTTGCTCTGGAGTTTTGGTGTTATATTGGTTCTGTTCTTGGGTATTTGAATGTATAATTTTTCGGATTTCTTTGATATTTTTGTTGCTCTCTCTTTGATTGTCTGTAGATTTGCTTTTTTACACGTCTTCCTTCTATTTGTTTTGTTTTTTTTCAGTTGTGTACGCTTGTCCTTCATCGAACACTTCTACGAGTATATAAGCATACCTGAAGCTCTTTTTAGTTACGGGATATTAAATAATGATTGATGTTCTACTGTGTCTATGATTTTTATTCCTTGCTTGATGGTTAGGGGGAGGGGGTGTTGTTCACCATATATTTAAGGTTATATCGTTATCTGTGGCAGAATGTTTGTTTGTGCATCCCTTTTGTCTAAATAGTATAAAATTATAATTGGATATTAGTGTTAGTAACTAACGCTCTTCAATGAACGGCAGGTGTCGGACAATTAATAATTGTATTCATAACCAATCTTTGCGATAAAAATTTCCAACCAGCTGCTCGGTATTTTTTATCATTGTTTTTCTCTTCATGTGATTAATTAAACAGATAATACATGATGTTGCCTTTTAAAATTCTAATATTGCTCTCCGTTTAAAATAAAAAGGCTGGTTTCGCTTCTTAGAAGTGTGCCAAGGATTTACATCTACTGAACTAAACTACGAGTATAAAGAACATTAGAAAATACCAAAAGAAAATATTTTTTAAAAGTAATTTCCCTAAATAATGGTCACCAGTTGCTCACATTGGGAAAATTATCATTTGAGTGAATAATTTAGCAAACAAGGTAGAAGAAAAGCAACTCCAGTTTATTTTTGATATCTGGAGATTTTCTTTTTATTAAAAAACAGGTAAATGATCAAGATCTCTCCAATAATGAGTTCGAGAGAAATGTCTCTAACGATCCCCCCAAAATATTCAAGTTCCTAGACGCCCTTCATTTAAGAGCAAGACCATTTAAATATAAAGTTACATCGCAATTAAGGAATATAAAATTAGAGGAATTGTAAATGTAGGTAACGATATAGTTAGTTTTGCTTACAATATTGATGAGGAGCAAGTTGAGACCCTGCGGATGGTGTCCGGCTTTCTTATCGCTTAGATAGCAATCTCTTTAACTTGCAGCGCCTTCAATCAAAAAACACGAGTAATAGAAGAGTCAATACATGAGCTGCAGTATGCCAATGACACTATCCTAATAGGCTCCACTCAAGATGGTCTCCATTGCACCATCAACGCTTTTACTAATGCCTACACCCGCTCAGGACTCGCCATAAATATCAACAAAACTGAAGTGCTCAGTATGTGTGAACATCCACGTCAGCCAGTTGAATTCACCACTAAACAACAGTCACTGAAGAATGTAGAAGAGTTAACTTACCTAGGCTCTGTACTTACCAACTCCTGTGACCTAATCAGTGAGGTTCAATGCCATATTTCTGCCTTTGGAAGGTTGTTCCACAGGATCTTCCTTAACAGGGACCTCACCACCACCACCAAGGTGCCTGTCTATAGGGAAACCTGTCTCTTCATCCTTTTGTATGGCAATGAATCATTGATTCCATACCGGCACCACTTATAAATGCTGGAGGCCTTTCATACAAACTGCCTACAGCGAATCTTAGGGCTCAAGTGGTGGCATAAGGTAGCCTATGTCGAAATTCATAGACTTGAGTCCATCCTAACGCAACGTCAACTGGGCTGGGTAGGATATACCATTCGCATGCCTGAAAACAGGATTCTTAGTAAGGTCCTGCATGGAGAGCTTACTTTGGGCAGGCGACATGCTGGAGGGCCTCGTAAACGCTTTAAAGACAATATCAAAACCTTGCTAAAGAAATGCGACATTGAGCCCAACAACATAAAACAATTGCCGCTGAATGCCCAGAGTAGCGTTGACCTGTCGCGCAGGCGCTTAACTACTCACAACCTGCTACAACACCCTAGCTAAACAAAGAAGACAGCAACGACATGCAACACCACGTGCAGAGGGCAACTTCCCCTGCAATACATGTGGTCGCGTGTGCAAGTCCAGGATTGGACTCATCAGCCACCAACGAGCTCATCAGATTAAGTGAACCTGTTCTACCAAAATTATTCTACTCCATTATGGTGCAAGGTCATCAAAGTCTGTGACGGACTACATTAAGCAATATTGCGAAACCAGAATCATAATATTTTTTATAAACAAATCAATCAAATATAGAGTATCTGACTATGGAGGCCTAATTTAAATCAAGTCCTAGATTTGACCCTCTATCTTGTATTATATATCTACTTTCCAAGCACCAAATTATAATGGAAATACCATTGATTTAAGGGTTGTGCCTTCGGAGAGCAGTCGCTTCTTGGTTGCACGGTAAAAGAAATGATATCTGCATAACTATTATTGAATCCCTCTTATCTTGAATTGGAGAAAGAATCAATTGTTGTCTTCTCGGCTTTGATTAGGGCTGGCCTGCGAGTAGTAGAAATATGGACGGGATGGTCTTTTACAAAAAGACATCCTTTGAAACGCGTATGTAATTTTTACCAGAGTCCCTCTTAAAGAAAAAAAGGGAAAAATTAAGAGGGAGGCACTCAATTAAGCATAGTAGAAGTTGATTTTAATGTCTCATTGGCAATGGTCCATTGGCTTTAGAAAACTATGATTCTTTTATATAATTCCTCCTTAGATTTCCTATTCCCGAAATTAAACTGTCTCCTAAATTATTATAATAGAGAATATATAACAATCCCAAAATACTATATGATCGATTTAAATTTATGGCGTATTAAGGGAGGTGTAGTTGAAATGATTCCTCAACCTCATATTAGCGTAATTATCAGATATAACCATATTTTTCTTTACAAATGAGATTCCTCAATGAACATATTGTTTCCGTAACCATATTGATGGGCATGTGTATTTATAGCTCTTTAGGCTTATTTTTATACCATCTGGGCATCGATTTTATAGTTTGTTACTTTCGAATAGGGTAATACCTCGCAGAGCTTGCCTAAAAGGAGGATTATCGCAATTTCAGATATACTAATAATCAGGAAACAAAAAAAACAAACAAAACCAAGTGGTGTCCCAATTGACTTAAATTTACAAAGGATAGTATGGAATTAATTGTTTGATATATAAGTAGCCTGAAAGTACGTGATCTCTCTAGGGGCGCAGACAAAGCTCACAGTGAACAGATCCGAAATCTCATTTGATTACTGCCCGTTAGTTGTCCCGTTTAGTCTAAGGGTATATAGGATACTCCCTTATCAGAAGCTCCTATGTGGCTCACGTTCTTTAAATTATTCTGCTTCTGGCTGGTCTAGTGCTAAGAAATGGAGGGGGATATGAAAACTAGCTACAAAATATAATTTATTAGCCCACTTATAACAAAACGTTACACAGCATAGCGTATATATATATATATATATTTATATATATATATATATATATATATATATATATATATATATATATATATATATATATATATGAAATTTAAATACTGAATATACTTAGTAAAAGAAGGGAAACGAACGAAAGTGATGACCACTCTGCCCACTTTAACAATACAACAGAGTTTTCCGTACCGCGAGTATCTATGCCTTAGCTCGGACAATGGGTCAAAGTTTGGGTCGGAAAAAGCCTTTAATCACGGACTCGGGAAGATCTGTTCTTATCAAGGAAACTATGCATCATCCTTAGACCCTCTTTCACTTCGCTCCTCATTAACGCTGTTGTCTACTTGCACCACAACTGCTAACCCTCTCTCGAGGCGGGGGGGCGCTTCATCTTTTCCGACTACATCCACATGCTTGATCGCGTGTCTAATTCATTTCGTTCTGCTTCCCTACCAACGTCTGGGTAAAGCCTATCTCTTGCTGGCTCTTACAATAAAGAGTATCTTTCCCTTTCAAAAGTATATTGCTAGAAACTCGAGAAATAATGAAACTGCTTTCGACTCTATAGGAAAACCCCATAAATTTCCCTATGTTTACCACATAAAAAAGACTTGTAAATAAGACTTGTAAAACCAGGAACCTAAAAAGGGATACCTTACAGCATGGGAAAATCTATAAAATTAATCTTTACCATCATGTAAAAACAATGACAAAATAACATCTTTCCTGGAACAATTGGAACAAACCAAAAAGACTCTCTTTAAAAAATGTAAAAAACACAATAACATCCTCTCTCACAACATGGGGAAACAAAACCCCCAAATTACATTCCTTACAAATCAAGCTAAAAATCATTCATAAAATATCTTAAACATTCATAAAATTAAAAATAAATCCCCCTAACATTAATGTGCACGAGACAAAGCATCTAGCATAACGTTCCCTTTACCTATTGTTTGTTCTACACTCAAATTTTAAAGATTTATAAGCAACGACCATCGTAGTAACTGTTTTTTTATTTTTAAACCTACCTAAATAGGCTAACTGATTTTGTTTACTTAACACATTCAATCTATGAGCAGCATGAATCATTTTAAATTATGGAGTGACCAAAGTACTCTTCTAATCGTAAAATAGTTTTGCCGGGTGCCGACTAGCTTCCTCTAGGCAAAAAAGGAAGGGTGAAGAACGCCTCGCGAATTCAGCTAAATTTAAAACATGAGCAGAGACCAGCAGCCTCTTTACTTTCTCGAATAAGCTTTGTTCCGCCGGCTCGTCTGCCGCTTCGCTGAATTCACTCGTATTTAAGTTTTTCCATGCGAAGTCATTCAAGTCACTAGGCTTGTCTTACAATTTCTTGACATAGTTTAAAGCCAAACACTGGTTATCTCCGGGTAAATTAGTATTTGGCTCGTTAATCCTGTCTCCTAGGTTCCCATAGAGCATTTGCGTATTACCTCTTTTATGCCAGCCTGACACCTCACCTATCCCACGCACCAATTGTTTCGAGATAATAGCGTATTGAACATTTTAAAGAAATGCAAATTTTTCCACCACTATCACTAACAATGCCAACATAAAGTTTGTGCCTTTGTGTGGCGGAATTGTAGCTGGAAAACATACTCGCCTTAAAACCCGCTAATCACATTCCTAAACGTCGCCTTCCTAGTTGCACCACTTCTATGTATCTCGTTGCCTCACACATAACAGACAAGCAATATTCGTTCTTTCTAATATTGCGTAACAATAGGCCGACTATATCTATTAAAAACGAATAAAAAGGCTGTGTGAATATAGGTATAAAATTTAAAAGAGCCTTTTTTTCTGATTTCTTTATCTTACGCGGCCCTTCCCTCAGACCCTCACTACGACCTGCCCTCTCCCTCATGGCACGCGAGACCAGGCACGCGAGACCAAGCACGCTGGAAACAAGTTTAGAGAGTCAGCTTCTGTCGAGCTAATCTTTAAGGGAAAACTCACCACGTTCTCTTTTGGCACATGGGGCTGTCTGTAATGTCATTGCTTAATATCAGACTGAAACCTACATCCGGAAAGAAGTTTGCACCATTCTCTAACTAACGCGGACTCAAAATATAGCCTAACTAAACAAATAGTCTCCATTTCTATATCTATCACTTTACGTAACGTATACGGTTCCTGTGATATCTCAAAATAGCTAATTTCTACAATACTTAACGAAGCACTTGTCTCCGTTTGGCAGCTTTATGGGCGCCAGAAACTCTCAGTCCCTGCATGAAAACTTCCTTCCGTGAATGAAGTTTCGCATGCCCTGATATAATCTCTTTTCCCAAACACTTCTATCCGCGATGAAGGCATATTCCTGTTACTTCTTTTAAGGTTGTTCCCCTCTTATACGATTATTTCTCTTTTCATTTCAAACCGCCTGGCAAGCACTCATGCAATGCCCAACTCCCCTGCAATAACGGCACACGAAACTGTAACTTCTATTGTCGAACTATCTATTCATTATCTGTACGAGGGGCGGTCAATAAGTTTTGCGAATCGGTAAGGCAAAACAGAGGAAGGTGGACGGCTGTTTGTGGGGGTGTTAGGACAAGTTATGACAAGTCAGGACCTGCAGCCGCACGCTCCTGCCTCGTCTATTTAAGAAGCAGTAGCTAGTCGCAGATCGTCAGTCACAAATATTTCAAAAATGGAGAAGGTTGAGCACCGCGCAGTGAACAAATTTTTGACCGAGGAAGGCAAGAATGTAAAATAGATCCATGAACTCATGGTTGCAGTGTACACCGACAACGCCCCTTCGTATGCAACCATTGCTCGCTGTAATATGGAGTTCCACCATGGCCGTGAGTCCCTTGAAGTTGACCCCCGTCCAGGACGTCCGTCAGACGTAAGTAACGAGGACAATGTGGCCCGTGTGGAGAGGATGATCCTCGAAAATCGACGGGTGAAGGTCGAAGAAATCGAGCGAGAACTTGGAATATCACATGGAAGTGTTATCAACATCATCTACGACAATTTGGCCATGACCAAGGTCTCTGCCCCCTAGGTCCCTAAAACGTCACTCCCCAAGATCGACTTCAACGTCGTCAAAGTCCAAAAGGCCAGAGTTGCACAAGCTGCCCGGCGCGAGTGCGGATTCGAGGAGCTTAACCATCCCCCCTACAGTCCAGATCTGGCCCCTAGCGACTACTTTTTATTTCTCCAGATCAAGGCTGCACTGCGGGGACGACGGTTTGAGGAGAGATTTCTGGTTGTCGGTAATTCGAAGCCTCAGGGACAAGTGGCGAAAATGCATTGAAGTCGAGGGTAGTTATATTGGAAAATAATAAAATACTTTTCCTCATATCATGTTTCCTTATATCCAAATTGCAAAACTTATTAACTGCCCCTAGTAGATCCTCCTTATCTTTATTCATCTCTTTACTTAATTTTTCCATCTCGAGGTATGTACTTCCTTTTGGTCTTTACCAAATTATCATGAAACCTCCTATTTTCCAACCCATTATTCTTTTTATCCTGACTTTTTTTCTGTTATTATATATAAATCGACCATATTAGCATCCTCGATTTGATACTCAATGTCGGTTCTCTCGAAATATTTCCCCAAATCCGGAGGAAGCCTCGTTTTAAATTACTCGAGCAAGAATATCGTCTTATATCCGCAGCACAAATCGCAGATATCCCTCTCATCCACCCGGTCCAGGCTCCGTTGAAGGAGGAAAACTAACCAAAGTGATCAGCTTTATGATCACGTTAACAATATAACACTGTTCTAACTCACAGGAGTAACTATACCAAATTGTAGCCAGAGATCAGAAGATGCCCCAAAGCCCTGTTCGGAAAAATGCCCCAAAGCACAGTTCAAAAAATGCCTCTAAGAACAGACTCGGTAAGACCAGCAGATGCAGGATTTTGGTGGGAGATGCTAGCCCAAGGGATATCCCCCCTGAAGGCTCTTATCAAGGAATCCTTGCATTATTATTTAGAGCTGCCTTCGATTACTGCCTTCAACTACTTTTTATTCCTCCAGCTCAAGGCTGCACTGCGTGGACGCCGGTTTGGGGGCGATGAAGATGTCCAGCTCGCCGTCCAGGAGTGGATTGAAGAGCAGTCGGGAGATTTCTGGTTGTCTGGAATTCAAATCCTCAGGGACAAGTGGCGCGAGTGAATTGAAGTCGAGGGTAGTTATATTGAAATATAATACAACAATTTTCCTCATATCTGGTTTCCTTATATCTAAATAGCTAAACTTATTGACCGGTCCTCGTATAATACTATACTAGCATTCGTTTGCAATGCTATGAGTTATTTTAACTTCTCACTACACTTTTTACTCTATCATTCACATTTTATGGACTAAGTAGAGCTGTAGGCTCACCGACCACCTAGGTCACCTGTTAAATCTACTCGTATATTTCCAGCTTTGTTCTCACTACTCTTTTAATTCATTCAGGCCCTATACTCGATATACACAGCAGCCAACCCAATTCTAGAAACCTCACTAGGTTGAAAATACAGTTCGCCAACGAAGTGTATATTACCTCAATGTCTGTAAAAAAAATTTGTCATACAAGTTTGAATGACTGCCGAAGATATTCGAAACATAAGGGAGAAGTAAATTATCAGGTGTTGTGGTGATGAAAAGACATATCGTTACACCACAGAGTTCAATGTATTTGGTATCAAAATTACAAGTACCGGGTACAGGAAACATTTCATAGGTATAACCGAGAATGAGAATGTGGTTGTCAGGGAACTTAATATGATCTCTCTAGTTCTCTTCATAACAACACCGGTCTACCCAGCTTCCACAATCCACTGCGTATCCAAAGCACAAAGAATCACTTAAAAAAGGTACAGAAGAAAGGTATACACATAATTACGGGGGCAAGCAAAAGAATGAGGAAGAGGCAAGAAGATCTGCATTGATCAGTGAAGATATCATTAATCAGCATAAGGCTACATGAACGAGCAAAAAAATGGAGGAAAGAATATTGTCACTCCTGAACGCAGAGAGCTCAAAATAAATAAAAAGTTTGTCAAATCCATAACTGATTCCCAAGCTTTGTGAATATAATGGAAAAAGCAGAAGAAGAACCGATGATATTTTTAGAGGCAAAATGAAAAGATAAGAAAACAGATTACTAAAATTAAAACAGAAAAATGGAAAAAAAATCAGAAAAAATGATGCATCATCAAAAAGAAATACAAACAACGGAATAAAAGGATCAAAGGAAGATCAATGACATGTAAATTTACACAAAACAAGAAACTTATATAGAAACAAGAAATATACAAGTAACTAATGTTGCAAACTAAAATGAACTAGCCAATAAACATATATAGGATAATATATGAACACTATTATGCAGTCAAAATATTCAACACTATTGGGTATTGGAAAAGTCCTGTTACACTTGTTACCACTCTCTCAACACAGGACGCAATGATAGTTTTTATACAGTTAGAAACGTTTTTATTGATTTAACATATAAATATGTGATTAACTTCTAATATTAATCAATGTGGTGCCCTCGGCGGTGAGCACGCGCTCCAGGTTAGACCTGAAGAACGTGCATACGTTGCAGACGAAGCCCTTCCTCATGCTGGAAAACAGGTGGTTGACTGAGGAGTTCAGCTCATCGAGGTCGGTGTATCTGAGCTTTCAAGCCTGGACATCGACATGATCACACACGCTCTAGTCGAGGTTGTTGAGGTCGGGTGACTGCCGCGGCCAAAATTCCATTAAATAGAAGTTCATGTTTGACCCCAAATCCTCTTGCAAGGTCTTGGTTATTTGGGCCAGGGCACCGTCCTGCTGAAATACGTAGTCCATCTTTTTCGTAATCTCCTTCACACAGAGAAGGACTTTCTTGGCAAAGGAGTCCTTGTAATTGGCCGCCGTTTCCCTGTGTCTGGCTGCGGACCATATCGGCTGCATCTTCTCGCCATTCGAAGCCACGACGCCGAGCATCATCACATAGGCCTGTTTCCTGGTCGTGGAACTGGCGCAGACCTCGGAGACGTCCTACCGAACCTTAACACATGGTCTTTCTGCTTGTTAACAACCAGATCGACCGTAAAGCTTTATTCATCAACAAAAATGAGAACTCGTTTGTCATGACTTTCATGTCGTTGAGAAGGCAAATACAGAGCTCTTGACATTGTTTTTGCACGAAGTCGGTAAGAAGAGGTCTTTTCATGCACCTCAAGCTCTTGCCGCCCTCCTCCTTGACGGCTATGGACACCGTGGCCACTGGGATATCTTTTCTCCGCAAGCGAAGTCATTTTAAACTTTGAAACACTTTGGTTGCTCTTTTTAACTGCCAACCGGTTGACAACATGAGGTTTGCCTCGAAATGTTCAATATTTGAGGTCTTTCCTGATTTTGATCCTGTCCACGACTCTATGGACGGTCATCCGGCTAATCTCGAACCACTTGAAGATGTCGAACATGTTGTGGCTACTAGCCGAAAAGCAGAGATTCCGAATATTTTCATTTCGATCTGGACACTCATGAATACACTGTAAAAGATCTTTTTATGATAGGTATCAGAAAAATTGAAGTTTATGTATGTTTGACTGAAATCTTTCTATCCTTCACGTAAACCGCTAGAAAGAAAAAAAAATAACTGCTACAGAACTTTCACAGTGCGCGGATATGAACACACTTGTATACCAAAATATAAATAACAGAATACGAATAAAAAATAATTAAATCAATATGTAATAAATAGAAAACACAATACAAAGTGACACACTACCTAAAACGAACAAAAAATATGAAATTGACAATCAACACAAATATAAAAACGAAAAAATTCCAAAGGCTCGACGCCTAAATAAAATCAAAACCACACAAATACAAACACAAAAAGCGATTAACTCGACATCCAGGCGCGTTGGAACTCTTTGCAAATATTCTACATTCTTCTATTTTCCCCGTTTTATATCTTTTTCACTATACACCTTACTTTGTCCCCTCTTCTCATACCCACTTACACTAATTGAATTGAATTGAATTTAAAAGATCATATCGTACTGAGTCTGATTGGATACACACCCACTTTACGCGCCGATTTTCAAGCAACTCTTTTGTAAAGAACTTCCCTAATCAGACACGCTTAACTAAAGAAGATTTAGAAGGCTATTCTTGGAAGAATTTCCAAAGTAGGCACAAGAATTAATCAACTGCCCAGGGACCCAAGGAAAAATGGCCATGGCATGCCCTCAGAGAATGGATATAATAAAAAGCTAAGAGAATGAAGTTATGGAAATACTGGAAAAACGAAAAACAACAACCTATGCGTCTGCCACAAAATCTTTACCACTGAAGAAAGAAAACAAAATTAATATGGACAGATTGCTAAATTAAAAAAATATAACATGCATTATCTACTCAGCTGCAAGGAATATAGCGAACCCGGGGTACTACGCAATAAAGTTCCCCAATATCAATTCCTCGCCTATTTTTAACGCTATGATTTCCTAAACCACAATGAAAGCAGCGTTGCAGCAAATAGGGAAGAAAAATAAACAATTCTTAGCAGAGAAAAAACAGAAAGAGACAGGACGCAAGCAACCGAAACCGAAGAAATGCAAGAGGAATCAAACGAGGAAAATACGATAACGCCTCGGAGTAAAAAGCAAAATAACAATAATAAAAGACAAAGCTAACTCACCAGACGTAATATCCCCAGTTACCTCAACTTCAGCGTGTAGAGGGATGCCAGCAGCTAACAAAAGGAGGAAAATAAACAAATGCAAAACATACTAACAAATAACGCCAAGAAAAGACCTATCGAAACTGAAAAAAAACAGTATGTAAAAAAGGAAAGAACTTCACAATAATAGAGCCGGACATAGCACACATACCTGTACACGGAATAAATATAAATATGGGGAAAATCAAATCATGGATCTACGATATAATAGCTACAAACACAACAGCAAATGAATCGACGAATCGACGAAGCTGCAATATCCATACTAAAGAATCTGGACTACAGCTTTCCTTGCAAAGGAAATAAAGATGGAACTTACCAGTGTATTAATTGCAACCACAACTGAACTTCCAAGAAGAAACTGTTTTTCTGATAGCAATTTTACAAATTTATTCAACAAAAGACTATCAGTCATTTCCTGGGATATTTAAGAAAACATTGCAAATAATCGGAACCCCTTACTGGTTCCAATAACAATTTCAATGAAATTTTCAACAACCTGAATTCGTTACCCCCATCGATAAAATTCAAAGTAGAATGGAACAGAACAATTTTCTACTGTTTCTAGACGTAAATATTCACCGTTTACATAATCATATTCATTGAAAGCCTACAAATTCAAATGCTTACATACATTTTTTCTCGTTACAAACCAAATCCGTTAGGATATGTGTTATTTCTTCCTTATTTCTCCAAGCCTATAGAACATGCGACACAATCTTCCTTCAAGATGAAATTAACCACCTTATCTGCAATTTCATTGAACTAAAATGCCCAATTCACCTCGTAAATAGATGTCATTTGAAAGTACGAAAAAACTTCTGTTATTTCCAGCCCTGGCCCCACTAAATCATATGCGAACGGAAATAACATAAGTATTGCATTTAAATATTCTAATACGATTGTAAATCCATGACTAGACTGCGTCCAATCAATCTCGATGCTGGAGTAGACAGCAAACAGTGCTAGAAGTGCAAATTAACATACACCGGAGAGTTGGGCCAACATATTCAAATATTGGTTCACCCAACATGAGGTATCATTTCGGTGTATAGGGTGGCCACCACAGTCCTCAGATTTAAATCCCATAGATAATATAAAAGATTGATAGGAACCTGCATGACTCATCGCCTCTCCCATCATCATCGCACGATTTAGGTCTACAGCTGCTGGAATTATGGCCGAAATTGAAGCTACAGAAGATGCAAAAAGCTTGAAAAATCAATGCTAAATATGATGAGAGCTGTAATACTATCGATAGGAGGTTTGTCGTAGAGTCGAACGTCGAAGCTAGCCGAGCATTGACTCTGCAGTGACGAGGAAAGAAAACAGGCCAGAAATTGTGGATAGGGGAATATAGCTCCCAGTACGCGGGTCAATTAATAAAAATCGACTGCAGTTGGCCTAAATAATCAATTATTAGAGGTTCTGGCTCTAGAGAAACTGATTGTAGAGAAATAACTTAACATATACAAAGAAAATAGTACTAGTAGAAGTAAATAAATGGGAATAAATAAGATTATACTTTGGCTACCAAAGGGGGGGAGGGGATATAAGTGACTCGACGGGGACGAGAGACCGAAAGAGGATGTACGGTGATTGATTCTAGGAAGAGTTCTAATAACGTAAAGCCTACTTGACCTGAGGCTTTGGAGACGACGAAGAAACGGGGCGCTGCAATCTTCCACTCGAAAATTCCTTTTTCTTTAACATCGCTGAAAAATGAACGAGGGAGTACTCCAGACGAGAACGAAGTAGATATCCGAGTGATAGATTCCTGTCTGTGTCTATCGTCTGTCGGGCGGGAACTCTGGCCTTAGATACGAGCGATGCCGGATAAAGAGGTGACGCGTCCCGTTCGTAGCTGGAAGCCGTTGTGAGGCGGGGCAGGGCGTATGAGACTCTACGTTGGATTTTCTCGTAGTATTTATACTGCCTCGGCGGAAACGGGTCGCCAGAGGCCCCAAAGGAGATACGGGAATCTCATTAGACTTGGCGCGCCAGGGTGGAGGGGACATTCTCGGCGAGCATCACAGGCTTGCGCGAAAGCCCAGGACGCCTTAGGTCTGACGCTGATTAGGAAATGCGATGGGAAAGAAGGGGAGCCCAACACGGACCACACCGCCGCGCGACATTATTGAGGCGGCTCTTTGGGTTCGACTGACCCGACCATTCTTGATAAGAGCACCTGGGTCATCTGACTGCGCGAAATTTTCGCTGCTCTCTTGGGGCAGGCTGGGCGTGCAGGTGCATCTTTCTCAGGCGACAAATATAGACGTTGGGCTCTAGGGGTTTTAGGGTGGTAAGCCGCTGGGAGGCTGAGCAGGAGAACGAGACTATACGTAGGCTTTCCCCTAAGTATTTAAACTGCCTCGGCGGAAACGGGTCGACAGAGGGCCTCAAAGGGGGGAAGGGATCTCATTAGACTTGGCGAGCAAGGTTGGTAGCAGATATTCTCGGTGAGCATCACAGGCTCGTGCGAAAGTCCTAGACACCGTAGCTCTGATGCCGATAAAGAAATGCGACGGGGAAGAAGGGGAACCCAACATTATTGAGGCGGCTCTTTGGGTTCGACTGACTCGACCATTCTTGATAAGAGCGCCGAGTCATCCGACCACGGGAAATTTTCCCTGCTCCCTTGGGGGTGTCTGGGCGTGCAGGTGCATCTTTTTCAGGTGCCATGGGTAGACGTTTGGTTCTAGGGTTTGAAAGGGGACGAGGTAACCGACTCTCTCTGACATCTCCTTCCCTCCCAAGATGGAACTTCCAAGGGAAGTGACATCAAACCAATATAGGATAATTACACGGCTAAATTTCCAATAGGAACACTGTCGTGATATGACATTACAGTATATCAATACCATATTATATCTATGGGGGAAGGGAACGATAACTTCAAGGCGAACCGACAAAATGGACGGAACGCTACGAGTTTCGACGGGCGAAACAACTAGATAAGAGTGCAACGAGGTCAGGTATATTATGGGCAATGGCAAAGCTCAAAGTTATTTAAAGAGGCATTTACAAAAATATCATTTTATTTACATAAAAATAATGAGGGAAATGATGGGCAAAAATTACATCAGATGAACGAACGGGGACGAATTGTAGTTATGAATCAGACTATGAAGTTAAAACTTAAGGTGTTACGGGCGGAGACTATTCAAATGGTGGGAATTAACGCAAATGGGTTACTGGAGGGGGAGGGGGGTTGGCTTACAGAAGATTCCGGGTGAGACGTCAGGGTAAGGCTTAACGGATGTCTTCTGCACGTGAGGCGAGGCCGCTCGAAGCTTCTGAGCAGGATGCTAAAGTGATGACGGTTCTCCAAAAAAAGGGGGGGGGGACGGTAACGTCCGTTCCAGGGGAGAGTATTTCGGCCACCACAAAACGAGGGGTAAATGAGAGAAGTCGGAAAATCACTCGGTAGCGATCGTTAAATGGAATTACCTCACTGGCTGGGTCTAATTCCAATACACAAAAATAGTTCAGCTGTCACTTTGCTTTGTTGTTAGCACCTAACTTGGAACTAGGGGAATTTTCTTGGGGTCTGGGCTAGACTTATCAACTCTGTGTCGGTTTCATGGGAAACGAGCAATATATATGTCTGAGGCTCTCCCGGCAGGGGGGGAGGGATTTAGTGGGAAACAGCTCTACTCTCGAATGACCTCGAATCTTCTTGCCAAGGCTATTGTAGCCCGTGTAAAGGTGAATCGTGGTGGACGCGGTTCGAGGCTACTGCTTGTGGAAGGGGGTGGGGAGGGTAGGCTTACCAATTTAAGCCTAACAGAATCTTACCAGCACATGGAACTTCCGTGCTGGAAAAGAAATTCCACGTGGAATTTCCCCCACAAACACAAATACAAAAGGGATGGTACCGGGTACTCTTCCAAAAGTATATGAAAGAAAGGGAACTCGGGAAATGTTCGGTATTCCTATTAGCAAATAATACTAATAGGAATAATAAAATAAGACATACAGGAATAGTTATCAATAGTTGGGGTCAACATCGATTCAAAAACCTTGGGCTTACATACACACATATTGAAAAAAAAGAAAGGTGTAATCGCGTTTGCGATGGGGAAACTTTCGCCCTTGTTACCATACTAGACGAAAACACATCCAATGCCATCGTTACTCGCGTCAGTCCGTAGGCCAAAAGGTTTAAGTCAGTCATGTAAATGGAGGATCGGTGCTGAAGATAGCTTCCCTTTTAGCTGGTCAAAGCTAGCGATCGAAAGATGTGTGAGCTCTTGATGAGCTCACACAGAGGGTCAGCGATGGAGGCGAAGTTTATAATAAAACGTCAGTAGAAGGAGTCGGACCCAAATAATGATCTCAACTACTTCTTTGTAGCAGGCAGTGGCATTTCGACGATTTCCTTGATTTTTAAGCTTGGGGAGCCATGGAATCGTTCCCTATGTACAAACCCAAATAGTGAATAGTGCCAGAGGCGAAGTGGCCCTTGCTGTGGCCACTGGTGAGGTTTTGTTTATGGAGTTGGCACAGGACGGCACGAAGGGCAGCCAGATTGTGGTCCCATTCCTGGGTCGCAACGCAAATGTTGTCGAAGTAAATGGTGACGTGGTGCATCCCATCCAATATTTTCCTCATCATTCGGTGATAATTGTTACACACCGTCACTAACCCACAGGCGCGTCGCCGAAATTGCATCAAGCCCTTGTCGGTGGGGAAGACCGTGGATCTCTTTACCTCTTTCCTCAAAGCAATCTGGTAATAGGCTTTACACTGATCTAATTTTTGTAATGAATTTGGCCTTCTGCGAAAATGTGCGAATTCTGATCGATAAGGGCAATCGGTTCGGCGTCGAACATGGTGACAGAGTCTAACTTCCCGAAGTCGATGCCCATCCAGTAAGAATTTTTCGACTGCTACACTCAGACGAATGGAGAGTAATACTCTGACTCCGGGGAGCTCTATAATCCTCATCTTCAATAGCTTATCTACCTCCTCATGGAGGGACAGGTTACTGAGGAGTGAGCCGAATATTGTGCTCGAACTGGGCAGCACAACTAGTTTTATCTGAGATTACATGGGCGCATTGGCTGAGTAGCGCTTGTAACTGGGCTTTATGGGTGATGGAAGCTGAGACTTTATACTCAATTCAGTCAATGAGGATTTGGAGGTGATCTGGCAAGACGTAAAGAGGATATTTCGTGTTTTGTTCCACGCAGGCGACTTGTACCACGACCAAGGGGTAAAGCAGGTAGGTGAACTCCATGCAGATTTTTCGTCCATTGACACAAGTTGGTTTGCACAAGCGCATCGATGGTACATTTTCAGCATGTCCCCATGGAATAGCTTAGTGCCAGAGGGGGTTTGGATCAAATTGTCGACGAGGCCGCGTCTCTCGATCACTTAGAAGGGGCCCTTCCATTTGCACAAAAGTTTGTTGTTCTCTGTGGAGACTAGTAGACGGACTTCGTTACCTGGTTTAAATTTTCGTTCTCGTGACTTACATTCAGAGTAGGTTTTATATTTAACCAAGTTTGTCTCGGCGTTCTGATGCGTGATCTCTGCACACTTTTCTAGACTCTGCAGCAAATCTAGGACGTAAGCGTAGGAGAATTGAATTTCGTGGCCTAATTTACAATTGGAGAAGAGCTCCTTTAGAATGCTGAGGGGCCCTCTAACATGACGTCAATAGAGAAGCTTAAATATGGCAAAACTCCAAGGTGCAATGTGGAATTTGCCAGTATGGGAAAAGGACTACCCGCAGGAAACGGTGCCATTCTCGCGGTTGTTCGGCGCACAGTATCTTGAGGATGTATTTGAGGGAGCTGTGGAGTTTCTCACAAATCCCGTTACCAGCTGGGTGAAAAGTGGTGGAAAAGGAGTTTTATCATGAGTAGCATGATGACGTACTCTATCAGTTGCAACGTGAATTGGCGGGCACGTTCAGACATCATTCCATTGGGTAATCCAATGCAGGAGAAGATGGAGATTAGTGCTTCCGCGCAGGAGATGCTGTTTTTATTCTTCAACGGCAAGGCCTCGGGGAGCCGCGTGGCAAAATCTACTAAAGTTAGCACATGACTGTGACCTTCACTAAACGGGTTTTTTTTTGGACCGATGAGATCAATTGCGACACGAAAAATTGGCTCTCACATTATTGGTCCTCTCTGCAAAGGTGTGGGCTTAACTCGCTTTCTGACGGCAGTCTTTTGGTACATATCGCAAGACCTGCAAAAGCGCAGGATTTCCCTAATGGGCGCCTGGACAATAAATAATATTTAAATATCTCCTGGGTGGTCTTCGTGTGGCTAAAATGGTCTGAAAATAGGTTGTCATGGGCAGTGAGTGGTTAAAATGTGGCCAACGTGGGAACGCGAAAAACATAACACTTGCGTCTGGGGTTTACCGTTCTCTGAGCAAGCACTGTAAAGTAAGCCGTCTGTAAGTTGGTAGTTGATCACCTTGTCTCTTCGGGTGGATTTTTGCTCTTTTGACTGCGCCTTAGCCCACAGAGTTTGGAGGTAATCGCAGTTCTTATGGTTTCTTCTTAAGTTTTCGGTCATGAACTGCCTCAATTCTGAACAACGTGAGATTTCTGGCGGCGAGGGAATCTTTGAATCTTTTACCACTTGCAAACGGGTAACCACAGGTTGGGCCACTGACCAATGAGGATGGATCAGAATATAATAGAGGCTGCTACTACTTCTGTCAGATATTGAAGTACGCACAATCGATGTAGCATTTAACAATGTGGAAGTGATTGGTGCGCCCCAAGTAATCGTGCACGACGGCGAATTTATTATGGTAGGGGGCTACTGAGAGAAGCAGCTTGTCCGACACCACTATGCAGGTGCACCCGGTATCTCTCAAAAGAGTGGAGACCCGACGGCCATTAATCGTTCCGGATTTGAACTTAAAGCATCCAGGGTTATTCTTATCGAACAAGAAGTTTGCCTGGTGGCCGCCGGGACTTAAGATGCTAGGGGAAGGAGAAGATTCCGATAGTGTTGACGGAGGCGCAGACGTGGTACAGATCTGGTGCAAATGGTGAGAAGAGTTATTCCTGAACTGAGAGTTCTGGGGGAAGTTCGCTTTCATGTGGCCCTCCACACCACAGGAATAAACAAATGATGGGACTCCTTGGAAAAGAAGACGTAGGGCGGCCTAAGGAGAACGGTTTTACATCCCAGTGTTAAGATGAAAAGAATGTTTACGGCTTTGAAAGCCCAGTTACCTTCCCTAACTTGCTTCCATTTTGCAGGTTGAATTTACCTTTGTTTGGCTTAGGTTTTGGGGAAGGGGGTTGGGAATTTTCTTCGCTTCTTTCTGATAAATGTTGTGGCTTGCTGAATAAATGTCGGCCTTTTTGTACACTCCTTGAATGTGAGGCACCACCGGTCTTTTACGAAAGATCTGATTTTAGCCGGAAGTGCAGCCAACAACTTGTCTCTCAGGAAGAAGTCAACGAGGGTGTCTTAGTCATGCGGGAGTTTAGAAGCATCGAGCCAAAAGTTGAGGTGACGCTGGAAGGTGTCCCCAAACTGACGGTATGTTTGGCCTGGCTGAATGTGGGTATGTCTGAATTTGGATCGGTAAAAGTCTGTGGGCATGTTATATGTTGCCAGTAACTCCGATTTTAAGGTCAAAGAATCAATTGTTGCCCCCGAGGGGAGGAATATGAATATATTAAGGCGTTGGAAATTTAGCAAGGGCAAAAATTGAGCCATTCCATCTGCCTCGATGTCGCAATCGTTGATTTCAAAGATTTTTTCGAAGTGGATTAAGAAGGCTCCGAAATTCTCGCCTTCCTTGAAAACCGGAAGCTTAACAGACGCGGTAGTGAAACCTCTGACCTCGAGCTGAGGAAAAGCGGATTGAAGATAGATTCTTTCCTCTCTTTCTCTTCTTTTTTCTCGTTCTTAACGTTTTTTCTTTCTCTTCTTTCTTCTCGTTCTTTTCTCTCGTTTTTTTTATTCTCGTTCCTTCTCTTCTCTTTCTCTTTTTTCTTCTTGTTCCTTCTTTTCTGTTTCTCTTTGTCTTCTCACTTCTCTTTCGGTCCTTTTCTCTTCTTGGGTATAAGCTAGTAGGTACTTTTCCCTGGATCCAAGCGACTCTCCTTGCACCTTAAACGTGTATAATGAGGACATTTTATCGCGTTAACCAACTTTCAGGAAAAGCACCACCAAAAAAGAGGGAAATTATTTAGACGCACAGTGGGAGTGCTGGTAAGCTTTGGTGGACCTACGATTTTTCACTTAAAATAAAAACAAACACAGCGATAATTATATAGCACGGCACTAATTCTTAATTATACTCGAAATATTCGCTCCGGAATTTAGCGAGAGCCTGTGTTGCCCAATATGCAACTAAGAAAACGACAAACTCGATACAAAAAATACATAAATAAGATTAACTCCGTTACAATACGGCAAAAGTTTTATGAGCCCTGAAAAGGGTTAAAATTTCACAGGGGGCACAAAATTCAATACAAAATACGCACACAAAAGGGAAAATAGGAAATCGGTGAGGTCTTTTCTAGAGTTTATAAAACCAGAACCTTCAATACACAAGAATAATACCCTTTAGAATCTGTTGCAGGTCTAAAAGAAATTAGATCAAATACTGCGGGCGACCCCGCACCTGACACCAGAATTATATAATGTTTCTCGTAAAGTCGAACTTCGATGCTAACCGAGGATTGACTCTGCGATGACGGGGAAGGGAGCACGCCAGAAATTGGGGAACCGGAAGAAATGCGGGTTAATTAATTAAAATTGGGAGGAGATACAATTGACTCAACGAGGATTGCTTCCAGGGAAAGGGGGAGAGTACTAATAACGGGGAGACTCACGTAAAGCCTAATTGACTTGAGGCTACGGAGACAACGAGGAAACGGGGCGCTTCAAAGTTCTACTTGAAAAATTCCTTCTTTAATTTCACTGAGAAATAAACGAGGAACTACTCCAGACGAGAACGAAGTCGATACCCGAGTGATAGATACCTGTCCGTGTCTATCGTGTGTCAGGCGGAAACTCTGGCCTTAGTTACGAGCGAGGCCGGGTTGACAGGAGACGCATCGCTACGTAGCTGGAAGGCGTTAGGAGGCAGAGCAGGGCGTACGAGACTGTACGTGGACTTTTTGCGAAGTATTTATATTGCCTCGGGGGAAATGGGTCGCTAGAGGCCCCCAAAAGCGGGACAGGGATCTCATTAGACTTGGCGCACCAGGGTGGAGGGGGTATTCTCGGCGACATCACAGGCTCCCGCAAAACTCCTTAACATTGTAGGTCTTGCGACGATCAGGAAATGCAACACAGGGAAAATTTTTTTTTTTTTTTCAAGGGGCTATCTGGCGACTGCCCACTTGAGCATAAGTCGCCGCAAACAAACAGCCCAGTTCTAGGCTACTTTAAAAATTTTTTTTAACAGAAACAACAATAAAAAGGGGATAACAATCAGGGAGCAAGCTCCGGCGTCAGGGAGAGGTCCCCCTCCCCCCGGCGTAGGAGCCTGCGACCTACAAAAAACAAAACAAAAACAAACAACAATAACAAAAAACAACAACAAGTTAAATACAAGGGAGAAGGCCGACCTCCCCCCAAAAGTCGACAAGTCCACAAGTCAATGTGCACGAATCTGTCCCGAGTACAAGGGACAGGCGGTAGCGACCCTCCCATTCCGGTACCGGGACAGGTATCGTGCGCGAAGATCACCCAGACTGGGACATTTGACAAGAATGTGCCGAACAGTCTGGGGGACGACGCAGTTGTTGCAATAGGGCGCAGGCGAGCGCTCCATCAAATAGCGATGCGTCACACGAGTGTGTCCGATTCGGAGATGACAGAAAGCAACCTGAAGCCACCGCGGCATTGAGGGATAGGTCTATGGGAACAGTCACGGCGCAATAGCACGCAACTTTAAGTTCCCTTCGACCGTCTCCCATCTTCTTTGCCAAGCAGTCCGAAGAGCTGCCCGTATTCCTGCCATGTAGTCGGTGTGAGGAAGAGCGAAACGCTGGTCCGGTCGCAGAGTCCACGCGGCCTCTTTAGCACCCTCATCGGCGCGCTCATTCCCCGCAATTCCTACATGTCCAGGAACCCAGCAGAAGATAATCTCGACATCTGCCCGGCTCGCTAAAACCGTGGCGTCACAAATATCGCGAACCAGGGGGTGCGGAGATTCCAATGCCCCGAGAGCACTCAAAGCGCTTTGTGAGTCGCTATAGATCACAATCTGGTCTCTGAATCTGGCACGTCGCGTAATCTCCTGTCCTGAGTGGTGTATTGTCACCAGCTCAGCCGTGAAGACAGACCCAGCGCCTGGTAGAGCCCCGCTGACTTCAAACAGAGGGGATACGGCGTGGAAGCCGACCCCCTCTTGGGACTTGGAGCCATCCGTATACACTGGCACGGTTCCAGCGTGACACGATGTGTGCTCCAAAAAGGTCGAACGCAATACTCTCGGTGCAGTACAAGCTTTGGGAGCAGAGGCGTGGCGACAAATAGCCAAATGTGGTACCCTCCAGGGTGGCGTCCTGGGCAGAACCAGGGGCACCACCGGCCCGAGAGCTATATCTACCTCTCGAAGGAGTTTCCTGGCCCTAAACCCAAATGGCTTAGGGTATGACTGGCGTCTCTCGCTGGCATAGGCACCATCGAGATCAGCTGCGGATGCAGTGAGAGCTGTTGGCGACTGAGGGAGGCGTCGGGCTCGGGCGTACAGGCGAGTGATGCACTGCACGCGGTGCAGAGCGAGTGGCATCTCCCCAGCATCGACCAACAGGCTCTCAATGGCGAAAGTGCGGAAGGCTCCGGTCGCAAGGCGAAGGCCGGTGTGGTGGATCGAATCAAACCTTGCGCAATAAACGCTAGGCTGCGGACGCATAAAACTTGCATCCGTAGTCGAGCTTCGAGCGAACAAAGGATCGATAAAAAAGTAGGGCAGTAGCCCTATCAGCGCCCCAAGCGCTGAACGTTACGGAACGGAGAATGTCCATGGCGCGGGTACAAGAGACCCTGAGGCTGTGAATATGAGCCTCCCAGGTAAGGCGTCGGTCGAATACAAGACCAAGGAAACGGTGCGACTCAACCACTTTCAGGCGCACCCCATTAAGAAACCAATCTGGGTCGGGGTGAAGCCGTGGATGGCGGCAGAAGTGCACCACCTTAGTCTTGGCAAAAGAAAAACGAAACTTGTGCGCTTCGGCATAGCGAGAGACGCGGTTCAATGCCTGTTGGAGTCGACGCTCCAGAGTTGGCATCTGGGCCGTGCCAAAAGAGATCGAAAGGTCGTCCACGTAGAGCGTAGTTAGAACATCTTCCGGCAGCACCGAGGTGATGCCTTTGATGCTCAGGGCAAAGAGTGTGACACTGAGGACACTTCCCTGAGGGACACCCTCTTCCTCCTCCTTTGGGCCGGAGAGGGCTCCCCCAACCCGTACGCGGAATCGACGATCTCGCAAAAATTCAGATATAAACATTGGGAGGCGTCCCCTCGCCCCCATCGTGTGTTGAGTCTCCATGATACCGTATCGCCATGCGGTGTCATAGGCCTTCTCCAAAACGAAAAACACCGTGGCGTAGTGCTGTCTACGAAGGAAAGCATCGCAGACGGCATTTTCCAGTCGGTGCAGAGCATCCGACGTGGAGTAGAACTTGTGGTAGCCGCACTGTGCGGAAGACAGATGTCCTCCGCTGTCCATGCCTCGCTCACCCAGGTGTCGAAGCATGGCGTTCGGGCCTTCTTCAAGACCATGGGCGGTATCCGCGCACCACGCGAGAGCGAAACGCAACTCACTCACAGTAAACCTGTTGTTGAAGGGTTCTCCGCCTCTGGAGGTAAAGTCCAACCGGTGGCCTTCCGCGACATCACGACGTGCATTGAATGCTGGCGGAGCAGCATCACGGCTAGAGAATGCGGAGAAAGCGGTCACTAAGGATTCCGCCAGGGACGCGGGGTTCGAGATTGCGGTCCCATTCTGTTAGAGAACGGGAGGGGGGTACTGCGAGAACCTGTTCTGAATCCTTTTGACTCGCCTCCACACCTCAGCTGAAGGAATCTTCCCGTTAAGTGAAGACACGTATGCCCGCCAGGAAGAGCGACGGGCGTGCTTTGAAATTTACCGGAACTTAGCCCTAGCCCGACGAAATTCAGCGACTTTAAAATCGTTCGGGTGGCGCTTATAGCGTATGTAGGCATAACGCTTCTGTTTGAGGGCCGTCTCACACTCGGCCAACCCACATGGGAGTGGTTGGCGTGCAAAACGGCCAGACTTCCTAGGAATAGTAGTCAGGCCCACGGCGATAAGGTTGCAGGAGAAGAACTCAACGGCCTCATCTACCGACCTAAACTCCTCGACTGAGATAGAGAATTCTGTCATTTCCTGAAATGCAGGCCACCGCGCCCACGCCAAGCACCACCGAGGTAGTCTCTCAGGCGGCAGTTGCCCTGAAAACGATATTTGAATGGAAAAGTGATCACTACCATGGAGGTCATCGACCACCCCTCAATCAAAATCAGGCTGTGCATCCGAAGAGCACAAAGATAGGTCAAGGCAAAAAAATGAAGCGGTTCTCGGACAGTGATGCGTAAACTCATCCACGTTTAGGACACCCATCTCAGGCTCTTCGATCAGATCAGCAAGGACTTGTCCCCTGGGATTTATGGAGTAATCTCCCCAGAGAGGATGCCTGCCGTTCAGATCTCCAAGAACGAGATAGGGCCTCGGCAGCCGTGCTGCGACGCGGCGGAATTCCCCCGCATCGAAGTCAGCTGACGGTGGAATGTACGCAGAAATAATAGTATACCTCCTATCTAGGTGGAGCTGCACAGCCACTGCCTGAAAGAAGGTATCTAAAGAGAAAGGAAGAACGGAGACATCATGCCGGGTGTAAACCGCGCATCTTCCAGCCAGGTTATCCCGCAGTAGTGGGGTCGCAAGACCCTTATACCCCGGAAGGGCAGGCAGGCGGCACGCGCCTAACATGGTCTTCTGCAAAAATATAGCTAACAGGGAACGGGACGAGATGAGCCTCCGCAGCTCCTCCCAGTTGGCCCGGAGTCCACGGCAATTCCATTGAAGGAATATGCCCTCCAAGCCTAGCTTGAAGGAGACGCGGCGGTCCTCTTCGAACTGAAGACCCTCAAGGGAATGGCCGTACGCTGCCCGGGGGCAGAACCCCGGGTGCTGTTGGCCGGACAAAGCGCTAAGGGCGCGGTCGCCTTTAAGGACTTATTGGAAGAGGTTGGGCTCGCTATGCAAGTCTTTTCCTCCCTCCGCCTCGAAACCTTAGGCGGGCGTTGCGGCTTCGGAGGCGGGGGGCCCTCTTTTCGAGGAACCACCGTCTCCGAGCCACTTGATCGACCTCGGGGCGTGGGCGAAGGAGCCGAAGCTTCTCTGTTGCTGTCCTCCTTTTGGGGGACAGCTTTAGGAACCCCCGAAGATGGCCTCGCGACCATCTTCAAGGGTGTTGCCTCCTGTGAGTCTAACGACTTGGTGGAGGCGCGTGGCCGTTTTGCCTTACGGCAAACGGTCACGCTGGGGGAAGAGGGGGGAGCCCTGGTTGTAGCCGGGGCTGGGTATGAACCCTTTTTGCCGCTAGCTTCACCAGGGAAGCGCCCAGGTTGGCTAGAGCCCGCAGAATGAGCTCCGAATGGGCGCGAAAACAACCGTGCTTATTGGCCTGGAGGGGCCAGGAGCAGAGGGTGCCTTTCTAATTATTGAGGCATATGACGTCCCAGGCAGAGCCGGGCGCACCAGGACCAAGTCCTTAGCCTCGCGAAATGAGAGTCGATCCTGGGCCTGAACGGCCAGGATTTCTTTCTTAATGAGATATGCACCACATTGCTTCGAAGAAGCGGGGTGCGGCTCTCCGCAATTGACACACTTGGCCACACACGATTTGGACTTATCGTGTTCGACCTTGGAGCAATTTACACAGACTTCGGGTGACCCCGACTTTGCACGTCTACATGAGCGATTCGTATGGCCGAAGCAGTGACAGTAATAGCACTGCCGCGGAAGTGGCACGAATGCCTTCACGCGATAGCAGTACCAACCGGCACGCACCGACTCAAAGAGCTTGTCACAGTCGAACGTGACGAAGAGTGTAGGGGTGGGTCTCGAGACCCCTCCCTGTTTTCTCATCACACGTTCGACCTTGCCCGCCCCATGGTCGGCCAGCTCTAGAGTGATGTCCTCAATGGAGTAGTCAACGAGTTTCCTCGCATAAACTACTCCTTTCACAAAGTTTATGGTAGAGTGCGGCGTCACACTCACCGGGGTGCCATGAAGTGTCCGAAGAGCACTGATCTTGGCCGCCTCGGCGGGATTCTCCGCATTCGCCAGAAAGCTCCTGTCCGATAAACAGGTCACCTTCGGCTCTCTATCAATTGCACTAGCTAATCGTTTCATCTGATGGATCATGTTGCCCTTGGACAACATGGTGCCATCAGTAGAGCGAATAACGAGGAAGCGTTTGAATGAAGAGTGCCGATGTCATCAAGGCTCCGCCCTCTGCTCTTTTAGTCTTAGTCATAGGGTCCGCAACCGGAGGGGCAGAGGGGCCAGATGTGCCGGTCTTGGCTTGGTCGCTTGCCAAATTGGCAGCAGACCCATCCGTCCCCACAGCCCCCACGGACGAAAAGGAGCTCCGAGTCTTCTTAGTCTCTTTCGTCCTTTTAGTCCTTTTCTTTTTTGGAGAGGAGGGTGGGGAATAAACCTGCTTCTCGCATCCGCCGGTAGAAGCCCCTAAGCCAGATGGACCGGCCTCAGTTAGGTCCTTGTCCGAAATGGAGAAGGTCCTGGTGGTCGCAGGGGTATCATCCGGAGGAGATTCCTCCCCTCTCTGTACTGCCTCAGAATCCCCAGCGGTTTGAGGAGGAGCGGATTCAGGTTCAGTGCTTGGCGCCGAGCTCGGATTCCCCCCCATGGAAAGCTCTACCGTCTGAGGCTGGGTTTCCTCAAGGACCATGTCTATCACAGGAGGGTCCTCCAGTTGGCCATTCCCTCCCAGGACATCGCAGGTCCCCTTGGCACCGTCACCAGTCTTTTGTGGGGAGGCACAGGCCTTGACCCCAGCAAGGTTCAAGATTCTTGCCAGCAGGTATTTTGAGGGAAGCGACCGAAGGGTCCTTGCTTCCCTCTCCCCCTTAAGGGGGTTCGCCCTACCAAGCCGCTTCGATGGGAAGTTGCTGGCTAAGGGCTGCCTGCTGGCTTTCTTGGCAGTCCCCTTGTAAAGAAAAGAGGGGACTGCCGCTTGAAAAAGGGAGATGCCCGAAAGCACCTCCAGAGAAGGGGGTGAGGGTGAGTCCCCTACAGCCGTAAGCGAAGGAGAGGAGTAAGACTTCTCTCCGGTTGAAGAGATATGGAGGGTCCCCTGCGAGAGCACAGGGAAGGGAACCTCCATTTTTTCTGTGGAACTGCCCGAGAGCGGCTCCGTCGTTTCTACAGGGGAGAGTTAAAGGGTTTTTTGGTTTGAACTCATCATTGGGCATGGTGCCTCTCTTTTTATTACGGGATGCAACCGCTCATCACCTCTCGCAGTTGCCCGCACTGCACGAGGTGCTTACAGGCCTGGCAGAGCCAGGCGCCGCCATTTCGGACCACCTCTCCCGCCTGGTGGCCTGGCAGTCCATCGGCATGGCGGCTCCACCTTAGACGCGGCGTAAAAATGGATAGAATGTGAAGAGGAGAGGAAAAGGGATGTGAGGAAGGTATGGGTGGGGAAGAAGCAGGTTGTTAAAAAAACCCATCCCGAACCAGAGCTCAGGGGTCAGGGAACATTGTCCCCTCCCCCCTCAGCCCCAATCCGGGACGGTTGGCCTGAGAAGAAGGTCAGCATCTACCCTGGGAAATTTGAGGCTGACCATTGAAAGTTGTGGGAGAGGTTGTATGAAAAGCGACGAAGTAGCCAATAAAACCATCAACATATCACAATTTGACACGTGGTTCAAGGAAGACAAATTTGCAACCAACAAATATTCATAACATTGAAAAGAATAATTTCCCATCACACATTGTATCTGCGATACTCGGAATTTGTAGAAACAATACTGGATAGTGGGTCAATCTACGACCCCATTTGAATTAAGCCTCCGTAGCCATACTTCACCCATCCCCCATCTGATACATTTATTTTTAAACAAGATTGTATGCAAAACTAAGCATATCGATACCTTATTTTATAACTCATCCAATTTATATCCCGAATTCTTTTCTGGCTCTATAGGTAAATGGTATTTGCTATTCATGGAAAAGAATGAATGAAATGGATTATTTACTCAGGAATTTTCAAGGAATTAATACTGAGCTCATTATAGGAACGAACTTAACCCTTTGATATCTACAGTGGAGAGTTTAAGGTTTACCATTAATAAAATAAAAAGAGACAGAAATCTATTCCTTTAATTAGGAAACTTTTTCTGTTTTCTCACAAAAGGCTACAGAGGTTTCAAAGAGCCAATAAAAAAAGATAGTTTTCTCCAAAGGGCAAAGCATCGCCCCCTCCAATCGAAAAATGACTTGACGATTAATTAACTTGCAGCCATCTTTATAAACACATGCCAGTTAAAATTCAATACTAGTTTAATTACTTAGTATTTTAAATTAATTATAGGATACAAAGTACTTTATTTATATTAATTTAGACAGTCAGTGTTTTGTTAATCAACATAAAGGGTAGAAATGCAAAGTACTCCCCATGCAAATTGTAAATAGGAAAATCATCTTACTCGATGAAGTTCAATACTACCTCAATTACTTAGTATTTTACATTAATTATAGGATACAAAGTACTTTATTGATATTAATTCAGACAGTCAGTGTTTTGTTCGTCAATTTAAAAGAGTATAAATGCAAAGTACTCTCCATAGAAATTGTAAATAAAAAAGCATCTTACTTGATGATTGAAACACGCTTGAAAAGCGTAGAAAAAAAAAGTTGATTCATGAGTGAGAGTATAGAGTAACCTAAAACCTAGAAAATAATGCAGAGAAATGACCTTGGAGGCGAACATAATAATTGGTTTTATAAGAAGGTCACCTGAGTATAAATCGAAAGAAGTAATACTTAATCTCTACAAAACTTTAGTCCGGACTCTTCTGGAACACTGTTTTTAAGCCTGGGTGCCCTTACTAACAAATAGATAAGCTGGAACAGGGGTTCCCAACCAGGGTGACATTCCCCCCACCCCCCCTAATGGGAGCATTTTATGTTTAATCGGGGAAATTTGGACCACAGATTGGTAGACTCTAACTCTTGGAATATTGATATTTGTATTTGATATTTTTCTTTATTAAATTACAATAACCTGGCATTATATTATTTTAGTGAATTACAATACCTTCAAATTCTCTTTAACGATTTATTTATTGCAGTATGCTTCGGTTTGGTCTGTTAATTAATTAACACTACTTTACTTTTATTCAAGTCTTAAAATCCATCAGCATTTTCAATTGCTATTAAATTTGTAAAACTCCACTATAAAAATAACCCATTTAAATGTATACGTAGAATATGAAAATAAAATAAAGGATTTTCAGTATTTATTATATGCATATTATTTGGAATGCACCTTTGGACGCAGACAATCTTGTACTGGGAAGAAGGACATTCTGAAATATAAGGAAAGGAGCAAACAAAGTTGAGAACCACTGAGCTAGAACGATGTAACCAGATTTGGAATGACTGTGGGAACTAAATTTCTTCCCATTAACACAACGTAGTCTAAGAGGTATAATTTAAAGATTAAAAATCGTCAAAGAAATAGTTAATCGAGAGATCTAATTACACAAGAGGAAACCGTTGTTAAATTTTAAATAAACTGTTTAACTCGTACAAGTCGAAAGAAATATTCTTCAACCGAATAGTCAATTTATTTAATGGTCACCCCGTACCTCATTACCCCTATTCTAGTTGATTCGTTTAAACACAAAGTTGGCTAACACTTTGCATTCTTCCAGCAGATATTTCAATGATCAGGGCGGTGAAGTCCAGTAAACATAGCTTAGTTAGTGTTTGCATGCAACTTCGTAAAGATCCAATGGTCTGTTATCGAATATATTTTCGTTCGTATTCCTTTGTATTTCTCCAAACATAATTTTTTTCAAGTGTCTGTATCTTGAGTGTCTTGTAAATAATTACTATATCGGTATGGCGGATGGTGAAAGTAAATATGTGGATTATCACTCGAAAATCTTTAATTTCGACGATCACTCATCTTCTTAAATATAGAGCCCAGTTGGGATCTAAAACCAAAATTGATATATAAGCTGAAAATCAAGTTTTATTCAAAGATTAAAGAATTAAAAGATTTAAGTTAAAAGATTCATAAACTTAATTTATGCCAGTTGAAGGTGATGTCATGCAGGAACTTTCTGTCGTTGAAGAATATAATGTGAACGTAACTGAAGTTCATAATTTAGGAAAAGTAATGGCCCCACTCTCAAGGGCAAAGCGACACAACGAGCAAGATTTATAATGTCCCATTGCGCCTCTTCTCCTTTTTAATATTATTAAAGGGGAAGATCTTATTATTTTTTGTCAGAAATTCGAGAAATCAATAAATATTATTAATTTCAGCGTTAGTTTCCCCACTCACAATTACACATAACCTTTTTAAAAAATTTACTGAAATTAAGGTATCTTGTCAAGAGTTTCGGTTTCGGTTTGTATGGATCAGCAAAGTACGAACCCTGATTATAATACTTTGCCTGGACAAGTCTACACGAAGATATCAAAGGCAGTTGTTCTTAATCGATATAACTAACATGAATATTCACAGTCATAAAGAAATAACGGAAACTTACTTTTTCAGCCGGCAAGTTTTATTCAAGCTTAAATATTAAATTAAATGGGATAAACCTAGCTCATTTTATTCTGGTAAACAAACTGACTTAGATAAAAACATAATTCTGTCAGAGATAAGCAAGGCAAACAATCTCATTTTACGCCTCCTGATTATAGTTAGTTTTTTCGGCGGATGGAAATGCGTCCTCTCTTCTACTTTATAATTAACCGAAATAAGAAACCTATTTTTTCATGATAATAAAATTAGAACAAATAGACAGATATATATGCTGTGGGCAAACATGTTCTTTCCAGATTTACCGATACATCAAAAATATTTGTCTCAGATAAAAAAAACCCTGTTAGCAATACAATTAAGGGCACAAACGGGAATTTTAGAAACGAGCGAATTGGAGCGGCTTGTTATACAAAAACACTCCAATTATGTAATATGTATATTTATTTAGAACTTCAGGTAGAAATTATTCTTGGTTGCTCAAGTCAAGTGGCTGTGGCTCGCGTGAATGGCGAGCTTTGATGTTAGCCGTGGAGCATATGAGTGATTTGAGCGAATGGTGAGGCGATGACAACCAAATATGAATCGCATTTCTTACCAGTTCAACTAATAGGCCCGATGGCGTGAGGTTGCAAGGTGTCGGCATCATGTATTTGGCAGCGATCGCTGGCTGTGCTAGAACCCAGGGTTAAGATTGGAGATAGAACAACATTCAATGAAAATTAGAATACTCTATTCTGTGCATATTTATTCCCAAACTAGTGTTGAATCGCTCAGAGCATAATTAGCTACCACAACATATGCAATTCACACAATACTTCAGATGCTAATCGAGTCAGGAATGGAATTAATTTTTTGTGGTGAACACATGGGCGCTAATTTATGGGTCGTCAAAAATGTGCACCTTCTAATTCGGAGGTAGCATTCATGATGAAACTGCACCCAATTCTTACCTTCGAGGTTTTAGTGCCTTCACGAATTTACTGAGTGAAATGGAGGCATTTAATGGATTTGAAAGTGTGTACGGAAGACGAATATACCACCCGTAAAAACTCCCTGTTGGCGATGTACCAAAGCCTACCTAAGTTTGATAATGGTGGGCAATAAACGAAGATAGTAATTTATTTTAACAGTGATCAGTTAGAAAACCTGCAAACAGTGAACGTTTAAGCGTAGGATGGAAAGACTCGAGTACACTATTTTATTCTGATTTCAAACAGTTCTGATGCCAAGAGTTCTAAAGAAATCAGAGAATAGGGAGAACGAAAGTTAGTCCCATCGTCGCATATTACCGTCTTCAGCACTCCGAACTGTTTAGACAACCAAGGTGATGTTAGGCTTGGAACAGATGAGAGAAATGCAGTGTAATGTAATAATAATAATAAATAGTTTTTTCCATGAAAGTTACAAAAAAATTATTATATCTTTGAACATAGCGACTTGGTTAACAAAATTCAAATTTTATACTAATAATATTTGTACATAATTATAATTAACACTAAAATTTTCAACAAAATAAAGTTTATACAAATATCGTATTGTGCATGAATTCTAGGATGCAATGTTCAAAGGAGGGCAATGGAGTTTGGTAACAGGGGTGGTAAGAATTAACTGTGTGAACCGAAAGGAAGGAGTGCCATAAATAAGGGTACCAAACACTCGCTCCTTGGGAGCAGGTGCTTATAGTTAATCAATGAGAAAAGAGTGTTGCAGTAATTCGACCCCCAAGATGTGGGTGACCGATGTACGTAAATAAGATCAGGCAAAAAGAAACCATCTGGGAAAGAGTGAGTTCGAAAAAGATTTCTTAACATAGACCGGAATAGCCTGGGCTAAGATATTTTGGAGCGAGGAGACGATCGGAGGTAGACGTCTGTTCTGAGGCGAAGCCGAAGAATGATGATGGCAGAGACGCTCTCAACGTGGTAGTATAGTCGCGTATTTGGTTCCTTGATGAGGGGGCAGGGGTTTGTGCCCCGCATCGCCCCCACGGTAAGTACATGAAAAGGCTGATATAGTGCTCCGGAGGAAGGTGTTCCTTAGATGGAGCTGGTACTGCGGTCGAATTGCGCCTTAGATCGGGTGTAGAAAGGAAAATGACAACCCTGACGAGATGAGGCTAGGTATTGTATTTTTTCGTGATATAGTGTTGTCATTTGTAGTCGATTTGTCGAAGTTGACTAAGGAAATTAGGGTGGTCAAATTTCTTTGTGTCCGAATGGGACAGAATGGTGAGACTATTAGAAGGCTAAACTTGGGCATCTTCGGGCACCAAAGTGGGATGGCCAATGGACGTAGTCTTATAGCTATGGGTATTCGGACGTTATATGCCCCTTTTATGTAAAGTGCGAAAAGGGGAGCTCTTCTCGTGTAGCAGGGTGGGTTAAGTGATCAAACGAGCTTCCTTAGGATAAAGGAAAATATTCAGCTGGATTCTTTATTTCGTCGTAAATTGCGGGAACACGTCTTGAAAAGGCGACCGGTTAGGTGAACTTCTTCCTGCTTAAACCACAAAATACCGCTATAAAAATAGTTATTTCATCTAATCATAATTATACAAAATTCAACCAATCAGGATTAAGTAGATTTTAATGATGACAATCTTATGTTGAATTTATTCATTCAGCTTTAAAATAAATTGTATGCTTTACACAAAAGCGCTGCAAAAAATGACCAATCAGTATCAAATAGATTTTCGGAACAATATACATTCAAACACAGACGAACATAAGAGGCGCTGAAATTGGATGCTAAAAGTGTGAAAAAGGAAGTAAGAATGATGAGTAAATGCATGACGATGGTTCGGAATCCACGTTAATCAGCGGATCCCCCTTGTCTTTCAGGCAAGAGTATTGCACTCTTTCCACCTTTTACTACTAAGGTTACTCAATATACCTCCTCACCAATCTGTCCTCTTTTAACCGAAAATACATATTTTCAACTCCCTTTTTACAAAATAGCTAAACCTAAATTCATGCTGTATTTTGAAAATATGGCACGCAAGGTTAAGGATCTACCTCTTAAAGGAAACTTTACTGACTTTTGTTCTGAGTTATCTTCTCTCTCCAGCGAATTTTATTATAAAATACATTCATCTAGAAGTTCGAATTTCATAATTAAACCTAAAGATAGAAAGGTATTACGGACACTTCCGGGCAGTAAGGATATAATAGTTACTAAACCTGATAAGGCGAAGGGTGTAGTGATCCTTGATAGGGAGGACTATGTACAAAAAGCCCATAGTATATTGAATGACAGAACAAAATTTGAACCTATCAATGATTTACCTAAAACTATTCTTCTACGATTCGAAGATAAAGTTAATCGTTTCTTAACACAACTTAAGCAGGCTTCAATTATTCCTAAAGATACTTATAATGAATTATTTGTATCTTCCAGTTATTTAGCATCCATGTATTTTCAACCTAAAATTCACAAAGAAGGAGTCCCTTTGAGACCCATACTTGCCTCTTATTCATTACCATCATACAAACTGGCCAAATATCTTGTTAAAATTCTTTCACCTTTATCTAAAAATCAGTTCTCCATACAAAACTCCTATAAGTTTAAAGAGGAATTACTCAGCAAAGTTAACGATGGATATATTGTGAGTTATGATGTTGAATCTTTATTTACTAACATTCCCCTAAACTATACAATCAGTTTAATATTAAATAAGGTATTCCATTCCCAAAATACTTTTCATGGATTTTCACGAAGCCAATTAAAAAAAAGCGCTGGAATTAAATCTTTCTGAATCTTGGTTCACGTTTAATAATAAAGTTTACTGCCAGATCGATGGTGTTGCAATGGGTTCTCCAATGGGACCACTTGCAGCTGATTTTTTTATGACACATCTCGAAGATCAAATGTTTTCCACTAATTTAGATTACAAACCCTCCTTCTACCACTGTTTTGTTGATGATTCCTTGGCAGTTTTTAATAATCCTGCACATAGCCAACTTTTTTAAAAAATTTTGAACACTTTACACCCTAACATCAAATTCACCATGGAAGTGGAGTCAAATGATAAGATGCCCTTTCTTGACCTTTTAATCAACCGAGATAATGACCAACGAAAAATTCAAACAACCATTTACAGAAAAAAACATTCACACGACTAGGTTTGAACTACTTTAGTTTTTGTGATTTCGGATATAAAATATCCACAGTAAAAACTTTAATACATAGAAGTTTCTCGCTATCATCCACTTACCAATCAATCCATAATGAATTTATTTTTCTTAGGAAGTATTTTATAAATAATTTATTTCCTACTGACCTATATGATAGAGTTTTAAAAAAGCTATTTGATAATCTCATTGACCCCCCTCAACCCTGCATAAAAGTTCCTAAAATGCCCATATATTTACTAATTTCAGAGATGGGTTTTTTGAACGATACTTTGAAAAGAAAAATCTTATTTATTTTTAAAAGATATTTTCCCCAAATCAACCCCCAAATAGTTTTTATAAACAAACTATCGATAGGAAGTTTCTTTAACAGTAAAGATCCTATCTCTTTGGAGTTCCGCAGTGATAATGTCTATTTATTTAAATGTCCCAGTTGTACTGGAGCCTCTTACATTGGTAGCACTGTTAGGTCTCTTGGAGCTAGGTTCTCTGCTCATATAGGGATTAGTTAGCGCACAAGCAAAATATTAAATATAAAGGAAAAGTCATCTATTAGGCAACACACCATAAGCTGTAAAACTGACATTTCTATTTTGAATTTTTAAGTATTAGCCTTGAACAACAACAAACATTGCCTAAGAACCCTCGAATCTTTATATATCAAACACTACAAACCTACACTCAATGATGATTTAAGTGCAATATCATTATTAATTAACTAATTTTAACTACAGTTTGTTAGTTGGTTTGCCTTTTAATAAACCAAGCGTCAATGTAACTTATATATACTAGCCCCTTTGTTAAACCTATTATTCACTCTCTAGGATGGATCCGCTTTAGTAAGTACCCAAATTTTCCGTTTTTATATTAAATGTTTTTAACTCTTACAGTCTTTACAAAATTAAAAAAAAAAAGTTTAAATTTATTATCTTTAAATAATGCAGGGTCAATTTCTATTAGTTTGTAATTAATTTCTGCAATAATCCTTAAATTTATGAACTAATTTTTGAGTCAGTCTTAAAGCAAATTTAACTGTTGCCAAGTCATATTTAATTTAACTTGTAGTACTTTCTACTGATATTCTGTAATTGGTCACCTGTAAAATAATTGTTGGCCTTTTTCCAGTTTTCTTCATACATATTAACTTTGTAAACTTATTCTAGCCTGAAGATGAAAACTTGTAGTTTTCGAAACGTAGTGAAAAATTAAACGATGCTACATCCGTTTCTCGTGCCTCTGGGATTTATCCTCAATATTATATATATATATATATATATATATATATATATATATATATATATATATATATATATATATATTATAAATTTGGTGTTAAGTGTTTTGGGGGTTTCTATGAACCCGTGTCATTTTAATTTTGACATTAGAAGTTCCCTTGTTATTCACGTATATCCCTTTTATTTTAATTTTTGTATTTTCCTGGCAGAAGGCAAGTTCTGTTAATTGAAAAGCAGTGGAACGTTAATCTATGTAGATTTTGTGTCAGACCCCAGGTAATTAATTTTTTTTTACTGTCTTTGAATTTTGGAGACTCTCCTGGTTATTAATCCAAAAGAGTTAAGGTCTTTGTTGTCCTAATTCCGGTAGGAACATTTTATTTTTTTTCTGCTTAGAGAGAGCAGAGTTAGGTAGCTGTATTATTATTATTTTTTTAACAAGGCCTTCACGAATATTCAAGTATTCGTTTCGCGTGGGTAGTGTCCTAGATCGTTCGCGTATCAGTGTTTCCTCAGTTAACTGCGTAACAATGTGCTCCTTCGAAAACTTTAGAGTCAGGGTGAAATGCTAGGTCTTTTGAGCTAAACTACGTACAGGAAGAATAGAGGAACGAACGAGCAGAGAGAAGGGAAATGGAAATGGAGAAGAACAAGATGGAGATGGAGGGGAACAAACTGAAGATGGAGATGGAGGAGAACAAACTGAAGATGGAGATGGAGGACAACAAACTGAAAACGGAGATGGAGAACAAACTGAAGATTGAAGGGGAGATGGAGAAGAACAAAATAGAAATGGAAGAACGTGAACAAATTAGGCAGCATGAGCTGTAAATGACCCGAAATCGAATGGATTCTCAGTCCATCTGTTCCCGGGCTGAAATTCCCCAAATTCCTTCAGTCCACCTTCCCGTTTTTAATGATGAAGAGGACTTTGGGTCATTTTTGACCCATTTTTATAGAATCTTTCAGATAAATAGATGGGATCTCGAAAATGATGGCGTCGCTCGCTTACCCCGAATCCTAAATCCCAAGTTAAGGTATATCTTCGGATCCCTTCCCCCGGAAGCAATTTTGGACTACTCCACGTTAAAGTCCGAATTGCTAGCCGCTGTTCATACGAATAACGAATTCTAACGCTCCCGATTCCGCCAGGAAAGGATCCGCCCAGGCCAAACTGTTCGAAACACGGGTACATCCTCCAAAGACACCTTCAGTGTTGGCTAGATGTGTGCAAGATTGCCCAGGTCTACGAGTCCCTTCTGGACTTCTTCCTTAGGGATCAGCTTTTAGCTACCTTGGCTCCCGAAATTCGTGCCTTCATTAAGGATAAACGTTGTACCACTTTCAAGAAGTGCTTGGAAGAGGCCGATGTTCACGCGGGTAGTCACAATTTATACCTTAATGATGTTCAAAAGGCTTCCCAATTGCCCCTTAAAACTAAATTTTATGGTCCTAAAGCCCCCCTTAATTTAGTTCCAAGATTCACCATGGTTCCTAGTCCCTTAAAGCCAAGAAACTTCCATCCATCTTAACACCGAGACGTTAAGCCTCTCCTTTCTTCTCTCCCGGTTGTGCTGTACCAAAAGAATCCGATCATCTCCTACAACTGCGGAGTTCCCGGCCATTACAGCACGAACTGTCATCTTAACTTCCGATTCGCAAAATTTCAGTGCACCAAATCTGGGCCGCTCGTGTTCCTTCTCCGTTGCCTCAGGAGAACCCCAAACTTATGGACCATCAGGTGAACTTCCTCTTTAATGAGAACAACACTGGTGGATTGAACTTCAAGGAACGGAACAGTGAACATGTGCCGAGTATCCACCCTCGTCCGTGACACCGAGTGCACCTGTATCGTAGTGTCTGAGGACCTACTCCCTCCTGTTAGCCCCGACCCTAAGAAGTTTGGGTGATCCACGACTACCTCGGCCGGGCCAGTCGTTTCCAGGTAACTCGTTGCAACATCGAGGTCGACTATATGTCCGGTTGGGTCAAAGTGGTAGCGGCCCCAATCAAGTTCTGCTACGTTTTGATCGGTCAGAGCCCCGTAATCCACGACCATCCCGTTGCCCGACCCGTGATTACCCGTACACAGGCAGCCCTAGAATACCATGCCCCCATTCACCTGGAAACCTCTATTGACCCGGAGTTCTAAGCCTTTCGGAGCGACAAGTTTGCCCGCGCCCAGAAGTCGTGCGCAACTCTCCTGCCTCTTTGGACGAAAACTAAAACCCTCGAGCCTGAGTCCACCCGAGGTAACAAACAAGTGTCGTATCTCGTGAAGAAAGATTCATTTTATCGTGCCTGCACGGAAGTCACCGACCAAGAAACACATGTCTTGTGTGTTCCCCGTGAATACATCCAGCAACATGACAGTTTATTCGTCGGCCATTTTAGCCATAATAAGACCGCGCAACGAGTCTTCAATTATTTATTTTGGCCAGGTCCAGCTAGAGATATCGCCGAATATTGTCAGTCATGTGATATCTGCCAAAAGACTTCTGCTTTTGGATAGGTTAAGACAGCCCCACTTCAGGGAGGCCCCATCATCTCTGAGCCCTTCTCCCGAGTGGCTATCGACCTGATTGGCCCTCTTCACCTCCCTTAAGAGAAGGACATTGCAATGTCCTCACCTTGGTAGACTTCGCTACCCGTTTCCCAGAAGCAGTCCCCTTCAAGAAGATTGATAGTATCACGTGCGCCGAAGCACTGATCCCCATATTCTCGTGCGTGGGAATTCCCAAGGAGGTACTGTCAGATCGAGGAAGACAGTTTACTTACGAACTCATGGAATATGTAGGCAAGCTTCTGATGGTAAAACCTTTGTTTACCACCCCTTACCATCCGGCTGGGAACAGTATGTGCGAGAAATTAAACGGGCCCCTCAAATCAGTCCTCAAAAGGCTCTGCATTGACCACCCCCGAGAATAGCACCGATACCTGCCAGTTGTCCTTTTCGCGAGCAGAGAGATCCTAATAGAACCCTTGAATTCGCCCCTTTCGAGCTCTTGTACCAACGGAATGTGCGCAGCCACCTCAGCATCCTGAACGAACTCTTTACTAATCCCCAACTGGACGAGTAAATACAAATTTCCTACTCTTCTCTCCTGGATTTGAGAAAAAGGTTAGAAGAGTGTGCTGATTTACCCTATAAGAAGGCGGACGTAAATTTAGAGAGGTATAAGACCTACTTTGACCTTAAGTCACGAGAACGGACATTCAAGCCTGGCGCCGAGGTGCTGTTACTACTTCCCACTATAGGCAACAAACTCCTTAGCCAGTGGAAGGGACCCTACCCCGTCCTCGAGGCTAGAGGGCCCGTGGATTACCTGATCCGTACTCCGGCGAGAGCGAAGGTTTTCCACGTGAATAAGTTAAAAAGGTAGCACCGGTGCGCAGGTACTCACAACTTCGTAACCCCAGACGGAGAATCCCTGTTGAAAGCAGTATATCCCGCTGACCCCGTCAACGTCGTCCAAGTAGTTTGTATTGAGTCAGACAATACATCTGAGGCGACCGCACTCGACGTCTGCCCTCGGCGAGCTCCCTACTCCGAGAATCAGCTGCAGCAGTTGCTGAACGGATTCGACGATGTCATTTCTAACACCCATGGCTGCTCTAATCAACTTGAGCACAACATTGTCCTCATTACCCAAGGAGCCGTCCGCTCCAAGCCATATCCCCCTCCCCCTCCACCTTAGAAAAGCTTTCAACGAAGAGGTGGATAATCTGGTAGCGTAGATATAATAGAACCCTCGGCGTCTCATTATTGCTCCCTTATTGTTATGGTTCGCAAACCCGACCACACTTTCCGTATGTGTGTTGATTTTCGCAAGCTAAATTCGGTAATGGAGTTCGACGCAGAACCCATTCCCCTCATAGTTAAAAATCTCAATTTTTTCGAGGAAATGAACTTTATTTCCAAATTAGACCTCTGTTAGGCGTACTACCAAATTCCCCTTTGTCCAAACGCCCGCAAATATACCGCCTTTCCCACATTTAAGGACCTCATGCAGTTCAAACGACTTCCCTTTGGGCTAGTCCCTGCATGCAGCAATTATCACAGAATGATGCGAAGAATCGTGGACGGGCTGCCCCACGTCTCATTTTATTTTGACAACCTGTATGTAGCGACCGCTAAGTGGGACCAGCACCTGATCGCTCTCCGCGCCCTACTCAATAGGCTTTGTGTGGACGGGCTCACCCTTGAGCCTACTAAGTACCACTTCGCTTATGATACGATTAAGTATCTGGGATTCAAGATCGGTAAAAATCAGATGAGCTCCTAGGAAAAAAAGTCCGAGCCATCGTTGAGATGCCCCTCCCCCGCACGAAGAAAGAGTTGAGGTCATTTATGGGATATGTCTCATTTTAACGCCACTTCATTCCAAACTTCGCGTCAATCGCCGCACCGATAACTGCCGTGCTATAAAAAAAATCTCCGGATCCCATCTCGTATGACCCCGAAACCTCCGCCAGGTTCCATCAGCTAAAGAACCAGCTAACGTCCGCTCTCATTCTGAGGCTCCAGAAATCGACTAAGCCTTTCGGCATTAGGACCGATGCCAGTGATGAAGGGATTGGATGTGTCCTCCTTCAATATGCTGATAAGGGAGACAGCCACCCGGTGGCTTACGCGAGTAGAAAGCTTTTACCACGCGAACGACATTATTTAGTAATAGAACGGGATGCCTTGGCAATAGTCTGGAGTATTACCAAGTTCAGTATGTACTTAATAGGAAAGCCTTTTGTAGTGGAAACAGAGCACAGCATCTTGTCGTTTCTGAGAAATACGAAAAGTCAGAATGGGCGCATCATGAGGTGGTTGCTGATACTCCAACGATATCAGTTTGAAATGTTGTACGTCCGCGGCAGTGACAACTGTGTTGCAGACGATGTGAGTCGTAACCCGCTGGAAGAAGAAGCCGACGAGCCACTAAATTAAAAAACTGTAAATATGGTATTTCTTCTATAACCTAGAGGTTAAATGCTTGGCAAAAGTTTGCCGATATTATAATCCTTATGTATATATTACCTCATTAATGTTCTTAATTAGGATTTTTTTGGGGGGTGTACTAAATAGTTTAGTCTCTAGTCCCATATTTATGCCTTAATTTAATTGTTGTTGTTGTTGTTTTTTTTTTTGTTTTTTTTTGGGGGGGGTCGGGGGGTCCACCGAAATGTCGCCGATGTTCTCCTGTGAATTTTTTTTAAAAATTGTACTAGTTAAATTCTCTAGAATTGACCTGTTAAGGCTTATGTACGTAAATTCCCCGCTGAGCTCAGATTAACGTTTTTTTTGTGTGTACACCTGTCGTAGCAGGTCAGAATTTCCATAGACCCTTGATAATTCTAGTTTCACGGGTGGAATGATCCTTGCCCACGCAACTGCTCTGTAAAGCATCATCTTTCGGTTGGGAGATGTCTGAGGGAATTCCACGTGGAATTTCTTGTCCAGAACATAACGTCCTTGCGATGTAGGAGGCTCTATTAGGCTTAAATTGGTAAGCCTAACCCCCCACCCCGCATTCCACAAGCGGAAGCCTCGAACTGCGTCCACCACGATTCACCTTTACACGGGCTACAATAGCCTCGGCAAGAAGACTCGAGGCCATTCGAGAGTAGAGCTGTTGTCCACTAACCGCCGCCCATCCCGCGGGAAGAATCTCAGACATATATATTGCTCGTTTCCCATGAAGCCGACACAGAATTGAGAAGTCTTGCCCGGACTCCAAGAAAATTCCCTTAGTTCCAAGTCAGGTGCTAACAACAAAGCAAAGTGACAGCTGAACTATTTTGTGTATTGGAATTAGCCCCAGCCACTGAGGTAATTCGATTTAACGATCGCTACCGAGTGATTTTTCGGACTTCTCTCATTAACTCCTGTCAAAGCCCTCCTCGTTCACCTCTCGTTTTCAGGTGGCAGAAATACTCTCCCCTGGACCGGACGTTACCTTTCCCCTCCCCTTTTTTTGGAGAACCGTCATCACTTCAAGTTCCAGCTCCGAAGTTTTGAGCGCCCTCGCCTCACGTGCAGAAGACATCCGTGAAGCCTTACCCCGTCATCTCACCCGGAATCTTCCGTAAGCCAACCCCTCTCTCCCTTTAGTAGCCCATTTGCGTTAATTCCCCCCATTTGAATAGTCTCCTCCCGTAACACATTAATTTTAACTTCATAGTCTGATTCATAACTACAATCACCCCCCTCGTTCATCTGATGTAATTTTGCCCGTAAATTCTTTCATTATTTTTATGTAAATAAAATTATATTTTTGTACATGCCTCTGTAAATAACCTTGAGCTTTGCCATTGCCTATAATTTACCTGACCTCGTTGCACTCTTTCTCGCTACTCAGCCCGTCTAATCTAGTGGTGTTTCGTCCCTTTCGGTTCACCTTTAAGTTATTGGTCCCTCTCCCATAGATATAATATGGTATTGATGTAATATAATGTCCTACCACGACACAAAGTGACGGCTGAACTTTTCGTGCCGTTGGAGTTAGCCCAGCCAGTGAGGGATTTCCATTTGACGATCGCCACCGAGCGATTTTTCCGACTCCACTCATCAACTCCTGTAGAAGCCCTCCTCGCTCCCTCCTTGTCTTCGGGTGGCCGAAATACTCTCCCCTACACCGGATGTTACCGCTCCCGCCATTGGAGAACCGTTATCACGTCAACTCTGCGCTCAGAATCACTGAGTGCCCTCGCCCTCACGTTTATTGCCTGCAGATGACATCCGTGAAACCTTACCCTGACGTCTCACCTGGAATCCTACGTAAGCCACCCCTTTTTCCCTTCTGCAACCCATTTGAGTTAATTATCTTCATTGAAGTAGTCTCATTCTGTAACGCATTAATTTGTAACTTCAGAATCTGATGCATAACTCTGCAATTACCCCCTTCGTTTACCAATTTAATTTTGCCCATTGATCCTCTTATTTTATGTAAATAAAATTATATTTTTGTAAATGCCTATTTAAATAACCTTGAGCTGTGCCATTGCCAAAATTTTACCTGACTTCGTTTTGCACTCTATTCTCGCTGCTCCGCGCGTCGAAACTTTTGGCGTTCCACCCCTTTGTCGGTTCTCCTTTAAGTTATTAGTGCCTCCTTATAGATATAATATGGTATTGATATAATATAATGTTACACCACGACAGTCTCTTGGTTCCGAGGGAGGGAAGTACCTTGATTTCGAGGGTCCTTGTACTTTTACGAATTTAGAGGTATTTCTTAGATGCGGCCTCGAGTTATTAATCTTAAACTTGGGAGGAGACGTAGGCAGCTTCTTATTAACTTTGGGGTAGAACTTTTGGCTACTTGCATAAACATCAGTCTTTTCTAGTCAGTCCTTGAATGTAAGGCAGCGCTTGTCCTTAACGAAGGCACGGATATCGAGGGTCAGGGAAGCTAAGAATTAATCTTTTAGTACGAAGTTCAGAAGAGAATTATACTCTTGGGGACTTTACACGCATCTAACCAAAATTAGAGGTGTTTCTGGAGAGTATTTCCAAAATGGTGAAAGGTCTGACCGGGGCGGATATTTTCGTCACGGAAACGAACACGATAGAAGTCTAAGGTCATATTTACAGCAGCTAAGAGTTCATAGTTGAGGGTAGATTAGTGGACTCTGAAGGAAGTGAAATGAATGTCTTTTAACTGTTAGTTTAGGAGGAGGAGCAATTTTGAGACACCATCTACCTCGATGTCCCAATTGTTAATTTCAAAAATATTCCTCAAATGCGTAAGATATGACCCAAATTCTTGTCCTTCTTTAAAGATGGGTAATCTTACTGAGTGGGACTGTGGAGTTTAGGTCCGGGAGTTAATTAACATTGACTCCAATTGATTATGGCTTAATTCCAGTTCTTGTCGCCTTTTTCTCTCACGTTTTTTCATCACTAGTTGTTCTCTTAGTTATTTTGCTCTTCTCTCTTCAGCTTAGTTTCTTTTCCTGCGCTCTTAGTTCTTGATCCTTCGCTCTTCTCTCTTCTCTTTCATTTATCTCTTCTTCCTGAATATAAGTTAATAGTTTTCGGCCCGACAGGCCCAATAACTGTCTTGGACTCTTGAAACGGTCAAACGAAGAAGATATCTTGTCTTACTACGCGGAATGTAACACGCGAACGGGCTATTGACGTTACGAAATTTCTCCCAAAAATTCAATATTCAAAAATTATCACACTAAAAGAACACTAAAACTATTCCTAGACGGTTTTGCCGGGTAAATCTTTCTAATCCGGCTGGGGATTAACTCAAATATTCGGGTTAATGGAATACATAAATACAGAACGGGTCCTAACTAATAATCTAAATTTGAAATAGTTAATAGACAAAAGTTCCACTGATCTAGAACTAACTTGAACGCACTTCGGCCAAAGTAGAAAATAAACAAACAACAATAATGAGAAGGAAATATTAATACTTAAAGGGGATGTAAATCAAATCAACTGATTTACTATGTATTAGACCTCCAACACTTGACAACAGATTTTATAATATAGAAGTAATATATATAATATATGTCGTGGTACAACCAATCTATACAATATACTACTATTATATTATGCGGGGTGGGGTGACTTAATCACCTGCTGCAACGCAAACCATTGAAGGACTGTTCGCAGGGGTTAACGACCGAATAGCTGGTCACACTGTAAGCGTTGAGTTTCAAATCCTTAATAATCAAACAGAGTGCATGAATGGTTGGCCAGATTTACTTGAATAGGCCGAGAGTATCGTTCAAGCTTAGTTACAAATGAAACAACAAAAATCTAATTTTATTTACAAAGATTAAAATAAGAATAATAATAGACAAAGGGAAATTATTTAAATTATTATGAGGAGGGATTCTCAAATGGAATTAATTGATTAATGTAATTAGTCTCATATCAAAAGTGGGAACTTGACAATACTAAAAATGGTGGGGGTTTCAGTCTTATGGATCGATGGTTTGGAGGAAGGTCCTTCTTGCGATGACGCGAATGGGAAACGATCCGATGAGGCAAGTGGGGCACGATCCGAATGAGGCAGGTGTAGTACGATCAGAACCAACGATACGATGAAGATAGTCAAACTTCAAAGATGACGTTCGACGGAAAATGTGGGAATTTTCGTAATTCCACTGAAACAGAAATCTTAATTTCCTCACAGGTAATTGATGGAGGTTTTGTTCGGTTGAATTAAACGAAGGGAGACTGTTGTGCAAATTAAAAGGCTTGCCTTTCACAGAAGCCACCAATTGACTTAGGTAGAATCGCGACTGAAGAAGTCTTTTGTCTGACGAACGCTCACGGGACGATAAGGACGGCCTTGAGTTGCAGGCTGGACTCTTCGAACTGAAGAATAGCCCGCGTATTTGTATGCCCGATTCTGAAGGGGAAGGGGGAGTTTAGAGAAAGAAGTCACAAGCTCCAGACATTTTAATACGTAGGCGGAGTGGACTCATCATTTACCAGCAAGGGACGAGACAGAGCGGCACTTTCACACCTAGTCACTGGGGTGGGGGGGAGGAGGCTTGGGACGAGTTCGCAGGTTTGGGAAATATTTTCCCGAAGTGCTCAGGAATCGAAAATTCAAGAATGTTCGAAAAGGAAGTGACGTCGTCCTTGGCGCGATGCCACAGCACGTAGTCTCTGATAAATTGGGCGGGTCTCAGAGGTTGTTCTTTTAAAGCACTCAATAACTAAACTTGCCGCCCTATATCAATGTTTCGACTGGTCAAAATTCGTCGAACTGAACAATATATGGAAGAGAAGACCAGTGACCTCACCCTCTTAGAACAAGGCTTGTCTGTGATACACGTAGCCACAAAATTGAAAGTCACGTTGATGGTTATTTACAAACTCAAGAAAGCTGCTGCATCAGTACCACCTGACACCATACCACCCAAGAAGCGGGGCTCTGGGTCCACTAAAAATACTTCTCTTTGCACAGACAATATCTTCAAGAGAGAAGTGATATCAGATCCTGCCATAACTGCCGTAGCCATCAAGGGAAAGTATCCTGAATTCTTAAAAATAACACTTGTCGTGCCGTAAAGAAGCACATGCTAACTGAAGCTCTGAAGAAGAAAAGGTTACAGTTCTACAACAAGTACAACGATTGGACCTCAGAGCAGTGGCAGAAGGTGATGTTTAGTGATGAGAGCACCATCAGGCTGGTCAAGGGCTGCTCCAATTTAGTCCGTCGTTCGAGTAACCCTTCTCGTTATATCCCGCGGTACACATTGAAAACATTGAAGCACACGGACAGTATTATGGTATGGGGTGCTTTTAGTGAAAATAGGGGCAGAGGGGGACTATACATTTTTTCTAAGAACAAAGTGATGAAAGGAAGTAATTATATCCAGGTGTTAAGGGAGCACATGCTCCAGTTTTGGGAGATTCATGGGTGTCATTTTTTTATGCATGATGGTACCTGGCTCATAAGTCAAAAGCAGTGAAAATGTTCGTCAAAGATAATAATATGTGTTTTAGAGTGGCCAGGCAATTCGCCTGACCTAATTTCAATCGACAATTCCTGGAATATTATAAAAAGTAAACTTCCAAAATCTCGGCCTACTAGCATCACAGAACTGAAGGAGGTGTTGAAGATGCTTTGGGTAACCATGTTCGCTTACCACTTCTCCAACCTCGCCAGTTCATTGATCAAACGATGTAAGATGGTGATCAAGAGCAAGGGCAACATGACAAAGTACTGGTCGTAAGTTAAAAGAGAAAATAAAATACATGTAAGTTGTGTTTTTTTGGTTTATTATCTCAAAGTTATTAATGAATAGATTTTCTTGCGTGCACTGTAGTGAATCATGAAGTCACCCTGACTGCAGACACTTCCAATACCATCAGGGTTGAGGGAAAAACTTGGGCTTCGTGACACATGGCACGTCGCATATATTAGAGGCAATCCACTTGTCGTTCTGTTCTTGGGAGAAGATCTTTTTATTATGTGCGAAGAACAGATCGTTCCCTGCTCAACAGGATGCTTCATTTTTTGAGGAAGTTCATTGGCTTCGTCAACGTATTCTCCTTGGTCGTGGTAACCAGAATTTTCTTTTACCCCTCTTGGACGAGTGAGAACGAAGGTCCTTATTCAAAGCCAAAGCGCGGATTGCCTTAATCGTGTCTTCCTTCATTATTTCTTCAGTTGTTGGACGAATTCCTGAGTGTGAGCTCAGTCAGAACGCCTGTTGTATCCCTTTAATGCTGGTCCCTGCTTCTCAGTCTCGGTTGCAGCTCTCCATGACACGCCTTACAGCTTTTACAGAGTTAACAGAGTATTGTCAGACCTTAAAATCGACAAATTTATCCCGCTGCCCCTGTATATCATATATCAGCAGCAAAAAATTATATTAAAAGCTGTTATTTTTAAGGGTCACATAACAATTGAATTTATCTGTATTTTGTTTTTAAAGTAATGAAAAATATCAAGAAAGTATAGTATTTTTAAAACATATTTCATTGGCCTAATCTTATTTATATGCGTGTATTATATAAAATACGATCGCTTTTATTCATAGAATCTCCAAAACTCTATGAGAAAGAGATAGTGATGAAGCGAAATATTATGTTAATAACAATGCAGAACTATAAAGCGAAATTCAAGAGAGCAGAAATAGATTCATATAATTTTGCTACAATTCATTATAGAAAAATTATATGAAGCCATGGCTAGGATTAAGCAGGTCGCTTTGGCAAAAAAGTACATATACACAACTCTGAGTAATGCAATACTGGGTATAATTGTAGTTTTAATGGCTGCCTTAATTGATAGCTTAATTAGGAAAAGATCGCTTTGAGCTACTGTAAATCACAGATTTTAATAACCTGTCTATAGAAGCACAAGACTACAATTTATAAATGATATATATATATATATATATATATATATATATATATATATATATATATATATATATATATATATATATATATATATATATATATATATATATATATATATATATATATATATATATATATTATAATTATTTCGATTCTCTCTTCTAGTTCTATCTTATCAATTACTCTTAGCCCTAAGATATTTCGAGTTCTTTGTTTAGATATAGGAGTGTCTACTTAATCAACATGTGCCGTATATTCCATTTATCAACGTTACTTTTCTATTATTATCATCACTAACTATATAATTTAAGAAGGGGAATTTTTTGAGCATTTGAAAAATAATATCATCTTAGTATGGTTATGACTTATCTTTTTTTATCAAAGTTATTTCTAATAATTTTTGTATAATATCAAAAGACAAAATGATGAAGTTCAGAAATAAATATAAGTATCGAAATTCTGTGAATTTTTTAAAACCCGAAGAATTACAAATGGTGAAGTTCAGAAAATTTATTTTTATATATCTTCTTCCATAACTATAATTTAGCAACGTGATATTTTGAAAGGGGTAAAATTTAGTTTAGAGTTCCTTTTTAAAATTATTATTGGGTTGAGGAATAAGTTCTTGCGGTTTTATCAAATTTATTCATTACCATTAAAAAATTTAGAAAATCTTCATTTTTAATTAATAACAATATGCAAATGAATCAATAATGTATTCTCCGTTGTTATTTACGACTTCTTCCCAACGTTCAACTAGTTTTTCGATGCCTCTGCAATAAAAGTCTCTGGGTTTTGACTCGAAGAATTCGTCTAATCAGGTTCTTAATTCCACATCAGTATTAAACGAAACGCCGCGCAAATTTTTGGAGAGCGATCGGAACAGATGAAAATCCGATAGAGCCAAGTCTGGTGAATATGAAGGATACGGCCGGATTTCCCAATTAAGCGTTTGGATGGCGTCTTTTGTCATATTGGCAATGTGAGAACGAGCATTGTCGTGGTGCAGAAGGACTCCATAACGTCGATGAGGTCTCTTTTCACGAATAGCTTCGGCGAGTCGATATATTTGTTGAAAGAAGAGTTCTGTATTGACAATCTCGTTGTTCGCAAGGAGCTCATAAAGAATGATGCCTTCACAATCCCACCACATACATAGCATCGTCTTTCGTGCATGAAATCCTTGCTATAATTGCGAAAGTGGTTTTCTATTGGGGTAGGCCATTGTTTTCGATGGTTATTTTGACATAAACACACCACTTTCGTCGCCAGTGATGATGCGGTGAAGAAATCTGTCCTTATATCCACGAGTAGCCTTGTGACGAGAAAGTAAACCTGCGGCAATCGTGTAGTTTTGAAGTTGGTTGCTTTCGCTCAAAGCGTGCGGAACCCATGCACCGAGTTTTTGAACTTTCCCCATCGAATGAAGGTGATTCACCACAGTTTTCTGATCTCAAGCCAATTTTACAGCCAATTCTCTAGTCAATTGACAAGGATTTTCATCAAGAAGGTCGTTCAATCGATCTTCATCCAACTTAATGGGGTGAACAAAACGTTCTTCGTCATTAGGATTGAAATGGCCGTTTTTGAAAGGTGAAAACCACCAATGTGCTGTCCTTTCTGATAAAGCATTTTCTCCGTACACAGCACAAATATCGCGACGAACTTTAGCTGCATTTGCATTGTTCCGGTCTCGATTGAAAATGAATAATAAGTAGTCTCGAAAATGCGCCTTTCTTTCAACTTGACATTCGATTTTGGAGAGTACAGAACAATAATAAAATTAACACAACTTTTAAATAAACCACAATAACTTATTACTCAACTTCAAGACGTAGCCTAAGTAAAAAGCTTAATGGTCTACGATGTTAATAGACGTAGCCTAACCTTTGCAAATTTTGCTCTCATTATTTATTATTGTTTCTTAATATGTGCACAAATCACGTCAACAAAACTAAAATCAACACAACATTAAAAAAAAACGCAAGAACTTATTCCTTAACCTAATATAATTGGCGAAGTTCAGAAAATTTAGAAAAAATAAACCATGGCTGCTTTTTTTTAGATTTTAAATTTTAATCTTAGTAGCGAAGCGCAAGCTCCCCACGTAGCGGTGAGTGGCGAAGCCATTGCCTGGAATGCGTATATTTTTTCTTTGTTTGCAATCCTTGGAAATGTTTTCATTGATAGCGGAGTTGCATTTTAGATAAATCTTTTGTATCATTGTCAATAAATGTGACTGCAATATCTAAAGAGTAATTGTTAATGTTTATCAATAGTTACGCCGTTTTGGTAAAGGTATTATTTAACAGAATTTTATAACTCTACCTCGTACAATATGATGTATTTTATAAAAATTAGAGCCCTGAATCTCACTTAATAGAATACTGTGATATTACCTCTTAATTATGCATTTGATGTTACAATTAATAGTTTGGGGTTTTGCATACAACTGATAGTATATACGAATGTAAATTTAGTGTTCCTTGTTTAGGTCGTATCTTCGAGTGTTTACCTATTTTTAATAACTTCCTAGACAGAAATTTCTCTGCCTATGCACAGATAAATTGCATTAACGAAATTTATTGATACAATCTGTGTCATGTGTATGTTTTTAGGCGCGTGTGTTTAGTTGTGTGTAACTTTATATCTCACTATGTCTGTCGGTCGGTCGGTCTCTCCGTGAGTCACCATTTTGAATTTTTTGTTTTGGTAAGGACATTGAACTATTTAGCTGATTCTAACGAATTTGAAACCCCAATGTATATTTACATTCTCCTTAAAATGATATAATTGCCAAGGTCCTCCCAGGGTTAGCCCGGGAATTATTTCCTTTTGGCAATAACATCATAACATTTGGCTGATTCTAACGAAATCTGAAACCCTTATGTTTTTTTACATTCTGTTTCGAATGATATAATTGCCCAAGTCCTCCAAGGTTAGCAAGGAAGAGATTTTGTTTTGGCAATAATATCATAGCAATATGGCCGATTTTAACGAAATTTGAAAGCCAAATCTCTTTTTGCATTCTCCTTTGAATGATATTATTGCCAAAGCCCTCCCAATGTTAGCCGAGGAATTATTTTACAATAACATCATAACTCTTCAGCCGATTTTAACGAAATTTGAAACCCTGATGTTGTTTTACATTCTCTTTCGAATTATATAATTGTCAAGTTCCTCCTAAGGATAGTTCTGGAATTAGTGGAAGTTTTTAAGGGCGTACGTTCATATATCATAATAAGTGAGAGCCCGCGATTTGGTCAGCAGACCGTGTTTCTTTTTTCTTTCTATATACCCAAACTTTTGTTTCACTCTATCGGCTGTTCCTTACTTCAATGTGAAAAATTGCTTTGTTAGTTAGACCGTTAGATTTTTTGTTCTAAGAATTTTTTTTTTTATTTCTCATTAGACTAACGGGCGATAGGTCGTTGAGAGAAGGAGTAAAAGAGAGAAAGATTGACTTAATTTCGGAGAATTTATGGGAATCCAAACGTGCAGAAATGATGAAATTTTAACGTGAAAATAAACCAAACTTTATGAATCTGTTTTCAATTTATGAAACTAATATATTATATCCGCCATCATCTTCTTTTATAATGACTTTTAAAAGAGTGGTACTGAACTTTTTCGGGAAAGTTACCTAATGTCCCTTTCACCTATCCCGATTTACCTATTCCTTGAAATAGGTTAACATGGTTAAGCAAAGGATCACCAACTTCGTTAAATGAATTCAAGTAGTGTGAATGAAGTTTGTCCCCTTTATTAATACAATCAGTAAACCTTCAATGTGATGCCAGCTTTATTCATAATGTTAATCTCTTTAGGTAATTGTAATTTTAAGAATTAAATCAAGAAAGTGTCAACGTGAAGAAAACATTTGGAGAGGATGCATTTAAATGTAACTCTTACGATCAGAAAATTGAATCCCTTGTTCAAATTTAATGTTAATTAAGTATTATTTTTCTAAATGGTAAAATATTTTAGATCGTTAGTAATTTTCAAGAAAGAAATACATTAGATGTAAAATGGATCTCAGAATTCTTTCTAGGAAAGAACTAAGTTAAAAGAAACATTTTACGAAATACGAGTATATAACTTAGAATTGCTTAATGGTTTAATTCTAAAAATAATTATTCTGCTTGATTAGCTTTATTTATAGGTGAAATTAAATCATACATTGCGTACAAAGTATCTGAGGGAAAGGTAGCCGAAACTTAAATTGGTGGCGTAGGAGAGTTGAGCACTTAGGATTTTTGCTGTGGTAGTCAGAAGGGCAATAATGTTTAGAACACGTAGATGAGTTTTAGGCGGCTATAAAGAGAAAGAAATAGGTTCGTTGACCATGTATAGAAAAATCACTGGGAAATTTTGTGTCTAGAAGAAAACTGGGTGACGTATGAGTCCATCTCTCCTGCGTGGATATTTTGCATCTTGATTCCTTTCATACCAGCTTTTTGCTGAGGAAGAAGTCTCAAGCCAAGGTTTAGCCTTGAACTACGGTAGGATTAAAGGTAACTGTCAGACGAAATTTCCCCTTACTCGAACTCGAGCTGGACAGGAAATTGAAACAGGTCTTTCTACTCGTAAGCGAAACATGTATGTGTGCTTGCAAGACTGTGGGGCCTAAGGGAAGGACATCCCCCACAATCTTTAATCACATATGATTTTGTGATCTTTTCTATATGGGAAATAATTTGTTCATTTTTAGGAGAAAGAACAAAATAAGAAACATAGATAATAAATACAAAAAAGAACACAAACAAAATAGAGAATGACTGTGAGGGTATGGTACGTACATACTCGCATGCCGCCAGACAATCGTAAGAACGAAATAAATTTGCCGTTTGAGTTGACCTTCGTCTCCTCTCTCTCTCCCCCACCCTCCCCCAACATTCTATGCCCTCCTCCGCCTTCCCCTTGACCTAAGTCGTTATCCATTTCAAACTTCCCCAACAGGAGACAGGAAGTCTGACGAAAGAAGGCCTATCTCACAGAGAAGCCTAAATTATATTTGCCTTCTTTATGATACCATGGAAATTGCCCAGAAGGCGCTGCGATACGCGAATTGTCGTAAATGGAATCTCTCTCTCGATTTCACACAGTCCGCGGTATAAATGACAACGCCGTTCATCCCTCTGGATAAGTGTTCCAAACATACTCGCGTAACCCTCACGTTGAACGAGAGTCGTTGCCGTAACGTATCGATTGCCAACGCGCCGCTGAGTTAACTTGATCGCTGTCTCAAAGTGTTTCTGAGGCAAATCCCACCCCGCAGAGTCTGTGACTAGAAGAATAGGCTCTGTTGCTCAACGTAACTTGAGAAAGAAAAAGAAACATCCAAATAGTTACTGGAAGTTACTATTTGTTTGTGTCACATCCAGTTAGGAGTGAACAAACCGGAACTGCAGTCAGCAGCCCCAAACCCGCCGTTATATCTCCATTCTCCCCGAGAACTCGTGTTAACGCTACCCGAACCACTCCGTCTGGACCTGAGTAGTCGTCTCTCCAATCCATCACAATTAATGGTAATCTGCAAACCCAGTGTCCTTCTATTCTTAAATTACCTATTTAATTAACAGTGATTGATACTCCCATTGAGTCATTATAAATCTAGACGCTTAACGTCAGTGTTATCCTCCCCTCCTTTTTTTAAAGAGATCCAAGTAAGTCATTCCCTGATATTATTATTTATAATTGCTGTCAACGTGGTCTAATCCGTGTTTAATATTTAATCCTTATTTACCTAAACGCCCGTTTAACTATTACTACTAATTATTATTTTGGTGTAAAGTAAAGTTTATTTTTGTACGTGTGTTTATTTGTGGCTCCTCCTCTTTGACGTACCCTTGGCAAGACTTTAATTAAGAATCCCGCGTCTAATTTATTCAACCTGTATTATGCACTCTTAGAATTTAACAATCACAAATTTCCCCCCAGTGACAAGTGGGACTTTTATAGTGAGAATCCTGGCCCAGCCACAACCTGCCTCTAACCAGCTTCCGCACGTTCAGTAGGAATTAAAGCCTCTATATATATATATATATATATATATATATATATATATATATATATATATATATATATATAATGATCGTAGATTGAGTCATAGGGTCTCAATACCATCGACTTAAACAAAAGCGGTGTGTCTAGATCAAGTACTAGAATAATTATTGGACCAGACTTTGAGCAATTCTACGACAATGACGAATCTTAGAAGGCCGATTTCTCTTACTATAAATGCTAACGATTAGATAAAACAAGAATGAATCGAAAAAAGCTCATCTGCTCTCACACTTGTAAGCTCTGAAGTTTTAGAATTTTAACTTAAAGTATATTGAGGATATATTTATTCCAAAATTACGATAAGTACTTTGCCAATAAAGTGATGAATTTTCAGGCAAATCAAAAAGTGTTACAAACAAATAATTCGAGTAGACCACTTACCATAGGAGAGAGATCAACTCTTTGAAACTTGCGTCCGTTACACAACCAAGGAATGTCAATCTAGTGAACAAATGGTACTCCTCGATAAATAAAGAACTAACTGACTGAAATTAAGGTACCTAATAGAGGAATAGAAAGTAAACAAACATGGACAAATATCAAGAATAAAAGATGTGCTAACTTCAGTCACACCAAATACTACGATCAGTAAAGTGCCTTCAAGTCGTCTAAATACAAGTTGTTATAGGGAACACAGGCAATGGAGAGACTATTCAAAAACTCGGGGGGGGGGGGGAAATCTCGCCTTAAACAAATATAGTTGCGACCATCTCGTAGATACACTATGGTGCCCTGAGAAAATGTGTTCTTTCCTAATATAGGTTAGGTAATTTGGTTGTCATTTGAAGTTAATGGTTGGGAGCTAATCGATGTCTGACGAAGGTTGGGTAAGGTTGCTTAGGTTTATTTATTTTATATGATAATTTTGGTGAAGGTTTAGGATAGGTTGCTTACCTCGTTCGTTTGTTCTATTTTATTGTTGAGCTGTTAGCTGTGATGCGGGTTAGGTCAAGACTATAAGTAAGTGGTGTTTGTTGGTTTTATTTGATGGTTATGAGTTGTTTTCATGTTACAGGGGTTTAGTTAGCTTATTTGAGTTGAGATTAGGTTAGGTGATTTTTTTCGCTTTGTTGATTGTATTTAATGGATTTCAGTCGTTTGTTATATTCAGTTATGTCAGGTTGTTTGGGTTTGCTAATTTTATTATATGATTTAGATTTGGCTTTCTTATTATCATTAGATTAGATTTTGTTTATTTTTCTTTTTATATGATTTTTATGATTATTTTTATATGATTAATTATAGTTTATTGGCGCACGCTAGGGGGCACTATTTCTGGGCAGCAATTTTGGACTACAATTAATGCCATCGGCTCTACACATTTATTGAAATGATAAAGACGATAGCACCGCCTACTTTAGGCTATTTCCGATATAAATTAAATTTTCTTTAGTTAAATTGGAAATAGAGGGCTTCACCCCCATACCCCACACTTAACAGTGTTGCGTTGCACCCATCTATATCCTCTGCAACTTAAAAAACACAATAATATTCCTAATTCGATAGGCTAACATAAAATTTGAATGCCAAATTAGATGACTAAATGTCGGCGGCACTATAATCGTCTTAAATTACCGAATAATTAATCACTTCACGACAAAAGCAAAACCATCTCCACCTTTCACTATTATAATCAAGCCGCGCTTCTTTTCCACACCAGTTGCAAATCTTCGCTTTTAAAATGAGGCCACGATCTATACAAAAGCCTATTAAATTTACCGAAGTATTAACATAAGTTGTATTAAAGTCCACCAAGCTGAATTCCCATGAATCGCGCTCTTCTAACCGCTTGGTTCCAGGGTTGAAAGTTTGAAATCAGCCTGATTTAAGGTATGCCAGTGTGTCAAAATAATGGCTTATTTTAGTTAAACGAGGCCTAAAAAAATTAGTACATTATTAAAAAAAAAAATCAATGCATTACTAAATGTCGTAGAATGACTCCCGACGATACTATATATAACACTATTCGTTGAGGGAACTTCCTTAATTATCTCTAGAGTGCGTTTTACTGTCTTGGCGGCCGATATTATGTATCTTCAAAATGCTTAAGAAGTGGAACTGAGCTCAAGGATAATAATATTGCTATCATTAATAAAATAGAGTTTTATTAATAATAACTATAAACAAAACACAAAAACGGAAAATATTGACAAACAGAATGGAAAGGGTCGTGGAGACTCGGGCTAATCCAAGGATTTAAGGGATCGAAAAAGGTAAAACAAATATGGAGTTAAAGAGATGGGATGGTTCGATAAACCATTTAAAGCACAGGATATAATTGACAAATAAGGGATCAATACTCAAAAGGTGACGCTTGGCTTACGTAACTTCGTTAGGGTGCAGTGGAAGGTACTTGAAGGAAATATTCGGTCCGCTGGCGAGTTCCAGCCGAAGGGGGGGATGAAAGGATCCTGACGTGGCGTCTTGGGAAGGAGAACCGTTCTCGACGAACGGCTTGACGAACAATGGCTGTTCTAGGTTGTTCTCTTCTGAACAAAGGGGGGATGAGAACCGTCTCTTGTCTACGGGCTCAAGAACAATGGCTGTTCTAATGTTGTTCTCCTTTGAACAACAGGGGGGTGAGAACCGTTTCTTGGCGAAGGGCTCAAAACGAACAATGGCTGTTCTAATACTGTTCTCCTCGAACAATAGGGGGGGGATGAGAACCGTTTCTTGGCGAAGGGCTCAAAACGAACAATGGCTGTTCTAATACTGTTCTCCTCGAACAATAGGGGGAATATGAGAACCGTTTCTTGGCGAAGGGCTCAAAACGAACAATGGCTGTTCTAATACTGTTCTCCTCGAACAATAGGGGGAAGATGAGAACCGTTTCTTGGCGAAGGGCTCAAAACGAACAATGGCTGTTCTAATACTGTTCTCCTTGAACAATAGGGGGGGGGGATGAGAACCGTTTCTTGGCGAAGGGCTCAAAACGAACAATGGCTGTTCTAATGTTGTTCTCCTTGAACAACAGGGGGGGATGCCTTGGGGACTTGACGTCACTAAAGGCTCGAACCTTTGGCACTCAAGGAATATTGTCCTCCTGGACAAGTGATGGTGAATCTCGAGGCCGAGGTCCCTTGGCGCACAAAGGAAGAGAGGGTCGTGGGGATGTTTCGCGACGAAAATCTGGATCTCCAATCTGATCTTAGTGGTAAAGTTTCCATATATATAGCCAGGACATCTCCTTGGCGTGGGGGAGAATGGGGTGGAAGCTTCGAGGGAACGCACAGCTGGGCCGGAAAAAAAATGCCTTATCTGTCCATAAGCCTAACTCGATCTGGCGAGGTCGGCGTATGGGGGTGAACGGGGGGACGATAACCTCCTTGTTTAAACATTGACGTCCGGCAGCTGTTGATAAGACTCCAAGCCTCGAATCGAAGATGCACGTGGGCCTCCTCGAGGTTTTAACTAATATGGGATAGGAGTTGAATTTAACACAGATTCAACTCGTTCTATCACACCCCTCCATTCCAGGGGAAGTTGTCACTTCGAAAAAAAAAGAGAGAAGGGACAACGATAGAGCTCCGTTGTAGGGAACTCGTTTTCTTGTACCAACCGTATCTTCCTGCACCTAACTAGTATTACCTCAGTACATGATTATTTTGATCTTTAGATTACAGGGGAAAATAACCTTTAATACAACTTAATAAAAAAAAAGGGCATGGAACAATGAAATGTTATAAACTTAGTACATACGGGACAAAATAATTTATACGTAAATTAATAAGAACAAATATATATACATAAAAAAAATTAGACATTGAGCGTTACAAAATTCAGACATATACATTAATTAACTATATTACAAAAGAATCTTAAATTAAGTCGTACAAGACGGTATAAACCTACATGGAGATACTAATCCTATGAATACAATTGTTCTACACTATTCGGTAACGCATTCCTACTGAGTGCGTCAGCGACCTGGTTATCGGAACCTTTGATATAATTTATTTTAAATCGATACTCTTGCAAGAGTAAACTCCAGCGCATGATGCGGCCGTTTGAGTGTCTCAAATTCCTAATATAGGCTAACGGACGGCGGTCGGTTCCTATTTGACATTCTTTACATATCAAGTACAGCTTAAATTTGTCTATGACCCAGATAATTGATAGAGCTATCTTTTCCCTAGTGGCATATCTCTTTTCGCGTGGTAATAATAGATGGCTAGCATATGCAACTGGATGACTCGTTCTGTCATCCACGTATTGAAGGAGTACACCTCCAATGCCCTCGTTGATCACGTCGGTCTTAACCCCAACGGATTTTTCCGGGTTGGGCAACTTAAAAATGGGGGCAGAAATGAACTTACTTTTTAGCTGATTAAAATGGGAAACAGCGACATCATTCCAACGTAAACGATCGGAGAAATTCTTTTCCTGAAGGGGGCGTAGGGGGGCCAAAATTGCAGCGAAATTCGGAACAAATCGCTGATAGGGAGAAGCTGATCCTAGGAACGATCTTAATGGCTTCTTTGTAATCGGGAGGGGCATGTGGGCGATTGCCTTAATCTTGTTCTCGTGGGGACCTAACTTGCTTCGTCCTATTTTGAAACCCAAATATTTAATGGGTTCGTGGGCAAAATGGCATTTGCGGGGGCCAATGGTGAGGCCATTTTCGCGCAGTTGTTCGAAAAGAGCTAATAGGGTGGGTAAATGGTGATTCCATTTAATTAGTTCTTGTAGCTGGCTCTTCGGACGTGGTGTCAGCTGCACGTCACTATCCAGGTCAGAGGGTTCCAAAGACTCGCCTGGTAGGGAATGAGGAGGGTAATCGGCATCAGGTTGGATGCACACTGTCTGGATTACCTTAAGGGACTCCGCGGGGCAATCCTCTTCAAGCGCCGATGCTTCGTCCAGTTCTACGAAGGTATCTCCATGGGCGCGTTGGGGTTTCATTTTTTCTTGGGGTCCAGGGACAGTCTCCGTGTCCTTGTCCGGGGCCTTATCACCTAAGGGTTTTAGTGAATCACATTCCTCTTTTTCCGTCCTAAAGTCCCGGTTAGGGGTCTCCGAGAAATCGGACGGTATCGGGGTTCTGATGGGGACGGGCTCCTGGGCTTCTTTCTTATCTCGGCCTTGAGGAAGGGCGGCCTGAAACACAGGGTCGAAACTTACTTGGGGGCTCTTTCCTATAAGTACGGAACAGAATTTTATTGGTGCTACAATGACTTCAGCCCAGCCATTATAATATTGACACTGCAGGTAACATCTAGCGACGGGGAATCTGTTCGCCCGCCCAAGGTAGTCACGTACCACCGCAAATTTTTCGTGGTTAGAGGCCACTGGGAGGAGTTCGTCGGACACGATGAAGCACGAACATCCTGTGTCCCTGACGAGAGTCGATACTCGACAGCTGTCCACGCTGCCCTCCTCATATTTCAAAGTTCCCGCTGAACTTTTATTCCCAAAAAAATTTACCTGGTGGCCTGACGGATGGGGAGAAGTTTCTGCTTGGGTCTGCACCACCGGGGGAGCCGGAGTTGCATTAATCTGGTGAACTTGGTGGGCTGGTCCGCTTTTAAGCCTAGAATTTTGGGGGCAATTCCAGCTCATGTGGTTTTCTACACCACAGGTGAAGCATATGGTTGGTCGCTTCGGGAAGAGAGATGGAGGAGAAGTCTTAACGGGAGGTTTGGAGTCCCGTTGTTGGTTTTGGGGAAAGAAGTTTTGGGGTTTTACCTGGCTCGGAAACTTTGTCAGCTTTCCTGGGAAGGAGCGCGAATCCGTCCTTCTTTCTTCTCGTTGGATTACTCTTTCCCGTTCCTCTCTTTCTCTTTCTTTTTCTACCTTTTTTCTTTGAATTTCTGCTTTAATCCGAGCTAATTCAATCTGATGGTCAGCTTGTCTTATCCGTTCCTCTCTTTCTTCCTTTTTTCTTTGCTCCTCTCGAATGTACTTAATTAGTTCTTTTCCGGAAAGTCCACAGGACTCTCCTTGCGCTTTAAAGATTTCGAACGGAGTCATCTTTGCCCTTGGGGGCGCACTAGTCAACCAACTAAAATTCCTCGCAACAAGAATTATGCCTCTATAGAATTAGCCTACCTAAATATGGGCACTGACCTATTCGTACTTGGTTTCTCAATCTAAATAACCACTGACTAAAATCACAAAAAAAACAAAACAAATTATTATAACCGTTCCTTGAGCTACTCCAGCTTCTTAAGTTTCAAAAAAAAAGGGGATAGCAATCGTTAAAACAAAAGGGAACTACTATATTCTATTATTATAACGAATAACACTATGCTTTACTCGACTGAGACCAGTGTTTGCAAAGATATAGCGTTAAACCTTACACACCTGATACCAAATTAAATAGTAAATATATATATGTCGTAGAATGACTCCCGACGATACTATATATAACACTATTCGTTGAGGGAACTTCCTTAATTATCTCTAGAGTGCGTTTTACTGTCTTGGCGGCCGATATTATGTATCTTCAAAATGCTTAAGAAGTGGAACTGAGCTCAAGGATAATAATATTGCTATCATTAATAAAATAGAGTTTTATTAATAATAACTATAAACAAAACACAAAAACGGAAAATATTGACAAACAGAATGGAAAGGGTCGTGGAGACTCGGGCTAATCCAAGGATTTAAGGGATCAAAAAAGGTAAAACAAATATGGAGTTAAAGAGATGGGATGGTTCGATAAACCATTTAAAGCACAGGATAGAATTGACAAATAAGGGATCAATACTCAAAAGGTGACGCTTGGCTTACGTAACTTCGTTAGGGTGCAGTGGAAGGTACTTGAAGGAAATATTCGGTCCGCTGGCGAGTTCCAGCCGAAGGGGGGGAGGAAAGGATCCTGACGTGGCGTCTTGGGAAGGAGAACCGTTCTCGACGAACGGCTTGACGAACAATGGCTGTTCTAGGTTGTTCTCTTCTGAACAAAGGGGGGATGAGAACCGTCTCTTGTCTACGGGCTCAAGAACAATGGCTGTTCTAATGTTGTTCTCCTTTGAACAACAGGGGGGTGAGAACCGTTTCTTGGCGAAGGGCTCAAAACGAACAATGGCTGTTCTAATACTGTTCTCCTCGAACAATAGGGGGGGGATGAGAACCGTTTCTTGGCGAAGGGCTCAAAACGAACAATGGCTGTTCTAATACTGTTCTCCTCGAACAATAGGGGGAAGATGAGAACCGTTTCTTGGCGAAGGGCTCAAAACGAACAATGGCTGTTCTAATACTGTTCTCCTCGAACAATAGGGGGAAGATGAGAACCGTTTCTTGGCGAAGGGCTCAAAACGAACAATGGCTGTTCTAATACTGTTCTCCTTGAACAATAGGGGGGGGGGATGAGAACCGTTTCTTGGCGAAGGGCTCAAAACGAACAATGGCTGTTCTAATGTTGTTCTCCTTGAACAACAGGGGGGGATGCCTTGGGGACTTGACGTCACTAAAGGCTCGAACCTTTGGCACTCAAGGAATATTGTCCTCCTGGACAAGTGATGGTGAATCTCGAGGCCGAGGTCCCTTGGCGCACAAAGGAAGAGAGGGTCGTGGTGATGTTTCGCGACGAAAATCTGGATCTCCAATCTGATCTTAGTGGTAAAGTTTCCATATATATAGCCAGGACATCTCCTTGGCGTGGGGGAGAATGGGGTGGAAGCTTCGAGGGAACGCACAGCTGGGCCGGAAAAAAAATGCCTTATCTGTCCATAAGCCTAACTCGATCTGGCGAGGTCGGCGTATGGGGGTGAACGGGGGGACGATAACCTCCTTGTTTAAACATTGACGTCCGGCAGCTGTTGATAAGACTCCAAGCCTCGAATCGAAGATGCACGTGGGCCTCCTCGAGGTTTTAACTAATATGGGATAGAGGTTGAATTTAACACAGATTCAACTCGTTCTATCACACTAAATAATATTTTTGAGTAGAAGTGCAGGCACTTACTAAATAATAAAGAATAGAGAGCCCGAAACAAATAATGGAACAAATCAACGCCGTGATTGGCCACATTCGAAGCTACCGTCTACCGTCATAAGGCCTACATTGTAGCCCTAAATTGTGCCTACGGTATTACGACTATAAACTCAAGTATTATCCCAAACTTAACTGTACATAATTAACTCGGCAGAAAAGAAATGAATGAGATGAATTGATGTCTATATTTTTATCGCTTAGACAATGGGTTTTCACTTCGCATGGCAAATAATTGCCCTGTTTTATAATATGACAAATGTTATAGTGGCATTTATGGAGGTTCCATCAAATGTCCTGATAATCATTCATGTAAATGACAAACATATTTTGATATACCTATAATTGACCATCTGAATATGTGAGTGATTTAAATTCTTGCAAACACTTTGTTTTAGGGGTTTGTCGCTTATGTAAATAAAGTGAATGCTTTTATGGGGAAAGGAATTTAATAGTTAGGGTAATAAATCTGTAATGAATAAGGCTTATGTCAATTAATATGAGAGAGTCCGTAAAGGCTTGAGATTATTCGTCAACTTAATTATTTGGAGAGAGAGTGTTATTGAGCATTGTATCTATAGGTATATTGTTGTTTTCCTTATTTTCCAGTACTTTACTCTTTATTAAGGCTATATATCTCTAAGTAATAGTATACAAGTATTTTGATCAATTGTACCTTATTTCTTAGTTTTCAAAGGTTGAGTCAGATCCATGTGAAAAATGATTAATAAGGATGCTTCAATCCCATCTTTTTTACACGATACTTAAGAAAATATTACATTAATATTGCATCCCTAAAATATATGCTCAGTAAAGTCATTTCTATATTCTGTAACCAGTTGAAAGGGATTTCATGCGAGTCTAACTTTATGTTATCCTTAACAATCGCCAGACTTCCAAGTAGAGTTACTGCCAAGAATCAAAGAGTAATTGTCTGTCACTGATAAGGACATACTTTCAATTTTCATAATATAAATAAAATTCTCCCGATATCATCCTAGGGATAAGTTTCATTCGTGCGAGAGCCATGCGAGAAATATCGCAGCTTAATCTTCCGCTTCGAAGGTAAGCGGCGCTGTTTTTATTTATGATTTCATAATACGTTTGCGTCTCGTTTGCGTTCGGTTTGGAAAACTTGTCAAAGGAGATACAATTGAACGGATCCAGCTTCCCGATCGGCTTCTCTCTAAATCACTCGCAATTGCGTATCCTATATGGTTGCCAAAGCTAGGCGAGCCTTCTTACCACACCGGCGTCTGCAGGAATTCCTTATCACTGTCTTATCAAGCGGGCGAAGGCGTTAGGGCTAACTTTTTAGTGCCGTTAATAAGGGTGGACACGAAGACGTCACAAGCAAGATAATAAAAAATATAATTATAAAAAGTATGATAAGAGTTTCTTAAATTGGGAGGAACGTTGAGGTTGGTTAAACCACATTAATGGGGTGAAAATTTCTAAAATATCTATCTATCGAGGTATGCAATAGTAAATTATAATTTTTTTTAATTCGTGTGTGACCATAAGTGGTTGAGATGATGTACATTTTGTGTAAATGTTGCTATTAATTTATTTGTGTATGTGCATGATAAGTCGTTAATAGGCATTTAATGTACTTCCTAGAAATAAAAAGGTTTTTTTCTTGTATCTTCATGTGTTTGTTTTTATTAACCTTTGAAATCAGGGAAGCCTTTCTGCCGGACCCTGTATATACAGTAGCGGTCATAATGATTCGGCCTCTTTTATTTCTGTTACAAAACATACAAATAAATTACAGACGTAAAATAAACATGGCTAAAAGTTGTAATGTTAGAATGGATCAAACTGCAAGTTACGTACAAAAGAGGATTTTTATTCCCAAAATATAATTAATCAAAAGATCCGAAAAGAAAACAAAACATACGTAGATGAGGGGGTACAATGATATAAGTTACTCAACAAATAATTTTCCGTTGTTACAATAGTTTATTACTTAATAAGTTGACCTTTACTATCAATTGCGCACTTCTTCATCCATCGGAGCGCACTAACAGAAGGCATTCTTCCAGTGTTATTTTTCTCCATTCCTCTTGTAATATTTCGCAATGTTCTACGACGGGGCTTGGTTTCTCTCCTTACATGTCTTTCCTCTCGTCTTCAACAATTTCCTTATCGGATTGAGGTCCCTTCTCTGAGCAAACTAATCCATGACAAATGCTTCCTACTGATCCAGGAAATTCTTCACCATCTTTGCAGTGTTGCAAGATGCATTATCATGAATAAAATGGAAGGTTGGGCTGAGGTGGCTCTCATATTTGGCAGAGCAATTGCTTGCTGAAGTGCGATATAAAAACTAGCATTTACGCAGCTCTGCAAGCTGTTTAGTGGTCGAAAACCTTCCACAGAAATTATGCCCCAAACAATAACTCTTCCTTCACCAAACTTGACGCTAATCTTCACGAAGTTAAGGGGTAATTTTTCGCCAAGTCTTCGACGGACGAACTTATTAACATCTGAACAAAACTGATTGTCTTCGATTCATCACTGAAGAATAATTTGCGCCATTGCTCTTCTTTCCGTAGAATTTTCTTAGTAACGAAATATAATCTTACTTTCTTGTTCTTCTGGCTGATCAATGGTTTGACTGCTGGGGTGCGACATTTTAAAGATCTTTCCGTCAGGCGACGTGGTGGTCTCTTCCTGGAGAATTTATTACCATAGTTTCATTTACTTCTCGGGAAATCCTAACTGATGTCATTTATCAGTCTATTTTTGAGAGAGGGAAGAGGGCTTGGTCATCTCTCCTCGAGGTTTCCTAAGGCGTACTAATAAAAATTCCTATGATACATGAGCTAGTGCTATCGTTGTGTAATGTAAAATTTATGTACGAAAGTTTTGGGGCGTTAACCCTTGCACCTATGGTTACGATGTAGAGAAGAGCCTCTTTACGTAGCTTAACAATTAACTTTCGAGTATAGGAAGTTGTTCTGGATACTCTATTAATTTTTTTTTGCTCGGAACTTGATAAGATAATGAGGAAAAGTGCTAATATTTCATTGGGGCAAGTTACTGCCCTAAATTAGTTGGATATCTCAAAAATAGAAGTAATAGAATTACGCAGAACGGACCATTGTCATCATAATTTTTTTTAACAAAAATGCTCCTTTTTGCGTAACTTGCAGATTCAGCCATCCAAACATATACAATGCAAATGTACAACTTATACCCATGCTTAGTTTATATCCTATATTCTATCAGGAATTACTTACCATTATTTAGTTTGAGACTAGTGTAAGTTGTGTGATGGAAGCCGAAGTGTCCGAATCATTATGTTCGTTAATATATATATATATATATATATATATATATATATATATATATATATATATATATACATATATATATATATATGCAACGAAGTCAGGTAAATTAGGGACATTGGCAAAGTTCAAGGTTATTTAAAGAGACATGTACAAAAATAGAATTTTATTTACACAAAAAAGATTAATAAGAGAATTAAAAGCTAAAATTACCTCAGAGAATTAACGGGCAAGAATCACATCAATAAACGAAGGGAGGAGATTAACTCAATTGGGTTACTGAAGAAGGGAGGGGGGTTGGCTTACGGATGTCTTCTGTACGTGAGGTGAGACCGCTCGGACTTCAGAGCGGGAGGTTGGAGTGATGATGGTTCTCCAAAAGCAATGGGGGGGGGAGAAGGCGGTAACTTCCGGTCCAGGGGAGAGTATTTTGGCTACCCAAAATAAGGAGGGCTTCGACAGGAGTTGATGAAAAAAGTCGGGAAAATCACTCGGGGCGATCGTTCAGTAGAATTACCTCCTGGCTGGGACTAATTCCAAATACACAAAATAGTCCAGCTGTCACTTTGCTTTGTTGCTAACACTTGACTTGGAACCATGAGGAAATCTTCTGGGTTCTGGCGAGACTTCTCAACTCTGTGTCTCTTCCGGGGAGTCAAGCGTTATTTATGTCCGAGGCTCTCTCCGGAGTTGGGGGTTAGCGGGAAACAGCTCTACTCTCGAAGGGCCTCGAATCTTCTTGCAGAGCTTATTTAGCTGCATAAAGGTGAATCGTGGGGGACTCAATTCAAGGCTACCGCTTGTGGAATTGGGGAGGTGTTGGGGTAGGCTTACCACTTTAGGCCTAGCCGGGCCTTATGCTGCATATGGGAGTTCCTTTCTGCTACAGATGTTCCATGTGGGGGTTCCTTCACACACACACATATATATATATATATATATATATTTATATATATATATATATATATATATATATATATATATATATTTATATATATATATATATATATGAAATGAATAACTCACAAAGTAGCACGTGAGGTTCGCAATGAATGCAATGTCCTGCAGGAAAAATTAAAAGGTTCGTCAAAGTACTTTCGAACTTTATTTAGTTCATTCTCAAGGATAATTACAAGAGAAAATAATATAATAAGGGAATATATATATATATATATATATATATATATATATATATATATATAGCAGCAGGAATATGAAGACATATGCGATGGTTTTGAACATTTAATTTTCCGGACGTTTCGGTCATTGACGATGACCATCATCAGCGAATTCTAAATACCAAAAATTATTTTTAGAAGAATAACTAAACAGAGAAATCAAATTAGTAAAAATCTATTAGAAATTGATGTAATATCTTAAAAAAAAATAAATAAATAAATAAATTAAATAATAATCCCACGAGTTTTTTAAATGTGCATAATAAACATGACTTACATGACGATCAAAAATACAAACAATTATAAACTATAGCAATAAAGTCAAAAGCAAGGCATGAAGAAATCGATTAATAAGACAGAAAAAAGATTAAATTATCCCATGAGCAACAAATATGAATAGTAAACATGAATTAAGCGGAATACAAAAAAAATCACTATAAAACACAGCAAGATAATTATATGGGCAGGGCGAACAATCGAAAATAAGTTAGATCAGGGGGTTTGTAGTCGAAGCGGATATAAATAAATGGAGCGAAGCAAGTAGTTCAATTAAGTTAAATTTTAAGTGATTGAACATCAAATAATATGACTAGACTAAGGCACGAAAGTTTAAATAGTAAATAATCAATAATGGAGGGGTCAAAAGGACGACTAAAACAATAAATTAAGGAAAAGTCAATAATAAACCAGATCGTTAGATATTAATGGGACAAACTAAAGTAGAAATAAAAATTTCTCTGCACGATTACTGACCTTATAACGGTTAAGCTGGGAGTAACAACTGATAGTACGGACAATGATGAATAATCATTGAGTTCCGGGTTAATTTGTTTGATGTAAAGAGATTCAAGAATTTTTAAACTTAGAGAAGAGGAGGCAGAAGAGAGTATACTAAAGGAATCAGGGTCAAGCGGGTGGTTAAGTTGTAGTGAATGTTCTCGTATAGAGGAGTGTTCGGGTTTGGAGATGGGAATGTTAGTTCTGTATGATACTCCGATATGCTTAGCGATCCTACATCTTAATTGTAGACTTGTTTGGCCTACATAGCGACTTTGGCAGGTCGCACAAGTGAATTGATAAATGATGGAGGAACGCAGGCATAATGGGAGTGATTCTTTGCGCCGAAGGAAAGTATAGACAGCATATGTCTTCATATTCCTGCTACGAATAAGGTTCCCAAGGAACGACTCTATCACTAATATATATATATATATATGAGCTAGTAAAATATAAAAAAATCGCATCTAAGACAAGAAATCACCAATGAAGAAGTAGGCGAGGGATGGGTAAATTCACATTAAGATTTAGCTATAATAGGTAGCAAGGTCAAACTGAAAGGCAGAAGGAGTCAAGACCAGAGCCAAAGGGTATGAAAGACCTCTAAACGTATATACAAACATGAATGAGTAATTCTTTATATTAAATTAAATTTCTTTTAACATCCTACCATGAATAAATTGAAGTGCCAATTTATGCAATGGAGGGGTTGGTTGGCGGTGAATGGGCCCACTGCTTCCGCTTGGTCAGGGGCAAAGGGGATTTGCCCTAAAACAAATGAATGTCGACAATGTTAGTGACGTCACAAGAGAGAAGATTTCTTGGGAAAAGAAAAATGTGCTGTCATTGTTATTTTTGTTGACGCTAACTACGACTGTCTACAACAAATACAACAACTTTCGGCGATTTCAAAACGCTGAAAAAAAGCTTCCTCTGGAAATCGTGAATATCATTACCGTCAAAAGCATTGATGAAAAAAAACTAAAAGGTGAGGCTCAGGTCTAACACCTAGAACAGTAACAAAGACATCAAGGACTCGTAAAAAGTAAGTAGGCTTAACTCGATACCATTTCCTTTTATTGCCTTTTGGACTTCTGTTGATGTAGGCCCGGATCTAAGATTTGTTATTTTTATATTATAAACTGGAGTTTGTAGGCCTTGTCTCTTCAGTTCATTTTTATAGAGACTAACATTTGAGCTGTTCCTTCCAGGTCATTCCTGGGGAATAATATTTTGGGTTAAGTGAGACCCTGGAGGTGCAAATTTCAAATTGGTGGCCCGTGTATATAAGAAAGATTCCGCTACAACTGTAGTTTGAAAGACAACAACTCTCTCAGTTTAAATGATTGTCTTATAGAGGGACCTAACTTAGTATCTGACCTTGTCAAGTTTTTGCTAATGTTCCGGTTAGATAAGCACGCTGTCCAGAGTGACATCAAGAAAGCCTTTCTTCAAATTCAATTAAAGAATGAACATGATAAGGATCAGTTAAGATTCCTTTGGTTCAATGACCCTTATGACCTGAATAAAGCATTTAGAGTTTTTAGATTCAGAGTTATCATATTTGGGGAAAATTGTTCTCCCAGTATACTTGCTTTGACAATCAAATATCACTTGACTCAGTTTTTAGAGTCTTCTACCATCAATTTACTTAAAGAGAATTTCTATGTGGACAATTTTGTAGGCTCATTTTCCTCGGAAGAAGAGCTTATCAAAGTCTATGGGAAGTTGGAAGAAGCATTGGATTTGGGAGGGTTTGAATTGAGGGAATAGGTTACAAATTCTCCTCAAATTAAGGAAATAATACAATTAGATAACACGTCTTACTGATTCTTCTTCATTAGGGATGATATGGAATTTGAATAAGACCAACAATGATAGCATATAAACCAAACCTTACAGCCTTGATTTCGAGGCTGGAACAAAACGACAAATTCTAGCTGAATCTTCTCAGATCTTTGATCCTATGGGACTTTTTCTTCCTTGTACAATCAGATCTAAGAACCTTTTAGAAGATGTATTGAAAAAAAAGGTTAATTGGGATAATCCTTTTCTAGAAGAGGATTAGAACTCTTGGAGGACTTTGGCTAAAGACCTAAACAAAATCCAAACTCTAACAGTTCCGAAACGTTGATGTGGCTACAGACAAGCTTCTATACAGTCTTCATATATTTTGGGTTGCAAGCACCCAAGCTTACGGATGTTGTGCCTACCTGGTGGGTGAAGGGGGAAGTTATTTGGTGTTTGCTAAGGAAAAAGTCAATTAGCTGTCTCCCAAGAGGACAGTTCCTCAGCTTAAGTTGCTTGCAGCCTCTATTAGTGTGAATTCGATGAAATTTCTTTTAAACACATTCACATTCCTTACCATAACATAAACTTATCTGTGGTTGGACAGTCAAATTGTCCTTTCATGGATTCACACAGAGAAATATCTGCACAGTTAAAGTACATTTGTCAAGAACAGAGTAAAGTAAATTGTTGATCTAAACAAAGAAATGCACACACTACAACTATGCCTTAACCAATGAGAACCCTGACGATTTCATAACAAGGAGGTTATCATATAAACTACTCAAAAGAAACAAAGCTTGGTTTGAAGGACCTAAATGGCTTCCTCATGAAAGTGAATGCCCTACTAACAGCTTCAACATTTCTACCAACACTACTCTAACAGCGGAAATTAACCTGAAAAGAGCCTATTTTTGATCATACTGCATATTCAGGCTACTCAAAGATGATTAGAGTTATTGCTTTCTGTTTCTCATTCATTAACAAATGCAGGGAGGTAAGCTTTCTCAATTAATTTGTTTTTGATAAGTCACACAAATATTGGCTACATTTTGTACCTCAAACATACTACAAAAGGGAATGTGAATATTTGACTAACTCTAAAGTAGGTTATGAAATACCACCTATAATTCTTGATTTCAACCTTTTCACTGACAAAGAAAATCTTATTCGCTGTAAAAGCAGGTTAAACAAGTCAAAACTATCCTATGACAATCAAAATCCTTTTCTATTACCCAGACATAATCACCTCACTCATTTAATGAACCAAAAGATACACAAAGAAACTTATCACATAGGTGTTTCTCAAACTTTACCAACACTTAGAAAAACTTTTGGATTTCCAAGGGCAGAATCGCAGTAAAATCCATTATAGACACTTGTAACACCTGTAAAAGGATTCACAGCAGACCCTTTAAAACACCCGATCCTCTTGACTTGCCCAAAGAAAGTCACACTCACTAAGCCTTTGATACAACAGGCATTGATTATACTGGGGCACTTATAGTGGAACTTGGGGTCACAAAACGAAAAGTGTACATTGTTCTTTTCTAGTGTGCCTCTACAAGAGCTATAAGTCTTGATCTAGTGGAGTATTTAACAACTGACACCTTTATAGCTTGCATTTCTAACATTTTGTGCCAAACATTCTACACCAATTATAGTATGAACTGACAATGCTCCATATTTTAAAGCTGGAGAGAAATGTTAAAACAACTAATTGAACAACAAATTTCACATTCCTAATTAAAAACAATAAACTGGAAAAATATGCCTGTTAAATCTCCCTGGTATGGTTATCTTTGGGAGAAAAACACAAAAGGTAAAAAATTGTCTTAAAATACTTATTAGCAAAAAACAGATCACTCTGTTTGAACAATTCACGCTTCTCGCAGAGATTGAGAATGCAATTAATAATCGTTCACTAACCTATATAGGTAAATTGTTGGAAGATCCTAAACCAGTGACACACAATCATTTGATTAAGGGTGAAACTACTAATCTCCTTACCGAATTCTGTCCTAGTTCTAGTTCTGATCATGACCCTGATAGGACTCCTCTCCACAATAATTTAAGAGAAAAATTTCAAATTGTAAGTGAAGTCAAAAAGGACATTGTAGCTAAATACGAACAAGAATACCTTACTGGACTAATAGAGGGGGCATAAAAGACCTCAAACTCGGAATGGGATAACTCAATTAAAGTAAGAGGTGTAGTTCTTATCTGTAGTGACATTCCAAGACAATTTTGCAACCTTGGAAGGGTGAAAGAAGTGAAACCTGTTTCTGATGGTGTGGTCAGAGTAGTGAAATTAAAGACCATGTTAAGTGAAACTACTAGAGACATTTCTCTCCTTTCTCCCTTAGAATCAGGCCCCTATACTAACATTTACTCTAGTAAAGAACCTGTTAATTAGAAATCACAGACACAAAGTCCAAAAGAATATAAAAGACTTCAAAGAATTACTGCCGTTAAAACTAGAGATCTTTGGAAAGAAAAAATAGCTTCTGGTGTTTTGTAAATAGCTACACCAAAATTTCTTTCTATTTAGGATTTTATTAAATGCTACATTTCTTTTCTGAAGAAATGAGGATAAATTTCTGCAAATGTAATAATAATAAAAAAAATCCATACTTAATCTTTTTTTCTCGCTGGCCTCAAGATATGAAAGACTTCCAAAGGTATATACAACCCTGAGTGCCTAATTCTTAATATTAAATTAAATTTATTTTAACGTCCTTTCAATAAAGTAATGGCGGTCCTAATTTATTCAATGGAGGGGTTAGTTGACGGTGAATGGGCCCGCTGCTTCCGCTTGGTCAGGGGCAAAGGGGATTTGCCCTAAAACAAATGAACGTCGACAATGTTAGTGACGTCACAAGAAAAAAGATTTCTTGGGAAATGAAAAACGTGCCGCCATTGTTATTTTTGTTGACGAAAACTACGACTGTCAAAAAAATACAACAACTTTCGGCGATTTAAAAACACTGAAAAAGAGCTTCCTCTGAAAATCGTGAATATCATTACTTCAAAAACATATTGCCTACAAAAACCCAAAAGGTGAGGCAGGGTTTAACACCTCGAACAGTAACGAAGGTATCAAGGACTCGTAAAAAGTAAGTAGGCTTAACTTTATACCATTCGCTTTAATTGCCTTTGGCACTTCTGTTGAGGTAGGCCCAGATTTAAGATTTGTTATTCTTATATTATTAACTGGAGTTTGTATGCCTTGTCTCTTCAGCTCATTTTTATAGAGGCTGATATTTCAGCTGTTCCTTCCATATGGTTGGCTAAATTAGAACCAGCTTTTGCCAGATTTGATTACTAACCTAGGCCAAAACTATTTATTGCAGAAGTTTGTTCTGGGCATAAAACTAATTTGCCTTGAAGCATATTAGTTTCATTAGCCTAGTTCTAACTTGAGTTTTACTTAAACTAACTTTGACTTAGCCTATTATAGATTTGACGCAGCAATTTTTTTTTCATTTGGTTGCACATTTTTAGACTTTTTCAAAAAAAAAAAGAGTTGCTCGTAAGGGAGTTATAACTCGAATTTACAACACATTTAAACCTAAGAGAAATCCATCAGAACTCGATTTCAAACTAATATTAAATTCATTTAAGAAGTCTAAAGATGCCATTCTGATGTTAGACGAGGAAATTCTTGCTCAAGCACAAGACATGTCTCTGGTGGGAGAACAAATAATAGCCTGATATTTTTTTAGAGCAAGAGCAGGAATTAATAACTTTTGAAAAATATTGGGACGACCCTAATTCAAATCTTGATCTCATATCTAAACAAAAGGAGTCCAATACCAACAAATCTTTCCTAGAAGCTCTTAAAAACACTTTAACCTCTTTTTCAGTACATGAACAAAAAGAAATTAAAGATTAATTACCCATATTCAAGTACCTTTGAAAGCGATCATTCAAAATTTGAATCTTTCCTTGAAATATTTAACTACTTGATTGGTGGTAAGGATTACATTGCTGAAGTTGACAAATTTAGCTATCCCACAAACTATTTAAGGGGTCCTGCTCTAATATTGGTTGAAACATTACCGGCAGTGGAGGGATCCTATGGGGAAGCTATTGAGCTTTTAAAGCGAAATTATTAAAATAAAGAAGAAATTGTTAATGATTCAGCTCTTAAGTTTAAAAGCTCACGTGTATCAAAGAATGAGTCCAAAGACTTTGACAATTTCTATTGCGAATTTGAATCAACTTTCGGTCAGCTAACTAATAAAGATATCGACTTACAACATTCTGCTTGATTTATTCAAGCAATTGTTTTTAATGTTCTTCTCATCCAAATCATGGAGATTTTCCAACGAAAGTCTAATAACATCTATCCCTCAATTAAGCTTTTGAGAGAAGACTTCCCAACAGTACTATTTATCTGCAGGACATGTGAGCCAAAACCTTTTCCTCATCTTAAAATAAATGACAAACATAAGCAAATTTCTCCATCCCTACCTAGACAACCTACACTAGTAAACACAACAGAATCTCATCTGCCTGAAAAGGTACCTACTTTGCATAGTTTTAATTTATCTACAACAGAATATAGATAAAAATTCATATATTCATAAAATGAACGATTTATTAAGTGATCAAGCGGCTTACCTACCAGGATTAAGAGATCCAACTCTACAAGTTAATAGTGATTTCCATAAAATGTACGGCTATTACTTAAAAACTTCCCTGAATTAGTTTCAAAATTCAAGTCGAGTAACGCCACCCTTCCTTATTTGTATGGACTTGTAAAAACGCACAAACTAAACTTTCCCTTTACGTCCCATTATAAGTTCTTTTCTTACACCTCTAGTTGGGACAATTTCTCATTCACATGTTACCAATAGCTAAGAACTTATTTCTAAACTTAATGCTATTCAGTATTCGAATAATTTTACCCTTGTTAGTTTTGATGTCTGCTCATTATTTAACAAGATTCCAGTTTAAGATCTTTTCAATTTGCTTAATGATAAATTGCAAAATATTGATCTTCCCGTACCTGCTACTATTTTCCTGAAACTCAAATTACTTTGACCACAAAAATTATAAGTTTTCGTTCGATGGCAAATATTTTCTTCAAAAGTTTGGATTAACCATGGGTAATTAATTGCCTTTCACCTTTTCTCTCTAACTTATATATAGAGTTCTTTGAAACAAGACTCCTCCCTACTATTCTTGACTTCTCTATTGTTTGATACAGGTATATTGATGATGTAATTTGCCTGTGGCCTAATTTAAAAGATGTTAATAGCTTTCTTACCAAACTTAATTCACTCGTCACTTCCATTAAATTTACACATGAGGTTTAAAATAATAGAACCCTTCCCTTTCATGATCTTATAATTCCTAGAACCCAAGGCGGTTTTAAATACTCCATCTATCGCAAACCTACTAATTCAAACTCTTATATTAATTTTTACTCTGCGCATAGTCCCAAAGTTAAACGTTCCGTTTTTTCCTCTATGTTTTTACGGGCTTTACGAGTTGTTACTCCTGAATATATGGATTCTGAATTCTCCAATATCTTTGAAATTGGCCATAAATTATGTTCCCCTTACCTTTTTTTTCTAAACTGTATTTCCTTTTCAAGAAAGAGGTTCTATAATACAGTTCCTGCTATCCCATTTAATGTTCAAAACATTTTGGTTTTAACCTTCTCTATTTGTTTCATTGACTTTCTCCGTCTTTTAATAAACTTTACCATTTTAGCTGCTTTCAAATACGAGTCGACTATAAAACATATTCTAGTTCACAATAATTGTAATAATATTGGGGGAGTCTATTCGATCGAATGTTCTGTTTGTCCAATTAAATATTTTGTACAGAAAGGAAAGCAATTATCTGTCAGTAATAATCAGCATATATACAATGTTAGGAATGCTGTAAACAATTATGCGCCTTTTGTTCATATGCTCGAAAATAATCACTTAAATAAATTAATTGGAATTCAGCAAAATTTATTTTTCGCTTAAATGACCCAATTAAAAGCAACCTTGTTGAATGTTCATATATAGGCCAATTCAATAACTTTAACATTTCGCTGACCTTTTTAAAATTGATGCTGTTATGGAAACTCATTCTTAAAGAAATTAGTTTTAACTTATGTTCCTAAATTTTTTGCAATTTTCTTTTTTATGGGCACCAGATTTGTCAATTTTATTATTAAATTGATTTTGTATTAACATTATTTTATTTCTCTTTCTCTTTCATGCCCTCTCTCCCTTGCGTATCTGCTTACTTCTTGTGTCTTTCTTAATCTCCCTCTTTAGACTATCGCTTTAACCGTTAATCGTTTTAACCCTTTTGGCTCTGTTCTTGACTCCTTCTGCCTCTCGGTTTGACCTTGCTACCTGTTATAACTAAATCTTAATGTGAATTTACCTGTCCTTTTCCATCTTCCTTATTGGTAATTTATTGTCTTGCAGGCAGTCCTTTACTTTTTACTAGCTTGTATATACCCTTATTATATTATTTTCTCTTGTAGTTATCCTTGAGAATGAACTGAATAAAGTTCGAAAGTACTTGTAAGAATCTTTTCATTTTTCTTGTGGGACATTATATATATATATATATATATATATATATATATATATATATATATATATATATATATATATATATATATATATATATATATATTATATCGATGCGTAATTCTGCTTTAAATAAGGAATCACTGAAACAGCTTTCCACCAGGAAAAAAATTATTTGAAATTTTTTAAAAGAAAATGAAAATAATAAAAAATAAATACTCCCCAAATAAAAACAACAACGTGCGATTAAGATGAGGACACAGGACATGAAATATATTTAAATATATATAAAAATTCAGACATTTACCTCGCACTGCTAAGGGAAGCTTTTAATGAGCTTTCTCGATTTTTGTCGTTCGTTTGAAATTATTCTCTAACTTTTTGCAGATTTTTTAATATCATCTCTCTATTTTAATTATGATTTCTTTTCGGTCGTCTAATATTACTGGTGCTCCTCTCACTAATTTTTATGGTCCATCAAATGTCTCGGAATCTTGCCACATGGCCTACCCAGCTCCATTTCAGGTATCTTATAGTTTCCCTAATATCCTGATCTTTGATTTTTCCACCAATCAAAATGGTTAAAATTCTGCCACGCTAATTATGCCTATCATAATTCTTTCATCGTCTTTTTGTAGTGTTTTAAGTATTGATTCAAGTTTGTTGGTCAGGTCCAAGTTTCCAGTCTATAAGTAAGAGTTTGCATTATTCATTGGCTTTATATATTTCTTCTCAGGCACATGAGCAGTTTGCTTTTGAAAAACGATGCTTCCCTTTTCGAATACTTCATTAAATTTCATGATTTTTTTTCGTTGACATTTTAATTTCTTTTTTGACCCAAATAGATATATTTGTTTACAGTTTTAATTTGATAATTGCAAATTGTGATGTCTATCGTGTGGATTTTAAATTGGTTTGTCATGACTTTTATTTTATCAAGTTGTATTTTTTGGCCGATTCTCATGCTTTCATGGTTAAATTTGCTAAGAATTGTTTGAATCTCATCTATGTTATCAGCTGCGAGTACAATTTTCATTTTCACATCTCATGTCGCATTCTCTTGGTATTATTTTAGACGAGCAACTCTCTTTTAAACAGCACATCCATCGTATCAGTAAGTTTTCCCTCGGTTTCCTCCGCAACTTCTCACGTGTTAGATCTCATTTTGATCGACGAAGCCTTAAGACAATTATTCATGCCTTCATCACCTCACGCTTAGACTATTGCAATTCTCTTCTAGTGAATCTGACTTCTTCGTCACTTCACCCCCTACAACTAGTTCAAAACTATGTTGCCCGGCTCCTCCTTCGCCGCACCCGGCTCTCTCATAACATAACATAACATAACATAATTTCACGGATGACAAAAGCCACAAGGGCCTATCAAAGGTCATCCGAATCCGTCAAAACCTACCCACAAAAAGCACCATCACCAGGGGAAGACAAAATCAAAGTCCCCCACAATATAATATAACCGATGACAAAAGCTACAAGGGCTCATCATAGGTCATCCGAGTCAAACGGCCTCTTTTTTTAAGGCACCCAAACTCCCAGGAAAACTACATCCAGAGGATTGCGTCCAGAAACAAGGGTATCACCAATCAAGGCTTGTCAAGAACGAAATCATGCAGCTATAGATATATACAAACAATATTAATATATATATAAAACTTAGGAACCATCACAACTATCCCTCCCCATAAACTCATCCAACCTACTCTTAAATACATTTAAATTTGGACTACCTACTACCCTCCGCGGCAATTTGTTCCAGAAGTCTACCACTCTATTGGTGAAAAAATATTTTCTTAAATCCAACCTACACCCTTGCTTTTTAATTTTCAAGTAGTGACCTCTAGTCCGATTTCCATTATCTAACTCAAAAAACTTGCTAGCATCATATTTATCTATCCCATAAAAAAATTTAAACAGCTCAATCATATCCCCTCTCACACACCTCCTTTCGAACGAGAACATATTTAATACCCTCAGTCTATCTATATATTCAAGGTGCCTCAGGGAAGGAATAATCTTTGTTGCCCTCCGTTGCACTGACTCGAGAAGGTGAATATCGTGTCTAAAATGTGGGGACCCTGCCTGTATACAGTACTCTAGATGTGGCCTAACATAAGAGTTATAGAGTTTTAGAACAACCTCCTTACTTTTGTAACTGACATTTCTCTTAATGAAACCCAGCACTCTATTTGCCTCTGTTACAGGAGTTACACTGGTTACCTATTCGCTTCCGTATCTACCATAAAAATTCTTCTCATCACCTACAAGCCCCTAAACCTCGAGGGTCCACCTTATCTCTCGTCTGACCTCTCCCGTCATCAAACTCCATGGGCACTCCGGGCTAACCTCGCTCCCATCCTGAACACTCCTCGTTCTGTCCTCTGCTCCATGGGTGACCGTTCCTTCACAGTTAATGATCCTAAACTCTGGAATGCTCTTCTTGCCGAAGTCCGATCCTCTCTCTTCCTCGCTACTTTTAAATGTCTCCTGAAGACTCATCTCTTCAGAATTGCTTTTTCTTCCCAGTAAATTTTCTCTACACTCGCTACACAACCTGCACTCTGGGAGGGCTAACAGCCCTGAAGGGCGCATTATAGATACCTATTATTATTATATAAGCATAATAAAAGAAAATGCACCGTTTTATTAGTTCTATTATTTTTCTTACATGAAAAAATATAGTAGTCTCAAAACATTTGCCCATGACTATATATATGCATAAATATTTTTATATAGGCGCTGCCAAATATTTTTGGATAGCTGGAATTTTCATTATTACTTGGATATGTCTGTGAATATGTTAGTGCAGGTTTGCTTGCATATGTTCAACACATATGAAAAGCAAAATAAATGTATAAGATTTCTTTGTAACCTTTTTTGAGATATCTAAAATAGCGATGTTATTGAAATGTATGAAATCCTTGTATCGGTATCCGGTATCTAGAAAAACAAAATTTTTCATATATCACATCATATTTGATAATAAAAGTTTGATGCTGACAGAATCTGAAAATGATGAGATAATTACGAAAAAAAAGTAACTTTTGCCTAGAGGAAAGAAGTTTGATACGCATGCGGCACGAGCGGGGGTGGCTCAGCTTTCGATAAAACCCCCCAAAACATTAGTGGATCACATTCCACAGTTGCAGGTGTGTTACAGAGGATCCGAATAAGTGAGGACAATCAAGACCAACCTCGTTCTGGGCGATCAAGGTTCATACGCTACAGTTCTCTGCGTTGCATAATTTTGTTGTAGATCGGGAGCAAACCCCAGTCTAGCAGCAAAATGAAGGGGAAGAAGGATGCAAGGTTAGAGTCGTCCGTCGCAGAAATCCATGCGCCATGCATGGAGTGGTGAAAAGCACGCTAGAACCCGCTGATATACATTGAGCAGAAAAGACATAAAATCGCTTGGGAAGGTCAGCAACGCACCTAGACCATGCGCTAGTGAGGACGTGTCTTATGGTCCAATGAATCTACGTTCCAGTTCTTTTCGAAAACCGGCAACGTTTTGTGAAGTTGAGGCCTGAAAAGCTGCGAAATCAAGAGTCCATAGTGCCAAAGTTAAAGCATGTTGGCCAATCTGTAATAGTAGGGGGCTGCATGACAAAGTCAGGAGTGGTGGGGTCTAACTCTTTGCGATAGCACCTTGAATTCAGGGAAGTACCGAGCTGCCCCTTGAGATTTTAAAGGGCCTTGGGCCCTATACCTCTCCAGAATGTCTTAGTTGTGAATTTCCAGCAAAAAAATGTCCTATTTCAAAAGTCATCGTCTACCAAACGAATATCAAGGAGATGCACTGGCTACCTCAGTCTGCGGATACAAATCTATAAGTAGACCTATGGCAGGACCTGAACAAGGCCATGAGAAGTCGTCAGAAATCGTATAATGAGCACCTGAAGGAAGTCAAGGCAGAGGATTGGAGCAGCATCGCACTCTGCATAGAAAGCATGAATCAAAGAACAAATGATCTGCTGACTAAAAAGGAACCTCGAGAAGCTACTGACCTCCCTGTCTCAGAATGGTGTTGCTGTAATTTTCACAGAGCTTCATTAGAGCTTTATGTTTTAGCCAAATTTATATTCTATTTATTCTTGTTGGTTGTTTTGGACATATATAACTTAATGATATTTATTAGTACTTATTGTTCTGTTATATCTATATTGATATGCAAAAGGAAACAAATTTATATTCCTACTTTTATCTAATTTTCAAAAATGTCTGAGCTATTCGAAAACCTTTGTCCCTGGTATATATATATTTATTTATACGAAGAGTAAATCCAACACGAGGAATTTAAACATTTAATAGGGATATTCGAACGTTTCGTACATCGACTGTGTACATCATCAACAGAGTATTCTCTCACTTTTACAAAAATTAGAATAAATAGTAAAAACCAGACTTAAAATATAACATCATTGATTGGAAAAAAAGAGGAGAAAAAAGTACAAAAACAAATGAAACTCGCACTAAAACAACAATTAAATAAGTAAAGTAATAAGAATTGGAAAATTGGCTTGCCAAGCAGAAGTCCCTGTATAGGATGGTGTTCCTGATCAGACTGGTGAATGTGGGTGAAATTAGACTTAAATAACTAATGGTAGCATGTTAGTTGATTATGTAGGAAGCAAATTGTTTGCTGGATTTTGAATAATTAACAAAGGAGTTGAATACTGCTGGTAGTTAAGTTTAGGGCTGAGTTTGGAAATGTATAAAGACTCTAAAATATCCAGATCATGACTATTAGAGCACGAATCCAAAATAAAGAATTCCATGTTTGAAATTTGTGTGTTGCAAGACATGGAATAGTTTCAAATAGAAGAAAATTCAGGCGTAGTTAATGGTCTGTTAGTATAGTATAGAAACCTAGATGATTACTAATCCTAAATTGGAGCCTAGGTAGCAGGCAGGGCAGCCTACACACAAGAATTGGTAAAACAATGAGTCCCGAATCATTATAGAGAGTTTTTCTTTATGGTTGAGTGGTTGAGGAAAGTTTTAATAATTAAATTGTTTATGGGAATAAATTGAAACTGACAGTCAGGTAAACTCTTAACTAACGTCGACTGTAAATCATTTATCAATTTTGATGTTATAGGCTCAATGTAAGGTATTTTTAAATTAAGAGCCATTTTCTCAAGCTTAATGTTGCCATTTGAGCTATTATATAATTTATCTAAAAAACGTTTCGTATGTTTTCCGAGAACTTGCGAGGAAACAAATTGAATTGACAAAACTTTCTAAGATAAATAAGTGTCTGGTTGAACAAAGCCCACTTAGAGCATATTTTGTAGGCACGGAAAAGTCTACAAGAAATGGAAGAATACCTAAATTTAATGGAAGTAAAAATGAAGAAATTAGTCCCAAGGATTGTGGTGGTAGGTTTCCGGTATACAGACATGGATAAATTATTATTAATGTGGGTAATGTATACACACAAAAATGAAAATTCGTCATAGGACTCATGTTCAACAGTGAAATTTATGTTCGGATGTTGACTGTTTAAAACATTATGGAACAGAATTTTATAAATGAAGGGTTTAAATGATTCTAGGCAGCTTTTTCTCCGGTGTTTTTCATGATAATATAAAAAAGCGTTGTAAAAGTAGGGCTTAGAAGGAATCCCATAGCCATGCCGTCTGTTTGTTTATACAAGGTGTTATTATAAAGGAAAATGGTATCTTCTATGGCAAGTATAAGTAAATCTAGGAACTGCTTTCGCTCTAACCCTTCAAAGTTTTTTTGATTTGAAAATAAACCATTAACAATAAGATCACATGTTTCACTAACTGGTACATTGCTAAATAATGATTCAACATCAAAACTTGTGATATAATACTGAGATAAGTGAGAAGAGCAATCATTAATAGTCAAAAAATTTAAAAGAATCACGTAAAGCATAATTATTCAGCGTAAGAGGTAAAAGAAGAGGAACAAAAAAATTACACAAGTTATATGCAGGTGGGTGAGTAGCTGATAAGATTGGTTTAATTGATAATCCAAGCTTATGTGTTTTGAGAACATAGAGGATACCTGAGGCTGATCCTGAGGCATGAAGATTATTATATGCAGGCTCTAATAAGAGAAGATGCTTATTTTTTTCCAAGAATCTATTAACTTTATCTTCCAATTTAATGATTAATTTAAAAAGGTCATCCCTAAGTTTCAGAGTCTCCCAGTATGGTCAGAATTTTGTCTACATAACAATCTCCATCTAATAAAACACCTTTGCCTTTGCCAGGCTTACATATAACTAAATTAGGAAAACACAAACTTTTTAGAATTTTAAATAGTTAAAAGGAAAAATAGGTTTTACAATTTTAAAGGAATTGAACTTACAAAAGTAGAATTAAGAAATTGATTTAATATCAGGAAGAAAGGAAGAAAGGTAACACTGCCAAGCTGGTAAGCTTTTGAGACAAGCTGGTAAGCTTTTGAGACAAGCTGTTAGTCATTCAGACTCAATAAAATACTTGATAGAGATAAGTTTGAAACAAAGTAATTTAAAATCAAGTCTGAGGGCTAAAATTTGCTTTACGATATCTTTAAGTGAGACACTGCTAAAATTAAATAATACATGATCTGGATGGAATGAGAGATTAGGTTCAAGTCCAAGTTGAGGAAGTTTGCGGTCATGCCGCTCTATGCAACTATGTAGATGAAATCAGGTAGAGAGATAGTTTTATAGATCTCCAATTGTGTTGGTAGTTTTCCCAGTTTGGCAATAGAAATAATTTTTGCGACCTCTAGTTCATCTAAGTAGCCGGTTATTCCGTTAAGAATGTTTTCGAGCGCTTCTTCATAATGTTTCTTGGCGAGCCCTCATCTTCCCGGTGCCTACTGCATGAAATGCGAAATTGTTGTTCTTATTTTTAGTAGGGTGATCTTGGCGGCGATATCGTAGCAGATGTCTCTCTTTGCATCCACAGATGGGTGTTGGTGCGTTTTATCGGTTTCCTCGTTGGGTGGGTCTATAATGTTGTGCTCGAAATCGATATCAAATTCTTCATTGTTCTCTTCCCTTATGTCAAATATACTCTTCCAGTGGTCCCTAAATATCTGTTCTATCGTGGCTTTTTCTTTTATGTTAGTTCCTTGATGTTTTTTTATTATTATTTTTCTTGCTCCAACTTTGCCTTTCATTTGATTTACTTTCCTGCAAAATTAATTTACAGGTGCATCATTATAGATCCTTTGGATTGTTTCGTTCCTGTGTTCCCTTTGCTTCTATTATCTCCTTAGTCAGTTCTCTTTTTTACCTTCTAATTTGAGTTTGTAGCTTCCACGTTGTTCCGTTCTTTTTATTACTTTCGAGTATTCCCTTACTCTCCTATACTTCTGTACCATTTCGGGTGTCCATGTGAATGTCTTAATTTTCGTGTAGCATTTTATTGGAAAAACTATTTCGTCGGATGCTTGAATCGAGTTCCTTATTTTTTTATAATTCAGCATATATCTCTTCTAATGTTGCTCCTTCTAGTGGTTCTGGTTCGTATAAATTCAGTTTCTTCCTTTATCTTTCCCACTCTGAACATGATATAACTTCTGATCTCATATAATAGTTATAAGGGAGTTGATTATTGTCTAGGCAGATTTCCGGTTTTTTGGTTGTGGTCCTTGTCACATAAGTTGGGTACAAGGGACCTAGTCTTTGGCAGATGTTTCTTGCAAAGAGCGCTTGCAGGTGTCTTCGTACTCAGTTTTTGGTTCTATAACCGCTTGCTTGACAGTGAGCGTTGAGGTCGCTTATAAATATTACTGGGTTTCTGCTGTTGAATATTTTAATGAAGTTATTAATAGCCAAATGATCTCTCCTTGGCGGTTGATATCTGTAGTCATTATGATGTTCGTCCGTTCCATTCTTATATTAACTATGAGGTAAGATTCGTCTAGATCTTTACGAGTTATGTATTCGATGCCGTTCTTGATCGCTATAGCAGCTCCGTCCTTTGCTCCCTCCGTGGAGTTTACAGCTATGGCGTAATAGTTCCATATTTTTATGTTTTCACTTTCTAAGTTGAGTCCGTGATCAGAATTTAAGATAATGTCCTGGTCTAATCTTTTATAAATGTTCCTGAGTTTATCTTTTCTTTCTCCATCCGTTCATGTTTATCTGTAGTATATTTAGGTTCATCTTGTCTATCGGGATTAGGTGATTCCTAAAGTGTTGCCGGTTCATTTGATTCATTAATCGGTCCTTAGAAATATGTGGTTCTTATTTTCGTTTCCTTGATTGTTAACTTGTCCCTTTGTCTAGAATTTTCTTGCTCGTAGTTGTAGTAAGGGCAACATATGAATATCTGCCAACTAAATCGGTACCAAATAAATTTTTTAGCAATATGTTTGTAAAGGTGTGTAATAATATGCTTTAAAATTCAACGTGCAAGAACTGTCAAAATGCTTCAGTTGTGAAACGTATGAAGGAGGCTAAAACGGAAGGAAAACTGAGGTACCACATGAAGTATAAAAATGATCTGTATAAAAACTTTGTTGAGATCACCAATAACTCAGCTCAAGCATCAAAAGCAGAGAAAGGGCCGTGAAAGTTGAAGAGAAGACCCACTTACTCTGAGTTCAGTGCATCTCCTGGCGGTAGTTCTAGAAGTTCAAGGTCAGTTCACCACCTGTATAAGGATATATGCATTCTTTGCAACACCCGCTTAGCTTTAAAAAAATAATTCAGTAGAAGCTAGAAAGAAATATAAAGTTTCAGATAATTTGACTGCAGATAAACTAAAAGCAAGCTTACTGAAGACAGCACAATGTCGTGGGGATGACTGGGGCACTGAAGTCACTGGACGCCTGAAAGGTTTTAATGACTTGGTAGGGGAGGAAACACTGTACCATTTGTGCTGCAACTTTCTTTTGAGAGAGGTGACTATTACTCCAAGACTGAAGAGGAAGGCGAAGGAAGGAGAGAGGACAAATGAAAATTGATGAGGAGCGAGAGGCAATTTTTATTAAATTCTGCGAAGTCAATGAAAAACTGTAGAAGTTTGACCAGTCACCTGATAAGAGCATCTCTTATTCAAAGTATTGGCTAAATATAAAAATTCAAGAGAAATAACATGACCCCTTGTATTTCACAAAACACGAGAGAAGGGCAGATGTGCTCTGTCTCAAAGATGGCACTGATAATATTCTGTGAGAGCATCATGCTAATGTTGACCATGGAAATGAGAAGACTCAGATCATAATGACTGCTCTTAAGCTCATATGCAATGATATTGCCATGATTGATCTAGATCCGAAGTCATACCTCACAACAAACAGCATGACTGACATCAAAAGTCAGCTGGAACTTGTTCCTGCTGTTTGGGGCAGAACTTCATTAAGGCCTGTCGACCGCGGTCAGCTGTATTGCCACACCAAATGGGGCTTGCCATACAACTTGATTATAGATTTGGGCCAAAAACCACAATGATCTTCTGGGAGCAGCAGCCGAAACAATGCACGCAGCTCAGGTAACTGTTGGCAATATCCTGCCAGGTCTGATGTTGTTCCCACTTTACCATGCAGAGAAGCCATCCGCCATTAATCACCAGGGTGCAGCACGGTTGGTTAGTAAGGTCGAGTGGATCAGTGAATGCCTTCAGACTTGTCTTTGGAAAGTTTGCCTTATTTGCCTTGTTCATCTTCTGAACTTTTTGCTGAACAGGGACAATGAAAAGGGACTCAGCTAATACTGTAAGCTTGTCTCAACTGTCATATCTCTCTGGGCGAAAATGATCAGTCATTTGAACAAATTTATTGAGTCAAGGTGAATCTTGTTCTCATTGATCATGGGAATCTTTCTGAGTGATAAGAGGGCTTTTGCCTTCGACTCTACATCCATAGTCGATGTCACTGACTATCCATCCGGCTTGATCTGCATCTCCATCCCTACTTTAGCTGTTCTCTCATCATTGACTAAGGCATCTACTGTGCTTGTAAATCCTGTTGAAAAAGGCACCAGCAACTCCTTGTCTTGATCGTTAGCTAATGAATTGTTGGTCTCAAACCATTTTAAAGCAAGTCCAACGGAACCCTGCATCTTACTTCATCTGTGTCTGGCAAGGTCTCTGTGGAGTGAAGCATGAGTATTGATGTCTTCCTCCATCCGCTAGTTGACATCAGACAAGTTACTGCGGGTAAACGCACAGCATTTGTTGCCAGAGTCTATGTTTCTCTTTCTCCCTCTTCTCGGCCAACCTTCTACCTTGGCTGCCTTCATTAGTGTCTGCTCAATGCTGATGCCACAGCAAGTGTCAAACCACTCATGGCTGGCGTAATGGATAACCAGGTTCTCGTGGGTAGTGAAACGTTGTAAGGTTTCCTTTTACTCAGGCAAAGTTTCGAGTTCCTTCAAGAGTTGACAGTACAGCCGTGCGCCTTTGGCGTATTGATGATGGCCTGCAGTAGCAAATATTTGAAGCATCTTGGTAAGAACGCAGGACATATGCCCGTTGTAGTTTGCAGTGGATCGGTTTTAATAAGGACGTTGATCATATCTACCATGTGGTGGTACTTCACCCAGAGTGAAGATGTTCTTCCTCCTTCTGCGAGTCGTTTTAAGGTTTCTTCAAACCTCTGCTCAGCCACTGATACTATTGGATCTGTGTGTCTGATTTTCATCTTCCCATCAGCCACCTTCTTTATGAGGGTCCTCAGGTCACCATACTGCTCCTCAGTGAAGGAAAGTTTCATGATGTGCTGATAGATGGCTGCATCGAACAAGAGGTGAGCAGATGTGGTTGGTTGTCATACTTCTAGGATAGATCAGCTCTAGTAGTCCAGAATCTTGCATATTAAGACCATTGATCTCAGATAAGACTTCAACAGCTGAAATCCACCCACCTTTTTCAATGACGGGTAGATTTGCCTACTTTATGATATCCACAGGGTTCAGCCAAATGGGAAGATCAAAGGCAACTATAGCAACTCTGTGAGCAGAGAGCGTATGCACTCTTTGAGAATGGTGAAGATAGTGTTGAGGTCAATAGGGTCACCTTCCTTCACTGGGATGAAGTCGATCTGTGTGCAAGGCTCTGCAGTATATGCATAGATTCGCTTCATCCAGCAATTCCAGTTGGAGTGTGGGAACTCAGGATCGTGGCTTCGATCACCCACCCCGTTGCCCAGAGTGAGAAGTGGCTGGTCATTAGCCAGGGAGGAGGATAGCTCAACGATGGGGATAAACATGATGGTGTTTATTTATGTGTGTGTCCTGTTGGTAAATGGAAGAATCTTTACTTCAGCTCCTCTCAGGATCTTAGCTTTGTCGAGTGCCTTCAGATTTACCCTAGGGACAGCTGCTGTTTTCTGTGCTTCTGGAAAAGGTGGTGCTGGAGAGGTGACTTTGATCAACCCTATGAATGCAACGGAGTGTTTCCATGAATAGAGAAAATGTTTATATCTACATTGTCTCTAACAAACTCAGAGGGCTGCATTGTTTGATTCCCTAACCTCCATAGAGATCACTTCATCGTTACTCATCATTTCACTTTTAATGGCTGTCATCACTGATTGATCCTCAAGTGCAGCCTCAACCGTAACCTAATCATTGATCTGATCATCTATTTCTTCCACAATGTTGTCAAGAGTACAAGAAGTATCAGCGCATCATCTTCACTACTGCTATTAATGAAGCAGTGTTTGTAGTTTTGTGTCTCCGAGTAAGACTTAGTGTATCCCAGTTTGGAGAATCAGGGAGAATTCCTAAACTACATAGGTAACTTTTCAGTTTCTCTCGCTCACTAGGGACACTTTGATGTGTACTGTAATAAAGATGAAATCAACTCACTTCCTATCACCATCGATATAGAGTTGTAGCAATTTAGGCTTGAAACTACATTAGGATCGGGGCAATTAATGACACCATGAAATAAACATTTTGCGTCATATTCAAATCGACATTAACTTTCTGACATCGTAATATATATTTAAAAACACATAAACTCTAATTGACTAGCAAGCCTCATTAAAATCTTTAGGTGCTTTTTAAAATGAGATCATTTGTTAATAAATTCGTGTGCTTACTGTTGAAGCTGATTGTTGTTGGCGTATAATAAGCAAATTATAACTAACAGGGTGTAATAATCGTCTTATTTATCTGTAGGAATTCCAATTTTCTACATTTTCCCCTATTTCCCTGACCTTTTTAGGCGCGTGCGGGTCTAGCCGCAGGGAACTCTACATCTCACTATCTCGGTCAGTCAGTCAGTCCCCGTTTTCTTTGTTTTCATTGTTTTTGTAATAACATGGTAACTATTCGGCCGATTCTAACAAAAATCGAAACATTTATGTTATTTCACATTTTCTTTCGAATGATATAATTGCCCAAGTCCCCCCAAGTTTAGCCGGGAAATTACTTTGTTTTGGCAATAACATCATAAGTATTTGGTCGCTTCTAACGAAATTTAAATCCATTATTTTGTTTGAAATTCTCTTTCGAATAATATAATTGTCAGAGTTCTCCCAATGTTAGCCGTGGAATTATTTGGCAATAACATCATAACTATTCAGCTAATTCTAATATATTTTCAAACCCTTATGATGTTTTACATTCTCTTTCGAATGATATACTTATGAAGTACCTGCAAAAATAAATGAACAAACATTAATTTGAAGTTAAACCAAAGGCAGGTGGAGCACGAGTCCCGACCAAAGTTAGTTGTGTGTATAGTTGAGTGTTAAGCACCCAGTTGGCGACCGTATGGGGAATACCGTGCCAACTGCGTACGTTTAGTTGTATTAGGCTAAGTCGACCTATTGTCGCGGGCGGAGTGCGCGGGAGGCTGACTTAACTTTTGTGTATAGAAAGAACAGAGAGGGACCGCTGTGTGTGATACAGGCGGTCAAGGAGTCAGAGAGAAGAGTTGCGGAAAACATTTAAGAATAGACAGCGAGAGTTTATAGGTCGGTGGCTATACACCGATGCGTTGTGTTGTTGTGGGAGCGTTGGTTATGTGGTTTTGGACTGAAGAGGGTTGGAGGCAGATCAGGAGGGCGAGGCTGACTGCTCAGTATGAAACGCGTTATTCATGATGCCTACTGGTTTATGCAAAGAACGATACGGGCGGTGCGTGTTCGTAGGCCGCGGGATATCGCAGCGCCATCGCGTACCTTCTTACGTGTAGCAAGGTGTATAGTGTGTCTGTGGTGAGTTTGTCGAATGGTTTTGTGAGTCTGGTGTGAGCGTAGGTGTTGAGAGGAGCTAGTTTATTGTTGTTATGTAGTGCGTCCATTCTCGAGTACCACAGCGAACGGCAAGCGCGCTTCAGAGCGCGCTTGCGCTGAGCCTTTTGCTTCCACGTGTCGCTCGCAGCTACGAGCGACAGTAGTGCGTACGTGAGAATAGGGCACACGAGTGTTTTGTATAGGTGTAGTTTTAGTTTTTTTCTCGCTGGGTAGAACCTTTCCAGCAATGTGTTTGTACGTGAGGCTCTTGCTTGTAATATATTTTGGTGTAAGTGTAACCTGACGGTCTTGTCAAAAGTTACCCCCAGGATTTTGGTGCATTGAGTGTATTCGAGCCTTGTTGGGTTTTGGTGGATCATGTCTGGTGTGTGTGAGTAGATTTATAGGTTGTGCATGAAGTGGTCTCTAGCGCCGTAGAGTGTCATCTGTCTCTTCTGAGGATTCGTGGCAATCAGCCATTTATCCTCGTAATCTGTCTTCACGTCTAGTATTCTTTGTGCGTAGAGCGCGATTTCTTTAGGGGCCCGGCCGCTGACGAGAATGGTCTCGTCATCGGCGTAGGCCACTATGTAAGTGTGAACGCAGTTTTCTGGTGGGCCTAAGTTGTCATTTGTGAAAATGATGTAGAGTGTGGGTGCCAGTACTCTTCCTTGGGGAACGCCTAAGCGTGGTGTGAAGGGTCGTGATAAGCTGTTGTTATATCTAATGTGGCAGCTCCGTTCAATGAGGTATTGCGAGAGGAGCCTTCTGGTGCAGAGAGGTAACTCCGTGTTGTTGGTGAGTTTTAAATGGAGTCCCTCGTGTCACACCTTGTCGAAGGCCTTCTCCATGTTCTTACTGACGAAGAGAGTCTTTTGGTGTATCTGTCGTTTCTTTTGTATTATGTCGTGAACGATGTTCACAGCCACCTGAGTGAACCTGCCTCTCCTGAACCCGTATTGATGGGGGGAGAACCAGTCCTTCTCTTCCAGCAACTCCCTTAGGTGGCAGTTGACCATACGTTTAAGTATTTTGCCTAGGTGGTCTAATAGAGCAATAGGCCTGTAGTTGTTTGGGTGTTTCGGGTCTTTGTGCTGTTTATGTAAGAGTATGTTGTGAGAGACTTTGAATATTTTTGGAAAGTGGCCTGAGGCTAGTGAAGCGTTGAATAGGTGTGTGAGTGTGGGGTAAATGTCTGCGAGAGGTTGTGTATGAGTGTAGCTGGTAGGCCGGATGGGCCGGGGGCACGTTTTGGTGTCGTTTTAATGTAGTGTTTTGTTTCCTCGACGGTGATTGGAGTGGTTAGTGTGAACGTGTAGTCGAGCACCTCCATTCGTATCAGGGGGGCAGGCCTTAGCTCGTGAGCGTGAGCCCGACACCACTCCTGGATTTCCTGGAAGTGCTCCTGCGCTTGTGGTTTTGGTGGGTTGTGTGTGTGTACTGTGTCCCAGTGGGACCTAAATGCGTCGTAGATGTTGTTAGTGTCTGTGGGTGTGTGGTTTGTTATTTGGAGAGTGATCGGTTTGCATGGTTTAGTACCCATCATCCTTTTTACGAGCCGCCAGAAGAATGAAAGGTCCGTGCAACGGGTGTCGTCCGGATGCAGACGACCTCTCGCCACTGCCGGTTCCTGTCTTCTTGCACGCACTGTAGGATGCAAGCACGTAGAATGTGAAGTGTTTTATGCAGGTGTAGTTTTTTGTGGTGAGTGTAGGTTTCGGGCGGTGGTGATGGTGTCTAGAAGTGAGCACCAGTGATTGTGATGGTCTATTAGTCCTGGATTGGTGTCCTCCAGGTCGAGGTTATGTGGTGTATTTGTGGATATGTGACTCCTGAATTCTTCCCAGTTCGTTTTTTTGTAGTCGTATAAAGGTGATTTAGGGATGAGTATGGGAGATGTGGATATGATAAGGCATATCGGTATGTGGTCAGATAGTACGTGTGGACCGGGTGACATGTGAGTGTAGAAGCGTGTGGCATGGTAGTTGCGGAAGAGCACGTCCGGGGATGTGGTGCCTCCGTGCGGACCCAAGAACGTAGGAAAGGATGGGCTGATATGCTCGCAGCGGTAGCACCACAAGGCACCGGCCAAGTAACTTCTCGCATCGTTTGTGTTGTTGGAAAGGAGTGTCGGGTGAAAAGCGTTAAGGTCCCCAGCGAATAAGATAGGAAGGTTGTAATTTGATAGGGTATGGAGTGGGACTTATAAGTTTAGCTGTATTCGTGGTGGTCTGTAGTGAGTGGCCACTGTTATGGGGCTGGAGCTTGTCTCTATCTTGCAGGCTAGAAAGGCAAGTCATGTGTATTAATGAGGGAGTGATGTATGTTGCGCTTTACTAGGATCGCAGATCCTAGGTGCCGCACCTGTGGAGATAGGTATGTTTGATAGCCTGCAATGCGTAGTCTATTGTTGGGAGGATGTCGGCTGGTGAAGTTCCGGAGTACTATGTCGGGTCTTTGAGTGTTGAGCACCCAGTTGGCGACCGTATGGGGAATACCGTGCCAACTGCGTACGTTTAGTTGAATTAGGCTAAGTTGACCTATTGTCGCGGGCGGAGTGCGCGGGAGGCTGACTTAACTTTTGTGTATAGAAAGAACAGAGAGGGACCGCTGTTTGTAATACGGAAGTCAGGTAGTCAGAGAGCAGCGTTGCGGAAAACATTTAAGAAAGGACAGCGAGAGTTTATAGGTCGGTGGCTATACACCGATTCGTTGTGTTGTTGTGGGAACGTTGGTTATGTGGTATTGACTGGGCAAGGGTTAGGGGCAAGTCAGGAGGGCGAGGCTGACTGCTCAGTGGGAAACGCGCTATTCATGATGCCTATTGGTTTATGCGAAGAACGGTACGAGCAGCGGATGTTCGTGGGCCGCTGGATATCGCGGCGCCATCGCGTACCTTCTCAAGTGTAGCGAGGTGTAAAGTGGATCTGTGGTAAGTTTGTCGAGTTGTTTCGTGAGTCTGGTATGAACTTTAAGTGTTGAGAGGAGCTAGTTTGTTGTTGTTGTGTAGTGCGTCCATTTTCGAGTACCGCGGCGAACGCAAGCGCGCTTCAGAGCAGAGTTCTGAATGCGCTGGGCCTTTCGCATCCACGTGTCGCTCGCAGCTACGAGTGACAGCGGGGCGTACGTGAGAATGGGACGCACGAGTGCTTTGTATAGGTGTAGTTTTAGTTTTTTTCTCACAGGGTAGAACCTACCCAGCGATGTGTTTGTGCGTGAGGCTCTTGCTTGTATTATGTTCTGGTGTAAATTGAACCTGACGGTCTTGTCAAAAGTTCCCTCTAGGATTTTTGGTGCGCTGAGTGTATGCGAGCCTTGTTGGGTTTTGGTACATCATGTCTGGTGTGTGGGAGTAGATTTGTAGGTTGTGCATGAAGTGATCTCTAGCGCCGTAGAGTGTCATCTGTGTATTCTGAGGATTCGTATCAATCAGCCATTTATCCTCGTAATCTGTCTTCTCGTCTAGTATTCTTTGTGGGTGGAGCGCGATTTCTTCAGGGCTCGGCCACTGACGAGAATGGTCTCGTCATCGGCGTAGGCCACTATGTAGATGTGAACGCAGTTTTCTGGTGGGCGTGGGGTGTCGTTTGTGAACATGATGTAGAGTGTGGGTGCCAGTACGCTTCCTTGAGGAACGCCTGAGCGTGGTGTGAAGGGTCTTGATAGAATGTTGTTGTATCTAATGTGGCAGTGCCGTTCAGTGAGGTAGCGCGAGAGGATCCTTCTGGTGCAGAGAGGTAACTCCCTGTTGTTGTTTCCAACGGATTTCCTGGAGCCACACCTTGTCGAAAGCCTTTCCCACGTCCTTACTGAAAGAGAGAGTCTTTTAGTGTATCTGTCGTTTCTTTTGTATTCTGTCGTGAACGATGGTCACGGCCGCCTAAGTGGACCTGCCTCTCCTGAACCCGCATTAATGGGGGGAGAACCAGTTCCTCTCTTCCAGGAACTCCCGTAGACGGCAGTTGACAATACATTCAAGTATTTTACCTAGGTGCTCTAATAGGGCAATAGGACTGTAATTGTTTTGTGTCTTTGTGCTGTTTATGTAGGAGTATGTTGTGAGAGACTTTGAATATTTTTAGAAAGTGGCCTGAGGCTTGTGAGGCGTTGAATAGGTGTGTGAGTGTGGGTGTATGTCTGCGGGGAGGTTGTGTATGAGTGTGGCGGGTAGACCGGAGGGGCCGGGGGCACGTTTTGGTGTCGTTTTTATGTAGTGTTTTGTTTCCTCGAGGCCAAAATCCCAGGAGGAAGGGAGGGGCCCACCCGACTTGTGCCCGGCCCAGGGGACCCATCCGGATGGGAGGAGGAAGGCTAATAGGGCAACCCAAGGGAAACGGGCATAGGCCAACTGGGCCCAGAAACGGGGTAAGCCTATCGCCATACCGACGAAATTTAATAGGCCACCCATTCTAGCCCAGAAGGGAGAGTGGGAGGAAACACGTGGGGTACACGAGAGGGCCGTAGAGGTCTTGGAGTGCATCTTCGGGGTGAGGCGGGTGAGGCTGGTGCGCAGATCTATGTCCACACCAAGGTAGACCAGATGGCGGGTAGGAGTAAGCACGGACTTCGCAACATTGATCAGAATGGAAAAGTCACGGATAAGCTTTATGAATCTAAGGAGAGCGGCGGAGCTGCCTAGGCTCAGGATATCATCAAGATATGTATAAACAGTGAAACCCGCCTGTCTGGCGAACTCTGCGGAGATGGGGGCCATGCAAGACTGCATAATATAGTGGGATCCGGTGAAACCCATGGGGAGGCGTTTCAATTTAAAACGCTCACCCCCACAAAGCACGCCGAACCAAGGCCTAGCATTGGGGTGAAGTTTTACATGGTAAAACTCATGCTGCAGGTCAATTTTGATTGCCCACATGGCCTCTTCTGCATTACGCCGAACCTTTCCTAAGGACGGGAGCTGGAAAGGAGGTAGGTTATAAAGACCTGACTCGCCCAAAGGGGACATGTCATAAATGAGGCGATCCTCGCGCTCATTTTTGGGGACCAGAAACACCTGATGGGCGCACCTGATCTCCTCCGAGTGTTCTAAAACACCAGCACGCAGAAGAGTCTGCAGTACCGGGAGCATCAGCTTATAGCTGGGGGCAAAGTGTCGGTAAGCACCGAGGTAGACCTGCAGCCCCCTTACCAGCCGCAGCTTTCGCCACGTTGGAGGAGAGGGAGATATGGCTACAGACGCTTCCGGGGACGAAATCACAAATGTGACGTAGGAGAGGGGTCATTTCGGGCCTCCGCCAGCGGGTCGAACACGCTCCCAGCCTCACCCTTGGCATCGTTGTCATTGGCATCACCGTTGCCCTGGTACACACCCGACTCAACCCTGGCTACCGGGGTCACGTCCTGAACAGGAGCTTCCCCAACCGGCGAAGCATGGGGGTCGTGCGGTCCCGAGGCCGGAACATTTTCGATGAGTTCAATGGCCTCGCGAAGTTGCGGGTCATTGTCGATGACCTCCTGTGTGTTAACCTCCAGTGGAGCCACCATGTTAATGGTATCGACAGCGGCTGCTAGTCCAGGGTCAGCCGCGAGTAGACGTTCCTGAGAAGTTAATTGGAAGTCGTCCAGGTCCCGATCATCCTCGTCGGTTAAGAGTACGGCACCAAATTCATGGAGAGAATCTAAATTGTACCCATACTCTTTATCCCCGCCCGCGCCGAGCCCCACGGCGAAGGGAAGGGGGTCCTCCTCAACCCCAGGAACCTCAAAACCTAGGGGAGAAAGGGAGGGGAAGGAAGGGGAGGGGAAGGAAGGGGAGGGGAAGGGAGGGGAGGGGAAGGGAGGGGAGTGGCTGAAATTAAAGAAATTCCTGTACTGCCCATACCTCATCGTCCCAAGAGTCCGCGGGGGACCTATTTGCGGCCATCCTTGGCCTTACTACGATTACGCGGCCTACGGCGAGGGCGCGCAGCAGGAGCAGCCGCCTGAGGGTGGGCGGGAGGGGGATGGGACCAGTTTTCACGGAGGACCGTGCGATTATAGATGACTGGGTCTATTCGGATCCATGCACCCTGGGTGGATTGGAGGCGGTAATCCTTTAAAACGTAACCCCAACCCACGTAGGGAAACTAAATAATATAGACGCAAACGAGTGCGGAGACGAGCAGACGCCTCTTCGAGGAGTTGTTCCCTAAGTCTATATAATATGATAAGAAGATTTAGTGCTTCGATGTCCCGTGTCCTAAAAACAGGCAGGGTGGGTGGGGAGGCCAAACGGTCCCTAAGGTGGGTAACCACTAACTGCCAGTCTGGGGTAACCCGGCGGGTCTCAATAACCTGGGGAACTTCCTGATTAGGCTGAAAGCCCAAGATCGGGTCGTCGAAGCCTAGCACGCGGCGAGCGTCTAGGGGAGTAGGTTTCCAAGGGATCAAGTTCCTGGGAAGAGGCGGGACCTCCCGAGTGCCGATGGAGTTGAGCGCCTGGCAGCGTATTTTCTCGAGCTTCTCAACACCAGATTCCGAAGAGGTCGTGGAAGCGGGTTCCTGGTTAGGGAAAGGGGCGTCGGGCCAGGGGCTCGTGTCTCAGAAGCCTGCGAGCCAGTCCAAGCACGGGTAGTCACGCCCTTAGTGAACGTCTTCATTGGGAGGGGTCTTCTTAGGGGGCATGAAGGTGGGTAGTCCTGATAACAGGAGTCCCAAGTCTAATAATGGTCGAAAAGTTATAAATCAGAATAAATGAGAGTACGTGAATTTTCGGTTAGCAGACCTTGTTCTTTTTTAACCACCTTCTGAAAATACCTTTCGTGATCACAACTGTCTCTTACTTTATAATTAATCTTTATGTGATAAAATTAATAGATTTCGTCCAACATTTTTCAAAAGCTTAATCATTGAACACAGGAAGAGCTTTGTGTTGAATTGCTCTATTTATGAAGCGTCAAAGTCTTTGACTGTTCCTGGACCAGCATCGATGCAACTCTTTGAATGCAGTTTTCTATAATCATAAAAACTTTGAATATACACGGAGAAAATCTAAATCTTCAAACAAATAGATTACATTTATTTCTAAATAGGTAGCTCGACTTGAGAAAAAAAAACTTCATGCTGATATAGAAGAAACATAATAAACCCTTAATATCATCAAAGGTTAAATTAGAACAATATTCAAGGAGGTTAAAGACTCACAAGTGATCCATATGCTTTGTGGGCAGTTTTTATAGAATCGTTAAAGTGTATTTACTCTCGTTGTTTGATAGATTCACGTGTAAGCTAGAATGGAAGGAAGAATATAAGAACGGAAAAACACGGAAACAGAAGCTAATAAAATACCATAAGAGTCATAATATTGGAATAGATTTCTATGAAAAGCTTGACCCAATCCTAAATTATGGATCTGGTAGGGCGAAGTGAATGCCTCAGAAATAAATTCATAAGAAGCCAACAAGCACTACGCGCAAATTTGAATACCTTGCTATAGCCACCGAGCAATATTACCTAAGCCATCGAGTTTATTTGAGTCAAATTGTTGAACTATTTATTGTTTTTACTGTGATGATAAAATAATAAATTTAACGAATAAACTTGAAATGTTGCTTTCGTTAAGTGCAACACTATCATTAAATACCCATCTTTTGTGGTTCGTTCACTAGAATCGACCATTACTTGAATATCAAATCATGTGAAGAAAAACGAAAAAAAAATTACTTTCAAATGTAGGGATTCCAAAATACTTAACGTCAAACGGGGTAACCTAATATAAATATCACTGAACGAGAATAAGTTGAACATATACTCCGTTTTGCCTATTTGCCATTGTTATTCCAATTTCTCAATCCAGCGATACATGCCGTAATTCCAATGCCGTCTTTGAATTATTTGACAAAATAAAATCTAATTTTTTAGGCAGGTTGTGTTCTCGAAACGTTTGCATTTTTTAATTAAGAATTTCACGCAAAACCATTTGACGTTTATATTGAACACCTCAGAGTGGATCCTTCAAAGCATAAGAAGAATGGTAATCTGAAACGATTTGTCAAGAAATTATAATGGGTTGAGGAATAATTTCTTGCGGTTTTATCAAATTTAGTCATTATCATTAACAATTTTAAAGACTTCATTTTTAATTGATAACAATATGTAATTTAATCAATAATGTATTCTCCGTTTTTATTTACGACTTCTTCCCAACGTTCAACTATTTTTTCGATGCTTCGGCAAAAAAATCTCTGGATTTTGACTCGAAGAATTCGTCTAACCAGGTTCTTAAGTCCACATCAGCATTGAACGAAACGCCGCGCAAATTGGTGGAGAGCGATCGGAACAGATGGAAATCCGATGGAGCCAAGTCTGACGAATATGGATGATGCGGCCGGATTTCCCAATCAAGCTCATATTGGCAATTTGAGGACGAGCATTGTGGTGTTGCAGAAGGACTCTATAACATCGATGAGGTCGCTTTTCACCAATAGCTTCGGTGAGTCGATACATTTGTTGAACATAGAGTTCTGCATTGACAATATCGTTGTTCCTTGCTTTAATCGTGGAAGTGGTTTTTATTGGGGCTAAGCCATTGTTTTCGATGGTTCATGTTGACATAAACACACCACTTTTCGTCGCCAGTGATGATGCTGTGAAGAAATCTGTCCTTATATCCACGAGTAGCCTTGTGACGAGCAAGCAAACCTGCGGAAGTCGTGGAGCGTCGAAGTTATTTGCTTTCGCTCAAAGCGTACGGAACGCATGAACCGAGTTTTTAAACTTTCCCTATTGAATGAATATGATTCAGTACAGTTTTCTGATTACACGCCAATTTTACAGCCAATTCTCTAGTCGATTGACGAGGATTTTCATGAAGAAGGTCTTCAATCGATCTTCCTCCTACTTAATGGGGCGACCAGAACGTTTTTCGTCATTAAGATTGAAATGCAGGTTTTTTAAACGTGAAAACCACCATTGGGCTGTCCTTTCTGATAAAGCCTTTTCTCCGTACACAGCACAAATATCGCGACGTGCTTTGGCTGCGTTTGCATTGTTCCCGTCTCGATTGAAAATGAATAACAAGTGTCAAAAATGTGCCCTTTCTTTCAACTTAACATTTCATTTGGGGGGTACAGAACAAAAAAATGATTATAAATTCACACAACTTTTAAATAAACCGCAAAGACTTATTACTCAACTTCAAGACGTAGCCTAAGCAAAAGCCTACATAATAGTCTACGATGTTAAGAGACGTAGCCTAACCATTGCTAATTTTGCTCTCATTATTTATTATTGTTTCTTAATATGTGCACAAATCACGTCAACAAAACTTAAATCAACACAACATTAAAAAGAACGCAAGAACTTATTCCTTAACCTAATGCCAAAATCAAGCTTAACGAACCCAATGATGTGGTGTTTCCTATTTCTGTCATGATCATGAATTTCCTGCACTAATCGAGACTAAATATAACTCATTTAGTTTAACGAATTGCATACCAACCCTTGCAGAGCGAATATATGTATTATTGGTTTTTATTACGTTTTGTAAACTTATTTTGGCGAAAAATAAAGATGCAATTGAAACATTCTGCATTTTGTATGCTTTTCATGGAACCTTTACAAAACCAAAATTAAGTAAAGTATCTAAAGGCCTGCGATTGCTAGTAATACTGCCTCACTTTATCTTCAAAGATACATAGATGAACCATATTACTCCGCAGTGTCTTTTTTGTTAGTTGTTACACTTTATCATTTGAGAGGAAAAAGACATTTTCTATACCATCCGTGAATTATGTTTCTTGTAGTACCATCATTATGGTATTTTTTGTTACTTTATTTGTAGAGCGTTCTAACAGGAATGAAGTCTTATGTAAGGATTTTACGTTTGTCAATGATGCTGTCTTAGAATACGGAAACTCTACCAAACGAAAAGCCTTGATACCCTTGGCATGTTGTTATTTAGAAAAAACTAAAAGGGTTGTGGATTTAAGCATTGTAAACATAATATAAACGTTTAAAATAAGCTTAAATCTAAATAAATATTCCCTTAATACCTTTATATATATAACAGTAAAATATTAACAGTTAAATAAATTTACCTAATATTTTGCATATGAAAGATATGATCTTGTACCGCCTTCAAAATCTGGGAAATGATCCCCCAAAAGCAGCCGGCTAGATAGAGTTATTTAACTAACATCCTTTTTAGAGTATATCTGAGAAAACAAAGTAAAAACGTTTGATGGGCTTATTTACCATAATGCTATGAATACGTACACAAAATATAAATTAGAGAAGCTTTAAGAAAACTATCAATTTCTTTTACTTCGCTTTATCGCCTTTCTTTTAATCTTTTTTCGGATTGCCTCTCTTGCCTATCTTATTCCAGGTACTCATAGGCTCGCACTTGTTAATTTCATCTAACTTTATGTGACCTCGTCATTTATACAACTACAGTACTACTCTTCTCAATACTCAGGCCTCCAATAAGCTTTGCATCTAGCATCTTATTGTTCTTTGACAAAAGTAAGAAAAACGAAGAGACATATTTTTATCATATTCAACTCCTCCTTATTTTCTATCCTCTTCCTCAATTGTCTCAATCTCTGCACATATTCTTCAATTTATGTTGGGCTATGTCAAGAATACGGGCCCAACCAACCCTTCAGGGATCGCCACTCCTGACAAGAGGATTTCGTGGTCGCTATTTTAAGCATGGTAAAATTGGGTAGACATTTTTGACATGTGAAGTCCTCAAAGACGTTTTCATTAGCTAAGAAGAATAAGGATAGCCTATGTTATCGTAACCAATCCTAACCAAAAAAGCATTGATATCATGGCCCTTAAAGTCAAGTTTGGGTGTTTTGCCTAATAGATATAAAATATTCATCAGTAATTGGGTATATGGAAGTAGTTGAAAACAGAGACCAAACGACATTTTAAAAATAATCGAAAGAGTGCTGAGATATGGATCAATTATACATAAGTATGAATGACGAGTCCACAGAAATCTAGTCAATAATCTAAAGTACCAACACGGAACTGTCAACTGCTCTTTGAACTTACGTTTATTTTTGGTCGCTATACTTGAGGTGTTTAAAATTGGGTGCCCTATTTTTAGACATGATCCAATATGTTATCTCATGCCAGTCTGACCTTTGTAACTGAATAAGACTTGGTTGCTCTGTGCTTTAAATATTTCACTACGTTTCACAGGCCCCTAATAACAGTAACAAATCCTATTTATTTTCAGATTTCTGCGCTGATTAACAGGTCGATCTTAGGTTTCTAAGTAAGCTATGCCAATGCTATGAGACGTCAGTTTTAGAATTTTTTTTACTTAATGAATAAGTTTTATTCTAATAGAGTCCCCGGATTGAAATACTCAGCACAGTAAATGCGGTGATTTATCGTCATTTGTTTCTGGAGATTCATATTGTGTTCTTAGAACCAAAGCGATTTACATGTTACTTCGGTCAGGTTAAGGTACCCTAGGAGTCTGGATCATAAGAACCTCACCTAACCTACGTAATATTTAAAGTAAGGACCTGACTATAAATTTGCTTTCGTAATCACAGGGCCATAAAATTCTTCCAGGAAAAATACTTCACGGAATAAAACTCGTTCTGGAAAACTCAAATATACATGGAAATAATTTATTCGCATATACTCTTCGTCTTATATTATAGCCTAATTTTGACAAGTAAAATGCAAGTTGTTTAGTTGAGAGTAAAGGAAATGGAGATAAACGTGCATTTGTGAAAAGTCTTGCACCAAATGTTTTTTAATACACGTTGGGGATTATTCAAACGAAATCGGTTTCCACTTCTATTTTCGAACTGCTTAGCATTAGCAAACGTAGTTTTATTATTGCAATTCTCTTCATGGCGGAAAAGTCACCTTAAAGATGCTTTTATTTGAACAACTATAAAACTTATTTTTAACTGAGGGCTTACATTAAGTTTTTAACGAAAATGAATTCAGTCTTCGCCAAATTCTCACAGCCTGTCAACATGTTTATAGGAAGGCTTCACCTTATAGATCTACAGTTTACGATAGCTTCAGCGCATCAATGAGGGTTAATAATACCTATACTTTACAGGAAAGCGAATAAAACCTCTAAACTTTATTTATGAAGAAAATTTGGCTTTAGTGTAGAAATGTTGGGAAAAGGACGTAAATTACATGTCATCGATATCTTATCAACTGAGATTAAGATAGGATCGCCTCATGTATTTCAACAATTTCTCTAGACTATCTTAGCATCGGTAAGCTCTCTACCTGATGAGTACCTAAACGTTAAACTCAGAGAAGATTGATAAAATAACTTTGATTTAGAGCTTATTGCCACCACCTCATTAACCTTCCCTCTCAAGTTAATACGCCAGTGTCAAAGTTAGATTCCCCTCTTTTTAATATTCAATCGAGGTAATTCTATTGACATGTATTACTTTTTTTGTCTAGTTAAAATGGGAAATATCTCAACTTTTGCCATTTCTTTTGATTGTAACGAATAAAAAAGAGTTTGCTTTTCACTAAAACACAAAGCTAACTTCCGATTTCTATATGGGTTATTAGAAAAAGAAACCAAATTTGCTTGTTCTCCATTCAATTGCCAGAATTTAAGGATGATTTGTTTTACCATTGCACTGAGTGTCACCTTTAATTCTTTTTAAATTTTATCTATTCATTTGTCTTTCTTTTGTTTACCCATCCCTACACATATTCACACCTTACCTCATAACCATGTGTACTGAGAAGTCTCCGCCTTTGTAATTACCCGAGTCCCATTTGTCCCAGTGTAATTCTCAACAATAGTGAAACGAAAATTTTGGTTACCCTTTACTTCAGGTATCAAAATATTTAACTAACCAGAATCATAATTTTTATTTAATATCTATTACTTAAGACACAAAATATCAGGAGTTAGTTACAACCACATAAGGTTCATACTTGGTTTACTGCAAAGAGATGGTTTGAAAAATAGAAACTTGTCTCGCAGCAAAAAACTAAACTGGAACTTGCTATAAAATAAAGAGAAAGATCATTGGCCTGCTTTGAAATGGTATAGAAAACTTTTGTACTATCGGTTTGTTTCACACTTTACTAATTGATAGGATATTAAAATAAATTACTAATAATTTTTAATTTCTTTCTGTGGAATGTGAAAGCTGTCTGACGTAATAACATATGCCAAACTTTTGAAAGATTTATTATCAAATGGGTAATTGATGATATATGTACCCATTCTTCTCTCCGTCACATTTTTCAAAGTTAGCACACAATATAGTAATGAGTTGTAATATAATATGCAAATAAATTGAGTTATGGTCCATAGCAAGCTCTCGTCTTATTCCGAATAAATAATTATATGCGTTAATCTTCACATAAATAACGTCCGAGCATGACGTCATCCTTTCATGCCCTGTGCCCTTTAAATTCAAAAATAGGCAGCTGGGAGATCAAAGCACGGCTAGAGGTGCCCGTTAATTTGCGCCGTAACTCTATTAAATGCAACTACAATATTCGCTATATTCGGGGCGTATTTTATCCATCAAAAAATGAATGATTTTTCTACCAGACGATCGACTAGTGGAGAGCAATGCGAATAAAAGAAAAAATCAAATTAGGGTAAAAGAAGAACAAAAATATTCAATACGTTGACGAAGATATCAGATAATAAACCTGGACTATTGTAAAAGCCATTCATTAATGTGTGGTAGATTTTAAAAACAATGATTAAACTCTTTCCTTTGCGCAAATATTAAAAAGTAATATGAAAATCAGTTAAAGTTCAATTTATTCTATGTTGGTGTACACCGCTTAATGAATGTCATATAAACGCATAAACGGTGTACATTCTGTCTTACATTATTGTACCCCCCAAAAATGCTATCTTTTTTAAAAGAAAGATGATAAAGGAATTAACGGAGCCAATGGACGAAAGAAAAGAAAACACCTTAAGAAACAAGGAGAGGCAAGAGAATAAAGAACGTTTTTAAACTAAATACACTTCATATGAAAATGCTCAAGTTAGGAAACATCTATATAAAGAATGATGAAACAATGATCCGTGGGGAGAAGGAATTGACTTTCACACAACTTTTCGACAAAATTCGATAAAAAAGGGTTGTATAATGGAGTCAATATCCCTTTTCATCTTTGGTCACATCTATAGCGTACGAGAAGTGGAGGCGAATGGCTTAAAAGCTTCGCTTGAATAAATCTATTTAGAGATTTAGTATGGCCGAGTGGATTCGCCGCTGGCTAACAGTGGTCCAGAGATGCAGGAAGCTGTTCGCAACTCGCATGCGCTATTATTTTTTTTTTGCCCCTTTTCCTACTCCCCTCTACCTACACATCTAACTATCATGATGCAAGAAAGAAAATAAAGAGAACACATGAAATACCATTAAATATCGCAAATTCAGCATAAAAAAGGATCGCTGTAGCAAAACTACCTCGCGAAACAAAAATATGGAGGGCGCGTTTCAAACTTCCATAATAGAATTCTGTGAATGATTAAAGGTCCTCAAAGGTAGGAATTTAATGGGGGTTTTTAAGGGGAAGCTCAGTATTTTATAGTTTCTTGGCCCTCTAAATGTTATAATTTTCCTCAAAATATCGGTGCGGGGGTCTTAAATTCGAATTAATGTATTAACAAACAAGATCTTCCTCTGGTAAGTATCTGAAATAAATTAAAAGTGAGAGGGGATGAAATAGGAGAAACGAGAGATGGTTTAGTATGTATAAAATTTTATAGTATATCTTTGCAGGGAGATCTATAAAATTATCGAAACCTGTTTTAAATTAGTAAAATCTACTAGAAAATGCATTAATGAGAGCTAATGGTAACGATGAGAAGGATTGGCTACTACTTGTGGATGAAAAAGTGTATGCAAAAGGGAAGAGAAGTTTAAGATAATAAACTTTGCCTCCATTCTCTTTGTATTCAAATTAGGACTCTTTTTAGTTCACATTGCATTTTATTTTTTATTTTATATTCAAATCCATCCAGATCTTTCGGTTTGTTCTGTTTCTCTTCTTTCTTCATGTGGACATCTGCACGTGGGATCAAATCATAATATTTTCGTTCCGAATAAATGTAATAAAACATATACTTGTTTTTATGTAATTTTGGTAGCCTGGATCCAATTTTATTTAGTGCATGTGATTTCATTTTCATTTTCCCTCCTCTGAAATCATTCTGCTTGAATATTACTCGAGCTCTCTGAAGGTTGTAGATACGAGTTCTTGGAATTCACTCGCGCCCTATATTTCCTTTTTAAGCCAGCCTACACGAATGGGGTGGGGTAGAATAAGGATAATCCCCCCGTTCAATCTGATACCTGGCAGAATGTCAAGCCCTTTCTGCCTCACTTTATTTCCTGCACAAGGAATATTAGTTGGAACATTGGGCATCATGCTGCGCCTGCAATGTGGAGAATTGGTTACTCTCTCAGCACCAATGCCCATAGAAGTTATGCGTTTAGAGTTCGTCGACACATTTTAACTTTTTATATCTTCACTACTTTCCGCACATATCTCTATCTACAAATTTTCTGCGAGATACTTTGGTTTGTTTGCTGTTTAACTGTATTAAAAAAATAGGGCTGCAATAGTGAGTGAGTCCTTCCACCTCGTCTTCACACTTGGTATGGAAAAGCATTTCTACTACGCTTACTAACATCCAACACTTAGATTTAATAAAGTTGGCTTCAACAAATTATCGGTTTTCTATTTATCAGTCTTTCTAATCACAACTGTTGCTTAATTTCATTCATTTTTATCTATTATTCAATTCATTTTCCATTTGAGTTCAATGACTTGTTTATTAATATTAGAGCTCTATTTATACAGGAGATAATATTCACCATCCATAAAACACTTTTATAGAACAATTTCTCATAAAAGTCAGCACTAATGTATCATTCATTGTATGCTACCTTGAAACAAATTCGATGTTCTGACTCTAAATCTTTTTAATATGTTTTATTTAAGATGTACTGATTTTAACTACGAAGTTTGTTCTCGATATAATATAAGGTTACCAGACAGTGTTTTCTCTCAAGTATTTTAGAGTAAATTTGGGGATAGTTTTCGAGTGTCATTTGTTTAATGATTTTTTATATTAATCAAATGAAAGGGAAAACCAAGGGAACCAAATCTTACACACCATAAAGGGCGATGAATAATTCAGTTTTCAAGTTGAGGAGTTTTGTCGATATTTCTCTCTTAAGTTTGACATTTGTAAGTACATAGTTAGTGGCGTTTTATTTTTGTGGAAATGGAAAATTAATTTAGAGTACGTAAGCGTAATGTTCACCGATTGTATAGAGACGGAGGAGTTGTAAGAAATAAAGAATTTTCTTTATCAAATGAGCAGGGAGGGGGAAATGAAACTTTGGCAAGTAGACAACAAAAGTCATAAGGCATAAAAATATTTCCTAAAATGGCTTTTTTGTATATTTAGGAACATGCAATAATTAGAAGCAAGAGAAAATCAAGTGAGCAAATTGCACCAAATTGGTTCGATCATTCTTGAACACTGAATAAAAGCACTTGAATCATCGCTTAGTATTTAAATATTACAAGTGCTGTGAATGAGACAAAATAATAGTGTAGTCTTTTATGCAAGATACCATATATAGAAAGTAGAAATTGTAAATAAAGATTACATAAATCAAAGGTAAGTAGAGTTTAATGAACATGTACCGCCTTCTCACTCTGGGTCACTGATTGTGGTCACGAAAGCATGCCAGATCCTTCTTACAAAATGTTTTGCAAAACAAAACTAACCCAGTAAGGTCACACAATGAGGAAATCGGTAATAGTGTAGATTATTGACCCACCCTGGTTGAATAATTAAATTTAATGAAAGGAAGAATATAAATGACGCCAAACTAACGTTTGCATGTTGAGAGAATATATTTTCTCTTATAATAGGTCGTTTCAGAGTGAATAATCTTTAACGAAATTTCAGAAAGAAAATGTTTATTAAGAGTGCATGTTCTTAAAGCAAAGTCCATCCTCCCAGCAACTAACCTGATTTAACGACGAAGCTAAAGTCTTTTAGTGCTCTTGAAACCACATAATAATCATGTGAATAAATACAGGAATTTTGCCTTGTGGATGTTTTCAGACCCCATGTTGAGGAAAACAAGGTTACTCCTATCATCTTTCCTTTGGCATGAGGCTTGTATTCATTGCAGTACGTATATATATATATATATATATATATATATATATATATATATATATATATATATATATATATATATATAACTTTAGGGGCAAAAACAATGCAAAAAATATAGAAAATAAACTATGGTTAAATAGTCTGAAATCTTATTAAACAAAGTAATATTGAATAATTTTCTCTAAGGAGGAGGAGCGTCAATATATAATCTAGGGATAATTTGATGAATTTAAATAAGTTTTCATAAAACGAGAAAGATTAAAAATTAATGAGGATAAGTAAAAAATAAAAATTCTGAACAATCATTATATAAATAACCGATAGTGGAAAGGTAAAAGAAGTAAAAGGTAAAAACTGCAAAGTATCTTATAAGAAAGAAGTTAAACAAATAACAAAAGTTTGAATGGGCAATATTAACAAAATAATCGAATTAAAAGACAGTTTAGCGGAATGGGAGCCTTTAAAGCTAAATTAGGAGTTAAATTAAAAAGTATTAAACGAAGAAAATATTTAAAATACTTATGTTGAAAACACATGAAGCACGAATAAAACACTCTAAAACACCCAACAATATTCAAATATAATGTAGCTTACCAGTGAATTTCATATAAAATTAGGAGTTGAATGAATTTCAGCTCTAAAAGATAAAGTTGTTCTTTGGGTTGATTGGGGAATCCCACCAAATTGCTCGGGTGTTGAAAGAGGACGCAATAATCAGGAAATAAGAAAGGGAAATGACTAGGGATTGCAAACTTCTTAGACTATATTTATCATTATTGTATCCAAATACTTTAAAATTGCCGAAAGAACATTGTTATTAATTATCTTTTATTATTTATAATAACAGATGTTGCTTTCCTATGTGCATAGTGTTCTATCTGTGCGGTGGCTAATTCATACAAAACCTTTGTTTTAATAAGGGAACCGTATTCCCAATTTAGGTTCCTTGTAGTAAGCAAAGAAAGATAGGAGGAGCAACAATGAGGCTGTTCATCTGAATGTGACGTTTGTCTTTACAAGTAAAAAAAAGCCTAGAAAAAGGGTGTTGAAAACAAAATTTTGAACATACATCGAAACTAACAAGAGAAAAGTTATTAGAGTCAGGAATGGAGTGGAGTTCATCAATAAACTCGATTCCTTACTCTAATAACCTTCTCTATTGTTACTTTCAATATATGTTCACTTCTTACTAAAGTGCCGGAAAACGATTTTTTCACCTTCCTTAGTGAAAAATTGCGTAACTTTGATATTTCTTTGCCTGTTAATATTTTCATTGACCTCATCTCAATGTGTACTAAAAACTGTAAGATTTCGTTTAATTGTAAATTTTACCTTCAAAAGTTTGGTTTAGCTATGGGAAATTGTTTGCCTCCCGTCCTCTTTAATACATATATGGAGTTTTTTTAAACTACTTTACTCCCTACTATTATCGATTTTCCCCTTGTTTGGTTCTGATCTATAAACAATATTATTTGTTTGTGACTTACTTCTAAAGATGTCAATGGTTTTCTTACGGAACTAAATTCTTTGGTTCCTTCTATTAAATTTAACCTTGAACTCGATAAAAATGGTGTCCTCCTATTCCTAGATCTACTTATTGACAGGAATCCATCCGGATTTAAATTTTCCGTCTATCAGAAAAATTACCTTTCCTAACCTTTTCCACTCTTTAAATGTTTAAATGTTTCAGTCATATTCAAGTATGAGTCTACTATCTATCAAATGTTCATTTAAAATGATAACAAAATTATATGGTAGGTTTTTTTTCTGTCAATTGCGCAGTTTGCCATATTCAATACTTTGAAAAAACCCGAAAATCCTTAAATATACATTTGACCCAACAAAAATACAATATTAGAAGAGATGAAAGTAATACTTCTTTCATTGTTCATTTATCTGAAGATATTCACCATATCAATAGGAATTCAGCTAAATTTATTTACAAATCTGATGACTATGTTAAAAGAAATAATGTCGAAAGCTCATTCATTAATTCCTCGCCTAATTTCAATATATCCCCAAGGTCTATTAAAACTGGACCCTGCAATTTAAAGGCTTATATGTAACGAAATTGTCCATTTTAGATCTTAGCCTTTTGATTTACTAAATTTGTTATAATTCTTTTGTCTATTTCAATTTAATTATAATTGAATTTGTATGTACTCATAGCTATGTGATCTATATGTTTACTTTTGAAACATTCTTTTCTCAAACGTCGAACTTCCGGAAGAGATCTTATCTTTATGTCTTTACCCTTCGTATCTGCTATTTAATTCCGTTTCTGATAATATTTTTTTTTATTTTGTGTCCTTTCGCTGTACATGTACGGGGCACCGTTTTTTTGTCTCTTTTATAAACCATCTTTGTAAAGTAATTCATTATTCCTTAAGAATGAACTGAACAAAGTTCGAAAGTCCCTGTAATCCGCTTTTAATTTTTCTGTGAAATTTTATACATATATATATATATATATATATATATATATATATATATATATATATATGATAGTGAAACCCCTGTATATGAGCCATAAGTTTAATTTACGAGAGTAGTTTCAGTATGTAGTTTATCACACGCTCTTTAGTCGTATACTAAGAATGCAATTGTTACAAAAGTCTATAAATAACGTACAGATAAGAAAAAAACACAAAAAAACACAAAACGGGAGAAAAAGAACAGTAATCAGGGAGGGCGTCTCTAAGATCGTTGACTAAGCTGTTTACAATTAAGTTACGGGAATGAGGGCTGCATTTCAAATGCCCATCTCACAAATTAAAATTGGGGATTTCTTCTATTAATATAGATTCTACTATTTTTTTTACTGAAATTTTTACAATTCTATATGATTTGTGCCTTTGAATAATCTATTTGGTGGTTAAAATTGCTAGTATGATTAAAAATACTGGATGTAATACTGCCTTGTCTGAAATCCAGTATTTTAATCATATTAGCAATTTCAACCACCAAATTGACTGTTCAAAGGCACAAATCATATAGAATTGTAAAGATTTCGGTAAACAGCTTAGTCAACGATCTTAAAATCACTGCCCCTGATTAATGACCTTTTTCACGCGTTTTGTGTTTCTTTGTGGTATTTGCTTTTTGTTTTTTCTGATATGTACGTTATTTATAGACTTTTGTAACAATTGCATTCTCAGTATACGCCTGAAGAGGGTATGATAAACTATATACTGAAACTAGTCTCGTAAATTAAACTTTTGGCTCCTATACAGTGGTTTCACTCTCATATACCATAACTCGCCATTAAGTTCTTTTACATATATATATATATATATATATATATATATATATATATATATATATATTAAACTTTGGAGTTAAACAATAAAAAGGGTATAAAATAAGCTATGGTTAAATTGCTATGCTCAACAAAATTAGTCTGAATTCTTAATATAAATTCTTTAATACAAGGAGAAAGATTAAAAAGTAATAATATTAAAAATTAATGAATTTAAGAAAAAGATAAATTAATGACCGATAATGGAAAATGATTTTATTAAAAAGTAAAATTTAGAAAATTAAGAGAAGTAAAAGGTAAAAGTTGCAATGTATCTTACAAAAAAGATTTTAAACAAACAACAACAGTTTTAATGGGAAGTATTAAAATATAATCGACTTTAAAGACAGTTTAGCGGAATGGGTGCATTAAAGGTTAAATGGAGAGTTAAATAAAAGAGTATTAAACGAAGAAAATATTTAAAATACTTATCATGTTGAAAACTCATGAATAAAACACAAAAAACACCCGACAATATTAAAATATAATGTAGCTTATCGGTAAAGTTGCTATAAAATTAGGAGTTGAATGAATTTCAACTGTAGAAAGGTAAAGTTGTTTCTTGAGTGGTTTGTGAATCTCACCAAATTGCTCGGTTGTTGATACAGGACGTTATAATAATTAAATGAGGAGGGAAAACAGCCTCGTTATCAAAGTTAAGTGCAGGAGATTTGGTCTTTATATCTAATGATTACGAACTTCTTAGACTAAATATATTCATGATTTTCGAATCCAAATGCTTTAAAATTGGCACTAGAACATTCTGCTTTTCATTATATTGTATTATTTCTAATAACAGATGAAGCTTTCCTATATACATAGTGCTCTATCCGTTCGATGTCTGATTCAAACATGAGAACAAAACCTTTGTTTTAATGAGTGAGCCGTACTCCCAATTTAGGTTCCTTGCAGTGAACAAGGACAAGTAGGAGCAAAAACAATGTGGTTGTTTTCATTTGAAGGTGAGTTTTGTCTTTTCAAGTAAAAAAATGCCTATGGAAAGTGGGTTGAAACGAAATTTTGAACATAGTGTTAAATAATAAATTTTAGTACCTTGTTACACTCTTTTGTAAATGATTTATTAGACTCCCATCTCAGCCAATATATATATTTTTTAGTTTTTATGAACATAATATGACAAAAAATGTCAAAAGCATATTTTGTCCAACAAGATATTGATCTTGTGGTAAGACTACTTTGCAACTTCCTTGGTCAAGATCGGGGATTTACAAAAGGTCATAGTATAAAAATATCTTTACTTGAATTTATAAGGGGAGTTTTGGGGACGGAAATATCGATAGCCGACGAAACCGAATATAGGGCAAGCAAAGGCTGGGTAGGGGGAGGGGGGCAAGAAAAAAGGGAGAGTTGTGGTCGTCTGAAGTAGTTATATTAAGGAGGCTTCTGGAACTTGAAAGATTATCCCCACTGTCTGGCTACTTCACGAAGCTACCGGGTTACTACGTTCCTGCTGTCCGAAGCAGGATTCAATAACTAATTAGCACTTAATTAGGAAAGTGTGAAGTCGCGGGATCGGAGAATTCTGGCGATCTAATTCTGACCTAAAAGGGGGAAAAAGGAAAACTGTTTTATATTACGGCTTCCGAGGGGATCTCAGATTTAAATGGCTACATGATATTTCACAAGAGATATATGAAGTAACAAAGGGCAGAGAGATGAATAAAGAGACTCACCAGGCACAAGACGGCGTTGGGTTTAGACTGAGATTGATTACTCTGTGCAACAGCAAGTTGAGCCTTCAGAGGAGCCGGTTGATTTAACTTGGAGAGGGGTATTGAAAATGTAAACGAAGGAGTTTAGGGCCCCTTTTATTGACATTCAATTTATCAATCAAATAAAAGGGATAGCAGGGTATTTTTTAAATAAGACTTGAGAGATTGGAAATATTTAGGTATCAAAGATTAAGTTCAGGAGAAGTGTAAACTTCTATATATTAGGTGTTTTGCTGCGCTGAGTTTCTATGATATCAAATTAGCAGAAAAATTGATTCTAAGATCAGTAACGTAGGCTTTCAGTATATTGAGAGAGTTAATTTGCTGTTTATATTTTAATGACATCTAAGAAATGACGTTTATTGTGGCTCTCTAATTCAATATTATATCTAATATTGTGATGGAATGAGTTTAAAAAAATTAATATTTGGTTGGCTTGATCTATATATTAAAAATAGCAAAAAAGTTATCGAAGTATCTATATAATATATAGGTTTAATATCGAAAGAAATTATTCCATAAAGTTGTTTGCAATAGGTGTGTACTATTAGGGAGCTGAAACCGATCTTCTTAATGTTTCAGACGGTTTACGTAGAGCAGCCGATGGGGGTTGTACGTCCATTCTAGTCCTCTTAGACCTTCCTCTGCTTTCGACACCATCGACCACACTCTCCTCCTTGATCGTCTTCACACTTTCATTGGTCTCTCGGGCACTTCACTTGATTGGTTCCGCTCATACCTCTCCTCCCGTACTAAATCAGTCACGCTCGATAGCATCTCCTCCGAGCCCGCGCCCATTCATTTTGGAGTGCCTCAGGGCTCATTCTTCGGTTCCTTCCTCTTTCGCATCTACTTAATTCCTCTTAGCTCCCTTCTTCATGATTTGGGCCTGTCCTTCCAACTCTATGCTGATGACACTCAGATCTGCCTTTTCTCATCCCCTGTGTCCTTCTCTCAATCAATTGCCAAGCTCTTTCCAGCCTACACCTCCATAAATGAATGGCTGTCTGCCAACCTTCTCAAACTTAACCCCCTTAAACTGAAGATCTTCTTGTTGGTACAGCTTCGATGGTAGAGAAATCTAAAGCTCTCTTCCCCTCCCTTAACCAAGGGGAAAGCAATGTCTCCTTTTCTGATACCGTCAGTAATCTTAGTGTTATTTTTGACGAGCAAATCTCGTTTAAACCGCACATCCACTGTATCTGTAAGTCTTCCTTCGGTTTCCTCCGCAACTTCTCACGTGTTCGATCTCATTTTGATCGACGAAGCCTTAAGACAATTATTCATGCCTTCATCACCTCACGCTTAGACTACTGCAATTCTCTTCTAGTGAATCTCCCTTTTTCGTCTATTCGCCCCCTACAACTAGTTCAAAACTATAGGGCACGGCTCCTCCTTCGACTCACCCGGTTCTCTCCTTCGATGCCTCTGTTACCCGAGCTACACTGGTTACCTATTCGCTTTCTTATCCACCATGAAATTCTTCTCATCACCTACAAGGCCCTAAACCTCGAGGGTCCATCTTATCTCTCGTCTGACCTATCCCGTCGTCAAACTCCTTGGGCACTCCCGGCTAACCTCGCTCCCATCCTGAACACTCCTCGTTCTGTCCTCTGCTCGATGGGTGACCGTTCCTTCTCAGTTTATGATCCTAAACTCTGGAATGCTCTTCCTGCCGAAGTCCGATCCTTTCCATCCCTTGCTACTTTTTAACGTCTCCTGAAGACTCATCTCTTCAGAATTGCCTTTTCTTCCCTGTAAATTTTCTCTACACTCGCTACACAACTTGCTCTCTGGGAGGGCTAACAACCCTGAGAGACGCATTATAAGTACTTATTATTATCTGGTAGTAACCTCTGTTATTGAATAGAAAATAAATATCATTAAATCTAAACGTCTAAGTAGCCAAACTATTTACCAAAAATGTACCCCACGATAACAAATCTTAAAATTAAGCAACAAACTAAAAATCCTAATGAACGCTTCATAAAAGGCACAAAATATCTAATCCTAAATTCTTATAGATTTAAAAAAAATAATTTATAAATGAATGGAGCTAAAAAACGTAATATTAAATGCGCTGCTATTGGGGAAATGTTCCATAAAAATCAAACGAATATATTGAAAATTTTAAACTTTAAATTAAATTCTTTTTAAGTATTGTTGTTTTATAGGGAATAGTTGACTAATAGAAACACGTTTCACCTTATGTTTTTGATACATTTATTTTCGATTTTGTATTTGAAAATCTCCAATAGGTAGTATATCGGTAACTTAAACGAAAGCAACACTCGTTTTAATAAGGTAGATGCAATAATCCATTTGTATAGCCTACGAGCTCTCATTAACATAACCAAAGGATCGTACTGTTCATATCTAAAGAAAGTAATATTCCAATAATTGGAATAAATGTACCCTGATATGTAGGTGTCATACTTAATTACTTTTACTAAGTAAGTGCTAAGATAAGTGATAACTCAATCCTGGAGGACCGTCATGCCTTCTCGACCCTAATGCCGCAGATTTAAAACATTTGGAGTGCAAAATTTGTACTTATGTGAAAAAGTTCTTAAAATAAACCTAGCGGAAATTGACAAAAGGTTTGGAGATTCCATTGTAAACAGTTTAAAATTGTGGGAAATAAATTGACATCAAAATGGCCAAAGTGAACTTTGTTGCTAAAAACTGTTTTTATTTTTGTTTCACCTTACTGTTTGTTAGTATTGAGAAAATATGTTCCTCTAGGGCAAATAAATTCGACGTCATTTTAGTAAAACTTTTGTTATGAAAGGTGGTTTGAGTATGTTAGTTGAATTTAATAATGGTTATGAATTGTTTGCTGTCATCTTGGATAGGCCCTGATATTTAGGTTAGCTCATTTTATCTGAGCCTTTTTAGCTTTTAGACTTAGGCTGACAGCTAGGGCAGGTTGTTTGTTTTATTTGATTTTTAATGAGTTTCTATGACAAATATTGGGACACTTAATTCACAGAGGAATGTGATGTGGCCTTATTCCAAGAATGCTGGTTTTGGGGTCATGACGAATGTGTGGAGACTCCTGTTGATAAATCTGTTTGCCTGATGCATGATTTAAGATAATATGCATTTTTCATAAAGGATTTTTAATGGAGCGGGTAGTTTTACAAACAATCAAATTATGAAATATATAATTTATTGTTTATAATGGCAGGAAGGAATTCTTGTTGAATGCTAAGGTCAAGTGGCTGCAGCTCGCGTTAATAGTTAGCTTGGAAGGTGACTGTGAAACATGGCAGTTAACGTGAGGCAACGGTTGCAGCGATGGTGTTATGTGTATACCAATAATAATTCAATGATTCGACTCTCGCCTAAGTTCAAAAAAGTGTATAGGCTTAGACGATGCGAGGTTTCCAGGGGTCACCATTATTGGATTACCAGCGGTCAATGGCTGCCCCAATAAAATGAAAGTTTGTCAACGTCTCCAAGCAACCTCATAATCGCGGACAGACGAACTTAGAATCATTGAATTTTGCATATTAAAAAAAAATAATTAAGCATCTTAAGATCAAATGCGATTTCTGATAGATCCCACACGATTGTTTCCCACTTAAAACTTTTTTGGGGGGAATCAATTATAATAATATATTGAGTAGCCTTCTTATATATGTTTATAAATTAATTGTAAGTTTCATATTTACAATGTATTGCTTGTAAATCCAATATTTGTTCTAAAACACAGCGTTTTTGTTTTGAACTATAGGTATATCCAGTCATTCCATGAAAGTAACGTGATTTTATCAATATTTTTCGAAATTATGTATATATGTGTCAACTATTTTTTGTTTTAAAAAGCCATTGATATTCTAAGCAATATAATTGTTCTTTGAATCAACTTTGAATTGTAGAGTGTCATAAGTGAATGAAATAATAATAATAATAATAATAATAATAATAATAATAATTCGTGTGGCATCGCTTACTTCATGATGGGGATGATCTGACCTTTTCAAGAACACGTACGTAGACGTTTTTATATCATTTCCTATCCCTAGATTTATTGTCTGGTAAAAGCTCTTATCTATTTTTTTGGGGGGATGGGGGGGGGAATCGTACCCATTCTATCATTTATGATGCATCATGACCTATCTGGATAAGCACAATTTCCTATTACATCTCAATAATAGTCATTCTTTCCAGAAATTTTGGAATATCAATATATATGGTTTCCTAGTAGACTTTCATCTGGAGCTAAGCTATCAAATCTCTTTTATGAGTAGTTTGGTTACCCAGGATGAATTGTCATGGAGTTATGGTACCACGCTTGCGGTAGCCAAATATGTTTCGTGATTCGGTTTGGTGGCCACCGGTTTGGTACTTCTAGGAGTGCCTTCTACGTGGGGCACTGACTATAAATGGGCAGAGGGTTCTTTTCTCTCTTGATGGTACGCTGGGAAGCGGTGATCATAGATTTCCTCAATGGTATTCTATTAATAGATTTTGAGTATACATCTTGGGGCAATTTCCAATTTCCCTTTTATATTAACGGCCCGCATACACATCGGGATAAGTAACAGACTCCAATTGGAATTAAATTTATATATTCGATATGAATTCAAATATTACATTTATACATTCTACTTATATTAATTTATTTTACAATGTTTTACAGATTTATGGTATCTTGTAATTGTTGTATTATATTACACAAGCAATTTAATAAAATTTAATAATTTTCATTTAACATATTTCATCTTTTGAATTGGGCTAAATTTAGAGCACTTAAAAAAAAGAAAATTGAAGTTTTGGGCGTTAAAATTTAGAGTAAATGGATTAGTTTCAATTATAGATATCTTAATTTTGTCAGAAACTAAAAAAGGCCATTATATTTATTGTTTAGTGAACATGCCTTAAATGGTTGCTAAATGCCACCATTTTTCTCAATTTTATGCTCAAAATCACAATTTCTTTGTTGAAACATCGATTAAACACGTTCTTTTTAATATATAGACCAGTCTATGGCTTCGCCATTCCCCGCTTTGGGTGGGAACTTGCGCTTAGCTACAAAGATTAAAATTAAAATCTAAAAAAAAGCAACCATAGTTAAATTTTTCTCAATTTTCTGAACCTTGCTAATTAAATTAATTTTAAAAAGGAACTATAAACTAAATTTAGCAACTAAATATCACGTTGCTAAAATATAGTTATAGAAGAGGATATATAAAAATAAATTTTCTAAACTTCACCTTCTGTAAGAAGGAGTGACGAAGCCCTCCTCTTGTTACCTCAATTTTTAAAAATCCACCAAACACACCAAGTCATTTTCAAACGAAGAAAAAAAAGTATACATTATTTTCCAAAAAATCTCGTTCTTTAAATATAAAGTTAGTGAAGATGATGATGATGATGAAGAAATGGAAATTTAATTGTTAATTACAGACTTATTCAAAGATTTTACTATGACTGAACTAAAATTATTATATTCGAGTCTTTCGTTTCTGTTTTAGCTAGTTTTAATTTTTTTTAACTAACGAATAGAAAAATGATCTAGTTATTTGTAAAAAGAGGAAGTGAGTGGGAGAATAACAATAATTTGGAGAAATATGACTAAGCTGCTTATTCTTTAAAGTTAGGAGATATTTAAATTATGACCTTTAAGGGGCTTTTATTATAGAGTTACTTAATTACCATTTTGGGAGAATCTTTGCATGAGTTTCTCTTCATCTCGTTAAGGGATTTTGCAGTATCTTTATTCTGCTCGATTATAATTTGTGGCGTTTTGTTTATTTTATTACTGTATTTTGCCCGATGGCACAGATCACACTAGCTTATGGAAACCCTCAAAATATCCGGTCCTTTGACTGCTGTCCATTCGGATGTTTTCCAAAAGAGAGACAATTACCATTCGGGGAGAATACTTTTCTTAGAACACTTAACCATACGGATTCCCTGATATCAAGTGTTATATTCTTGGTTCAACGTGCGAAGCCATTACAAGATTTCCTAAAACATCAAAGTGATAATTTTTGAGGTGGCTTTGGGTGTCTTATACCATCATTCGATTGGGTTCTAATGGGGGTGGGGGTGGGAGATGTTTATCCGTGATTGTTGGTTATGCCGTAAAATCTTATCTAACCTCAAGTGAATGTTTGCGATGCCCGCTGGTTATCCTCTTATTAGCTGGACTGAGGGTAACTGACCTATTACTCGGCACAGGTAAGTAAATTAGAAATTGGCGGTTTTGTAGGTTTATTCATGGTCTTAGGGCCGCGTTCCGGCAAGTGAACTTGCTGAGATACTATTTCTTTTGTCGTATGTTCACGTCCTTGTATCTGGCTTTGGGTGGCTGACTGTCTTAATGTCCTTGCACGAGAGGCTGCCCCCCTTGATATTAATGTTGTTCTCGATCTTGTTACTCACTGTGCCCTTGTGTCTTTACAAGCCCTTTTTTCCTATTCAAAGATTCGGAGCATGGCCTCCGCTTCTCTAATCAGAGAGCTGGGTGGAAGCTATTTGACCGGATAGTATGTGCGTTATTTAGTGTAGATGCAGGTACACCAAGAGATTATTTGTATTTGTAAATCTGACTAATATTTGGTCGTAGCAAAGTAAAATTCTGTCTTATGCAGATCCATGTCAGGAGACCATGGGTAAGACTTCCTCTCTATCAGTTTCATTACTTGTATGAATAGCTGTCTCAATTCTCTTCCTTATCACCCCGCGGATAAAACCGTCGGCTCGCACATTTTTGTAATGTAGGAATGTTTGTGTGTTTATCGTGGGAACACAGCTCTTTTATTGCCTAGCGGTTTTGCATTATTTACAAGTATATGGTTTGTTTTGCATTAATATATAGGTATGACTATTCGTACGTTAGATGCCCCCTTTATTTAAATTGCGAAAATAGGAGCTCTTCTCGTGTAGCAGCCTGGGTTAAGTGATCAAACGAGCTTCCTTAGGATAAAGGAAAATATTCAGCTGGATTCTTTATTTTGTCGTAAATTGCGGGAGCACGTCTCGAAAAGGCTAACGGTAGGAATAATTTCTTCTTGCTTCTTGAATTATGACTGCTAATAATTTCTATGATGATGATGTACTCAATATCAGAACAAGGTTTGGATAGTGGTAGATGGAAGAGGGGTAAAAATTTAAGAGAGGTAGGGATATTTTGCCTTAGTAGGGAGGGCATCGCTTTCCTTTATTTATTTTTACGTTTTCTTTTGGTTATATTCTTTGGTTAAGTCTTTTTCTCCTATGTTTTTGTATATTCATGTGCTTTAGCTTTCTCATTTTTTTTGTTTTAATGATTTAATGTACTTATTATTGGTATAAATTTTGATCATTTAAGACTGTATTAGCTATTTTTGTCCAACAATTTCCTTTGCATTTATAGTTTAGTGTAATGTTTTTTGTACTCATTTGATTCTTCTATGTTGTATTTGTTGTATTTGAATACTGTGTTTCATCTATGAATATAATGGTGAAATGTCTTTTTGTGAGCATAGTTTGGTGCTCGAAACCTGACTTTCGCGTGAGACTTTTGCACGTAGTCTTGCAGGTATGTTAAACCTGCCGCCTGTTGTCTGTAGCTCCGGAATGGCACCATTTGATAGGGTGAGCCAGACCTTTTCTTCCCAGTTTCTGAGTAGCGACTTGGATGGGTTCCAATCGTTTCCTCCTGTGTAGATCTCTTTGCCGAAGGTGATCACACCTTCTGACTTTATTAAAAAGTAGAGATGCAGTGTTCTGGAGACGTTGAAGTCTTCTCATTGACGACTTCCTACCGCTTGAGTTACCACTGCGGGATAGATGAGCCTAGCCCCAACATACATCAGATATATTTTCCTGATGTTAGCCGAGCTAAGATCTCTAACCCTATATAGCTTGGAGATTTTTCTCCTTGCTTGGTTTCGCCCTTTCCGTGTGGTGTATCAAGTATCCATTGTAGGGGATTCGTCACTACCCCGTTCACTCTCAGTGGAGACACGGGACGATGACCACAAAAACATTCGGGCACGGCACCGAGGGTCAAACTCGTAACCACAGTCCCTCGCCACTCGTCGCTATGAAAAGCTGAATGGTTTTTAACTGCAAGATCTTCCCTACGAGAGTATATTCAATTTCACCTCAAGTAAGAAATTGGAGACGCGTTTCTCTCAAATTGGAAGGCCAACTGGAGCAGAGTTGAGACTAGATGAGAAAAACCGTTGGAGTAACAACCCTTCTCGCCCTTGAAGAAACCTCCCCCCAGAGTATACTCCCTCTAGCACTCCCCTGAGAGTCAAGGTATTCAAGCCTTAAGTCATAGCTAGGGAGTGCGAATTACTCCTCAGAGTAATCCGAAGAGGAGAAAGGAACCTTCTTTCACTATCCCGTGGTAATATCCCTTCCTGCCGAAAGCGTGTGGACCCCAGCTGCCACACTCTTGAAAGTCAGTTGTCGCTTTCAAGTTATTCGTCCACAACCTCCATCTGACTGGTCGGCATGTGTCTTGGAGCCAATAATATTTCCGAGGTAAAGTGCTCAGTGAGTTCAAGGTCAGACGCAAGCCCGTTCCAAGGGGTATCCACAAAGGTAGTTGCGGCCAGTAAAGTCCGTTAGCATTTTGTTTTTTTAAATTCAAGTGAGCATCGAATTAGCCAATATTAGAGGGTCAAGTTAATTGAAGTAATTTTTGTGTATTTTAAAATTCGGAGTATTTCTGTGGTTCATGTTGGGTGTTTGGGTAGTAAATTATTAAATGTAAAATATGAGTTTATTTGGGGAATTCCTGTGTTTCTTTATATCTTTACGTGTTGAAGCAGCTCTTCATTAAAACAACAAAATTAGCACTCTTAGAACAAAGCCTACTTTATCAAAGAAGTATATCACGACCACAAGTTAGACCACGAAAAATGTGGTGTCCTGTGTGGGGTGATCAAAAGGGTGATTCTGCTACATCCATGATCGGAGATCTTTAGGCCTAAGGCAATGCCTTCGGCGGAGTAGCCGTAACTTTTCTCTTCTCTGATGATGGGCCATTTCAATTTGCGGCTCAAATGGACGATTTTGAATTTGTCCATGTTGGTCCTGATCTTTCATCGTCTCTCGTATTGGTTTATGTTATTGATTTCCGCTATCGTGCAAGCTGCCTGTGTCCTTGCTTTCCTCTCCGACATGGGGCAAGTTGCGTGATATCATCTACGAATTGCAAATACATCGTGTCACTGTGCATCGGAGTTGGGAGGTCGATGGTGAAAACCAGGTAAAACATTGGGTTCAGGCAGATTCTCTGGGGAACGACCGCCTTTAGTTCGAATTCAGGTCCTCTGTAGCTCTCAATCATAAGACATGCCATTCTCTCCATGACAAAGTCATAAGAGATCCTTTCCAGAACGGGGTCTTGCTGGAGGTTCAGGAATAATTCCTATGCCACAAAATATAGCTATATAAGTAGTCATTCCATCTAATCATAACTATACAAAATTCAAGCAATCAGGGTTGAGACACATTTAACTGTCATACTTATGTCCATTTCTGAAATAACAGCCCCAAGCGTTAAAAAATTGGCCAATCAGCTTTTAGAGTTAAGCGCTGCAATAATTGGCCAATCAGCGTCACGATAGATTTAAAGGAATTAATAATGTTCAAACCGTTTCGCATATAAACACAGCTCAAAACTGTACATGGCCTCCCACAGACAACCCTCCACAAACCCCATCCGGTATCCTCCACGATCCCCCCTAATGACCCCGCATCTCCGTGCGCACCCCTGTTCCATCTCATGTTCTTACCCCTTCACCCCCGACTTCTGCTTTCACTTCCTCCTCCTCTCCTCCCACTCTGCCTCCATCTGCCCTTTGACCCCTGACCACTTCAACCCATGTTCCATCTTCTCTCCTCACTCCTTTACCAACCGCTCCAGCTTCCACCATCTCCTCCTCTGCCCCCACACTGACTCCTTCTGCCCCTATAACTCTAATCACTTCAGCTCCTTCTCCCAGTGAAAAACAAACACTTGCAACACTGGCGCCTACACCCACCTGTAACCACATCTCCACCCCCCTTTTAACAGGCAAACACACTTTGCACCCATCCAGAACCCTAAAACCACTGCACCTACTAAGCTTACTACGCTCACAAAATGTATATCCCCTCCACACACTAACCAAACACAGAAAAAACAAAGCGAAAAGGCGCTGTGGCTCCTCCATCACTCTTAGAGTGTTAGGATTTAGGAGTCAAAAACAGGTTCACGACACCTACGCTCTCGTCCAGAATAGGTAGCTTGAGCGTAGTCCAACTAAAGGTACGCAGTTGGTGCGGTGTATGCGACACTGTCACCAACTGGGTACTAAACACACAGCATCCAGACATTATACTCCTGAACTCTACCAGTATTCATCCTCCTTGCCGTAGGCCTCGCATTGCAGGCTATTACACATATCTAACCCTACAGGCGCTACAATTAGGCTCGGCGATCCTCATAAAACGCCAAATACACCATACTCTCGTAGACATAACGGACGACTCCTTCATAGCCTGCAAAATCGACACAGACACGGGACCAATCCGAATTGCCACACACTACAGACCATCCCGTCTACAGTTACACATTGATGTCCCACTCTGTGCGCTATCAAATTATAATCTTTTACTCTTCTTCTTTGGGGACCTAAACGCCCATCATACCACATTCTTCTCCAACACTACAAATGAACCGGGAAGCTACCTAGTCCGTGACTTGCACCGTTTTCAAGTGAACACATTGGCCCGGGCTTCGCCACCTTCATCGATCAGCGCGAGGGGGCCTCATCTCCGGACGTATTCCTCTGTAACGACCACGCCACAAGACTCTACGCACACATAGCCCTGGGTTCCCATGTATTATCCGACCACATCCCCATATGCCTTCTGATATCTACTTCTTCTATATTAATCCCCACACCACCCTTATACGACTACAATAACACGAACTGGGTAGAGTTCGGTAACCACATAACCACACACACACAACACATAACCTTAACCTCTAGGGCACCAGGTCCTCACAATTAGACGACCACTGAAAGGCAATCATAGATACCATAAAAACTGCCCACGACACCTACACACCACGCAAAACATACAAACGCATAAAACACTTCACCTTTTCCTTACTTACACACAGACTCATCACGATATACAACAACGACTATGGCAGAGGCCCACGAAAAGGCAATATCACAATCATTCGTGCCCACATCCTCCAGTGCGTGCTGCTAGACAGGAACCGTCAGCGGGGAGAGGTCATCCGCCCGGCGGAAGACGCTCGCTGCGCTAATCCCTCTTTCTTCTGGCGGCGAATCAGGAGTATGATGGGAACGGACCCTCCCAATCCCATAAAACTACAAGTGAAAAATCAGCCACTCACAAACACGAATGATATCATGGGTGTATTCAGGTCCCACTCTGAGACCAAGTACGTTCACATAGCCACCTCAAACCCCACGCACAAGATAACTTCCAACTTGTTCAGAAATAGTGCAGGCTTCGTGCTAATGAGCAGGAGCCGCCCCCCTTGTTCTAAATGGAGGTGCTCGACAACTCAACCATATTAACTATCCTAATCACTATCAAGGAAAAAACACTACATCAAAGCCAGACCTAAACGTGCCCCTAGCCCTTCCGGCCTACCGACCACAATCATTCATCACCTGCCAAAAAACATCTATTTAACCTCTACAATGCATTTCTAGCCCTGAATATTTTCCGAAAATATTCAAGGCCTCACACAACATTCTACTCTATAAACAACAGAAACACCCAAAACAACCAAACAGTTACAGGCCTATTGCTCTCCTAGAGCAACTAGGCAAAATACTAGAACGCATAGTGAATAATGAATAACCCCCTACGGAACTTTCTGGAGGAAGTTAACTGGTTCTCCCACTGTCAGTATGGCTTCAGGAGGGGCCGTCTACCAGCCCGGTGATCACTATCGTTTATGACAGCATACAAAAGCACGACAATCACGAAGAAAAACACACTATCAGCAAGGATGGCGAAAAGGCCTTCAACAAAGTGTGGCACGCAGGGATTCGTTGGAAAACAGCCAACAACAAGGAGCGGCCTCTCTGCACCAGAAGGCTCAAATCGCTGTACCTATCGGATAGGGAACATTACATACGTTACAACAACACACTATCATGCCCATTCACCTCACGCACTGGGGTAAGACAGGGCAGCGTACTGGCACCTAAACTTTTCATAATTTGTACAAATGACACTTCACGCTCTGAAGTAAATTGCACACCCACACACTACCGTACGCAGACGACGTGACCATTGTTCGTCACCAGCGTGCGCCCTGACATACTTGCGCACCGGGCACAAATAATACTAAACAAAAAGACAGAGGACGAAGATACGTGGCTCATAACCACCAATCCTAAGAAGACGTAGATGACATTATATGATGCGCAAGACCACTACATGCAAAACATACAGATACACGATCACGTACCCGAATAACATTACCCAGCCCTCATAAGCCTCACATACAAACCCACACATAAATACTAGGGGCAACATTTGACAAGTACTTACACTTTCACACACACCAAAACATCACACAAGCCATAGTCAAACGAATGAACAACATACTGCAGAGGTTTTACCTCTATATAAAACACTAATCAGACCAATACTTACATATGCACCAATTACAGTAAAAGCCGCAAGCCACACTTGACAGAAGAGTGAACAGCGTATAAAGAACTCCGCTCTGAAGCGCTCCTGTAACTCTTCTCTATACACGAGAATGTTGACTCTTCATGACACAAATAACCTCTCCCCTCTGAATACATACACCTTCACGAGACTAACTTGACAACTGGGGAAACTCTAGAGAGACCCCATTTACAATAACGTTCAACACATAGAGTATGCTGCTACTTGGGAACGAAAATTTCTAGCAGCAAGAATCCATCAGCTGCCAGAACAACTATACACCTAAATAGCAGCAAACCAATAAGCTTTCCTTGATTCTAAAGGACACCGCTGCGCCGAAGTGTCTCAGACACGAAGCCACCCCATCTCGACGATTTAGGCAAGCCGCTGATCTAGCAAGGAGTAGACCAGCCCGAACCGGTCCTCCAATCTCGCCAGTCCAAACACCACACTACCACATACCATCGTCATATACTCCACACCGGTGTATAGCCACCGGACTGTAATCTCTTCCTATCCTCTCTTGAGTTAATTTTCGAACCGCCCCTCTTCGACTGAAGCGACCTACTTTTCTTTCTATACTACTTTGTCTGTGTCCAATTTCCGAGCTTTTAAGCGTCGTATCAGAGTTTGAATACAGCTAAGCTACCGAATGTGCATTCTCGGTAAAGGTTTGGGACAGCGACTTCAAAAACGTGAACTCTTTATCCTATGAGGTCTTACAAGGAGAATAACAGTAGTAGCTCTAAGTAGTATCCACTCGACAATGTCGCTCTCGAGATCTACACGAATGAGGCTCCAAGAAAACATCCATCGCATTAGCCCTTTACCTTACTACCCGGCACAGGAAGTAACGGTTTCTGGAGGCTCCTTTACCGGCCGCGTATACTGGAAATTTCGTTCCTCTATTTGCAAAAGGGAAAATACTGCATACTGGGAAGTTTATCTTTCCATTTACAAAAGAGACAATACTAAACACCGGGAAGTTTATCTTCCCATTTACAAAAGAGAGAATATTACATACCGAGAGGTCTATCTTCCGATTTACAAAGGTATGATTGCGGTTCAATGTGTGACCCGTTTAAACTTTTACTCAAATGTTATATTTGGTTCGACCCCAACAAATACATTAATTATTAACAAATGGTTTTGTACTATTTACAACTATACAGTTTGCTTTGCATTAATACATTAATTATTAACTAATGAAATATTCTAGTGTAATTGGGCAGTACAATACACTACACTGTAGTGCAGTTGTAATTCTAGATCCTACTTCAGTATTTTTCGCTTTGCTGCAACACACATTACATTATAGCATCCTCTTTTGAGGTAAACTATTTAATAACGATGTCCTCTTTTTTGCAATAAATAACAGATTTTTAAATCCCATCAATATAGTCATGACTCAATTTTTGGCACGTATCACTAGGCTCATCTTTTTAAAAATTTCCTCTTTCACAATTCTTTACTTTCTAAAGATTATGTAGGTACTTGAGAACTCTTTCTTGGTGTCTGTTTTGGGGGCTAATCATTGATATACATATAATGGGAGAAGGTTTCTTGGCAAAACTATACATATACATATGTACGTATTTATTCCAAGGAAAGAATTAGTTTTTATTAGTTTACGAATATATTCCGTTTTCTAAGGAGCATTTTTTCTCATAGAGAAGTTATATTTTGGGTATGTAAAATATTATGTCTATTTTCTCAATGGTTATTATTAACAAAGATATAAAGTGCTTCAGAAACTATTCAAAACAAGGTAAGAATATGTTGAAGAAAATGACCTTTATAATGATTATTAGTTCGGATTCAGAAGAGGCAGAGACAATACAATGGCACTTGGCATAATAATAGAAAAAATAGCAAAGGCCAAAGCAGAGAATAACTTGTGGTGCTAGAACCATATTATGGTATATGGTCGCTTATTATGAGGTCGGCGTAAGTAGGCCTTGTTTTGATTGCAAGGTCATCCTATAAGGGTTTGGTAAAGTGGCTTGCTTACAGGTTTCTTCACGTACGGTCCAAGGAGTATTAACATATCAAGGTTTGTAAATAAAAGGCTCCTTTGTGAAAGAATTAAACGCTTGTATTTTTATACCACTTTGAAAAGTTTACATTTACGGTAAGAATTTAATTTACGCAAGAGAATATGCTCAATCGAGTTATAATAGCAAGAGCAAGATTAATGGAGATTCGCAGAGCGGTGAATTAAGAGTCTAATAACACTGGCCTGAGTTTCAAAACTTTTTTTCAAAGGTCAAGGGATTTCCAACTGATTTAGGATCCTTATTGCGTGCTGAATTCAAAAATATCATTCATTTTATTTGGTCAGGTCTGGTTTCTAAGATACACTCGATTTTTATTACAGCATATTTTTCCCAAATGGCGCTATCATCCAAGCGCACATGGGCTTTGTTTTTGCCACAGCTGGTCATGGGTTACCTTAAATAACTGTTATTCTTTCTCTTTTCAGGTCTAGTTGTGCAGTGCGATGGATCGAAAATGTAAGAACCATCCTAACAAATTTTGTTTCATCTGCGGAGACGTCAAGCGAAAATCACGGATTTTGTGAAGAAGGCTTATTACGCTTATTTTGGAGTCAAACTAGGGGATCAGGATAAGGCATTTGCTCCCCATATCTGCTGTAAAACATGTGTGGAGAACTTACGGGATTAGAGGAATAGGAAAGAAAGAGTATGCCATTTGGTGTCCCAATGGTGTGTAGGGAAGGTAAAGACCACGTTACCGACTGTTACTTCTGCATAGCAAATTTAAAAGGCATCAATCGCCATACAGCCAATCCCCCATGGACCAGACATTCCTGTTCCTGAGCCGGATGACAGCATGGAATCTACTGACATGACTGATACAGGTGAGTGTGGTGCATACGAGCCAGAAGAGGACGACCGATCAGTGCCATTGACCTAAGCCGAACTCAACGACTTGACACGAGACCTGAACCTATCTAAGGAGTCTGCCCAGCTGCTGGGTTCTCGTCTTCAAGAGAAACATTTACTTGACCCAGGAAAAACGTTCTCTTGGTATCGGGAACGCGAGAGCGAATTTAGAAAATTCTTTATGTTCGATGAAGCGTCTTCACTGATCTCCTGTAACAATATTGCTGAACTGATTAAATTAATGGGTATGAAGTATGTTGCCATGAAATGGAGACTTTTTATTGACTCGTCTAACAGAAGTCTCAAGGTAGTTCTTCTGAATAACGGAAATAAGGTTTCATCAATCCCTGCTGGACGCTCGGCTGAAATGAAAGAATCCCACAAGAGCATGGAACGTTTGCTGTCTGCTCTCAATTACCAGGAACATAAATGGTTGATTTGTGGAGATCTTAAAGTTGTTGGACTCATCCTAGGACTTCAAGGGTGGTGCACAAAGTATCCATGCTTTTTGTGCTTGTGGGATAGTAGGGCTGACGACCAACAAAGTGTTACTTTCACCCCTACACATCAAACTCGGCTTAATGAAGAACTTTGTAAAAGCACAGGACAGGCAAGGTGGAGGATTCAAACGAATCAGCATGGAGAAGCATAAGCCAGGTATATTGGATGGTCGTCAGATAAGAGAACTCATAAAAGACTCTAGTTTTGATGATTCATTAAATCCTACTGAACTCTTTGCCTGGCGGTCCCCTAAGTTAGTCATTGCAAACTTCCTTGGTAACCACAGAAGTCCTCAGTACTAGCAGATGGTTGATGACTTAATGGAGAACTTCCGCAAACTTGGTATACGTATGTCAGTGAAAATGAACTTTCTTCGGTCCCATCTAGACTATTTTTCAGAAAATTGCGGAGACTTCAGTGAAGAACAGGGTGAGAGCTTTCACCGAGACATCCGTGTCATGGAGGAACGCTATCAAGGCCAATGAGATGTGAACTTTCTGGCTGACTACTGTTGGTGCCTTAAGAGGAATGTGGTGTCAGCTCGGCAGAATCGGAGGTCACTGAAGAGACCGTTCATCCATAAGTAGCTTATTTTGTGCATTGTACTATTCATGTTATCTATTAAAAATATTCTGTGAACCTTCTGTGAGTAAATCGGTCCAATATTTTCCATTGTGTTTCATTCACAACAAATATTTGGAAATATAGGAATTTTTGGTATGTGCTCATATTTCAAAAACCTGACCTGATTGGGTAAAAGGGGCATGATTTTTAGATTCAGTGCAAAAAATTGAACTAAAATCAGTTATTATATATTTGACCTTGAAAACAACGCAGACCATTGTAATTGAGCAATGAATAACTAAATGTATCAATCAATAATTTGCCAATAAACATCATTTGAATGAAATGTTCTCTTATTTATACAGGGCAGCATTTTGTAGGCGACGCATAGCTCCGCTTTCCGGGGGGCTGAGGCAGTGCTTAGCTACCTATCAGTCCAGCGGAGCCTGTGATTGGTCGGAATCTAGCCTGTGATTGGCTGAAGTTCTCCACTTCGTATCTTAATTTGGGGGTCTCTTCCCTGCAAGCGTATCACAGAGACTCCGTTTGCTTAAAGCTACAAGATGACCTTATCAAATATTACATTAGGGTAAAAAATCTTTTGTCACCGATTCTGTTCCCCATTCCAGATAGCTTTTATAACTCTATTTGCCCATCTTCTCTCGCACTCGGGTGCGATAGCCTTAAATTGTGGTCGGGTTTCAATCCAGACGTTGTAATCAGATTCCGCTGGTTCACAAATTGTCTCCAAACGACCTTATTTTATTTCTCCTGCCATTCTATTTTTGATACTTTGACCTTGCAAACTGTGTATTTGTCCTTCTCTCTCTCTCTCCCTCTCTCTTTCTTTGTGTATGTGCAGTGATTGTACACTGCAATGGAATTGCATCTGACTCAAAACCACCAAGACTATTTCATTTCATTTCATGTAGACATAGAATAAGAGGGGGAATAAGTAATGAACAGTTGGAAGGGCAAAAATAGCTGGGGAATGAAGGAATTAGTAGATATAGATGATGCAGGGTGTTCGGGCCTTCTCCATTGTTTGATTTTCCTGTCCCACTACGAGATCTTTTTATTTCCTTTGATGTTATTAGTTTAATGTTCCATTGCGGGATCTTTTCTTTTCTTGTTTATTGTTTGATTTATATATTTATTCTATATTATTCTTTATTATTTATTTATTTTTATTATTTTTTATCATTATTGTGTTGTTTTTTTATTTTGTTGTTTTACCTTGATATTTTGTTGAACTATGAACGATATAAGTGGGTAGGTGTCGGTAGGGGATAAGGAAAGGGACATATAGCTGAAAATAGATAAGTGGTGAAAAGAGAAAGAAGTGTGGTAGGGTGCAAAGAAAGGCTAAGTGCCTGGTGATCAGGCCTATTGTTTTTAAATATTTTCTTGTTTTGTAGTTCCTTTGTTGTGTTTGGGATAGTTTATATTATTAGGGTGTTCAACCATTTGTCTTCAAAAAATTAATGTTCTTGGATATGTTATGCGCATTTGCTGTTTTAGTAATAAATTACTTTAATCACTTTAGTATTATGCTTAGTGTATTTTTTTTTATATATCTTGTAGTGAGTGTAAATCGTGTCTTTTGTTTTTTTTTAATGTCTTCTTAGTTATAGTTGGGTGTGCATAAGTGAATTTGATGTCGATATTCGGTAAATTCTTGTAGAAATTGGTGAGGTTTCGTTAGGTTTTCTTGGTTTGGGTAAAACCATTCAAAATTTCATGCGTAGAACGGCACTTCTGCTCCGCCAGCTAAAGGCCCAGCGTAGCTCCGAAATCTGGCGTGACTTATAACCCTTCTGTTCTAGTTATACATTTGAACGATTACATGGTTCAATTCTCGATTAACGAGTTCCTGGATATTCCTTGTCCGCTCTTCTATGACAACGTTAATGGAACTCAACCACGTCTCCCGGTGCTGCTCTTCCTGGCGTCTTCTTTCTTGTCTGAGTATACCTCTAATTGGGTGCACACATTTGTTCTGTACCACTTATAGTTTCCTCTTTTGTGTCTTCGAGACACATGAGAGAGCAGAAACGGGGTATAGCAGCATTGTTATTACAAGTACATTGCAGAACATTTTTATTGCTTTCACGGAGATTTCTTCAACTTGTATAGAGTTTTGACTGCAGCTGTGGCTTTGGTGATTCTTTCATGGACCTGCTTCTTGTATTTGGTTGAAGTAATCTTCATCCCGAGTATATTGCCCTCCATGATGTAGGGATTAGCTTCTATATCCCACCCTGAGATAGTATAGTAGTCTCCTGCCTATGGGGACTACTTTGAACTTTTCCTAGTTCGTGCAGATTATCCACCGGGCCTCGTAGGTGTTAAAGTTTTCAATTTCTGCTGCTATCGCACGAGCTTTCCAAAGCGCATTCCTCCGTGGACAAGTGATTATCTGGGTCAAATTATCGGCGAATTTGATGTTGAGGCAAGTGGGACTTACAGGGGCTGGGACATTAGCGGTGTAAATCAAGTAGACAGTGGGGGGCAGACGCCTTTGCCTGTGCCAGGCCCTTAGTGAGCGGAAACTTTGGTACGTCCATGCACTCTAAACTAATATATGCCGCTCTCCCCATGACATAGTCACAGAGAGTTCTTTCTGAGTTTTCACTTAGGCCCAATCGTAAGATCTTGGACTGCATTCCCCGTTGCCACACCTTATTAAACGCTTTTGATACATCTCGACAAACAATGTCCACCTAACTCCTTTCCCGTTTTAGTTTGGCTAGCTTTTGCATGATGACATTTATCGCCATCTCCGCTCTTTGCTTCCTACTAAACCCGAATTGATATGGGTTGAACAGGGAGTTTTCCTTTAGGTGAGACACCAGTCTTCAGTTGAGGATCTTTTCGAATAGCTTCCCGCCAAATTCTAGAAGTGAAATTGGCCGGTAGCTCTCCTTCAACGTTGGGTCCTTTCCGTGCTTAGGCAAGAAAATCAGCTTAGCCGTTTTATAAGCATTAGGAAAGTATCCCGTTTTCATACAGGTGTTAAATATCCTTCCCATCCCTTCGATGACATTGTCTGGTGCCTTTTGCCGGAATGAGCGGAGAGCACCGAGTAGTTCCTCTTCAGTAATCTCGGCGTCTCCTTCGCGCTGTCTATCCACCTGGTGGTGAGGGGGCGTATTGTGTATTTGGTCGTTAAGCTCGTCTATAATGTTGCTTTCAAACTCTAGGTCATAGTCTTCGTTTTCCTGCTCAGTTATACTGAAGATTTTTTCCCAATAACTTCGGAATAGCTCTTCAATTCTTCCTTCTGTTTCGATGTTTCCATCTCTCTTTCGATTTGGTCCTTATGTTTGTATGTGTTTGAACGGAAATTGTTCCTAAAAATCGATCATGGCGCTGATGGTCCATTTTTGCCTCACCTAAGTGTAAAATGTAAAGTTTGATTTAAAGCTACATGAATAAATTATACATAAGAATTTCATTAAAAATCTGCTTAATTCTGATTGGCTAAATTATGTACAATGTGTTTCAGAAAAAAGTTAACCGTACTTTGAATTTATATAACTCAAAACCTATTAGATATTTTTGAGTCCTGCAAAACAAAACAAATTTACCAACTATTTATCTGTCGATTCTGGAAATTTCATTAAATTTTCTTTTACGATATTGATACACTAATGGGTTTAGTGGAGATGATCAAAATTATGTTTGCGCAAAGAAGTAAAATAAGGAAAATCGAAGTTTAAAATTAACAAATATATTCAAGTCCATTTTTAACAAAAACACCTCTTCATACGAGTAACACAAATTAATTTTTTAATTTTATAAGCACCGTTTCCTGCTAAATGTCCTCTATTTCTTTCCGAGCACAGTTGCGCCTTTGATGGCATTGATTGAACAACTTTTAGGATTAACTTATGATTTTCCTTAAGTCTATTGACTCTACGTGTGATACTATCTTTTAACTGGTTGATGCTTTGTGGTGGAGTAGAATACACTTTATTCTTTAGATATCGCCATAAGAAATAATCGCACGGTATTAAGTCAGGGGATCTTGGGGGCCATTCAATTGCATGATTTAGCGCGCCAATGCGGTTGTCAAAAGTTTCTCTTAGTTTTGTTCTTACAGCAAGCTGCCTATGAGCTGGTGCGCCGTCCTGAATCCACCAAAGTCTATTGAATTAATTGACATAAATCTGGCGGAGTTCACGGAAGATCTTTTCGTTGATCATGCTCAGGTAGGCAGCACCATTCAGTTATTCTCGTAAAACAATGGGCCGACAAGATAGCCATTCCCGCATATTCCGATTCACAGAGACACTTTCTGTTGACAAATACGTGCATCAAAGTTGAATCCTGGGGGGGGGCAGCATTGCATATTGCCGAATATTATGGCTAATTACCTTTCCATTCATGAAAAAGGCTGCCTCGTCACCAATCACAATGTTCCAAAGAAACGAGCAGGTTAATGGAAAACCCATTCGACAAATTGTCTACGACGAGGAACATGAGTTTCAAGAAGCTGGTTCTTGCATGCATCTCATAAGGATGTCATTTTATGACATGTTTATTAATGCGGTTAAATGTTGACTTTAACAATTGTAACCCATTCTTTCTGACTGATACATGTCGATTTTGAAGAAGCGTCATCCAAACATTTTCGATATTTTTCTGTTGTTCTTATGGTTCTCGTACGACCCGAACGACCTTTATTTAAATTTAAGCATATTCCTTCATGTTGGTATTTGCGAACATTTTTCCAAATTGGGGACTTGTTTGGTGGGTGCCTACCTGGAAAACGTTGTTCAAATGAATCTTGTACTTGTTTAATCCTGCCAGTCTTAATAAAGTTTGTGACTAAAAATACGCGTTTATCTTTTGTTAACTAGATGATTAAAAAGGTTTTACGAAAATAAACTTTTCCCCAGAAACGCTTTGATTTGCTTAGTAAGCAATAATGACAAGACTATACCACAGATTGGCTGAAAAACCACTGTAAAATGTCTTAGGCTTTGCTTGAAGAATCGCACAGTGAGCAAGGCTACCTAGGCTCCCTACCCTTTTCTTGAAAGTGCACGGTGGCCTAGCATTGCTAGGCTTCGTTTCATTATTTTACCTCCTTGCGCAAACATATTTTTGATAACCTCACTAAACCAATTAGTGTATCAACATCAGAATATGGAATTTAATAAAATTTCCAGAATCGACAGATAAATAGTTGTTAAATAAATTACTTTTTGCAGGACCCCAAAATCTCCAATAGTGTTTGAGTTATACTAATTCAAATTACGGTTAACTTTTTTCTGGGACACCCGGTATAGTTTATGTATACGTATAATAGCTATATATAGAGCAGCATTTTGCGAAAAAAGATAGTATTAGCAGTCATTATTCTAGACGCAACATAAATTTATCCTTACCCTTCGCCTTTTTGAGACCTGTTCCCACAATTTAAGACGGAATAAAGAATACAGCTGAATATATTCCTTTATCCTAAGGGAGCCACGTTTGATCACTTAACCCAGCCTGCTACACGAGAATAGCTCCCTTTTTCGCACTTTTCATAAAAGAGGTATCTAACGTACGAATACCCATAACATAACTGGTGACTCTGTTCGTCGAAGAAAACGTGATCGAACACGAGAAATGGATTCCCAAAGCCAGCAACAAGCTTCTCGCTCTAACAACATGGCATAATCGACTTTTATCAAGCCTCCTGTCTACAAAGAAGCAGCCGATACAGGATGGCAAAAATCATGGAATTTTGGCTGCCTACCACCCGAGAGGAGGGAGCGAATTCCAACAACAGCAAGCCTACCTTCTTCACCTAAGCAGCCACGGATTTGTGCTGCTTTGCCGCCCAACAGCGTGGATCGAATTGCACCTACGATCATTTCATCGCAGAACTACTCCTCTCATCTAGCTCTGCGAGACTCGACAGCATGGATGTTCAAGCTTATTTCTACGCACCAGACTAATTCGAGAAACAAGGTTGAATCCAAAAACGAACTCACGCATTTCGTACGAGCAGTTAAAATTTTTTTATAATAGCAGTAATAGTGCTTTAAAAATCACAATGTAAATAAGTTTAATAGTGTATATTCAGTGCCTAATAGTTTTAAAAATGAAAAGAGTATATAGTGAAAATTTAAGTGTCCACTGATGAGAATAATAATAATAAATTTGTTAGACTAAATTAAATATGTAGAAATTTGCGTAAATATCAATATCAGTTAACTCCGTATTAATAGGTTCCATTAAGTTAAGAAAATATAAGAAAAAAGACAGGTTTAGTTCGCGATGAAGAACTGCAGTTACTACATGCGGAACGCTCTAATAAATGATATTGAATCATTTGCGCAACATAGGTTAAACAAAGAATCTCCGGACTGCTGAACCCTCTGAATAAATAAACCATATAAACAGCCCAAAACTTCTCTCGTCTGGGGATTCTGCCATATCATTTAAAAAATAAGTTATTTAACTCAGTAAGTTGGCATTGGCAAAATTTGCTGTTTTGTACAACTCAGGATCTCAAACTACTCTAAATAGAGTAAGGATGAGCCCGAATTTCAGGAGGAGAAATTTAGTCTTCGGGCTGAGTTAAATCGGTCCGACTCAAGATGCAAGGTCTCTAGGCGTAAGAAGGTACTTGCAATACTATCAGCGAAATTGAAATTAAGAGAATTGTGTTAACACAGATTTGTGTGAGAATATAATTAAGCTACGTGATTAGGCTTGAGATTCAGTTTGGAATTTGAGGTTATTTCACCTGTTATCTACGTGTTACACAAGTTACCTATTTCCCTTATCCCTCAGAGTGAGTGAAGTTTGTTTACCGACTTAGAGCTTCTCTGAGTGAGATCGCGAATAATAAATCGTAGGGAAGATGCGTACGAGTTGTATAATTTGCGAGAGGGTGTGTGAAAGAGCGCTAGCCAACGTATTGCTCTTTCACTATCATTTGCATCACCATCTCCCTATATGCAGTACTCCCATTTAAGGGAATAAAGTCGGGTTGATATCTCCCACACAGGCGGGGAAATGGAAGCAGTTCTCGGGTAGTGATGCGTAAATTCATCCACATTTAGGACACCACCTCTAGCTCGTTGATCAGTTAGGCAAGGAGCTGACCACTGGGATTGATCGAGGAATGTTCCCAGGGAGGGTGTCTACCTTTCAAATCTCCGATAAAAAAAAGGGCCTTGGTAACCGTGCTCAGACGTAGTGGACTTCCCACGCTTCGAGGTTGGCTGACAGTGAAATGTACACAAATAACGGTATAGCTGCTATCCAGGTTGGCTTTCAATACGAGTCTTTTCCTCTCTCCTCATCGAAATCATCGGTAGGCGCGGCGGCCTTGGAGGATGGCGTTCTTCCTTTTGAGCATCCACCGTGTCCGAGCCACTCAGCCGACCTAGGATAATGGGGTAGGAGCTGATGATTTTTGGTGTTGATCTCCATTTGAAGGGCATGTTTAGGAGCCCAAGAAGACGATCTTCTTACAACATTCAGTGGTGTTGCTTCGTGTGTGTCGAAGGAATTGGTAAACGGTCGCGCTTGGATAGCGGGGGATCACTGGTTTTAGCTGAGGCGGGGTGTGAACCCCCTTATGCGGCCAGCTCTAACTTGTTCTTGTTAAGTTATTTTTGAACGGCGTTTAAGCTTATTCTCTTGAAAACTTTAAGGTTTTTGTATGTAGAGTGAGCATTTGTTATTGTTAATTTATAATTATTAGTAATACGGGGAATGTTGATATTGGGTCTTCTATGGCTTTCTTTATTCTTTCTTCTTTTTTCTTGTCGTATTTGGTTATTTTAAGTCATAATCGGGAAGATTTTGTTGTATTCGGTTAAAATTTTATAAGTTTGTTGTTCTCTTTGTTTGATATGAGTTTTCTTCGATTTCTTCTTCGTTATTAATCACTTTTCTTATGTAAAGAACTTCACTTCGTCACTGTTAGCCAGTGAGCTTAGAAATCTAACATGGCTTTTGGCTCGTCTGATCTGGTTAATCCCTTGAATGATTATCTCATCTCTCCTGCCTCTTTCTAGTCCATTTTTTAGATGACTAAACAAATGAGACTTGATCCCGCCTCCCTGTGCGCCTCTTTTCGGCTTCTTCTTTATCGCCTGCGTGTACCCATAATTAAGTAGACGCATTTATTCTTGAGGACATAACATAACATAACAAAACATAATTTCACGGATGACAAAAGCCACAAGGGCCTATCAAAGGTCATCGCAATCCGTCAAAACCCACCCACAAAAAGCACCATCACCAGGGAAAGACAAAATCAAAGTTCCCCACAATATAATATAACAGATGACAAAAGCCCCAAGGGCTCATCATAGGTCATCCGAGTTAAACAGCCTCTTTTTTAAGGCACCCAAACTCCCAAGAAAACTACATCCAGAGGATTGCGTCCAGAAATAAGGGTATCACCAATCAAGGCTTGCAAGAACTAAATCATGCAGCTATAGATATATAAAAACAATATTAATATATACAAAACTTAGGAACCATCACAACCTTCCCTCCCCATAAACTCATCCAACCTACTCTTAAATACATTTAAATTTGGACTACCTACTACCCTCCGCGGCAATTTGTTCCAGAAGTCTACCACTCTATTGGTGAAAAAATATTTTCTTAAATCCAACCTACACCCTTGTTTTCTAATTTTCAAGTGGTGAACTCTAGTCTGATTTCCATCATCTAACTCAGAAAACTTGCTAACATCCAATTTATCTATCCCAGAAAAAATTTTAAACAGCTCAATTATATCCCCTCTCGCACACCTCCTTTCGAACGAGAACATATTCAATACCCTCAGTCTATCTATATATTCAAGGTGCCTCAGGGAAGGAATAATCTTTGTTGCCCTTCGTTGCACTGACTCGAGAAGGTTAATATCGTGTCTAGAATGTGGGAACCATGCCTGTATACAGTACTCTAGATGTGGCCCAACATAAGAGTTATAGAGCTTAAGAATAACCTCCTTACTTTTGTAACTGACATTTCTCTTAATAAAACCCAGCACTCTATTTGCCCTATTTCTTGCTTCAATACACTGCGTAGAAAACGTTAATGACTTATCCATTACTACTCCTAGATCTTTCTTATCCTCTACTGAGCTCAGCCAATTCCCATCCATTTTATAGTTAAATTCTCTAATATCTTTTCCCATGTTAATAACTTTGCACTTATCAAGGTTGAAAGTCCTCTGCCACTTATGTGCCCAGGATAACAATTTATTTAAATCCCCCTGCACTTTAAAATTATCATCAATATCTTTAACTACAGCTGCTAATTTGGTATCATCCGCAAAAATTAACACTTTATTATTAACTGCCTCCCCAAGATCGTTTATATAGATGACAAATAATAATGGACCTAGAACTGATCCCTGAGGAACCCCACTGATAACATCTCTCCACTTTGAATTACACCATTTAGCACTACCTTTTGCTTCCTGTCTTTCAGCCACTCAGCTATCCAATTTGAAACTTCCCCACATATCCCAATTATTTTTTAATTTATGAACTAGTCTCCTATGTGGTACCTTATCAAATGCTTTACTAAAATTAAAGTAAATTACATCTACATTTTCTCTTTTATCTACTTGATTTGTTACGAACTCTAGAAAGTCTAGTGAATTAGTCAAACATGATCTACCTGATCTAAACCCATGCTGAGCATCGCTGATTAACCCCTCCTTCTCTAGATGTCAAATCCCTTTTTAAACTATTTTCTCAAGAATTTTACAGACTACAGGAGTTAGGCTAACCGGTCTAAAGTTATTGGGATCCTCTTTACTACCCTTCTTGAAAATGAGGACTACATTCGCTCTCTTCCAATCATTGGGTATTTCTCCATATTCCAGTGACCTAGTATACAACTTCTCCAGAGCTATTGAGATACTTTCTACCCCTTCTTTAAATATCCGAGAATGAATATTATCAGGGCCGGAGGCCATGGTAGTATCTAACTCACCTATTAGTCCTTTTATCATCTTCCAATCCACACTAATGGTACTAAACACCTGTAAGGACCTGTATTCTCCTCATTTGTGTCCTCGACGCGCAAGTTTTTCGAAAGATCTACAATTGCATAGTACATCTTTTCATTACTCTCCTGGAGGTTTCTGAACATGTTTAGTTTTGACTCCGGCCGAGGCTTTCGAAATTAGATCAGCGACGTGCTTCTTGTAACCTGATGAAGTAATCTTCATTACAAGTAAATTGCACTCCGTAGTGTAGGGATAGCACTTATCCCCTACCCTAAAATTATTATAGTATTCTTCTTTCAAAAGAGACTAACTTGAATTTATCTTGCTTAGTCCTTCTTTTCGATTTGGCCTCGTAGATGGTGAATCTTTCGATTTCTGCCGCCCTTATACGATGTTGCATGGAAGCGTTACGCCAAATGGCACTATATTCTCTGGCTTAGATCATCCGCGAATTCAATGTTTAGTCAAGTGGGGTTCACAGGCGGTGGAACAACTGTGTTGTATATCGAATAGAGAGTAGGAGACGAACAGAGCCCTTGCGAGAGACCTGTAATGAGCATAAACCTTGTTCCGTTCATGCTCCCCAGAATGATATACGCTGCTATCTTCATAGGCAAAGAGAGTTTTTTCTAAGTTTTCTCTTAGTCCCAGCTGCCGGATCTTATACTGCATTTCTACTTGCTACACCTTATCAAATGCTTTCGATATATCCCAACAGACAATGTCCTCCTAATTCCCCTCCCTTTTGAGTTGGGCGAGCTTTTTTGTGATGAAATTTATCGCCATCTCCTGCCTTTGGTTGAGAATTTTCTCGAAGAGTTTCTTGCCATCTCCTTACTTTGGTTTAGAATTTTCATGAAGAGTTTCTAGCCAAATTGGCCGGTAGCTCTCTTCTCTCAATGAACCCTTTCCATACTTAGCTAAAAAAAGCATTTTATCACTCTTTAATTCATTGGGAAAGTATCATTTATTCTGACAGGCGTTAAAAATCCTTCTTACCCATTTGATGACATTAGCTGGTGCCTTTTCAAATTTTAACTTTGCTAGCCCCAATTGTCCTTAGGCCTTTTGTCTGAATCAGCGTAGCGCGCGGGTGCGTCCTATGTATTTGGCTGTTTAGTTCGTCTACAATTTTGCTTTCAAACTCGATATCATAATCTTCGTTCTTCTCTTCAGTTATACTGAATATTTTTTTCCAAATAACTTCGGACTAGTGATTCTATGATTTATTCTTCTGCATTGATGTTTCTATCTTCGTTTCTTATTTATTTTCTTCGTTATACCTGTCGATCCTTTCAAACGCCTGATCTTTTGCGGAAAATCATTGAGAGATACATCATGATCGAGGCTTTCGATCGCATCTTCCAAATGTCTGCATTGTTGTTCTAGGATCAACTGGTTGAGCTCTTCTTGGATTTTTTTCCCCTCGTTGTATGGTGTCAATTGATGCTTTTCTGATATTAATATCAGATACTAATTTCAGTTCATTAGTTCTTCGGTCGAGTGCTCACCAACCCAGCTCTCCACTTTGTGGCAGATAATCCTGCAGTTTGCTGCCAATTGAGGATGGAGGAAGGTGGGTGCCTCCATGCCGAGTGTTTTCAGAGGTGTCGCTCCCTCTCCACCTAGAGCCTTGTCGGCGTCTCTGGTCAGGCGCAGATAGCGATAAAACCAGATGAAACTTCACTTAGTTTCACGAGGGCAACCTTTAGCTCGACGTAAAGTACATCGCATAGCTTGCTCTTTTCTTCTGCGGTATGTCCTTGGATAGTCGTCGGGGAGACCTTTATAGTGAGTGCTTCCATGTTTTTTTTGGTCCCTTTCTGCTCCGTTTGTAATTTTCTTCTTTCTTCTCCTGAAATAAATATTTAGTTATATGTTTGTCTGAGTGTAAAAAAAAAGTGAAGAAATAAGTATGGTTTGTGGTAATGAATGATACTGGTTCTCGATTGGTTAGAACGCTCTCGCCAATTACTCAATTGATCCTCCGCCCGAATCCTGGCAGAATAAAGGATAATGATTATGGGTGGATCAGGTTTGGCTTCTCAAGGCACATGATTTATGGTGGACTTGATGAATGTAGTGGTCGAATCAGCTTCTGGTACCCTTTAACCCCCACGCCTCGGACACTTGCGCCATAACTGATCCCATCCTACACAGAGACGGGCGTTACTTCTTTCTTTGTTCATGTTAGGACCCTCGAGTGTGAGGATTACTTCCTCACCCGAAGGTTGTAATGAAGTCCCATACCGGAAAAGATTTTGACTCATGATTCCGCTGTGGGTTAGACTTCAAACCAGTTTCCTCAATAGCCCCTAATTTTGCCAGTTCAAATGGCCCGGCATAAATTAGACGAAATTAATGAATGGCAGATATCTTAAATGGAATATCACGTTGGTCGATAGGTGGGAGCAACGGGGGGTTTTAATCCCTCATTTAATTATGACTCTTATAAAAAAGAATTATTATTCCTTACTTTCGTGAGAGTCAATGAACTTTGCTTGGACTCTGGGTAGGCTCTTAGACCTTTACTAAGTAAAGTAGAAAATCAGCCTTCTTGTATTGTCAACAAGACTGGGCGCCACCAGCTTTAGTCAATTTTCGTTCATAGGTCATGTTGCTTGTGTTCATAAGTCTTTTCTCAATTTTTTTTTTAAATCCATTTATATTGACTCACATTTCAATCCAAGTTTTAAGACATCCAATCAATGCCTTTAAATTCTCTCCTCTAGACCATTGTAACCCCTTTCATGCCGAATCTCCATCTTTCCACTCCCTGATCCTTTAATCCTGTTTAAACATTTAATAGTATAATTTTCCATATAAATTCTAACATTATAAAAGGCCTGACAATATTCTTAACCCTCTTCTTTAAGGATAATATCAATACACTCTCTTTTATGTGTTGAAATTTGTTAAAATTGAGAAAAGGCAAATGTCCTTTCATTGCATAAAAACAGGAAACAATATATTTCAAAGTATATAGATCAGTCAAACTTATTTGTTTACAAAAATTCAAAATAATACTTAGAAAGAAGTTTATAGAGGTTATTGAAGAGAGAAGCTACTGTAGTATCCTAGAAGCAAAATTAACTAGCATAATCACATAATCTGCAAGGTAATTTTAACCGAGCTTTAAGAGGTAAAACCAAACCAAACCAGTTGAGTTTAGGTGATCATGTAAATCAAATTTACTTCAATATTGAATCTGATAATCACATGAGAATATTAATTAATTACAAAGGAAAAATCTTAACCGCTTTTTCTATCAAAAATAGATTTCAGAACGCGCAATGGGAAGAAATGAATTCAAATAAATCGATCAAGATTGCAAAGACTTTTCAGTAGGGTATTAAATAAGGAAGTGATGAATTAAAGCCTTTTTTTATTATCCATTTATTAGATTTAAAGCCAAATCTATGTTGTTTATAAGAAGTTTGTACACTTAATTAGTCATCCACTCCTGGAAGCTTTAGAAAAAGGGTTTGACAAAGAAATGTTGAAAGTTGAGAAAGCGATATTGTATGGAGTGGACATAGATATAGTTTAAACAGTTAAGACCGGGAGCTTATGCAACTCACATGAATTTGCCCCGTTCTCCAATAAAGGTTAATGGGAGAGAGAGTGAGGAGTGAAACATCTTGTTATCTTGTATATAAATTGAATATTATCTATCTACCCTACTGAAATTTAGACAGATTTCTCGGATGAGCACCCCTTAGAGAGATTACTGAAACTTTTCTAGTGCTCATCTGCGCTTCTTCCATAGACCTCCGTATATCAAACTTCACTGTCATTGTTACCATAGAAATACATTTACTATACTTTTTCACGCTTTCACATATGTACTACAATTTTCTTTGAAATCAAATAGTTCACAAATTATATTATAATAAATATTTGCCGGAGTGGGACAAAGTCTAGGTATGTTTCTTTTACTTTTCTCTTACTCTCCTCATTTTGTGGCTGCCCGATTGAAAATGCAATCATATTTCGCACACTTTCTTTGTTCCTATATTAACCACCCTTTCTAGTAGTTGGCATTAGTTATCCGTAATCGTAATGAAAAACGAGTGAATAAAATTAGGTGGATCCTTAAAGACTTGCTAAAGGAGGATAAAATGTTTAATATTTAACTCTCTTCTTTCCTTCTTCCTTACACTCATGAGGAACTTTCATTTTTGTTCAAAACTGAGTTTTGTTTACGGAAACGATCAATTTAAAACAAGTTAATATTTAAACCGCATCAAACTTTGAGAGAAGCTGAATGTGTATATATTGCTAAATATGAAAATATACCTGATGCTTATTTTAAATATGTGCATAGTGATATCTATTATTTATCACTTAAAATATAACTATAATTTTTTTAAACATAAATCTTTAACCGATACCGGTATATTTCCAAGAAAAAGCCTTTTATGTCGAGATATATTCGAAATAAGGCGTCCGAATAGCCAATATAACTTTCGATTAGCGAAAGACACCATTAAAAATATCCTTCAAGCCAAACAAAGAAAGGAATTTCTTTTGAGTGATTACTATGAAAAGCTTAGTTCACTTAAGTTAAGTACACTTCGTAAAGAGAGTCATCACGAATCCAATAATGGATCTTACATAACCGTCCTTCAGGTAAGTTTTTCAGGCAGAGAAATTTGAGTAAAATGTAGCTAGAATTACGTTGATATTAGCTTAACTACTTGGAAATTGTTATTAAAATTAGTTTCTTACATATTTTATACTAAGTGAGAGAGAAGTAATGCTAATATAATAAAAATTATCGTTGCCAAATATTATAAAGAATAGATGGCGTCTTTAATTTTGGGTGTGGATGGGAGGACATTGAACTATATGTTTATCTGACAATTGCTATTATATTGGAAGAAGAATATGACTTAAGGCAGTAAGGTAATATACAGTCAATTATGAAGAAAACACATCTTAAAATTGAAAGTTTGTAAAAAAAATTAAGGGACAATGATGTACAATTACTTTTCCAATTTACACTCAAATAAGCAGAAATTGTCTGGTAAGGACTAAAGAATACGCTATAATATTGATTTATCTGGTAAGTAGAACACTAGAGCTGTTCAACAGGGTTAGAGATAGCATATGTTCTTGTTAAAGTGGTGAAATTGTGGTGAAACTGCTTAAAGATATTAGTAGTTACTAAAAAAGTGAAACTCGAAAATGCACTCGTCCTTTATCGGAATGAAAGAAGCTTTAGGAGAATTGTATGACCTCCTGATGTAATGTAGTATGTATGTATCTACCACTCATTTTTAATTTCTTCACTGCACCTTTTATATAAAAACAATCTCTTTGCTATTGAAAAATAGCTATGGTTGGCAATCCCTTGAATTATTCCGTTTTAGATTTTAAGTATGCGCAATAACAGCGAGGCTTATAAAACTAAATTTATTTATCACTGTCCGAACAAACAAAATGGGAAAAAGTTCAATATGAATAATACTTATAATTATACTAAAAACAAGGTTGAGAGGAATATATATATATAATATATATATATATATATATATATATATATATATATATATATATATATATAGAGAGAGAGAGAGAGAGAGAGAGAGAGAGAGAGAGAGAGAAAAGAGAGAGAGAGAGTAAAATTTATACGAATGGTCTTATAAATAGCTATCGGAAAGGATGTAGGAATGGGTACAATGGTGGACTAAAGTACATATGTATATAGTAATAATAATAATAATGATGAAATTATATTTAGTAACAGTGATAAGAATGAACTATAAATATATATAATAATAGATTAAGGAATCACAATGGTTTAGGGAAACTGTAAGTGTAAGAGAAAGAAAATTATTCACTTATAATTAAAATATATCGGTACAGTTGAAATTTGAACAAAATTTTAGCTACGACCTGTCTCTATGAAATTAACGGCCGTATGCTAAGAAAAATGTGAAATGCACTTTTATCAGATTTAGTGTAGCTTCACAATTCTTTCTAAATTTATTATATGCAAAAGGCTAAAATACAAAATACATAAAAAAAGTTTTTTCCTCAAATGTACATTTGTTTTATCATACGTCCGTAACACACACTATAGTCTAGCTGGGAGCCTCTCTCTCCAACCGTTCAAAAAGACGTCACTGGTGTCCTTGAAACTCTCAATTACTATTGGCTTGGAGGCATCACGTGATACTCTGCCTATTTCGAAACGTTTTTGAATTTTTGTCATCCATTTAGACTTATGCGTGAGACATTTCTCATATTTACTTACGTATATATTTTATGAGTATTTACATTTTTCATATTACTTTTGTAGAAATGCACATTATATGGGCAGCTACTACATATCCAATTAAGTCTTGACATACTCTGTTTTAGTTCTCCGAGAGCGATCTATTTATCTTCTCATTAACACTCTCTATATTGCACACTACCTATCAATATCCTCTGGATTGTCAGGCTCAGCATGGGCAATGCTGCTGTGGCTGTTATTTTGAGGCGATAATGTCCTCTCTATCCTAACACTAGAAGGGAAGCTTAAGGGTGGCTAGTATACCACTACAGTTTCTACCAAGATAAACTAGTGACCTATCTCGGGGCCTCATTCGCACCACTTTTAAATCTTTGAATATCCTTTCCTCTTTCACCCTTTTTTATCCTATCTTGTTTTACGGGCATTCAAGTTTGTCCCTCGTGTAGAATGTCTCAACTGTTACCTGTGGGAGGGATAAGCTATCCTGGTCCCACTGCTCTCACGGCTGAGTAATGTGTATGTGATCCCGCACCTTACTTTTTAGTGGAGACTTTTTAACTTCTTCTCTATTATATCGTACCCTACTCTACATCTCCAACCTTTGTCCCTTGCTATTTATAGAGGTTTTTCCTGCATGGTGTAATTCCTGGTTTGCCTTTTAAAATATTTAAAATGGAAACTGATACCAGCTGAAATGGACAAGAAGGTTTCTTGTTCTCCGATTGTCTCCAAAGGTGTTAGTGCCTGTAAGGTCTTTTTGCACCCCCAAGAAGATAGTAGAAAAAGGTGAAATGACATTCTTCCTCACCCCAAAAAGATGAAATAAAAACGGAGCAGAGCCCTCCTCTTTTCGGTTAGGTGGGGGCTGCGGAGAAGTGCATGTCGCACACAGAGACGGCAAGAGACGAGAGCTAGTCGGGTCCGTCAAGTATCCCGCCCTGCTCGAATGAGGAAAAGAAGGAAACAAATTTCTAACCTCTAATTTTCCTCCAGGTAAGACAAATGAATTGAGCATCAAAGAAGCCGGTAACCGTTATATAGAGGCTATCGCGTGGTTATTAGCCTGTTACTTTACGCAACTGCTGTAGGAAGGGAGTCCGAAGAAAGCATAATCCATCAGTACCAGGCATTAACTAGGCTTCCGGCTACTTAAGCAAATGTCTCCATTTTCTGGTATGGGAGCCTTCTGTTAATGCGGCTGATCTTCTCTAAGGGGCCACCATGACTACTTTTCGGATACTCGATAGCCATCAAACCAGCCAACCTTATTTTATATAAAGAGACCAAGGGGATATTTCTGATTCGTTCATCCTTACCAGGCTTCACTTACGCTTCAACATTAATGACCCTCCGCCCCCTCGCACCTCCAGGCCTTTAAGCGTGGTAGCTCCCATTTCCAACTGGACCGCTACAATTTGTTCTTCCAGCCCTTGATGTTACCCCGATAAAATGGTACCTCAAATGACTAGAGCCTGCCTCTACAGCGTCGCTGTATTGAAAAGAGGTAAAACCCTCAAAAGGTAGTGCTGAAGGTACCCCATTGCTCTTAAAAGCCTTCCTATTGAAGAACTGTAACAACATGGAAGTTTCTGCTCCCTTGCATACTTTCTTTGAAGCTGTTCTACGCGCTTTCAAACTATACTCCTTAAACGGACTAAAGAAAGACAGTCAGAAAGCCGAACAGCTAACCGAAGGATTCAAAGCAGAAGGATAGGAAGGCTAGTGCGCCGAGCCCGATCTCCTGAGGTAAGCCTTCAAAGAGAGAAGAGCCAAAAGCTCACACCACCTCCAATAGCTCGCCGATCTCTGCCTACAACTGGTCTATGACATCTTCGGTGAGGATTTTTTCATCTAAATGGAACCCATGAGTTCATGTAAATATCTCTCAAGGGTATTCAAAGGAATTACCTTTGTTTGCTTTTTGGAGATCATTTTACGTGTTTACCCCTGCCCACCCTTCTAATATATCAGAAGTGAACACTATGAGTGAACATTGTATACCTAATGTGATATATCTGTTGTTTTTTTGTCAACAACTCTCTCTAGGCATTCACAGTCCAGTTTCACCTGTAAAAGATATGTTTTGTTTTTTCAATGTACTTTCCATTCTCAGTCAAGTTTGGCAAAGTAATGCTCCTTTGTGTCGTAACACGGTTGAGACGTCTTTCTCGACTGCTAGTAAATATTAACGATAGATAGTCCGAATATATAAACTAGATGTTCAGGAAACGCCTCCTACCGTACCTTGTCGAAGAGCTAGGGATAGTTGTTTCGAATGGAAGCAAGTTCACGCATCTGTTGCTTAACATTGCACGATTTACATGTGTAGCTCTTTCCTTGAGCCCTCCCAATGCACGAGTGGAATTTAGATGTGAAGTGATAATCGACATCTTTGTCCAATCGGATCTCTTTTGAATGGCCATGGCGGCCAGAGAGAGCGAATTTAGGAGCTTATATCTGGCATAGTGGTACAAATTTGAGAAAATAGCTGATCTCCTTGTCTTTGTTGTGTTTATGTTGACAGATAAGGCCGGTGAATACTTCTTCAGTGCCATCATAACTGAGGGTTTGGCTTCTAGTCTTATATTGTCTGGTCGGTTTTCACTCTGAACGTCTTCGTGGTTTTCGGCCGATTCGAGATGCCATTCGAGAGGAGCAATATAGATTTGAGAGCTACAGGAAAAACAGGAACAACGTTGTTAATTATGCCTACACACAAGGGTTTCATTTTGGGGGAGCCAAGACCAAAGTTCGGCTCATCTTATCCTGATATATTGACAAAACCTTAATTCTGACCTGTTCCAAAATGGTGCTAGTCTGGAAGTTGTGAATTCATAACGTTTCCTTGTACAATTTTTAACCAAAGCCTTTATTGGGAAGAGCACATACTCAGCCTTAGGGTCTCTTGCAGCCAGCTTGCAAATTCTTCGCTTTGTGGAGTTCAGCATGTGAGTTGGTGATAGGGAAACCCTATTAATTTTCTACCACTAAATTCCTGCTCCAGTTGAAAATAGAATAATGCTTGACATGACTAAGGTGTTGTAGAATTCAAGTAGCCCTAACCTGAACCTTTTAGCTTTCCTCCAAAGATGCCGGGGAGGGGAGAAGACAGCCCAAATTAGAAAAAGATTTTCTCTGCCAGTGTGTTGGGATTTTAAATGGCGAGAGTAAATTAATCGTTGGCCGGTATTGCTACTATTTAATTATTATTAAGTGGTTGGACGATTTAAACAGGATAAACAAAAATAATCTTGTTATTTTATACAAAAACAATAGATATATACAGAATAATATAAAGACAATTTAGTTACACCGTTTATTAAAAGAAGGAAGTTGAAATGACAAGTAGAACTCATTTTAGCCGTACTAGGCTTAATAAGTACCCTAATTACCCGGGTGAAAGCGGGAAGCGACTGCCAGGTGAGTCTTAGCCGCACGAGGCTCAATAATTGTTAAAATAATTATCCGAGAGGGACCGGGAGGAGATCACGAGGTGACGATGAAAGAAAATGTAAGTCTTATGATTTTTTGGAGAAGACCACGAGTATGGGTATTCGGGGGAAGATATTTTTTAGAGGAAGCGGAGTAGAGCGCAATGTTCCAGACGTAGTATTCGTAGTTCCGAATATGGATTCCTGCTTTGAGACCGAATAGAACTGAGGGCTGTCGCTCGAGGATTGCGCGTCGTCGATGAATGATTCAAATGACCTCTTATGATGCTGCGTGAATACTTTCTCTATTGCGTGGGCTTGCTTACTTGGAAGCAGCATGGGGATAACCGAGATGGAGAATATATATTACTACGCCAGAAGTTCCAATGTTTGCCGACGGAAGTGTTATTCGTTCGGTCCCACGGCCTTGATTTCGGGAATCAGTGGTGAGGGTCGTAACACAATAAATGGGTGGGGGTTCTGGCGCGGTATCGCTCCGGATGTTTGCCGACGATCTGGAAGCAAGGCTCCTTCGCTAGAAATCCCTTTATCGTGACTCGATCACACACGCTCTCTCTCTCTATCTATCTCTCTCCTCATTTTCTGACATAAGGCTACTGCAGAAGATGGATTCCATCTCACACCTAAGGCGAACTTTGGTTAATTGTGTCTTCAGCAAGTGCCTTTTAGTAATACTTCTCGTCTATGGGAAAGAGATAGATAGAGAGAGAGAGAGAGAGAGAGAGAGAGAGAGAGAGAGCACGTGCTTTACTTCAGCAAAGTGCAATAAGAGATTGTACGCGATCTTTAGCGTCTACCCCAGTCGGCAACGGCTCTCATCTTACCCTTTGCCAATCTTGACGGAGTGTATTTTGATGAGAGATGGAAATCATGTCATAAACATTTTTAAAGAGAAGATAGGCAACTCCTTCGAGAGTGCAGTGAAATTCTTTCGACTATTGTACGGTGGTTCAGCCAAAGACTTCACCAAGAGGATACAACTTTAGAATGATTACTGCTAGGCTTTAATTACCCAAGGCTTCTACATCACCGAGGTTACTGCGTTTCTATTTCTTGATCATGTATCATGCCCCATCGTAACCATACTGGTATACAATTCCGAGTAAAAATCCGAAAGAGGCTCGCAACCGCACCGCTTTTTTTTCCATAACCACGGGTTTATGGGTCTCGTAGGTAATTCGATCGTTAGAGCGTCGTTTAAGGACCTTAGGTGGTCGCCTTCAAACATATGTTAGCTCCAACTGCCCACAGCGGCGGGGAGATCACACATGGTAAGCATTTTCACCGGCTACCTTTCCCACGCTTCTCCTCATGAGGGGGGGGGGGGCTTGAATGTACCTATACCCCTACAGGATGCTTAATGTAGCCATTTCTCCACAGTGCCATTGAGGCATTATTTTCATCGACTTCAGATAATCCCTTGTCTAGCCGATGGATCGATCTTCACGAACTAATCCACCTCTGGCGTATTGACTTCTGATAATCCCTTTCTCTTTCTTTGCGGGGCTCATTTATAGGCGGATTGACGCCCCATCTAAAGGGGGAAGTGACCAGGCCACAGATGCAAAGGGGGGGGGAGCGAATGGTGAGTTAGCATCTGGGGAGAGCGAGAATTCCTGAGGTGGCACTGGGGTGCCCAAGTCAGCTCGCAAATTATAGGCTCGCAACCGCACCGCTTTTTTTTCCATAACCACGGGTTTATGGGTCTCGTAGGTAATTCGATCGTTAGAGCGTCGTTTAAGGACCTTAGGTGGTCGCCTTCAAACATATGTTAGCTCCAACTGCCCACAGCGGCGGGGAGATCACACATGGTAAGCATTTTCACCGGCTACCTTTCCCACGCTTCTCCTCATGAGGGGGGGGGGGCTTGAATGTACCTATACCCCTACAGGATGCTTAATGTAGCCATTTCTCCACAGTGCCATTGAGGCATTATTTTCATCGACTTCAGATAATCCCTTGTCTAGCCGATGGATCGATCTTCACGAACTAATCCACCTCTGGCGTATTGACTTCTGATAATCCCTTTCTCTTTCTTTGCGGGGCTCATTTATAGGCGGATTGACGCCCCATCTAAAGGGGGAAGTGACCAGGCCACTGATGCAAAGGGGGGGGGGAGCGAATGGTGAGTTAGCATCTGGGGTGAGCGAGAATTCCTGAGGTGGCACTGGGGTGCCCAAGTCAGCTCGCAAATTATAGGCTCGCAACCGCACCGCTTTTTTTTCCATAACCACGGGTTTATGGGTCTCGTAGGTAATTCGATCGTTAGAGCGTCGTTTAAGGACCTTAGGTGGTCGCCTTCAAACATATGTTAGCTCCAACTGCCCACAGCGGCGGGGAGATCACACATGCTAAGCATTTTCGCCGGCTACCTTTCCCACGCTTCTCCTCATGAGGGGGGGGGGGCTTGAATGTACCTATACCCCTACAGGATGCTTAATGTAGCCATTTCTCCACAGTGCCATTGAGGCATTATTTTCACCGCATTTGCTACTTCTCAATATCTCTCACGCTATGCTTTTTTTGACTAAAGAGGATGTTGAGATTGTCTACTGATGTGTTCCTGGATATTTATTGATTGAAGAAAATGAACTTGTTGTTGAGACGTCTGGCTTCATACACAGACTGAGCAATCGGATTGGTGTCTTTATCTCACTCATTTTGACTACATGGTTAAACTCTGGCTAACCCCCAGGTTTACATTGCAAAGAAAATGGGTGATGGCACGCGGATATCTAGAGTTGCATTTCATTACGCCTCAATTGGCTCTTTGTCTATCTTCCAATGCATTGAAAGTATCAGGTCATCTTATGTCGCCTCTGATTAATACACTCTCGGGTGGCAGCGTGATTTGATCAAGCGCTCCAAAGTTTGATTGGTCCATCGAACAGTGACCCCTTTTGGGGATTTTCCTAGTCTGGGGAAGATCCATGAGTGGATTTGTACCATTATCTTACCAGCTTGGTTCGTTGCAACCTGTTACGACTACTTAGAGAGGAGTGGTCTTCTGCTTACCGAACTGCTGCAAAATGAATTCTAGGAGGAAATAGACCTCCTCCATAATATCATATGATATAGTTATTTAAATCGGTGCTTGCATGCTGACACACGCAGGAGTAGCCGGTCTTTCTCAACTACTTGAGTGTGTCTTCTAGATATTTTTTTATTGTTGCCCTTGTTTTCTTTTTTATTATGTCAGGTTTATATTACACTGGCACTATGATTGTCACTTTTAATTTCCGTGGCTGTACCTCCCAAGCGAGCCATACAGGTGACCGGATAATGGAAAAATATATATATGTGAAAAATAAAAATAATAGTAGGTAATAGCTATATGTAGAGAAGTTGGCGTAAATATAGCTTTGTTCCTTATAAATCATGTCAATCTACATTAAATAGCACTAAAAAGGAAATTTATTTGAGAAAGGTAAGCATAGAATATCATAGCATGTGCAATTTTGCTTGTTTGATTCTTCATTTTGATCATATTCTGAGTGAAAAATCTATAATATAACTCAAAGGTTTGCGAGAGAGTAAGAATGCAGTCTATAACAAAAGAGAGAAGAAGAGAGAGAGCAAATATTATAATGGCCAAAATGAATAACCCTAGACTTTTTCCGTGAACGATGAATAGCAAGAGGTGGAACTGAAAATATAATAAGGGTTTGCAGATAAAAAACTAAGGATATTAATGAAAGTAATGCTAAAAATATTTTAAAATGTCGGAAGAATGCATCTTTACCTTTGTTGAAACAGTCAAACTAAGAAAAGGTTGGCTAGATTCTAAGAAGGAAAAAAGGATAGAACTTATGAGAAAGGTATATTGTACGAATGAGATCCCTAATAGGGAAGGATATGTAGGTCAATAAATTGAGGTGTAAGATTCAGCGAATGAACTCTTAACTATACCTGACACCTTGACATTAGGAGTCCTAAAACTCTTGATTAGATTAATTGCTTCATCGAATCTTCTCTATGTTAAACGAATATAAGATGAAAATGATGGCTTTCAATTTTAGCTAATGTATCTATTTTATTGTTTTCAATTATAATTATTTAATTATTATTTAAAGCTTCTGTCCTAAAGTATAATTGCATACGTTATTTGGAAGCTTTCCCTTTCGTGTATGTCATTTTCAAAGAATATGTAAAGATATAATGTCCATCTACTCTTATATATGCTAATGGTTAATGGTATTACGGGTGATATAAAATCAATATAGATGATGATAATCGAGGTCAGGAGAATGTGCCATGTGAGTTACGGCTTTGATCCAGTTGCACAACTATGCTCTAATTCAAATACCCTACCGCATAGCTTACGGGGCAAGAATGCAAGCAAGATCTGCATAACAAGTCTACAGGGAAGGAAGAGTATCGTTGGCGTATAAATGACCTATCGTGAGAGCCATCATTCGTAAATAATTAAATCCTTTAACCTCTTCCGTCTGCAAGTGACATTTTTAAAACCTAAAGGGTAGCTTTGGTACCATTGCTCCTGTTAAGAAACTACTAACAAAGGTCTTTTGATATATCAGTGAAAATACTGAATTATCGTATTGAATTAGTAATGCATCCTTTCTTGCTGGCTCTCACGTTTACTTTCTCAGACTTTGTAAACTACCTTAACTGCCTTTTAGACCTAAAATCTCATTCCGTATGTGTTCTGAAACACCGTAACACTATACGTGTTGGTTCCTTGCTAAAGCTATCGCACCTCCTGAGAACCATATATTGCTGCTCTTTCATCTTAATCTTGTTCCTCGTAGTCATTTGTATGGGATCTTGTTTTGTCGATATTTACTCTTATAATGTGGAATAATATGCTTTATATCTTTCCCTTAGCCTCTTGAATCTTGCCTTGACAAATAACATTTTCTTCCAAACCTTTCCTTAATTAGTAGACAACGATAGAAGGTGAAAATGAATATCGGATTCTGCCATTTTCTTCTATACTCAGAAAGCTCTCTTTACTAGCGTTCAATTTGGTAGGAAGCACTCTTTTAGATCTGAAATACAAGAGAAGGCCAGTGGTTTGAATATAATGGTGTGTATTATATTCAACTCGTTGACCAATTAGGTGAACACTAGTGAGAAAGCTAAATGAGAGAGTCTGAAAAAGTCTTCATAGCAGTTATTACATGAAAATAATAAAATATTAAAACTAAAATTATTTTAATTTGCATGAACTGTTGGACTACTAAAAACAGTACTTGCCGTCACTGAATCATTGAAAGTGCTTTTTCTTGGGTAAATAACAAGTGATAATTGTTGCAGAATGTCCATGATTATAATATGTAGTAACATTTTATATATAGTGAGGAATGTATACATCAAAAATAAAACCTGGGTAAAAATTATAAGGACAAAAGACAAATTCGCTTACCGATCTTGCAATGATGGAATGATATCATAAAAAAGATGTGGCTGCATTTTCATTTCTATCTGCCTTGCACAGCTCCCACAAATGGGTTGGTGGAGATTCGAAAGCGTCATGTTTGCTAAAGTTTTCATAGCGAAAAACATCTTTTGGCTAGTTTCTTGGAGCTGAGATAATACAAGCCCGATTGACTAGAAGAAGAGCTCACTGAATTGACCCAAGCTGGGTGAACAGAGATGGCAGAAGATTGCTCACCAAAATGAAAAAAGTGAGTTTGGTGATTTGAAGATTATGTCTGAGTTCTTGGTTGAGTTACCTGGACCCTTCGATGCGCTGATCAATTTGCAAGTTATATTAATTAGCCATAATTCCGCCGCAACAATGTATAAATATTGTGAAGTGGGTAAAAGTAACCTGTTATTTAGAAACTTGTATTAATAAGAGGCGTATTATGCGTGGTGTAATAGTTCAGTGGAGCTTTTGATAATGTTAAGTCCGGGAGGAGACTGTCCCAACTCTCGCCTCTCAACGTTGTCTCTTGCGTGAAGTTTTGTGACGACATTTTTGCATTAGATTACTTGCTAAAGAATTTAAAATCAATATATATCACAACTTCTACCATGATTCGAACCCGAATCCTCACGCGTGACAGGTGAGGATGTTAACCAATGAGTCACGCTGAACTCTTAAGAGAGTTCAGGGTGAATTTCCATTTACTCCAACTTCATTGATTAAGTATCTAATAAGAATAAAAACAAAACACATAATACAAGTGCATACCATTAAAATTATCAGGTGAATAGGTAAAAGTTAGTAAAATATATAAATATAAAACCGAATACAAGTGTTAAATATAGAAAGCATTTAAATCACAACGGCTGTTTCAAGTGTTAAACTCCTCAAGGTAGTAAATATTAACTCCACTGAACAAAATGGGGAAAGTAAAAATCTAATTCTTTTCCAAACAGTTCTCTCTCCAAACAGTCCCTAAACAATAGGTTTTTCTAAATTGCGATACTTTGAACAATTCACAAATAAATTCGATAAGAGTTTCCTCTTTTCTTAAAAACTACTTCTCTAAATGCCAATTAATCCGCCAAAATTTCAATCCCCGTTCCATTAATTCTTACTTTAGCTATATAAATTCTCTCTTTTTGTACTTGCATCCTTCATTGTATATAAATTTTCTTGTGCGACCTCCCAATGTCGTCATTTAGGCCAAACTAGTCAACAACTAAAATGTATCATCCTAAAATATTTTGGATTATGACATCAAACCTCATTGCCTTTTAGAACCCTGAGTTATCTATTAGACAGCATTCTCAAAAACATAACCACTATCTTCATTCTCAATTCTTTTAGTTTAGTATCTTCAGGCTTGTTATTTTCTAGAATGAAAATTCTCGAATCTTTACATATCAAACAAATAAATACAGAAGTAAATGAATAATCTTGTTCCCTTAAATTGTTTACTACATAAACCAATACACATTCAATCACCCCAACAAAGCTTTCCACTTTGCTATTTCACTCTACATTTCTCAGTTGTCTCAACAGCTCCAATTGGTAAAGGTCAGTTTTTGATTCTAGTTTTTCACGATCATTTCATTATTTTGCTGGCCTAATTTTTATCTTGTTACTATTGATTTTTAAAATGTATTACTTTATTCACGATTATATTTATCAATTTGAATACTTTTTTATATTTATATTTTAAATGACTTTTACTTTGGCCATTTTGGTCAGTCTACTTTATATATACTCCTTTGATTGCTTTTTAGTAGTTTGCGCCATACCCTTTCTGATTTAAAGGCCTATTTAATATATTTTATTACAATTTCCTAATTATTTTAAAGTTATGCACTTGTATTATTTTAAATTTCTATTCTATTCTTAATAGATGCTTAGTAGCTAAAGATGGTCTCTATTGAGTACAGAAAGTTTCGGAAAATAGAATAATATGAACACTTCTTTGGGTCTTCATATTTCATATATATATATATATATATATATATATATATATATATATATATATATATATATATATATATATATATATACAGTGAGTTAAATCTAATAATTGCGTATAAAGTTATTTACTATTTATTACATAATTAAAAATGAATGATAATCCTATGGCTCAACTAATTTGATGTCAATGAAAGAATATTGAAATGTGATATTAACTAATAGATTGCATTTCGAGAAAATCGATTGAAAATTGAAAGTGTACCTAAAGGAAAATGAGACAGCACCAATGTATTTAACCTGACCTTGATGTTGGTATCAACCAAAGTGGTTTCTTCTGAGGAAGTGAGCTGAAATCGAAAAAAGGTATGCCATACTCCCGTCCCTCTGCGCCAGGAGAAGTGGGAATAAGATTGTTCATTTATTATTTACCCGATGAACCTTGTTTACTAAGTAAAAATGCATTATGGCAAAGCTGATAAGATGGAATAAGTACATATGCTCATGCACAACAAATTTCCCATCTATTTGACTGTCTTGTGTGTTGAGAGAAACGAGGTTCCACGTTATGCTTCCGCACATCTTCCTCCCAGGTTCAATACAAATGCTTAAATTGAGGTACTGGAGAGTATACTCAAACCAGGAATAGACGTTTTAGCAGCGGAAAGGGCCTACGTATTCCAGCAGCATTTTTCTCATGCACATAAGTTGAGGGAAATGTAGACACATGAGTGGTTGTTCAACAAGGTCCCACATTCCTGATTCCCAGACTCCAAGTCGTCTAGTTCTGCCAACTAAAACCACCCCAGATTATTTTGTGTGTGGTGTTGTTGAAAGAGATTTCAACAAGGCTGTTCACAACACCTTACGATCTCACAGCACCGCTATTGTGGAGAGAATGTCATCCATTGATAAGAACTTCCTACCCAGGTCACGCACTCAGTTCAAGTCCTGCCAGGAAAGGGTCGTGAAGGCAGATGTAGCCATTTATAATAATTCCACATGAGAATATTTTGTTTGGTTTGGTACACAATTTGTTTTATTTTCTCTTGCATAATTTGTATTGACACAATTAAAACTTCCTGTATATTATTCCTTATTTCAGAGCGGACAAATAAGAGGGGAGATAACTAGTTAGACACTCATGGAAAATATTTTTAAATTAACTTATTCACAGAACCTTTTGGTCTAAGATGATCCGATAGGTTCCATCACTAGTTTTACTGCTATGAATTTTTACATGACCTCATTTAGCATTGCTCGTCATACTACATAATCGTATCATTATTGTTAAAAGTAAATCACTATCTAGTAATTTGAAAAGCAAGAAAGTTCAGCACTACATATTTAGAAGGTCAAAGCTATAGGAAGTATTTCTAAAGCCTTAAGAGTTACTTGCAGTAGTGTAGTTTTTATTATTAAAAACCGAAGACCTTCAGCACCACTGAAAACCTTCTTCACAGTGAAGAAGGATGCTGAAAGCTGTTTTGAAGAATCTTCTGATAACTAGAGCCGAATATCAAGAAGATCTGCGTAAGAATTGGGCATCAGTTAGGAAAAGAACAAATAGTAAGGAGATCAATAAACAAGCTCTCGGGTATTGATAACGAAGCAAGAAAGCTTCTCTGAAGAAGGTTTACCTGGTAGCACAAAGAAACTTTGCCAATAAGCATATATGATATAACATTAGTCTCAATTTCGAATGAATATGATTTGGTCTGATTATAAAAAATACTCTTAGGAAGAAATGTAGTTCGCTGTTTGATGCCGTAGTGAAATCCAAATAATCAGAAGAACACCTTCCCCACAATCAAGTGTGGAGGCGAGAACATTGTGGTGCGGATATTTTTTCTTTTAATATCATGAGTGCTCTTCATTTCAATAATGGAACAATCGAGGAAGCTAAGTACGGGGAAACGTTAGCCAAATCAAAAGGCAAAAGCAACATATGTGAGGTTTCTGTGGAACAAATTTAATGTTCAACAGTGGCTAAGTCAATCCCCTGTTTTAACTTCATCGAAAGTTTGTGACAAATATTGAAAGCACAGATTAACACTACAACAAAAAACATTAAAACCTTGATCAAATGAAAGAAAAATGCAAGAAGAAATTGTCAGATATTCCAAAGAAATTTTGCCTGTACTTGGTCAATTCTTGATAAGAAATTCATAGTAGCTTTTATTTCAAGCCGGGGTAGTACAAAAAGATTTTGTGCTCTCTCTATCCAGTGTTCACATATTGATTTTTGTAATTATATTTGTTTTGTTTGTATAGTTAAATACATTAAAAGAAAGATATGATTTTCTCCCTTAAATGTAATAAATAACTGAATAATAATAGAGAAGAATGGTACATAAACTTTATAGTTGTAAATAGTTAATATAAGCATTTATTAAGTGTCCAAATATATTTCAATCTCATAATATATATATATATATATATATATATATATATATATATATATATATATATATATATATATATAGATATATATATATATATAGATATATAGATATATATATAGATATATATATATAGCTATATATATATATATATATATATATATATATATATATATATATATATATATATATATATATATATATATATTGAAGCGTAGGCACATCAGTATAAAATTCACTATGAAGTTGAATACGAGGAGAATGCCAAAAAATAGTAAAAAACTTATGTAATTCAAAGAGGTAAAAAAAATATAAGAAACAATATTGCCTTCGTGAAAATTGAATAGCAAACATACCTCAGAATTAAGGTTTTCAAAGGAAATAAAAAAAGAAAGCAAATTCTTTCTCTCTGATTTGACATCGTTTGGTGGTTTCATTTTAAAGTTAATTTGTAGGTACATTAACGATAGTTATTAACCACTACAAATAGTTGGCTTGAGTAATTTAATTATATGTATTGGGACTGAAATTGAATCTGAATTTCGATAAGATATTCTCAATATTATGAAAATCGATTTCCAAAACCTATGTGGCTGCTCATTTTATATATGTAATCATATGTTAAAATTATATACATTAAGGTTTGTATTACATTTTATGATCTGGTATTATATGGGGGAATTTTCTTTCTATGCTAGTGTTTTCTGTTTTGTTATTCATACTCAAGTGATCCGAAACCCTCGTTTCCAGTCAGGGCCGACCCTATGAATGCTGGCGCCTGAGCAAGCAGATGTTCGGCGCCCTTTTTAAATCTAATTCTACAAAATTTCACAAGGATAAAACTAAAAATATAGAACAATAGAAATGAGTTTATTAACTGGGTTGTTTTTTTAACAAACAATGGACAATAATAGTTTTTCTCAACCTGGATTTTGGACAGTATGAACAATTAGCCTGCCTAAAAGATTTTTTCTAGCCTTTAGATAAGCAAATCTTTTCATTGCACTTTTTATATTTATATTCTTTGCAATAACATTTTCTTTAGACAAAATTTAACTTTTTATGGGGGGGGGGAGGATCCTTGATGGCGCTCGTAAGCACATGGCGCGCACCGGGCAGCTAACTGCCCGAGTTGCCGGTACTTTGAGTCAGCACTGTTTCCAATGTACATATAGAGCTGCTAATGTAGGCTTTCATAGAACAAACAGGACAAGTGAATTCGTATATGACATCACTAAGTAACCTTAGAGCGAATGTTTCTTTTGTTCTGAAAAAGATACTTATTGTTCTTTGTTTATTAAAAAGAGTTTTAGAAGTGTATATAAAAATGAGACTGCAAACGTTGGTTATGGTAAGTTTAGACTTTTATTCAGATGCAATATATCGGGTAATAAGAGATAAGGTTTTACTTTGGGATAGCGATGGGTTTCAAATGGTGCTATTTGAGAATACCTTGATGTTGTTCTCAACAAGTGCTTTAGTGAAGAACTAGGTGCCAAAATATTGGGTTAGGGACTTCAATTCTTGATATGGTTGGCTATAAAGTACGAACTCACTTAGGAAGCGGAAAGAAAACAACAAAATTTTATGGAACAACACCAACATTAGGTTGGGTTAGCCTTACTCATTCGACTACATTAGCTTAGGTTAGACTTACGCATTCAACTACATTAAGTTAGGTTAAACTTATCATTCGACTACATGAGGTTAGATTAGCCCTCCTATTTCGACAAACGCGATGTTGTTTTTTGTTCATGCGCAATTTATTTCTCTTTGTGCCTGCTAAAACTGACAGAAATAATTTTGGAAGATAGTGAAATTAGAGTTTTGATTCGCTATTGTTACAAGCGAAAACTTTTTAAAAGAGTTGCTGTGAAGGAAATTTGCGTTTCTGAGGGAGAAGGCACAGTCAGTCGTTTGAAGGTGTCGAGGTGGTACAGACGTTTCTCCGAGGATCTTACCCTTGACGATCAATCACGTGAAAAATGATTTCGAGCGTTTTCGTCTTTATTCTTAAAGACCTTTTCAAGGAAAGGGCTCGGAATTGTTTTTCACTTTTCCTTTGTGGGTGTATCTGCATATATATATATATATATATATATATATATATATATATATATATATATATATATATTATATTTTTATAAAAGTTTTGAGAATGACTATGTATTTTACATAATTATTCAATTTTTTAAAAAATCATTTTTTAAATAAATATGATTAACGAATAATATTTTATAATATTTTCAAGCGAATAGATTTCCAAATGTGAAGTTAAAAAAAAGAAGCTAAATTTAAAAAAGTATGGCTGTTTTTTTTCGTATATTAGAAAGTTCTATTGAAGTGCTCTGTCAAATAGATTTTCCATTTTAATCTTCAGCATGAAAATAGCTATTTCCATAAAACACAGTAAACCTAAGGTACTTAATTATACGAAAGTTCGATCGATAAAAAAACATCCTTGTGGTTTTTCTTGCATCTAGGCCTAAGAAATAAGCATATAGAGGATAAAACAGACCAAGAGTAAATTATTAGAAGATATGTACTTGAAACCTTATAATAAAATTCTTTAGACCAAAGGCCCGTTCTTAGGACCGCTAAGGCCGTAGGCCACAGACCGAATGTCTGCCAGCGAAGCGCAAGATACTCTTGTAGGTAAGAGTACAGCAGATTCGCCTTGTCTTTTAATATGACCAAACTAGGTCTTTTAATAGATTAAGAATGAAGGAAGAGAGTTAGCACGGAATAAAATAATATAAACTCTTTTACCCATTAAAGAAATTGAAAAAATTGTACTTTTCTAACGTATGCATTCGAACGCTATTCTTTTTACAGGCCAGCACGCTCTCCGCTGGGCTACCATCCATATCCCCCCAAGAGGTTGCTTGATGAAAGCTATCAGCAGAGAAGTCTAGGTGAGTCCCTCTAAGTTGAAGAAGAAAGCTTTCCACTCTCTCTTTTACTCTCTCTCGTACTAACATTTTCTCCTTCAACTTATAGGTACTTAATACACTGCTCTGCTTATAAAGATACTTGAAGAATCCTTTTTGGGTGGTATATTAATTGTAAACTAGCGGCTAGCGTGGTGAACTGAAAAGTTAAGAGCACACAATTACATACGTTCGAACTGCTCCATTTTTTTCACTCTCTTTAATGGGTAAAAGAGTTGATATTATTTTATTTTATTCCTTTTGCTCTCTCTCTCTCTTCCCTCTTGGCTAATCTATTTATGATCATTGTTTGGTTTTATAAAAAGAATATATTGTTTTGTATCATCTTTCCTTATTTAATATGCTGAAAAAATATTATTAATATTTTAATATTTATATAGTATAATTTATTATTAAAATTCGTTGATAGTGCTTTTAGCTTGAGCTTGTTAGTTTCGACTTCTACAGATCAAGCTATGTTGAATTCCATTAATTTTTAGAAATGTATATGATTTGAAAGGTTTCTTAAATTGTTTTTTTACCTTGTAGGTTCTATATCAATATATATATATATATATATATATATATATATATATATATATATATATATATATATGTATATATATATATATATATATATATATATATATATGTTCTCATAAATATACTGAAAATTATCATATTAATTATCAATGATAATTTTTCAGGAAAGTTTACTGGATAGACTCAATTGGGAATTGCCGTATCTACCATGCAAACTGAAGAAGTACAAAGCAGAAGATTTTCGTTCGTGTGTCGAAAAAAGATCTACCTCAGGACTAGAAACTAGAATTACATACATTGGGGATTCGAAAGTGAGGCAGCAAATGGAAGTACTTTTGGATCTTTTAAGTGCGTTTAACTTGAAGATTCTTACTGAAATGGTAAGGTATTATCTCTTCCCTCCAGTAAGTCTTGCAAAAGGACAGCGTCCTTTTAAGAAATTGGACAAGTTGTCAGTGGCGGATCCAGGATACAAATTGGGGGAGAGAGATAACCTGAATTCCTCCCTCTGATTATTGATCATAAATAATAGTTATCTTACACATTATTGATAATAAATAACAGTATCTCACACAGGAGTGGGCACTAACTCTTACATATCTAAATTTTTTCCCCATATCAGAAAATTATGAAATGTTTTCGATTGTAATTTTTGGGCGTCAACGAATTTATAAAACTGAATTTAATAATTATTTTGGAGCTTACCCACATTTTACGCATGTATAAGATACATTTGATCACATCCGGTATAAAAATCCTGTTTTTAATATATATTCTATATTATTACAAAACTCTTTCTGAATAGCAGAATATGTATAAGTATGACTTAAAAATGAAATATAAGCATATACAGCGCTGAAATTTGGAAGGGCTTCAGCCCCATAGCTCCTCATAGAGCTCCAACAGCAAGCTCTGTAAATACTCACGTGGTCTCTGTCCTTACCTCTCCAAGTAGCCTTTTCTAGTAGCAGTCCCCCGTAAGGGGCGTGGTGATTTGCCATCCTGGCCGCCGTGCTGACGGGATCCAGCGCTCCGTCCGGCCCCAGCTTAGCCTCTCTTCCTTGCTTCAGATAGCCTGAATTTCTCCCCTACCTCGTCGCTTTTCATACAACCTCTCCCACAACTTTCTCTGGTCAGCCTCTAATTTTACAGGGTAGATGCTGACCTTCTTCTCAAGCCAACCGCCTTGGATCGGGGCTAAGGGGCGAGGGGACAATGTTCCCTAACCCCTGAGCTCCGGTTCGGGATGGGGGATTTTTAACAACCTGCTTCATCCCCACCCATACCTTCCTCATATCCCTTTTCTTTCTCAATTCACTGTCTATCCTTGATTTTACGCCGTGTCTAAGGCGGAGCTGTCATGCCGATGGACTGCCAGAGAAGGGGGGGAGGGGAAGTCCCCTACACCCGTAGGCGTAGGAGAGGAGTAAGCCTCCTCTCCGGTTAAAGAAGTATGGAGGGTCCCCTGCCGATGGACTGCTGGGCCACCAGGCGGGAGGGGTGGTCTTAAATGGCGGCGCCTGGCACTGCCGGGCCTGTAAGCACCTCTTGCAGTGAGGGCTACTGCGTGAGGTGAAGCGCGATTGCATCCTTGTAAAAAAGAGGGTCAAAATGCCCATGTATGATCATCAAAAACCAAAATCTCTCCCCAATTCCCCTTCCTCATCAACGGAGCCGCCCTCGGGCAGCTCCACCGAAAAAATGCAGGTCCTCCCCTTGTGGTTGCGCAGGGGACCCTCCATACTTCTTTAACCGGAGAGGAGGCTTACTCCTCTCCTACGCCTACGGGTGTAGGGGACTTCCCCTCCCCCCTTCTCTGGAGGTGCTTTCGGGCACCTCCCTATTTCAAACGGCAGTCCCTTCTTTTCTTTGTAAGGGGACTGCCAAGAAAGCCAGCAGGCAGCCCATTGCCGACCGCCCCTCGTGTAAGCGGCTCGGTAGGGCCAGCCCTCTTAGAGGGGAGAGGGAAGCCAGGCCCCTTCGGTCGCTTTCCTCAAAAGACCTGCTGGCAAGAATTTTGAACCTTGCCGGGGTCAAGGCCTGTGTCTCCCCACACAAGACTGGCGACACTGCCAAGGAGACCGGCGATGTCCTGGGAGGGGATGGCCAACTGGAGGCATCTCCTGTGATAGACATGGTCCTTGAGGAAACCTGTCCTCAGAGGGTAGGGCCTTCCATAAGGGAAAATCCGGGCTCGGCGCCAAACACCAAACCCAAATCCGTCCCTATGCAAGGTCCTCCCCAAACGGTTAGGGTTTCTGAGGCAGTAAAAGGAGAGGAGGGATCTCCTCCGACTGGTGCCCCTGCGACCACCAAGACCTTCTCCATTTCGGAGAAGGACCTGGCTGAGGCCGGTCAATCTGGCACAGGGGCTTCTGCCGGTGGAGGTGAGAAGCGGTTTTATTCCCCGCCCTCCTCTCCAAAAAAGAAAAAGACTAAGACCAAAAAGACAAAGAAGACTTGGGGCTCCTCTCCATCGGTGGGGGCTGCGGGGAGGGATGGGTCTGCTGCCAGTCTGGCAAGCGACCAAGCAAAGATCGGCAAATCTGGCCCCTCTGCCCCCCCGTTTGTGGAGCCCCTGACTAAGACCAAAAGCGCACAGGGCGGAGCCTCGATGACATCGTGGCCCCTGATTCAGAGGTTACCTGGCTTTTTTGAGCCCGCTGGCTTCAAACGCTTCCTCGTAATTCGCTCCACTGATGGCAGCATGTTGGCCAAGGGCAACATGATCCATGAGAGGATAGGATTAGCTAGTGTAATTGGTAGAGAGCCGAAAGTGACTTGTTTCTTGGACGGGAGCCTTCTGGTGAATGCGCGAATCCCGCCGAGGCGGCCAAGATACGTGCTCTTCAGACACTTCATGGCACCCTGGTGAGTAGGACGCCAGACTCTACCATGAAGTTTGTGAAATGAGTAGTTTATGCGAGGGAACTCGTTGACTACTCCATAGAGGACATCTCCTTAGAGCTATCCGACCATGGTGCGTGCAAGGTTGAACGTGTGATGAGAAAAAGGGAGGGGCCTCGAGACCCAACACTACACTCTTTGTCACGTTCGACTGTGACAAGCTCCCTGAGTCGGTGCGTGCCAGTTGGTACCGCCACCGCGTGAAGGCATTCGTTTGAATGCCGAAGCGGTGCTATTACTGTCACCGCTTCGGCCATACGAATCGTTCTTGTAGACGTGCAAAGTCGGGGTCACCCGAAGTTTGTGTAAATTGCTCCAAGGCCGCACACGATAAGTCCAAATCGTGTGTGGCCAAATGTGTCAATTGTGGAGAGCCGCACCCTGCTTCTTCGAAACAATGTGGTGGATATCTCCTCGAAAAAGAAATCCTGGCCGTTCTGGCCAGGACGTCATATGCCTCAATAATTAGAAAGACACCCTCTGCTCCTGGCCCATCCAGGCCAACGAGCACGGTTGTTTCCGCGCCCATTCGGAGCCCTTCTGCAAGTTCTACTCAACCCGGGCGCTCCCCTGGTAAAGCTGGTTGCAAAAAGGGTTCAAACCCAGCCCCGGCTAAAACCAGGAATCCCCCCTCTTTTCCCTGTGTGACCGTTTCCTGTAAGGCGAAACGGCCACACGCCTCCACCGAGTCGTTAGACTCAAAGGAGGCAACACCCCTGAAGATGGTCACTAGGCCATCTTCTGAGGGTTCTTAAGGCAGTTTTCCAAAAGGAGGACAACAACAAAGGAGCTTCGTTTCCTTCGCCCACGCCTAGTGGTGGGCTGAGTGGCTCGGAGACGGTGGATCTTCGAAAAGAGGGCCCCCCCGCCTCCGAATCCGCAACGCCCACCTAAGGTTTCGAGGCGGAGGGATGGAAAGACTTGCATTGCGAGCCCAAGGACCCCCAATGAGTCCTTGAAGGCGACAGCACCTTCAGCGCTTTGTCCGGCCAACAACGCCCGGGGTTCTTTCCCCGGGAAGCGTACGGCCATTTCTGTGAGGGTTTTCCGTTCGAGGACGGCACCCGTGTCTCCTCCGAGTTAGGCTTGAAGGGCATATTCCTTCAATGAAATTACCTTATACTCCAGGCCAACTGGGAGGAGCTGTGGAGGCTAGTCTAGTCCCGTTCCCCATTAGCTATCTTTTGGCAGTAGACCATGCTAGGCACATGCACCTTGCCTGCCATCCCGGGGTATAAGGGTCTTGCGACCCCACCACCGCGAGATGGCCGGGCTGGGGGATGCGCCGTCTACACACGGCATTATGTCTTCGTTCTTTCTTTCTCTTTAGATACCTCCTTTCAGGAAGTGGCTGTGCAGCTGCACTTAAATACGAGGTATACTATCATTTCTGCGTACATTCCACCGTCAGCTGACTTCGACGCGAGGGACTTCCGCCGCCTCGTGGCCTGGTTGCCAAGGCCCTTTCTCTTGCTTGAAGATCTGGACAGCAGGCATCCTCTCTGAAGAGATTACTCCATAAATCCCAGGGAAAAAGTCCTTGCCGATCTGATCCAAGAGCTTGAGATAGGTGTCCTAAACGTGGATAAGTTTACGGATCACTGTCCTAGAACCGCTTCATTTTCTTGCCTTGATCTATTTTTGTGCTCTTCGGATGCACATCCTGATTTTGATTAAGGGGTGGTCGATGACCTCCATGGTAGTGATCACTTTCCCATTTAAATATTATTTTCAGGGCAACTGCCGCCTGAGAGCCCACTTCGGTGGTGCTTAGCGCGGGCGCGGTGGCCTGCATTTCAGGAAATGACTAAATTCTCTATCTCAGTCGAGGAGTTTAGGTCGGTAGATGAGGCTGTTGAGTTTTTGACCGGCAACCTTATCGCCGTGTGCCTAACTACTATTTCTAGGACGTCTGGATGTTTTGCGCGCCGACCACTGGCATGTTGGTCGGCAAAGTATGAGATGGCCCACAAGCAGAAGCGTTATGCCTACATACGCTATAAGCGCCGCCAGAACGATTTCACTGTCGCTGAATTTCCTTGGGCTAGGGCTAGGTTCTAGGATATTTCAAAGCACGCCCGCCACTCTTCTTGGCGGGCATACGTGTCTTCACTTAACGGTAAGATCTTTAGCAGAGGTGTGAAAGCAAGTCAAAAGGATTCAGGGCAAGTTCTCGCAGGACCCCCCTTCCGTTCTCCAGGAGAATGGGACCGCAATCTCGGACCCCCCGTCCGTGGCAGGATCCTTAGCGAACGCTTTTTTCCGCATTCTCTAGCCGGGATGCTGCTTCGCTAGCATTCAATTCACTTCATGATGTCGCGGAAAGCCGCCGGCTAGACTTTACCTCCAGAGGCGGAGAACCCTTCAACGAAAAGTTTACTGTAAGTGAGTTGCGCTCCGCTCTCGCTTCGTGCGCAGAAACCGCCCATGGTCCGGACGATGTCCCATACGCCATGCTTTGACACCTGGGTTAGCGAGGCATGGCCTTTCTGTTAGATTTGTTTAACAGGATCTGGGTGTAGGGTATCCCCTCAGATTCCTAGTGAATCGCTACTGTGCTCGCCTTTCGCAAACCGGGGATAGATCACTCTACTCCGACCGGTTTCCGCCTAATCTCTCTAACATCTTGCGTGTGCAAGTTAATGGAGAAATTGGTAAATGTTAGATTAGCCTTTTTTTCTGGACAGCGGAGGCCATCTGTCTTCTGCACAGTGCGGCTTCCGCAAGTTCCACTCCACGTCAGATGCTCTGCTCCAGCTGGAAAATGCCGTCTGCGAGGCTTTCCTTCGTAGACAGCACTACGCCACGGTGTTTTACGATATAGGAAGGCCTATGATACCTCGTAGCGATACGGTCTCATGGAGACTCTTTACACGATGGGGGCGAGGGAATGCCTCCCAATGTTTATATCTGAACTTTGGCGAGATCGTCGATTCTGGCTACGGGTGGGGGAAGACCTCTCCGGCCCAAAGGAAGATGGTGTTCTGCAGATAAGTGTTCTCAGTGTCACACTCTTTGCCCTAAGCATTAACGGTATCACCTCACGGCTGCCGAAAGAGGTTCTCGCTACGCCCTACGTGGATGACCATTCGATCTCTTTTGGCGCGGCCAAGATGCCAACTCTGGAGCGTCGACTCCCAACAGGCATTGAACCGCGTCTCTCGCTATGCCGAAGCGCACAGGTTTCGGTTTTCTATAGGCAAAGACTAAGGTGGTGCACTTCTGCCGCCATCCACAGCTTCACCCCGTCAGAGCTTTGTTTCTTAATGGGGTGCACCTGGATGTGGTGAAATCGCACCGTTTCCTTGGTCTTGTACTCAACCGACGCCTCACCTATGAGGCTCATATTCGCAGCCTTAGGGTCTCTTGTACCCGCGCCATGGACATTCTCCGTTCCGTGACGTTCAGCGCTTGGGGCGCTGATAGGGCTACTGCCCTACTTTTTTATCGATCCTTTGTTCGTTCGAAGCTCGACTATGGATGCGAGTTTCATGCATCCGCAGCCGAGCGTTTATTGCGGAAGGTGGATTCCATCCACCACACCGACCTTCGCCTTGCGACCGGTGCCTTCCGCACTTTTCATATTGAGAGCCTGTTGGTCGATGCTGGGGATATGCCTTTCGCACATCGCCGCGTGCAGTGCATCACTCGCCTGTACGCGCAAGCCCGGCGCCTCCCTCAGTCGCCAACAGCTCTCACTGCATCCGCAGCTGATCTCGATGGTGCCTTTGCGACCGAGAAACGCCAGTCATACCCTAATCTCTTTGGGTTTAGGGCCAGGAAACTCATTCGAGAGCTAGATATGGCTTTCTGGCCGGTGGCGTCCTTGGTTCTGCCCAGAAAGCCACCCTAGAGGGTACCACATTTATCTATTTGTCGCCACGCCTCTGCTTCTAAAGCTTGTACGGCGCCGGGAGTATTGCGTTCGACCTTTTTGGAGCACACCTCGTGTCACGCTGGAACCGTGCCAGTGTATATGGATGGCTCCAAGTCCCAAGAGGGGGTCGGCTTCCACGCTGTATCCCCTCTGTTTGAAGTCAACGGGGCTTTGCCAGGCACTGCGTCTGTATTCATTGTCGAGCTGGTGGCAATACCCCACTCGGTGCGGGAGATTACGCGACGTGCCTGGTTCGGAGACCGGATTGTCATCTATATCGCCTCACAAAGTGCCCTGAGTGCTCTCGCGGCATTGGAATCTCCGCATCCCCTGGTTCGCGATATCCGTGACGCCACGGTTATGGCGAGCCGGGCCGATGTCGGGATTATCTTCTGCTGGGTTCCTGGACATGTAGGAATTGCGGGGAATGAGCGCGCCGATGAGGGCGCCATAAAGACCGCGAGGAATATGCGACCGGACCAGCGTTTCGCTCTTCCTCACACCGACTACATGGCGGGAATACGGGCAGCTCTTTGGACTGCTTGGCAAAGAAGATGGGAGACGGTCGAAGGGAACTTAAAGTTGCGTGCCATTGCGCCGCGACTGTTCCCATGGACCTATCCTCCAATGCCGCGACGGCTTCAGGTCTCTTTCTGTCGTCTCCCAATCGGACACACTCGTGTGACGCATCGCTATTTGATGGAGCGCTCGCCTGCACCCTATTTTGACCACTGCGTCGTCCCCCAGACTCTTCGGCAGATTCTTGTCGAATGTCCCAGTCTTTGTGCTCTTCACGCACGTTACCTGTCCCGGTACCGGGATGGGCGGGGTCGCTACCGCCTGTTCTTTGTACTCGGGACGAGTGCGTGCACATTGACTAGTGGACTTGTTGACTATTTGGGGGAGGCCGGCCTTCTCTCTTTCATTTAACTAAGTTTAGTTGTTGTTTTTGTTATTGTTTTATCATTGTTATTGTTGTTTCCTGTTCAATTTTTTTAAAGTAGCCTAGAACTAGGCTGTTTGTTTACGGCGACTTATGCCTAAGTGGGCAGTCACCAGATAGCCCCTTAAAAAAAAAAAAAATTCTAGTAGCATTTCAAGTAATGTTCCATCCGCACATGCTCCATTTTCCCTAAATTAACCTCTATTCTAATAAAGTTGTACAGGGTAATGCAAAAAAAAAGCATACACCCATATTTTGCGAGAAAAATCAAATCAAAGGCTGATTTCATTCTTTCAGCCCAAACTTCATTTGCGAGGGATAACAGTGAATTCATGATGCACCAAGACATCAATATTCATAAATATTATGAGTAGAATGGTGATGGAAATATAGGATTCCGGTAGAGAACAGAAAGTAATAAGAAGGTTGCACTATTCTTCTCTATTGTAAAAACAAAAAGCCCTAATTATATATCGGGCAGTAGTTCCAGTGGTGCTCAACGAAAGATTAAGAAGAAGCCTATAAGTTTAAGGAAAACAGAAACTTTTCTAACTCAAGGACCCGCTTGAACATTTATATCCCTTAATTATTAGAACGTGCAAGAAGGATGAAACCATTTGGAAGTGCGAAAATGATTAAGTAGATGAGTGAAATATCTTTCTGGCTTTCTTATGGTTTCTTAAAATTCAAGATCAGTTAAGTTTTCAGAAAATGGCCATGTAATCTTTGGTCAATCAAATTGATTTGAATGGAATTGTATGAAGACAGTCTACAACTAATGTAGGACAGAAATGGTTGTCTATCTTACGATTATAATAAATCTTGGGCAGAACAAAGATAAGAAGTTTACTCAAAGCCAGCAATATTTTAATTTTTAAAATCACAAAGTAAGCAAAACATCTTTTGTAACAAGGAGTAGTTCGATGAGACTTGGCCGTAGTGCCCCATAAATGAGAGTTACCTAATTTGGTTGAAAAAAAAATCCTCGTCTTCTCTTCTAAGGCTTTCTCTGAGATTTCATGTCTGCCTTTCACTTTTTAAAAATAAATCGATTGCTTTTTGGATGGATCCATTCGGAATAATTATCTAGATAAGAAATAACCTGAGCCTAGGCGCTCCATGGTTGCCGAAGCCAGTTGGATGCAGTACTTTGGTAGGTAGGTAGGTAATTAATTACAAGCCCTAGCTTTTAGACTAAGTATTTTGAATGATCCTTGATGAGCTGCTGCTTTTCAAGCATCAAAACGAAAGTTAAGAGAGAATTAATGTGTAAATCTTAGAATTACAAAGCTATATTTCTTCTTTTATATTTTTAATTATATTTAGAAAAAAAATTGGGAGATCTATTTACTTTATGTGTCTATGTAGAATAAGTAAATGCATATATCCTTCTTTATCATCCTCATTAACAAATTAAAACGTCAGTAAAAAAGTGGGAAGGAGGGCATCGAGGTTGTTCAAGTCACTTTCCCCACCCCCAAGCCTCTAGGTCCCTTAGATTTCTCCACCAAACTTCTTTCAGGGTGTTCAAACGTGTTTTGTGCTCTAGAATCTAAGTCTATTCCTGGACAGATTCCTTCAAGCACAGCTTATCACTTATTAATCAAATGTTAACTAATGGTTTGTGTTATTTGAAACATTATACTCAGGGGAAATATTCAGTTCCTATCTTATCAATACCTCTCCAGTGTGGTTCATTTTCAAACTTATGAGTGTCTGTTATTTCTACGTACATTTTCTAATGAGGTTTAAAATAGAACTCTTCTTTACCACTTCCAAAGATGACACTATTTTTTCTTATATTCTTTTCGGTCTATCCAATGTCTTATTTTCTCAACCAGAATATAAAATAAATATTTTATTTATTGGTAAAATTCTCCCTCCTTCAACCATTCCCTAAGATTGCTCTTTTTCCTTTGGATTTAATTAAAAAAAATAATCTTAGGAATTAAGTAGAAAGAGCTTAATTATTTTTTCAACCTGTAAGCTATTAATATTTTCGTAATAAATGACATTTCAGGGCACTTCAATTTCCGTGGACGACTTTTTAGGCTTGAAAGGCACCAGCAAATGGAAAAAATACAAGAACAAAATGAATGTGACAAGCGAAAACCTTCCCGGATTTGAAATTCGATTTGTTTGGGCACCAAACTTGCCTAGACGAGACCGTAATAGATATGCAACAAATCATTTCCAGAACCGTTCGAAAAAGTTCAGTGCTCAAAATGATTCGTCTTCTCGCTCTCGTACAAAGAAAGGCGAAAATAACATCTTTGGAATCGGTGCCTATGATATTTTTAAGAAGATGCTCTCCACCGGAGATGTACCTAACCTTATAATATTAGGTAATAAAATAGTCAAATGTTCAGTATTATTTGTAGGATTAGTTATGTTTTAAACGATTAATCTTGCTTTAATTTTATGTTAATAATATCCTGTTTCATGATTTAAGTTTAGTAATGTATCAACAGAGAAATGAAATAAATGCGAGAATGGTCGAGATTATAACGTAAACATCGATAAAATTTACTTGGGAAAAAGGAGATGGGTGTGATCATTTATTAACCTTAATCTCTTAGAAAACTGAAAAATTTATACAATCGAAACTGAGATGCTAATGCTACTCCCTCAATCAATTAGGTGATAAATAAATGGCTGCTACAAAGAAACAAATTCGTCGAATTTCTATGTACACGTGACTGCTTTCAATTACAGCAAATATTTGCGCTTCCGGTTAAACAATCGCGGAATGGAATTCCGATTCAGGCCGATTGAATGGAGGATGTTCTTGATACTCTAGATGCTGTCCAAACTCGTAGATCTTATCCAATGTTAATGAAAGGTATTAAAATGAAATTAATATAAATGATAAGTAAAAAAGTTTAAAATTAGAATCCTAGAATAAATTGAGATGATAGGAAATTTATGGAAGTATATACGTATATACGTGTGAGTAGCAGGTGGAGCGCAAATAAAGAGAATGAAGAGATAAACGAAATCAAGACACTTTATTGGTAAATTCAAAAATACCGAGAGCACTTTCTTTATTGTAAACGGCCATGATTTTAAAATAATTGTTAATTGTTACATCAGAATGACATTTAATAAGATAATACCTAATAGATGAAGGTTCTTGGGGATTTAATCTTATGGCAGGCCAATTATTTCTGCCTAACAGAAACAAATGGTGCTGCCGACTTACTTCCCTTGATGACAGCGAGGTATACGCAAGGAGGGGGGGGGCTGTTCTTTAAAACAGTGAGTTTATTGGAGGTAAAAGTGGCTATAGTAATTTAAGGTTAAATATTGTTTGAGATTTTTTCTAAGGTCTTTGAGGAATTAGCAAATGGGAAAACCTAAATCTGGTAATTTTACAAATTGCAACTTACTTCCTAAAGTTAATTCGAAATTTACCCCGCAAAGAGTCACATAAGTTTATAAATGGCTAATTTTACAAAAATTAAAAATTCTTTGTATAACGCTGCATAAATCTAAAATATATAATAAGTGCAGTGAAATAAGATTATGACTATCAATTTCAAATGCTGGGACAAAAATATATAAAAGGTTTTTGCACTAGACTGTGAAAATGGCTTTTCTGTGAACACAAATATTGAACTTGTTATTGGAATTATTAATTAAAATATTAGGAAATGGGATAGTTTCTATTTAAAAGATTGATCGGTTCTTTTGTATTATATATATATATATATATATATATATATATATATATATATATATATATATATATATATATATAAAAGAGTCGTCTAATTGGAGAAGATAGATAATGCAAGCAACATTTTTGAATGTTTGAAAGCATTTTCCTCCTTAGTTCTTGAAGAATATATTTACATAAATTTGAGCGACAGTATAATTTATCATAACCAAATCGACTGCTTGGTAAATATTATCATTAAATATAAAATAAGATTGTTTAAAGATGCGTTCAAGAGATTGGTTAAAAGTGCCAGTTGCGAATCCCTGAAAATTATATTACTTCATTCAGCAGTTGATAGCTAAATGTAGATGAAATATCAGAACTGAAAAGTAGTGTTTAGGTGGAAATTAGTCTGTGTTTAATTTTTTTAATAAAATAAAATATGTTTAAAATGGATCTTTGGTTTGTTTTATATTATTTGAGGATCTACTCTGGATACTTGGTTGGATATAAGGATTAAATAGGCAGTTATGGTGATATTTTTCCCAAATACTCCAATATTCCCATTCGTTAGGTGTTTCTATTTCTATTATTTTTCAAACTTCATGAAAAATCCCTAGTAAATATGGATGTAATGAGCTTTATACTAATAGTGAAACATCTCATGTAAAGTTAAGCGCAGTCTATCCTCTACTGTAGATGAAAAATATAAGTTAATAGTTTGGAATACATTCAAACCTTTTCTCATCCTCATTTCATGAAACTTTTTATCATAAAATATATTCTCCTGTTATGACGATTGCTTTAGTTTTTCTTATAGATTCAAAAAACTAACTTCCCTCCGATATTTTAGGCTGGGGCTCCTGGCCTCTTGGTTCCCTTGATTTCTCTCTGGATATCCTGGATGAGCAAGGTATCTTCGCCATGAAAAAGCTGTATCCAGTCCTTGCATCTTTGGCTAACCTAACAAACGTTGTCTTGATGCTTCCAGAACCATTCAAGGAAAATATCATTAGTCATGGAATGGGTAAGATTCAAATTTTCTTTGCTAAATAGTTTCCTCATTGTCATTTTGATCAAGAAATAAAGTATGATTTTATTAGGATTAAGATACAAATAATAATGGAAGTTTTGCAACGTTTCTTAAAGATTTTAGTGTATTTAATTAAAAATGTTTTTTCTAATATACAATATTTGGAACAACTAAAGACAGACGACCCCAATTGTTTTAAGGGTCGCGTACCTTGTGGTGAGAAAAGTTGATATAGTATCGATCAAAGGTATATAAAAGGTCAGATTGGATAATAAGAGCTAGATTATGTTAGTTTCATTTATTAGTTAAATTCTCTGAACCTTTGTGTAAAACTACATATTCAATTAAAATATAAAAGTTCCTACCAGAAAATCTACTGGTAGAAGAGTAAAATTTGATAAGCTTTTAAAAGGGGTGGGTTAGAATAAATAACTAATGAATTCAAGAGCGTAATATGAAAACGCCCCTAGGTGATAAAATTCCATATTAATAAAAAAATAAAGGAAAACGGAGAAACTAAAACGATTTTTTAAAGAGTGTCAGTAAAAGTGGAAATATAGAGGCAGCTGAATAAAATATAGGATAAAGGTCAAGGCAAGGATTAAGGAACAATCTAGGAATTAGAAGAACTACATTAGTAAACCTTGAATAAAACTGAAATTAGTTTTCTGTCCATATCATTTCAAAGAATAATAAAGGAAGCTTGCCGTTTATTTGGAACTGAAATATTTACGTATTTAAGTAAATTTGTATGTCTCAAAAAATCTATATTTTATGTTAAATTCTTATCTAATCTTTCACAGGTCTCTATAGGGTTCTGAGGTGGTTCGATATAACTAATTTTATTTCATATATAGGGTGTTTAAAAAAATTGATATCATTTGGGCTGTAAATATCATAAAAACTACATAGTCAAGGCAAATGAAACTAAACAGCCCTAATCTAAAGCAACATAAGATTTATTCCTCGATTTGAATGAGAAAATCAAAGGTATGTGGATTCCGTGAACGATTTCACAAATGTTCAATATACGCACCGTCTGAGACATGGCACACGTCAAGCCGATAGTCCAGCTCCTCCCAGAAATAGCTGCAGTATTTCTTTGGTAACAGTCTCCAGTGCGGTAATTATTCTGTGCTTGAGTTCCTCTAGGTTTGCAGGAAGAAGGGGAATATAGACCAGTCCCTTCACATAGCCCCAGAGAAAAAAATCGCATGGTGTCAGGTCAAGTGAACGTGGCGGCCACTTCAACAGCACATTGTCTTCACCACCAGGACGTTCGATCAATCTCCCACGCAGATTGTCATTGAGATAAGCCCGCACAGTGATCTTCCAGTGAATTGTAGCCCCGCCCTGTCGAAAAATAGAGATGGGCAATGAAGATGGTTCTTAGAGATAGTGCAGAACACATTTACTTTCAGTGAGTCGCTCACGTGTTTAACTGTGGCATGGAGATTTCCTTCGACTCAAATGCGAACATTCTGCTTATTGACTCTGTTATTCGTATGAAATGTTGCCTCATCACTGAAAACAAGACGTTCCTTGAACTGTTGTTGCAGAAATCTGGGATTCCAGACTTGTTCTTCTTATGTACTTCTTGGGGCTTCGCAAAGGTTTTAGCGAACCCGCTCGATCGTCTCTTCCGATGTTATTGGTCGTCTAGATCCATTTTCCCTGCACAGAAAGCCTGCCTCTTTGAATTTCTTGTGCCATGTCCAACTCTGCATTGCCGTTGGTGACGGTTTAGAGAACTGTCTCACAAATAGACGCTGCACAGGCTTGTTCGACTGTGTTCGAGTATACTCCAACACACAAAACGAGTTTTCACTTCCAGTGAATGGCGTTTCTATAACTCTAAAGATAAAAACATCAAACATTAAATATAAAATTTTAACCTGTTCCTACACATGCTGTTAAAATCTTAAGTCATTTGAATGGGAACTGGCAAAATTATTAAATTGCAAATTAATATCAATAGTTTTCAAACACCCGGTACATATTATTATTTTGCTGTTAGATTTATATTTCATGAAATAAAAGTATATATTAATAAGAAACCTAACGTGCCTTCAGGTATCTTATTATTTTGTAACCTTATCCTTGCTTTGTCTAAATAATTTTAAATTAACATTTTTATAATTTCAGATGCCTCAATGTACTATAACACTCAAAATAATGATAATCTTGAGTGGTTTATGAACGCTCAAATTCAGATTTTGCCCGAAAACGTGCAAACTTGGGACTCTTTTCTTCCAATAGCTTATGCGGCTCTCAACGATTGCCTTCAACTTAACTCCAGGGGATGGGAAGCTAAATCGCTTCCTGGCTATTCAAGATACGGTGGCAAATTATCTTTTGGCTGTGACGAAAGGATCCATGTTGGGTTCAGAAATATTTATACTGGAGTTCAGATGCTCCTCAATCACATTTGTAATTGGGCAATCATCTCAGATTCAGGAAATTTTTGCTGTTCTAGATAAGAAACTATAATCACAAATAGTATTTAGAAAATGAGAAAGATCATATGTGAAGATAAAAGGTAATGAAAGATACCTAGAGAACAAAATTACAAAATGTATGCTAAGATTAATAAAGGTTATGAGTAAATTAAATGTAAGAATACTGTTAGAAAAGGAAATTATATATATATATATATATATATATATATATATATATATATATATATATATATATATATATATATATATATATATATATATATATATATATATATATATATATATATATATATATATATATATATATATATATATATATATATATATATATATATATATATATATATATATATATATATATATGGAAGATAATGGTAAACCATAATATTTGAATCAATTTTTTATTTATTACTATTGGACTAGTTATGACAAGATGCCATTTTCAATTAAGAATGAAGAAGCTAGGCAAGGAGCACAGAATATATAAGGTAAGACACATCTTGAACAAAATCAAACAGCAGGAAACAATCTGAAAAAAAAAATACTCGAGTAAATCTTGCGTGAATGTAGAATGGGAACAGAATAATACTCTATCGTTTTTAGACGTAAATATCCACCGTTTAAATAATTATATTCAGTGTTCAGTCTATCAAAAGCCTACAAATTTAAATGTTTACATACATTTTTTCTCACTAAATGACAAATCCGTTAAGATATCTGTTATTTCTTCTCTCTTTCTCCGAGCCTATAGAACGTACGACCCAATCATTTTTCAGGATGAAATTAACCACCTTATCTGCAATTTCATTGAACTAAAATATCCAATTCACCTCATAAATAGATGCCATTCAAAAGAACGAAAAAACTTTTATTCCATCTCCACACTACAAAAGGACGAATATACAAAATATATTAGTTTCCCATATGCTGCAGCCTTAGCCACCTTAAAATCGTATGTGGACGGAAATGACATAAATATTTCATTTACTATTTAAAAACCACACAAATATCCTAAATAAACTGCATCCCATCAATCAAGACGCTGGCGTATACCTTATACCATGCTATAATTGGTATTTGTTATACATTGGAGAGTTGGGCCACTTTAATAAGAGGATAGAACATCAAGCAGATATAAGAAGCAGTGCAATTTCATTAGGTCTCTCTATGCACATGCAAAATTACGACCATAGAACCGATTTAAACCAAGAAAAAAATATTTATAAATCCAACAATTATATTAAGAGGAGAATTGGAGAATCTATCCTCATTAACAAAGTTGATCATCTCAATTCACCGAATTGCCATATAATTTCAACTAATATATCTGGAATCAGTTCATAAAACGTATTTATAAACACTTAGAAGCAATTTTTCTCGGGGATTAGTAATTTCCCCCTGATTCTATGCAAATATTTATGTTTTTCCAGTTTGTTTCCTTCGTTTTCATTTTATTAAGTAATTTGTTCGCCTTTATATACAGGAGCTGCTTTCTTTACTTTTTTATTACTTAGTTTAAAATGTCATCGATTATAATTTGACGAAACTAGTGCTATTGTTATGAATAAATTTGATTCAATTATTGTGGTTTGCTATTATTTTCACACATATATATATATATATATATATATATATATATATATATATATATATATTAAATAAACTGGTATCTATATATATAGGGAGGGAAGTAGGGAAGAGAGTGAGAGAGATAGAGAGAGACAGACAGACAGAAAGAAAGCGAGTGAAAAGAGAGATTTTCGGGGACGTAGAATTTGAGAAATATGTATGTAGATTCAGATTTCGCAAATTTTCCATCTCTTGACCTCGATTTTGTGACTCCTTCCCAGATATAGTACAAATTTTATTAGCTTTCAAGAAGAATTGGTTCTTAATTTTGATGCAGGTCATTTCGGTTTTCTATCAACTTTGATGCAATTAATACATAATTTTAATATTTTATAGCTCAACTTTAATAAATTCTTACGAGTGAATGAAAAGTAGTCTCTAAACAAAGCGCCCCATTGTGATGAACAACGAATTCTTCTATTAACATATCTCATTAACGAATGCGTCTCTTTTTAAGAATATAGGATGATGCAAGCTTGTCACTGATTCCATCATCTCTCTATAGTTTCCTTATATACTGAATGGGCGCTTACTTGCAGGAAGATCAAAATGCATATGTATTAATTTCATGATAAATATATTTAGATTGAGTATGTGATTGAGTTCGTATGTTTTTCGTCTATTCGGAGGCTTTGTGGTTCTTGGGCTCCTTTCCGATACCAGCTTAGGAGATTCAAACTGAGTAATTATTTACCTCTTAAATCCCAATAAACCTTGTATAAATATATTATTTTTGTATCAATATGTTATTTTTGGCAATAACTTTGTAACCATTCAGCCGATTCTGAATAAATTTGAAACCCTTATGTTGTTTCACATTCTATTTCAAATGATATAGTGGCCAAAGCACTCCCAAGGTTAGTTCTAGAATTATTGAAAGTTTTGAAGGTGATATGGTCATTAGGGCATAAGTCAGAATAATTGATGGCACGTGACTTAGGTCTGTTGAGTTTATTATAAGTAAAAGTCTTTCTAAAGGGATCAAGTCTTGTGTGATGAAAAATTATTTTGAGCCCGTGTTAATTATAAATAGAAATGGATATTTAATAATTTTCCAAACTAAAAAAATGGTTAATATCAAATCAATTTTAAAGTAATGTTAAGTTTTTAATCATATTTACTTTAACCAATAATCATAAATGGATTTATTATCGGGCTATAGATAAAAAGGCAGGCGTAAATGTAAATAGATTTCATGCTCCAGTAGAAAATTCTGGAATTCTTTTAATAATAGAAAATTTGCGTAATGTAGTGGAAAGAAAATGTTAATATCATTATTGGTAAATTCAAATGATACATGATTGGGGGGTATTTTAAGTTAAAGAGAGTATGAGAGGATGCCCCTTGAAGGACCAGCTTGAGAGGAAGCCCCTCGGAATATCCTTTTCAGCACCTTCGCTCCAAACTACGTGCTCCTTGGCGTCGAATTTAAAGAATCATTTTGAATGAAGCGGGACACACATCACTCTCCCTTCTCCGCGATAACGCTGAATTCTCGCCCCCATGCTTCACAGGCATTTCCTTTTCCCCCCCATCCGAACACGGCCGTACAGCTCAACCCCATATCCTGAGGCAAACGTCGCTGCCCGACCCAAGTCGTTATCTCGAAATAAGTTTAAATAGACTGAAGTCGAGAATTCTCTGGGGACGGCAATGCCCTGGTAATATCTAACGGACGAGCCACCTGGCTATTTGACCGTGCGTCAGCCATTCTTCGAGGAGATTGAGAGGCTGCCAGTCCCTACGTTCAGACGGTTAGTCTGTTCCCCGCGAAGTCTCGTAACCCCTTCGCTCCAAACTACGTGCTACTTGGCGTCGGAATTTAAGAATCATTTAGAAGGAAGCATTCCCGCGCGAATAGCCTAACCCAGTTGTATTTGAATAAGCGGGAAACAAATCACTCTCCCTTCTCCATGATAACGATGAATTCTTGCCACCATGCTTCACAGGCATTTCCTCTCCCCCCCCATCCGAACGCGGCCGTACAGCTCAACCCCATATCCCGAGGCAAACGTCGCTGCCCAACCCAAGTCGTTATCTCGAAATAAGTTGGAATAGACTTGTCAGGAATTCTCTGGGGATGGCAATGCCCTGGTAATATCTAACGGACCAGCCACCTGGCTATTTAACCGTGCGTCAGCCATTCCTCGAGGAGATTGAGAGGCTGCTAGTCCCTACGTTCAGACGGTTAGTCTGTTCCCCGCGAAGTCTCGTAACCCCTGTTGAGTCGTACCTCGTCTTTAAGATCTCACCAGCAGATCGACTTCTTGAAGCTTTGGCCGTTATTGAGAGGAAAGCTTAACGAGACACCTTCTTCCTGGATAACTCTGTGGCCCACCTCATCTCGAACCCCCTTCAAGACTCCCATACCCAGTGTCTGAGAGTCTCTGCCGTGCCGCAGAATCGTCTCGTGTGTGAGATCCCATCTTTATGGAGCAGAGAAAGTCTCCTTCTTCAACAAGAAGTAGTCAAACCCCATTCTACGAGTCCTCCTCGTCAGAACTCTCAGAAGTACCTCCTCGAAGACCTATGCCGTTGGTCTTTCCCCTCCGAACAACTTTAAGCTTCACGCTAAAGCGATTTTTGTTTTGTAATCTCCTGATTACACTCTCCTTTAATCGTCATCTGTATCCCCTTTTGAATTGACTCCCAGCTAAACTTAGATAATTTCCATTTTTCGAATTAACGATATATATATATATATATATATATATATATATATATATATATATATATATATATATATATATATATATGTGTGTCTGTGTGTGTGTATGTGTGCGTGTGTGTGTGTGTGAAAATTTATAGTGCGGAGAGCATGCGGAGAACAGGGAGATCAGGAGGTGTAATTTCTTTTCAAAATTTTTCTCTTTCGCTCTTTACTCTAAGATGGAAAATTTATTAGTGGCTGAGAGAGAATGAAGATAAGTTTCGATGAAACAAACGAGAAAGTGTTTCCTTTTATTTTTCTCTCCCCTATTTTCTTTGTTTAAATATGTCGATTACTTATTCTATTTTCTAGCTTTCTCTTTCGTTTTCTCTGATGTAATCTCCCTTTCTTTATATCTGTCTCTCTTTTTAAAGCCTAAAAAAGCCGCCTGCCTCAAAAGACGACTGCGAAAGGCTAATTTTGCTGTTTATTGCCTACATCTCTTCTCATATAGAATAAAATATAATTTTAAAGGTTACTGATTATTCACGATTAAAGTATAGCAATAATTTTGAAATATATGTAAATGGAACATAATATATGAAAACGATGATATCGAAATAATTTGTTGGAACAAATAATGTGAAAGAACAGTCAGAAGGAAAAATATCGTAGGTTATCAGGCCAAGGGTAGAAAATGTGCTCTGCTTGAATAAACGAAAGACAAAACATCTTCACTACCTATGGTCATTTGTGTTGATGTATAGAAATGAAGATTGTAACACGCACAGGTGTATTTCAGTGTTGAACGTAACTCTAAGGAGAATACTCGCCGGTGGGTTCGGTTTAGTACGGGATCACTATATTTTAGTTTTTGTTGAAACAATAAATTATTTTATTCATATTTTCATTATTCTCAAATTACTAGGGTTTCTATTTATTTCTAATAGTGCATTTAATAAACTTATACATTAATAATCTACATCTGTTTCAGCTACTATTTAATTAATTAATTTGCGTAACTTTTTCCTATGGGTTTAAATATGGACGGCTACTAGTAGGTTTTAAAGATTTTTTAAAATTTTAAGAGCTCATCTGGCGACTGCCCACTTGAGCATTAGTCACCGTATTAAAAATGCCTAGTACTAGGCTAAATTAAAATAAGATTAAAAAAATAACAAAAAAACAACAACACTAAAATAAAAAAGGAAAAAGGGAACGAGCAGGAAGCAAGCTCCGGCGTCGGGAGGGGGTCCCTCCCGGCGCAGAAACGTGCGAGATACTAAAATAAAAAAAACAAAAAAAAACTACTTATATCAAGGAGAAAAGACCGGCCTACCCCCAAAAGTCTATAAGTCCAGCAGTCAGTGTGCACGAACTCGTCCCGAGTACAAGAAACAGGCGGTAGCGACCCCGCCCATCCCGGTCCCGGGACAGGTAACGTGCGCGGAGATGGCCCAGACTAGAACATTTAACAAGAATGTGCCGAACAGTCTGGAGGACAATGCAGTTTTATAGTAGGGCGCTGGAAAGCGCTCCATCAAAAGGCGGTGCATCAAGCGAGTGTTTACAATTCGGAGACGACAGAAAGCAACCTACAGCTTTTGCGGCATTGAGGAGTAGGTCCATGGAAACAGTCGCGGCGCAATGGCGCGCACCTTTAAGTTGCCTTCGACCGTCTCCCATCTTCTTTGCCAAGCAGTTCCAAAATCTGCCCGTATTCCTGCCATGTAGTCGGTGTGAGGAAGAGCGAAACGCTGTTCTGGGGGCAGAGTCCTCGCGGAAACTTTGGCGCTCTCATCGGCGCGCTCCTCCCCACAATTCCTACATGTCCAGTAACCCAGCAAAAGATAATATAGACATCTGCACGGCTGGCCAAAACTGCGACATCACGAATATCGCTAACCAGGGGATGCGAAGATTCCAACGCCCCGAGAGCACTCCGGGCGTTTTGTAAGTGGTATTAGATCACAATCCGCTCGCCGAACCAGGCACGTCGCGTATTCTCCGTACCAAGTGGTGTATTGCCACCAGCTCGACCATGAATACAGATGCAGCGCCTGGCAGAGCTTCGCTAACTTCAAAACAGAAGAGATACGTCGTGAAAGCCGACCCAGTCTTCGGACTTGGAGCCATCAGTATACACTGGCACGGTTCTAGCGAGGCAGGAGCTATGTTCCCCAAAAGATAAAAGGCAAAACCCTCGTCACTGTAGAAGCTTTGGGAGCAGAGGCGTGGCGACAAAGAGGCAAATGTGGTACCGTCCATGGTTGCATCCTAGGCAGAACCAGTGGCACCACCGGCCCGAGAGCTATACCTAGCTCTCGAAGGAGTTTAACAGCCCTAAACCTAACGGGCTTAGGGTATGACTGGCGTCACTCGGCAGCATAGGCACCGTCAAAATTTGCTGCGGATGCGGTGAGAGCGTTTGGCGACTAAGGGAGGTGCTAGGCTTGTGCGTACAGGCGAGTGATGCACTGTACACGGCGTAGAGCGAGTGGCACCTCCGTAGCATCGACTAGTAGGCTCTCAATGGGAAAAGTGCGGAAGGCACCGGTCGTAAGGCGAAGGCCAGTGTGGTGGATTGAGTCCAGCTTTCGAAATATATGCTCGGCTGCGGATGCATAAACTCCCATCCGTAGTCGAGCATCAAACGAACAGAGGATCGATAAAAAAGTAAGGAAGTAGCCCTGACAGCACCCCTAGCGCTAAACGTCACGGAACGGGGAATATGAATGTCGCGAGGTACAAGAGACACTAAGGCTGCGAATATGATCCTCCCAGGTGAGGCGTCGATCAAATACCAGAGCAAGGAAACGGTTCGATTCAATCACTTCCAGGCGCTCCCCATTAAGAAACAAATCTGGGTCGGGGTGGAGCCGTAGATGGCAGCAGAAGTGCACTACCTTTGTCTTGGCCAAAGAAAACCGAAACAAGTGTGCTTCAGCATAGCGAGAGACGCGGTTCAATGCCTGTTGGATTCGACGCTCCAGAGTTGGCATCTAGGCTGCGCCAAAAGAGATCGAAAGGTCGTCCACGTAGAGTGTAGCGATAACATCTTCTGGCAGCACTGAAGTGATGCCGTTGATGCTCAGGGCAAAGAGTGTGACACTGAGGACACTTTCTTGCGGTACACCCTCTTGCTTCTACTTTGGGCCGGAGAGGGCTTCCCCCAACTGTACGCGGAATCGACGATTTCGCAAAAATTAAGATATAAAAACTGGGAGGCGTCTCCTCGCCTTCATCGTGTAGAGATATTGTCTGGCCATGCGGTATCATAGGCCTTCTCCGGATCGAAAAACACCGTGGAGTAGTGCTGTCTACGAAGGAAGGCCTCGCAGACGGCATTCTCCAGTCGGAGCAGAGCATCCGACGTGGAGTGGAACTTGTGGAAGCCACACAGTGCAGAAGACAGATGGCCTCCGCTGTCCAGGAAAAAGGCTAATCTAAAATTTACCAATTTCTCCATCAACTTGCACATGCAAGAGGTTAGAGAGATTCAGCGGAAACGGGCCGGAGTAGTGTGATCTCTCCCCGGTTTGTGAAAGGTGAGCACAGTAGCAATTCTCCAGGAATCTGAGAAAATACCGTCCACCCAGATCCTGTTGAACAAATATAAAAGAAAGCCATGCCTCGCTCACCCAGGTGTCGAAGCATGGCGTAAAGGCCATTTTCCGGACCATGGGCAGTGTTCGCGCACAAAGCAATAGCGGAGCGCAACTCACTCACAGTAAATCTGTCGTTGAAGGGTTTTCGCCTCTAGAGGTAAAGTCCAGCCGGCGGCCTTCCGCGACATCACGACGTGCATTAAATGCTGGCGGAGCAGCATATCGGCTAAAGAATGCGGAGAAAGCGACCGCAAAGGATTTCGCCACGGGGCGGGGTCCGAGATTGCGGTCCCATTCTCCGGGAGAACGGGAGGGGGGTCCTGTGAGAATTTGTCCCGAATCCTTTTGACTCTTTTCCACACATCTGCTAGAGGGGTCTTCCCGTTAAGTGAAGACACGTATGCCCGCCAAAAAGAGCGGCGGGGGTGCTTCGAAATATAGCGGAATCTAGCCCTAGCCCGACGAAATTCAGCGACAGTAAAATCGTTCGGGCGGCGCTTATAGCGCATGTAGGCATAACGCTTCTGTTTGAGGGCTGTCTCACACTCTGCCGACCACTATGGGAGTGGTGGGCGTGAAAAACGGCCAGACGTTCTAGGAATAGTAGTGAGGCCCGCGGCCATGAGGTTGCCAGAGAAGAACTCAACGGCTTCATATCCCGCCATTTTCTTCTCGATTGAGATAGAGAATTCAGTCATTTCCTAAAATCAAGGCCACCGCTTCCGCGCCAAGCACCACCGAGGTGGGCTCTCAGGCGGCAGTTGCCCTGAGAATGATATTTGAATGGGTAAGTGATCACTACCATGGAGGTTATCGACCACCCCCCAATCAAAGTCCGGCTGTGCATCCGAAGAGCACAAAGATAGGTCAAGGCACGTAAATACAGCGGTTCTCGGGTTTGATGCGTAAACTCATCTACATTTAGGATACCAATATCTAGCTCTTCGATTAGATCGGAAAGGACTTCTCTATTGGGATTTATTAAATATCTCCCTAGAGAGGATGCTTGCCGTTCAGATCTGCAAGCAAGAGAAATGTCCTCGATAACCGTGCCACTACGCAGCGGAAGTTCCGCGCGTCAAAGTCACCTGTCGTTGAAATGTACGCAGAAATGATAGTATACCTCCTTTTCAGGTGAAGCTGCACAGCCTCTGCCTGAAAGGAGGTATCTAAAGTGAAAGGAAGAACAGAGACATCATACCGGTGGTAAACCGTGCATCCCTCAGCCCGGCCATCCCGCGGTGGTGGGGTCGCAAGACCCTTATACCCCGGGGGGGGGGGGCAGGCGGCACGCACCTACCATGGACTTGTGCAGAAAAATAGCTAATGAGGAATGGGAGGAGACGATCCTCCGCAGCTCCTCCCAGTTGGTCCGGAGTCCAATTCCATTGAAGGAATATGCCCTCCAGGCCTAGCTCGGAGGAGACTCGGGGCTTCTCTTCGAACAGAAGACCCTCATGAGAATGGCCGTGCGCTTCCCGGAGACAGAATCCTGGGCGCTGAAGGAAGAAGAAGAGGCAAAGCTTGGGACGGACGGGGTGCTGATTCCCGTCAGCACGGTGGCCAGGATGGTAAATCACCGCAAACCCTTACGGGGAGATTTCTAAAGAATTAATTACTTAGAACCATTAAAAGCTAGAATATGAAGAGGTGAGGGCAGAAGAAATTCTCACGTAAAGTATCAGCAATGAATGATAAGTTTGCTTTATAAACTGCCTCTATTCCAACTCTCATATATTTCTATCATTATGCTTCAACTAAGGAAAACAGATAACTAGAGCTAAATTTAGAGCATTTGAATGAATAGACATTTCACAGACTAACATAATGGACGATTGTGAACTCAGCCACAACAAATAATATCTGATAGAGCCTAGAAGAGCAAATTCCAACTCTTCCCAATAACCTCTAAGACTAACTTTTACCTTCATACTCCTTAAAAATCATAAAATACGATCGATTGAAGAACTGCGTCTTAAAGGATCTAACCCACAGTTATATTTAAAACATAGATAATTCAGTGCTCTTTTTTAAAACACTCATAAATTAAAGACGTTCGAAAGCAGATTACTCACTCGTTTAAATATTTATTCAAGGAAACTCATCCGTTGACCTCTAGCGTTTCTTTCTACATAATGACGTCATATAAGGAAATATGTTCAAATATTTATATTAGGTTTTTCACCAGGAAAAAGTTTTTGTATATATTTACCTCTACAACTGAAACCAGTAGTCAACCAGTAAATTTGTATTAGGGTTGCTTGTTATGGTACAAGAAGTGTTATTTTAATTAATATGATGAGTTTAGTGTCATTAAAAGAGTGTTTCAAGGAGAGGAAAACGTTGATTCTTATTTTTTCTTAACTTGTTAATAGTTTTCTTTTAACTTTTGGTCAAATATAAAACATTTTATTAGTAACAGATATACAAGAGACTTAAAATGGCTTTAGAATAAAAATAGCGCAACTCATAAATTTGTTATTTTTTCGACTACATTTTTCGGGTTATATTTTTGAAGGAATGAATAAATTAGGTTAGTTTTATGAAGTAAAAAAATATAATTATAATTTTCAAGTATTCATTGTCAGTTCATGTGATTTTGTCAAGTTTCAGAGAGATATTCATGTGAGAGATCACTCTTGAATAAAGGCTCATTTTCTTCGCTTTCATCTTCTCCCCCAAAATGGTTTTATTAAGATAGGAATTAGATTTTTATAAATCTGAAGGAAAAATAAATGCCGTCAAAACTTTGCCTTTAAACAAGATACTTTCCTAAAAGGTTATATTGCAAGGGCAATCAGAATATTCATGCGACATAGATTATATGCGCTAAGATAAAATTAAGGGCAATGGTGATAAAATGGATAAATAAAGTTGATTCAATAAAACGTTTAATCCTAATTATCTTTGTTTACGTATTTTGCCGAATGGTATTTCATTTGCTACTTGGGACAAATTTTCAAACCTTGAACAAACTGAGGGCTGTTATGCCTCTCGAAAAAAGGTATGTTTGCCGTGATGTCTTTGAAATTCGTTACCCAAATCCTAATTGTAGTTCTAAGTGGATCGATTTAGCTGTGGAACTAATTCGAGAATCGAAAGAAAATCAAGAATTTATTACTGAAGATGGCTATAAGGTTCTTGGATATGATGGTCTAAATCTCATAGAGGAAAGCAACGGTGGGATTAATGGATCAAATATCGCCATAACTAATGTAAGTTTGGTCAAAAAATATAAGTGATACGATTAATAAATTGTATTCAACATTACTTAGGGCGACAAGGTAATTTTAAGTGCTCATTAATATATTTTCTTATAAATGTTTTAAAATGTATTCTAGTTTTTTTAGAATTACTTGGGTTAATTATTTACATAATTACCCTAGAAAGCATCATATTTCTTTCAGAGTGCTTTTTAAAACTATCAAAATAATACAAGTTTTTTAATAAATCTTTGTCACATGAGTAGCCAAAACAATAATAATTAAAGTAAAAATCTTCTATAGGAAACTAAATAATAATGGATATTAAATATTCTCTCAAATTCCCTAGTGTGGTAAATAAGTATAGCTTCTTCTTGCATTCATTTATTAATAATGAAGAGAGTAAAGACAAAATGATAAGTGGAAATAGAATTGTAGAGTATAATCCGAAGAATATTTTTATATTCGTTTTGTTTAAATTCTAATATATTTCAAATTGAGTTCGTATTTGTAGCTGACTAATTTATTATTTGTTTAAGGAAGTCTACAAGATGTATTTTAGGTCTAGGGCGCTATGATCTTGAAAGGTGAAAACTCTGGCACCAATCCTGAGCAAATTTAAGCCAAATCGGGTCCTGTTAGTGTTCGGATGAGGAAGTGATTTTATTGACCCGTCGCGTGTTCAATTGTTACCATATGTTCTTGATACCTTTTAAGGTACCAGATGTCAAACCATAAGTCCCTACTAAGAAAAGTATCACATGCAAATTGTCGTATACCTCGTAAGGGGTGCGGGGATTTGCCATACTGGCCGCCGGGCTGAGAGGACTCAGCACCCCGTCCATCCCCATCTTTGCCTCTTCTCCTTTCTTCAGACACATGTGTTTTCACCCCTGTTTCCTCGCTTTTCATACAACCTCTGCCACAACTTTCTCTGGTCAGCTTCTAATTTCATAGGGTAGATGTTGACCTTCTTCTCAGCCAACTATCCCAGATCGGAGCTAAGGGGGAAGGGAACAATGTTCCCTAACCCTTGATCTCCGGTTTGGGATGGTGGGTTTTTAACAACCTGCTTCATCCCCACTCATACCTTCATCACATCCCTTTTCTTTCTATCTTCACACTCTACTTTATTTTACGCCGTGTCCAAGGTGGAGCCGCCATGCTGAGGGACTGCCAGGCCACCGGGCGGTAGGGGTGGTCCGAAATGGCAGCAATTGGCGCTGCTAGGCCTGTACTCATCCTTTGCAGAGCGGGCCACTGCGGGTGGTGATTAGCGTTTGCATCCCGTACAAAAAAGGGTTACCATGCCCAATGATGAAAACTTATAAAACGTCAAATCTCTCAATTTCCCCTGTAAGAACGACGGAGCTGCCCTCAGGCAACTCAACAGAGAAAATGGAGGTTCTCCCTATGGTTTCCCAGGGGACCCTCTATAATTCTTCAACCAGAGAGGAGGCTTACTTCTCTTCAGTGCCTACGGGTGCAGGGGACTTCCCCTCACCCCCTTCCTTAGAGTCACCATGCGACTCCATTTCAAATCTGTCAGTCCCGCCTTTGCTTTCACAGAGGACTGCCAGGAAAGCCAGCAGGCAGCCTATAACCGGCCACTCCTCAATCAAGCGCCTCAGTAGGGCAAACCCCTTTAGGGCAGAGAGGGAAAAAAGGCCTGAACAGCCGCTTTCCTCTAAAGAACTGCTGGGAAATATATTAAATCTAGCGGGGATGAAGGCCTATGCCCCCAAAAAGGACATGGATGAAACTGACATGAACTGTGATGTCATGTGGGGGGGATGGCCAAATGGAGGCAACCCCTGAGATAGACATGCTCCCTGACGCAGCCCAGGCCGAACCTCAGAAGGTGGGGCTTCCATGGGGCCAGATTCGGGTTCGGCATCAAACACGCAGCCCGATTATACTACTGTGCGGAGCCCTCGCCAGAAGGGTCGGGCTGCTAAGACATGAAAACGGTGGAAGAATCGCCTGGGCAGGGAATTCCAAAAAAAGACAAAAAGTGCGCAGAGAAGATCCTCCTTTACGTTAGGGCCTCTCATTCAGAGATTGCCTGGTGACTTCGTGCCCTCTGGCTTCAAAGGCTTCTTAGTTATTCGCTCCACTGATGGCAGCATGTTGTCCAAGGGCAACATGATCAATCAGAGTAGAGCATTAGCTAGTGTAATTGGTAGAGAGCAGAAGGTGACCCGTTTCTTGGACGGGAGACTTCTTTTGAATGCGGCGGTTTCCTCCGAGGCGGCCAAGATAAGTGCTCTTCGGACACTTCATGGCACCCCGGTGAGTGTGACGCCACACTCTACCATGAAATTTGTGAAAGGAGTAGTTTATGCGAGGGAACTCGTTGACTACTCCATTGAGGACATCACCCTAGAGCTGGCCGACCATGGGGCGGTCAAGGTCGAACGTGTGATGAGAAAACAGGGAGGGGCCTCGAGACCCACTCCTACACTCTTCGTCACGTTTGACTGTGAGAAGCTACCTGAGTTGGTGCGTGCCGTTTAGTAACGTTACCACGTGAAGGCATTCGTGCCACTGCCGCGGATGTGTTATTACTGTAACCGCTTCGGCCATATGAATCACTCATAAAGACAAGCAAAGTCAGAGTCATCCAATTTATGTGTAAATTGCTCCATTCAGGCCTACGATCGACTCTTATTCTGCGAAGCTAAGGACTTGGTCCTGGCGTGCGAGGGTCTACCTGGGCCCTCCTCTATCTCAATGGATGAAAAGACACTCTCTGCTCCTGGCCCATACAGACCAACGAGCACGGTTGTTCCCGCGCCAATTTGTAGAATTCTGCGAGTTCTATTCAACCCGGGCGCTCCCCTGGTAAAGCTGGCGGCACGAAGGGTACACATCCAGCCCCAGCTAAAACCTGGGCTCCCCCCTTTCGCCCAGCGTGACCGTTTCCCGTAAGGCGAAGCGGCTACGCGCCTCTCCCCAGTAGTTAGACTCACAAGAGGCAACAACCCTGAAGTAGGTCGACAGGCCATCCATCTTCCGTAATCCTAAAGCTCCCCCCCGAAATGAGGACAACAAGAAAGGAGCTTTGGCTCCTTCACCCACGACTAGTGATGGGTTGAGTTGCTCGGAGACGGTAGATCCTCGAAAAAGGGCCCCCCTACCCCCGAAGCCGCAACGCTCGCCTAAGGTTTCAAGGCAGAGAGAGGAAAAGAATGGTATGGCAAGCCCCACCTCCCCTAATATTTCCTTAAAGGCGACAGCGCGTTTAGCGCATGGTCCGGCCAACATCGCCGAAGGTTCTGCCTACAGGAAGCGTACGGCGATTCACGTCAAGGTCTTCAGTTTGAAGAGGGCCCCCGAGTTTCCTCCGAGCTAGGCCTAAAGGGCCTATTCCTTTAATAAAATTACCGTGGACTCCAGGCCAACTGCCCCGTTAGCTATTTTTTTGCATGAGACCAGGCTAGGTGCGTGCCCCCTGTCCGCCCGACCCGGGTATAAGGGTTTTGCGACCACACCACCACGAGATGGGGGCCGCGAGGGAGATGTGCGGTTTACATCCGGCATACTGTCTCCGTTCTTATTTTTACTTCAGATACCTCATAGGGGCAGTGGCTCTGCAGCTTGACGTGGATAGGAGATATACGGTTTTTTCTGCATACATTCCACCGTCAGCATACTTCGACGCGGGGGACTTCCACCGCGTCGAGGCACGGTTGCGGCGCTCCTTTCTCTTGCTTGGAGATCTGACCGGCAGAAATTCTCTCTGGGGAGTCTACTCAATAAATCCCAGGGAACAAGTCCTTGCCAATCTGATCGAAGAGCTTGTGATAGGTGTCCTAAATGTGGATGAGTTTAAGCATCACTGGCCGAAAACCACTTCATTTTCTTGCCTTGATCTATCTTTGTGATATCCGTATGCCTACCCGATTTTGATTGAGGGGAGGTCGATGACCTTCATAGTAGTGATCACTTTCCAATTCAAATATCATTTTTAGGGCAACTGCTGCCTGAGAGCCCACCTCGGTGGTGCTTGGCGCGGGTGCAGTGGCCTATATTTAAGGAAATGTCTGAATTCTCTATCTCAGTCGAGGAGTTTACTTCGGTAGATAAGGCCGTTAAGTTCTTCTCCGGCAACCTCATCGCCCAGGATTTACTACTATTCCTAAAATGTCTTACCGTTTTGCATGCCGACCACTCCCACGGTGGTCGGCCGAGTGGAGACGGCCCTAAAACAGAAGCGTTATGACCACATGCGGTATAAGCGCCGCTCGAACGATTTCACGGTCGCTGAATTTCGTTGGGCTAGAGCTAGGTTCCGGTATATTTCGAAGCACGTCCCCCGCTCTTCTTGGCGGGCATACGTGTCTTCACTTAACGGGAAGACCCCTCTAGCAGAGGTGTGAAGCGAGTAAAAATGATTCGGGGCAAGTTCTCTTACGACCCCTCTCCCGTTCTCCGGAGAATGGGACGGTAATCTCGGACCCCGCATCCATGGCGGAATCCTTCGTGACAGCTTTCTCTGCATTCTCTAGCCGCGATGCTGCTCAGCCAGCATTTAATGCACGTCGTGATGTCGTGGAAGGCCACCAGGAGGGACTCTTCCTCTAGAGGCGGAGAACCCGTCAACGACAGGTTTACTGTTAGTGAGTTGCGCTTCGCTCTTGCTTCTGCGCGGACACCTTTCATGGACCAGACGATGTCCCGTACGCCATGCTTCGACACCTGGGTGAGCGAGGCATGGTCTCTCTGTTAGATTTGTTCAACAGTTGATGGAAAAATTGGTAAATGTTAGATTAGCCTTTTGTCCTGGACAGTGGAGGCCATCTGTATCCTGCACAGAGTGGTGTCCACAACTTCCACTCCACGTTGGATGCTCTGCTCCGACTGGAAAATGCCGTCTGCGAGGCCTTCCTTCGCAGACAGCACTACGCCATGGTGTTTTTCTATCTGGAGAAGACCTGTGATATCGCATGGCCATACGGTATCATAGGGACCATCCAAATGATGGGGGCGAGGGGACGCCTCCGAATCTTTATATCTGAATTTTTTCGAGATCGTTGATTCCGCGTACGGGTGGGGGGAGCCACCATCCACGGGTACACCCCTTTTCAGATTTGTTCCTTAATGGGTGCGCAAGGATGTGGTTGAATCGCACCGTTTTCTTGGTCTTGTATTCGACCGACATCTCACCTGGGAAGCTCATATTCGCAGCCTTAGGGTCTCTTGTACCTGCGCCATGGATATTTGCCGTTCGAAGACGTTTAGCGCTTGGGGTGCTGATAGGGCTACTGGCCGACTAATTTATCGATCCTTAGTTCGTTCCGAGCTCTACTACCGATGCGAGTTTTATGCATCCGCAGCGGAGCGTTTATTGTGGAAGGTGTATTCGATCCACCATACCGGCCTTCGCCTTGCGACCGGTACATTCCACACTTTCCCCATTGTGAGCCTATTGGTGGATACTGGGGAGATGTCACTGGTTTTACGCCGCGTGCACTGCATCACTCGATTGTACGCGCAAGCCTTACGGCTCCTTCAGTCGCCAACAGCTCTCATTGCATCCGCAGCTGATATCGACGGTGCCTATGCCACCGAGAGATGCCAGTCATACCATAAGCCATTTGGGTTTATGGCCACGAAACTGCTTTGAGAGCTAAGTATAGCTTTCAGACCAGTGGCATCCTGGGTTCTGCCCAGGACGCAACCGTGAAGGGTACCACATTTGGCTATTTGTCGACACGCCTCTGCTCCCAAAGCTTGTACAGCGCCGGGAGTATTGCGTTACACCTTTTTGCAGCACACCTCGTGTCACGCTGGAACCATGCCAGTGTATACAGATGGTTCCAAGTCCCAAGAGGGGGTCGGCTTCCACGCTGTATCTCCTCAGTTTGAAGTCAGTGGAGCTCTGCCAGGCTCTGCGTCTGTCTTTACGGCTGAGCTGGTGGCAATACATCACTCGGTAGGGGGAGATGACGCCACGTGCCCGTTTCGGAGACCGGATTGTGATCTATATCGCCTCACAAAGCGCCCTGAGTGCTCTCGCGGCATTGGAACCTTCGCATCCCATGGTTCGTGATATCCCTGACGCCACGGTTTTGGCGATCCATGGGATGTCGAGATTATCTTCTACTGGGTTCCTGGACATGTAGGAATTGCGGGGAATGAGCGCGCCGGTGATGACGCCAAAGAGTCCGCAAAGACTCTGTGGCCTGACCAGCGTTTCGCTCTTCCTCACACCGACTACATGGTAGACATACGGGCAGCTCTTCGTACTGCTTGGCAAAGAAGATGGGAGACGGTCGAAGGGAACTTAAAGTTGCGTGCCATTGCGCCGCGACTGTTCCCATGGACCTATCTCCCAATGCCTCGACGGCTTCAGGTCGCTTTCTGTCGTCTCCGTATCGGGCACACTCGTGTGACGCATCGCTATCTGATGGAGCGCTCACCTGTTTCCTATTGGGACGACTGCGTCGTCCCCCAGACACTTCGGCACATTCTTGTCAAATGTCCCAGTCTGGGTGATCTTCGCGCACGTTACCTGTCCCGGTACCGGGATGGGCGTGGTCGCTACCGCCTGCCCCTTGTATTCGGGACGAGTGCTTGCACATTGACTGGTGGACTTGTTGACTTTTGGGGGGAGGCCGGCCTTCTGCCTATTATTTAAGGAGTGTTTTGTTTTGTTTTTTTGCTTTTGTTTTTTTTCTTATAGGTCGCACGCTCCTGTGCCGTGGGGACCTCCCCCCAACTAAGGAGCTTGCTTACTGCTCGCTTCCTTTTCCCCTTTTGAGGGTGTGTGTGTTTTTTATCTTTTTAAATTTTATTTTAAAGTAGCCTAGTACTAGGCCAGTTTTTCATATTAATGCCCAAGTATTCAGTCGCCAGATGAACTCTTGAAAAAAAAAATTATAATATTCTTTCGCACCTGTCATTCTCTCAATGTATCCGCTTTACCCTGCATTATTCTTTTAAACTCCCACCTTATTGTGACGGAGGAAAATGCCTCGATTTTCTTGCAGTCTTTTCGACTCTATACAAGTGAACATCAAAGACACTCCACCCTAATATGGTTGCAAATATTTTGGGGAGAGATGCCTTAAATCAGCAAGTGTGGGGAGTTCAGAAGAACTGTTCTGCTCCTCAGTTAAGAGGAACACAATACACCTCCTTTTTTGTTACACGAGATGTCAAATTCCAAACATTTTCCTTTAATAAAACCTCACCACTCTCTTGACCATCCTCTTCCTCCATTTTTTGGGGGGAGTAGATATATAAGTCACATCCTAGTATTAATATACTAATACTTTTAATATTACCCAAAATAATAGTAATATCGTCAAAATATTCCGTCTCTATCCAACGCGCATGATTTTCACCAAGGATCTCTTCTCTAACTTCTCAGAAACAAATATGAATGTTTACTGACAACCCTGGTCAAAACCCATTTCAGAGTACCATACATAGCTTAAGCTTTACCCTTATTTATTTATAGATGAGGAACCTAATGCAGATGAATAATATTTTTTACCATTTTCAGGAAACTTTGTTAGATAAATTGAATTGGGAATTGCCTTACTTACCTTGTAAACTGAGAAAGTACGAAGCTGAAGATGTTCATTCCTGCACCAAGCGAAGATTGTCTTTAGGTCTCCAAACACGAATTGCATTTATTGGAGATTCTAGAGTTAGACAACAAATGGAAGTACTCCTTGACCTTCTGGCTTCCTATGATCTAAATATTTACACTTCTTCGGTATGATCTTTGGCTATCCAAAAAATAACTCCATCCAATAAGTTACACATAATTTTCTTCATGTAAATTATTATTCTATGTCTATATATAATCGAAAATAGGTTCATTTTTATACTAGCCAAGCCAACTGAACCTGAAGACTAGGTACCCTATGGCGTAGCCTAACCCAAGGCATCATTTAGACATACCTTCGTCTTTATTTTGTTTGCCATTAATTTTGTATTAATATTATTTAGTTGATATGGCTTAACAGTAAATAGTGAATAAATATGAGTATTAACGTAGTGTCAAAAGAGCACATTCGCAATATTTTGTTTTGGGTTGGGAGTTGAGAGAAGGCAACAATGCTAAGTTAACAGGAGAAAGTGTGTTAAATATAAGTTAAAGGAACAATTACTGTGAGCCAATGCCATACGGGACTTCAGATTTTGGCTCAGGAAAAGTTAATTTTCACTTTTCCAAATAAAAGTCGAAGAAAATACAATGAAAACTGTTGACCAAACTTAGCCAAAGAAAACATTCAATTTGCATCGTCATTTATATCTTAACAATTTCGATGGGAATTAATGAGTCATGAGGCCTATTCACCAAATTATCCCCATCAGAGTACTAACTTTATAGTATAGAAAATAACCTAAACATTATCAAGATGTCAAAAAAGAAAAGGTCCGAACAACCTTAATGATCTTTATACAAACAAATACAAGCACATTTTACATACATAGTATTGAAAAGTTTTTAGAAAAATAGACACTGGTTGTAGAAACTTGGGAAATTATATAATCTATTGAATTAATAAATAAATACTTATTCAAATATAAATAGCTTCAAAGGGTTCTTCGATTTATATCCATAAAATGATGATAAACATGAATAAAAACCGCATTACTTATATGTTATCTTCTATTCAGCTCTCATGACTTACACACACAATCATGGTAGTAATTGAAATGTACTTATCAGAGAGATTTTATTTGCATTATCATATTTTATGCGTAATAAAAATAAATATAACAGTAATTCCAAATATTGTATACGAATTTTGTTTCTATACATTTATGATTTAAAATTTCCTAAGAAAACGATTCTCAACAATCAAAATATCTGATAAAAATATATATTTTTATAGTAACTAAAAATCTCGTTCATTTTCAAATTCAGGGCGAAAATATTACAGTAAGCGATCTCCTTGGCTTCAAAGGTACTTCAGAATGGACTAAATACAAAGATAGATTGAAAGTAACATCCAAAGATCTGCCTGGCTTGATTATTACGTTCTATTGGGCCCCTAATTTATCTCATAAAAATATGGAATACATGGATTCTCATCCGTTTATGAGACGAAGAAATGTTTATCCATTTAAAAATTCTTCTATGGATTCTGAGTGGTCAAGCACAAACTCATCTCATCAGAAAACTTACAAACAAAACTACGAGATTGGAGCTTTTAATGTACTTAAGCATATGGCGACCAAATCTACCGAAGAAGTTGATGACTTTATTCTTTTAGGTATGAGTGTTTTGAGAACAAGCTCATTTAAGATGAAAACTATTTTTAATTACTGGTATGGCAATAAATATGGTTGCAAATCAAAATTCTGTTTTGCAAATATGGGATCTCAATAGAAAAAAAAATCCTCATTAATGGATAATTTGATAACAATTCGATAAATTTCATTTTCAAGAATTTATATTTTGTTATCTTAATAAATCAATGGAGTCTAAGGGTAAAACAGATTTTAGTTATATTTTTATATTTAATCATTTATATTCCTCTTTTATTATGAATTTAATATACGAAATTAAAAATTAAAATTAATTGGATCTAAATTTGTCCCTAAATTAATTTCTTTTTTTGTTTTAAAAAAGTTTATTTCGGGGTTTATTTTTCAAAATCATAAACCAAAAATATCTCGAAAAGTTGATTGCACATTATCATTATTTTTAGGTGGTGGCGCCTGGCATATGCACTTACAAAATGGTGATTTATTATACAACATTGATGCACACTCTGTGCATGGGATGAAAAAGCTTTATTCATTTTTGGATACCCTGTCAGAGAAAACTACCGTTGTGTTAATGCTTCCAGAACCACTTAAGGAATTCACATTTAATGCAAAAAGTAGTAAGTTAACAGGGTATTATCAAAATTTTAACTATATTTAGTGCCTTTCAAACTGTCACTCGAAAACTATATTCAAACCTAATAGATTGTTTGCTATTTATTTTCAGGTTATTATAATTACTTTACCATGCAGAAAAATGACAATTTCCAATGGCATTTGAATGCATTTGCCCAGCTAATGCCTCCAAAGGTAATTATTTGGGACACTTTTTTACCAGTTGGATATTCTGCCATAAATGATTGCATAAATTTGCTTGACTCATATAAAATTGATATATCGTCCCTGCCGCCATACTCCAGATTTTCGGCACTTGACTCTTATAGCTGTCTTGAAAGAATTCATCTTGGGTTCAAGAATATTTACACGAGTGTACAACTTCTCCTTAATCACCTATGCAACAGAGTGATGATGAAAGAACAGGAAAATTACTGCTGCGTAGAGATTTAAATTATATTTCGGGAGGCTAAACATTGACCCACGCTTATTAACTTAGGTTTGTAATCAAGTGGTCTCCGTATAAATCCTCAAAACTGTTCTCCGTCCTCCGTTTCATTTATAAATTTTGTGCTAGTTATAGTCTCTAAAAATAATTTGATGCCAAGATGAAATTCGATGATTTAAAATAGTGTTGGTGTATACTTTTTGTTAAATCAGCGATAATTGCATCGTGTCAAGCTTATTTTCTTATTCACACTGTTAGAGAGCTTAATTCCGGATTATATTTTATTTTAATATAGATATGATTTTAATACAGTCGGTACTATTTTTGAATAAAGATAATTTTAAATTTAAATCACCAACTCTTCAATAGAAGGCAACATCAGTGCTGGAAAAACACGTTCCCAAGCAAATATTTTCATCCATTTTGATGACGATTTAATAAAGAACCCACATACCCAATTACCGAAGTTGTTGTTTTTTGCCAAATAATGACTAAAATATAAAAAAAAACACCTTTACCAAAGATTTGTTGAACGAGTTTGTACAGAGAGAGGCAAAAATATGGCAAGTAAAAGTCTTTGCAAGATGTTCATCTCGAGTGGTAAATATAGAAAAGTTGCCATAGCATTTGCGTGTTTATGATTTAAAGAGATCAAAGTAACAAAGGAATAAGTACCAGTATTATCAAGGTTTTTTTACTGTTAATTATCATTATTGTTTTCTTGATCACTATTCTCGCTTCGTGGGAAGCAACTGTGTCAATCGGCGGTTCCTTCCGAACCCCACTCCTGTTAAAAATGTCTTATTGTTATAGTTGTCATATGAGGGCAATATTTAAGAGCATCTGATATTTTTTTGAAATTCCCACCCAAATGTGGCAATGGACTACACTTTAAAGATTCACAACTTGAAATTACTTTCTTGCATTTTTTCCCCACCTTTCCATTTCCCTACTCTAAAACCATACAGGTCCTCTCTGTATCTTTTCTGAAACACATCTGTACCTCTGAGAAATTAAGTAAAAGTTTTCTATTAACCCTAGAATGCTTTTGTAGGTATCTTTAACTTCACTGCTTTTGCTGGGTAAATTTACCTACTTTTAGGAACTTAGTAAAAATTACATGCACTGGACTTTTATTAAATTTGACAATACAATAATGAAGCCTAAGGCTATTATTACTTACTTGCTAAATAAAAATAATTAGCAAATGTGGAAGAAAAAAATTTCTAGGAATTTAATGGAAAACTGCTAAAGTAACCGACAATCCTTTAAACACATTAATTTTAAAATCTAGAATTAAAAGTATATGGGGTCCATGGACAATAGGCTGGGTTGCCACTTCCTTGAGTTGCTGGAAATTCATGTTGGGTGGGTATCTTGACTAACACATCACCCTGGCTTAAAATGGGAGCAACGAAAGAAGGGTAGGTTTTTTGGCAAGTTTTAAGGTAAGCAACCAAAATAGGTGTCTGTGTTTGTTTTACTTTACGATACTTTTACTTATTACCTTTTTGTTTTGCACAGGCAGAGCAGATTAGATGGTAGTGTCGAGGAGAGACAGCTCTGTGACAAACATAGCATTTAAAGTGTTACTTCATGTCTGCTCGGCCTTCAAAGAAGTGGCAACTTGTTTGGGTAGTGAGGGCCCTGCATGAGCAGCAGCAGTAGCGGCATGTACTGGCAGGTTAAACATGGTTGAGATGAGCGGCTTAAGATCATTTTGCTGACTGTCCAAGTCCTTATCAGCTCCACAGCTATGCCTGCATGTATTTCATTATAACCATAGCGTTTTTCTTCAGTCTTCTTATGCCCTCAGTGTAGATGATGAATGAGTTCAGTGTTGCTGGGTTGAGCATGCCATAAAATAGGCAAAGCGGCCACCTTTTAGCTTTGTGATATGTTGAATATGTGGCACACATCCGATCAAAGATGTCCACCCCACCTCTGGTACAGTTGTAGAACTGAATTATCTCCAACCTGCTTGATTTCTCTACCTTATCCCCCTGGTTGTACTTCGTAGAAAGTAGTAAAAGAGTAGAACAATCTTCTTTGAAGTCTTCTTGTTGGGCATATAGGAAACAAGTGTCTGTTCCTTCGTGTACAGGAATGCCTACTCCCTGGGTTCCTGATTTCTTTCTGTCTCATACAATTTGGTATTTCCTTATTGATGGCTTTGATTGTGCCAACAATTGCCATACCGCAGTCTTTTTAAGAGGTCTAGGGCCAAAGGGACTGACGCCAAACAATTGTCTGCTGTGACGTTGCGATTGGTGTGGTGGAATGACCTGCTGATCTCTTTCGTATAGCAATGGCCGAGGCCTAGCTCTTTTTTTTGGTTTGGATCTCGCTTTCCAAGGTACGGGAAAGCTTTAACTATGTATTACTTTTGTTTTCATTACAATGAATCAGTTTCAATCCCCCTAATCGTCAGCAACTGTTCATCTACAGTCAGGTTTTCCCTTAGCACATACATGCCTCTGCCCTGTTGAATTAATTTTTCCCAGATTTTGCGGATTAGTGCCGGGCGGTATGTTGCTTTTCTCTCCTACCGAGTGTCCGGGTCATCAAATCGGAGACAACTTAGGAGAAATTCAAACTTTTGCAGTGCCATGCTGGTACGGTACAGATGATCCCCTTTTACTGTGTCCAATATTTTCAGAATGGACAGAAAAGCCTTTACCCTGTCTACCCGTATAATAATGCATGCGATGTAAAAAGATCTCTTAGGACATATAGTGCCAATCTCTATTTGTGTGAGGCTAGATTGGGGCCTAGATCTTTCATTGTTTGCTTGTGTTGTAACTAAATCAGAAAAGAGATTGTATGTGCGGCATTTTCGATAAAATAGCCTGGTTTCTTTATTATAGCCACATACACTAGGTCCTCTGTGGATACTCGCAGATCTTTCCCCAATAAACTTTAGAGACCAAGTATGATAGTATTAGCGTAAAAGATATCACCAAGGGAGTTGGAGCTGCAGCCATCTACACCTCATTTAAGTGGTGGTACACGTTTTGGAAGAACCCATTAATTTGGAAGTGCTATGAATGTGTCCTAAGATGTTTATTACCAAGTGCAAGAATCAGTTTCTTCTACAACTAAGACTCAAACTGCCCAACTCGGTCTGGGTGGTTGGTAAAAAAAACACGGAATCTTGCCACTCATGAACGAATGAAGGTATTAGCTGCAGAAATTATGTCCATGGTTGCCATAGAGACAACTTAATCCCATTAGGAGAAAAGATTAGACTTTGTGAGTAAATATGGCTGTCCTTGGCCACGATGAAGTGGATCGAAACTGTCTAGGTGTTTTTGTCGAAATGTCCAATGTAAGGGTATAAAGCTTTAATGGGGCTTGGTATGTCGGTAAAACTTTGATCGTTTGCACTGTCAGCAAGGCGAGGCCAAATTTCGCACGATTTTATTGATACCGCAGGCCAGATTAAGCGCGACGAGAGGATCTTTTATAAAGCCTTGATACCGGAATGAGAAGATCTACAAGGGGAAACAAAACAACCTCTATAAGCGTCAAAAGAATGTATGGCATAGGTATTGGGGTTAAAACCTTTCATTAGATCTGTGATTACCCCGAATCAAAAACATCATTATAAAATTTAGTGTTCCTGGGCGCTCTAGTGGGCTTAGAGTGCCGAGGTCATTGGTATGGGCAGCCGCAATACCAAGGGTAATTACTCCATATCTCGGTACTGTGGCTTGAATAATAGCTAAGTGAGATATAGCATAGGCAACATCGTTCTTCTCCCCTTATTATGAAATCAGAGGGGGATTGGTTCACAGATATGAGTGCACGATGGACGCTCTAACGTGTGGAAGAAAGGCCCTCTAACTGATGACGAAATGCTGAGTTAAAAGAGAGACAGCTAAAAGGTGCTATACCACAGTTCAGCATGTTTTAACACTTTTTAGAAAAAAATACTGGGTTGCCATGTCAGATCTTGCCTTTGTTGATAAAGTATAGCAACTTTGTTGTCCGACGCCTTAGCACAACAATGATTTTTTTATATTATAATCCCAAATTTATAATCCCAAATATTTGCAGGGAGTTTACCCCATTGCTTTTAGCCTTCTGGATGAGAGCTGCTTGCATCATGTTCTCGAACCCTTTCTTTGCAGCTTTGGGTTTATTCAGTGAGTGTCACGAAAAGAAGAAATCAGCGTGAGCTCCAATGGTGCTGATATGATAGGTGACTACATGTTTAAGGGGATCGTCTTCCTGGAGAGGACATGGTAGCTTGTGAAATTAAAAAAAACTTTGCAGAAACGGCCACAGCTGTAATAGAGAGGTCATGGAGAGATGAGAAAATGTAACCTTCTTTCTTGAGTAAGAAATTCTCGCCCACGTGTCTATAAAGCACTGTATCGTAGGTTCGACCCTGAAGTTGATATGGATTAAAAGAGTCGGTTCCTCAAATGGCATTAGACTTTTGCTACTATAAATAAGAAAACACGTTGTTTCCCTACGCTGAGAATCAGATTTTTTTACCCTGGGGGGCAATTGGAGTCCAGTTCACGGCTTGAAGTAGGAGAAAAAGTGGTGATATACGAGGGTCACTCAATAAGTTTTGTAAATCAGTAGGCCAAAACAGAGGAAGGGTGATGGCTGTTTGTGTGGGTGTTAGAACAAGTTATGACAAGTCAGGACCTGCAGCCGCACGCTCCTACCTCGTCTATTTAAGAAGCAACAGCTGATTGCAGATCGTCAGTCACAAATTTTTCAAAATTGGAGAAGGTTGAGCACCGCGCAGTGATCAAAGTTTAGACCAAGGAAGGCAAGAATGCTAAATAAATCCATTAACGCATAGTTGCAGTGTACACTGACACTGCCCCTTCCTATGGTACCATTGCTCGCTGGAATAGGGAGTTCCGCCATGCTCGTGAGTTCCTTGAAGATGACCCCCGTCCAGGACGCCCGTCAGACGTGACCAACAAAGATAATGTGGCCCGTGTGGAGAGGATGATCCTTGAAAATCGGCGGGTGAAGGTCGAAGAAATCGAGCAAAATTTTGTAATATCACATGGAAGTATTATCAACATCATCCACGACAATTTGGCCATGACCGAGGTCTCTGTCGGTTGGGTCCCTAGAAACCTCAGGAAACCTCACGCCCCATGATCGACTTCAACGTCGTCAAAGTTCGGAGGAGCTGCTGCTCCTGTACAACCAAGACCCGGCGGGATTCGAGTCACGCATAGTGACAGGTGATGAAACGTGTGTCCATCACTGGGATCCCCTGACTAAGCTCAAAGGCATGGCCTTTGAGTTTCGGACCCAACCCTCAACCGGGAAGATCATGGCCACCATCTTCTAGGATTCTGAGGGAGTGTTGATGGTGGACTATACGCTTCGTGGAAGGACCATCACAGGACAATATTACGCCAAAGAACTGGTTGGGTTGAAGAAGTGCATCCGTCAGAATCGGCGCGACAAGTTGACACGCGGTTTCCTGCTCCTCCACGACAATGCCCCTGTCCATAAGGCCAGAGTTGCACAAGGTGCCCTGAGTGAGTGCGGATTCGAGGAGCTCAACCATATCCCCTACAGTCCAGATCTGGCCCCTAGCAACTACTTTTTATTCCATTAGCTCAAAAATACACTGCGTGGACGCCGGTTTAGGGATGAAGAAGATGTCCAGCTCACCATCCAGGAGTAGATTGAACAGCAGTCGGGAGATTTCTGGTTGTCGGGAATTCGAAGCCTCAGGGACAAGTGTCGCAAGTGCATTAAGGTCGTGGGTAGTTATATTGAAAAATAATAAAACAATTTTCCTCATATCTCGTTTCCTTATATCCGAATTGCAAAACTTATTGACTACCCCTTCTATGTTCTCTATGATAACAGCGCTCCAATGGTGACGGCTACCCAAGAATCAAACGAAAACGTTTTTTATTAACTGGCTCAACCAGTAATATGCGCCGTTCTTGGTATCCATTCTTTCCTCGCCCGGCCAGGTGTGGGGAGGCCAATAGTTATCCAGGAAAGAGCTTGATGCTTTGTTCACCCAGCGGATAGGTATGGGTTATTAACTACATATATTAACACTGGGGACGCTGGATAATCTCATTACACATCCAGGAGTGTGTCATGGTAGCATGCAAGTTTATTTGGCCCCTATATGCGAAAAGCCTTGTAATTTAGCCGATAGACGAGCCAGCTCACGCGTCTAATCATCCCTTACACCGAGTGGAGGTTATGGTACATCATGTGTTACCATAGGCTCGGACAATTACAATAGGGTATCGTCCCTTTTTGCTACCATTCCCAAATAAGTGACTGAAAGTAGGATTGCCAGGCCCTTTTGGGTTTGTGTAGGAAGGCGCTATAAGAAAAGCTTCCCTAGTAAGTCGTCGCACGTAGAAATTTTGGGAAAATCATAGCAATCTTATCCCGCAAAATAGATCGGTGGGGATCCTGTCGCCAAGCTCCTCCTGTGTGAGGAGCTGCTGGTCGGATTTTGTTGTGCGAGTAAAAACTCTTGTTTGAGCTATTTATATTTTCAAGAGGTAGGTGAAGCCATCCGCAGCCGTTGGAAGTAAAGAGTAAATGGTGTCCTGCATTGTGCTCTCTTTGTGCGATTGATTTATAATAGATTGTTCCACTTCAACCGTAGTCTTTCTAAAGAGTTTATTTCTCTCGGCCTATATCATTACCATTGCTTCACCTCAGGTGACGTCATTTAGGTAGATGCAACTAAACTTTCACTGCATAGTCACTTATTGTAGAACCCAGGTGTGTCTTCTCGACCGAGTTTTTCTTTCTTTAAATAAACGTGATCCTTTAACAATGTGCAAGAATATTCAAATCCGTCTAATCCTCACTGAGTGTTAGAATTTTCGATTTTGCCCATGGTTGATGAGAAGGATTTTAACTATTCTGTACTGTATATATATATATATATATATATATATATATATATATAGAGAGAGAGAGAGAGAGAGAGAGAGAGAGAGAGAAGAGAGAGAGAGAGAGAACAAACCATGTCTTATTCTTAATTATTAAATTTGTAATGAAGCAACATTTCGAGGTGGTTTTCTTATTTGTAATCTCAGCGTCCATCTTGCGACTGATTAATTATTTCAGGGCCAAAACAATTTGAGGACAATATAGTATGTAAATATTATTTAATCAGATATTCCAGAAGTAATGATACAGGAGGGGGTCTCCAGTTTGGCCAAAATAAGGCCTGTTCTAAATGAACTTCCATCTTGCTGTTGAACTCTCCAATGTAGGGTTGGGCTCGTTTGGCCGAAATATGTAGGTTACGTAGCACGATGTTTGCTTGTATTGTTAAACAAGAGAAGAACGGCAACTTATGGAAAGGGTTTATTTGTAACGTAAAGATAGTCGATTTTTTAGCTTTTAGGTCCAATTAACTTGAGATTACAAACGGGGTTATTTTATTATCAAGCAAATTTCGTTGGTCATTTACAAGATTTGTGGACCAAAGAAGGCTACCAGCCCAAAGCGAATTAGTTAAGTTACCGTAGCTTGATCTAGATGGAATTAACATAAAGATCAAGGAGCTTCTGATGAGTTTTTCTTCGTAGAGAACCATTATGAAGAAGGGGACCAATATAGTTAAATTTAAACGAATGAGGAATCAAACTAAAGAAGATGATTTCAAAGTGATTAAGGTGGCCTTGCGGTATATGGCAGAGGAAACTCAGTAAGAAATCGGCTTAAATTGGTATCTAAATAGGCCTGTGAGCCATTGTTTTCTAATTCCATTGTGAGCTGTATGTTCGGTCGTGGGTAGCTAATAAATTTCCGAAATTTACGGGAATGTTCTTTTTCACTGACCATGATTAGCCGCGGAGCGGAGAATATGCATGGCGCGGGTACAAGAGACCCTAAGGCTGTGAATATGAGCCTCTCAGCTGAGGCGTTGGTCAAATACAAGACCAAGGAAACGGAGCAATTCAACCACTTCGAGGCGCTCCCAATTAAGTAACAAATCTGGGTCAGTGTAAAGCCAGGTATGACGGCAAAAGTGCACCACCTTAGTCTTGGCCAAAGAAAACCGAAACAGGTGCGCTTCGGCATAGCGAGAGATGTGGTTCAATGCCTGATGGAGTCGACGCCCCAGAGTAGGCATCTGGGCCACTCCAAAAGAGATCGCAAGGTCGTCCACGGAGAGCGTAGCGAGAAAATCTTCTAGCAGCACCGAGGTGATGCCGTTGATGCTCAGGGCAAAGAGTGTGACACTGAGGACACTTCCTTTCGGGACACCCTCTTCCTGCCATATTGGACCGAAGAGGGCTCCCCCACAGCTACGCTGAATCAACGATATCGCAAAAATTCAGATATAAACATTGGCAGGCGTCCCCACGCCCCCATCATGTGCAGAGTCTCCATTATACAGTATTGCCATGCGGTATCATACGCCTTCTTCAGAACTAAAAACACTGTGGCGTAGAGCTGTGTACGAAGGAAGGCCTGGCAGACGGCATTCTTCAGTCGGAGCAGAGCATCCAACGTGGGGTGCAACTTGTGGAAGCTGTAGTGTGCAGAAGACAGATGGCCTCCGCTGTCAAAGAAGAGGTTAGAGACATGGGGCGGAAACCGGCCGGAGTAGAGTGATCTCTCCCCGTTTTGAGAAAGTCGACCACAATAGCAATTCTCCATGAATCCTGGCGGAGACCCTCTACCCAGATTCTGTTGAACAAATCTAACAAAAAGTCTATGCCTCACTCACCCAGGTGTCGAAGCATGGCTTATGGGACACGGCCGGACCATGGGCGGTGTCCGTGAACGAAGCAAGAGCTGAACGCAACTCACTCAAAGTAAACTTGTCGTTGAAGGGTTCTTTGCCTCTGGAGGTAAAGTCCAGCCGCCGGCCTTCCGCTACATCAGACGTGCATTGAATGCTGGCGGAATAGCATCTCGGCTAGAGAATACGGAGAAAGCGTTTGCGAATGATTCGGCCACGTATGAGAGGGCCGAGATTGCGGTCCCATTCTCCTGAAGAACGGTAGAGGGGTCCAGCGAGAACTTGCCCCGAATCCTTTTGACTCGCCTTCACACCTTTGCCAGTGGGGTATTCCCGTTGAGTGAAGACACGCATGCCCACCAAGAAGAGCGGCGGGCGTGCTTCGAAATATACTGGAACCTTGCCCTAGCCCGACGATATTCACCGGCAGTGAAATCGTTCAGGCGGCTCTTATAGTGCATGTAGGCATAACGCTTCTGTTTGACGGCAGTCTCACACTCGTGGTCGGCGTTCAAAACAGCAAGACATTCTGGCAATAGTAGTCAGGCCACCAGCGATGAGATTACCAGAGAAGAACCCAACGGCCTCATCTACCGACCTAAACTTCTCGACTGAGATAGAGAATTCAGTCATTTTCTGAAATCAAGGCCACCGCGTCCGCGCAAAGCCCCACTGACGTAGGCTATCAAGCGGCAGTTGCCCTGAAAATGATATTTGAATGGGAAAGTGATCACTACCATAAAGGTCATCGACCACCCCCTAATCAAAATCAGGCTCTGCATCCGAAGAGCACAAAGATAGAACAAGACAAGAAAATGAAGCAGTTCTAGGCCAGTGATGCGTAAACTTATCCACATTTAGGACAATTATATCCAGCTCTTCGATCAGAACGGCAAGGACTTGTTCCCTGGGATTTATTGAGTAATCTCCCCAAAGAGCATGCCTGCCGTTCAGATTCCCAAGCAAGAGAAAAGGTCTTAGCAACCGTGCCACGACGCAGCTGAAGTCCCGCGCGTCGAAGTCTGCTGACGGTGCAATGTACGCAGAAATAATAGTATACCTCCTATCCAGGTGAAGCTGCACAGCCAGTGCCTGAAAGTAGGTATCTAAAGTGAAAAGAAGAACAGAGACATCATGCTTGGTGTAAACCGCGCATCCCCCAGCCTGGCCCCCATCTCGTGGTGGTGGGGTCGCAAACCCTTATACGCCGGAACGGCGGGCAGTGGGCACGCGCCTAGCATGGTCTCCTTCAGAAAAATAACTAGAAGGGAACGGGACAAGAAGATCGTCCGCAGCTCCTCTCAGTTGGACGGAGTCCATGGCAATTCTATTAAGGAATATGCCCTCCAGGCCTAGCTCTGAGGAGAGGCGGTAGCCCTCTTCGAACAGAAGATCCTCACGAGAATGGCCCGACGCTTCCTGGGGGCAGAACCCCGGGCGCTGTTGGCCGGACAAAGCGCTGAAGGCGCTGTCTCCTTCGAGGACTTATTTGGGGAGGTTGGCTCGTCAGGCGACTTTTTTCATCCCCCCCGCCCCGAAACCTTAGGCGGGCGTTGCGTTTTCGGAGGTGGTTGGCCCTTAATTAGATGATCAACGGTCTCCGAGCCACTCATCCTACCACTAGGCGTGGGCAAAGGAGTCGAAGCTCCTTTGTTGCTGTCCCCCTTTCGGGAGTCAGCTTTAGGAACCCCGAAAGATGGCCAGGCAAACAACTTCAGGGTATGTTGCCTCCTGTGAGTCTAAATCCTCTGTGGACGCGCGTAGCCCTTTCGTCTTACTGGTAACGGTCACGCTAGGGAAAGTGGGGAGCCCTGTTTTTATTCGGGGCTGGGTGTGAACCCTTTGTGCCGCCAGCTTTACCAGGGGAGTGCCCGGGTTGAGTAAAACTCGCAGATGGGCTCCGACTGGGCACGGAAAAAACCTTGCTCGTTAGGCCTGGATGGATCAGATGGAGAGGGTGTCTTTCTAATCATTGAGGCGTAAGACGTCCCAGGCAGAGCCGAGCGCGCCACGACCAATTTCCTATTCTCGAGAGAATTAGAGTGGATCCTGGGTATGAATGGCAGGAATTCTTTCTCAAGGAGATATGCACCACATTGCTTCGAAGAAGTGGGGTGCGGCTCTCCGCAATTGACACACTTAGCCACACACGCTTTGGACTTATCCTGTGCGGCCTTGGAGCAATTTACACAGACTTCGGGTGACCCCGACTTTGCACGTCTACATGAACGATTCGTATGGCCGAAGCGGTAACAGTAATAGCACCGCCGCAGCAGTGGCTTAATGCCTTTACGCGGTACTGGTACCAACCGGCAAGCACCGACTCAGGGAGCTTGTCACAGTCGAAGGTAACGAAGAGGGGAGGGGTGGGTCTCGAGGTTCCTCCCTGTTTTCTCATCAAACGTTCGATCTTGACCACCCCATGGTCGGCCAGCTCTAAGGTGATGTCCTCTATGGAGTTGTCAACGAGTTACCTCGCATAAACTACTCCTTTCACAAAGTTCATGGTATAGTCGGGCGTCACACTCACCGGGATGCCATCAATTGTCCCCAGAGCACTTATCTTGACTGCCTCGGAGGGAACCACCGCATTCGCCACAAGTCTCCCGTCCGAGAAACGGGTCACCTTCTGCTCTCTACCAATTACACTAGCTAAGGCTCTCTTCTGATGGATCATGTTGCCCTTGGCTCACATGATGCCATCATTGGAGCGAATAACGAGGTTACTTTTGAAGCCAGCGGGCTCGAAAACGCCAGGTAACCTCTGAATAAGGGGCCCTGATGTTATCGAGGCTCTGCCCTGCGCTCTTTTGGTCTTATTTATATTCAGGGGCTTCGCACCCGGGGAGGCAGAGGGTTCGGATGTGCTGATCTTTGCTTGGTCGCTTACTAAAGTGGCAGCAGACCCATCCATCCCCGCAGCCTCCGCGGATGGAAAGGACCCCCGAGTCTTCTTCGCCTTTTTCTTATTTTTTTTCTTTTTAGGAGAGGGTCGCGGAGAATGAACCCGCTTCTCCCCTCCGACGGAAGGAGCCCCCAGGCCAGATGGACTAGCCTCAGCCAGGTCCTTCTTGCAAATGGAGAAGGTCCTGCTAGTCGCAGGGCGCCGGTCTAGCAGATCTCTTCCCTCCTCTCACTGCCTTGCAAAACCGGGCCGTTTTAGGAGAACCTTGAACAAATCATTTAGCGAATCTGAATTCAAATAGAGACAAATTCATTTTCAATTAGTTTTAACGAAAGAAACATCAATCTAAATTTTGGTTAAATTGATATCTATAAAGTTTAACTTTTGATTTAAAACCTACCTGCCGTTATTTATAAGACGGTTTTCCGTGTACATAGCCACTTATTGTACAATTTGAAGCGGAGAAACTTAAGAAAGCCCCCTTGAGTTTTAAGTGCTCTAAGCAAAAGATATGAAGCTCACATTTCTCAAGTTTTTTAGTTTTTCCTATACATATTTTCCTTAAATCCGCAGCGAGTGCCGGTTTTAATTGTGTCGTAAGATACATTCAAGTTAGCGATTTCTTATGATTTGAAGCTTAAATATAAATAAGAGAAAGTGGTAAAGGAAAACAGATGTATTCCTATTATTTATAAATACACAAGCGCTTCAAGGATCATACTCATCATCAGGGTACTAAAAATAACACAAGACGGTTAATTTATGACAGTACAATATGTTTATTTTATTTAATCCCATATTTTAAATCTTGTAAGAACAAAGGTTATGATAAAGAGGAAAAAAAAACTGGTAATGAGCAAGTGGAGAAATTATATTGGTTGATTGAAAGCATATGTTGGAAAGTGTATTTGCAGAGCAAATTAATGGGAGCAGAGCGATTTTAACCCGTGAATAACAAGTTTCAGTATGGAGTTTTATCAAAGAGAGGTCAGTTTCGCAAAAAGTAGACCTGTTCTGGATGACTTTCGAACGTGCTGTTAAACAATCGAATGAAGGTTTTGTATCGTTAAGCCAATATAGGTTATGTAACAACGCACATCTGTATTCGTATTTAAAATAATATCAGTTATTTGAAGGGTGTCTTTGGAACGAAAGTGTGATGCGATTGTATAGCTTTTTGGTTTGATTACCTTTATATGCACGCAGAGTGTTATCTTAATATGCACTTAAGTTCCACTAGCCTAGTGGCGGGCGGATACGATGTGCCGTTACAGGCATGAAAAGATTGTAAATTTACCAAAGAATATGCCAACTAACCAATTAGGACGTAATAACTCCGAAACAGGAAAAATCACAGATTTTGACTAAAATTCACCGAACAAGACCAATTTAAATCAAAGGAGACATGAAGAAATAAGACAGAAAGAAAGAAGAAACATAAAATACCTAAGTACCCTCAGTAAAAATTAAATAATTACAAAAATACTAAGTACTAAATTTTAAAGTAAATTATTACAAAACAACAGCAAAACGAGCAATACATAGTCAAGAATATTATAATCACTAAGACAAATGGCTTAAACGCCATTATAATAAAAACTATAACCCCCCCCCCAAAAAAAAACACACAACAAGAAACTAATGAAAGCGATAGGCCTGACCAACAAGTGCCTAGCAACTCTTTGCTACTCTCACACACTACTTTCTTTTTTTACCACTTTTATTTCTATCTATCTACCCACACACCCTTTTGCCCCCTAAATATATATACACACACACACACACACACACACACACACACACACTACATTACATTAATACGTAATTCGTAATCAAATTTGAGAAATTTTAAAAATATTAAACAATTAAATGCTCAGCAAAGGAGGCAATGGAAACAGAGGGCGGGCTTGATATAATGCGGCCGGTATTAAGAGCTCGTGAAATACAAGCGAATACAGAATTAAATTCGTAGCAAAGGATTGCGGCGAGGTAAATGGAGGCGAGCTACTCGTATAATGTAATGCGGGCGGTATTAAGACCTCGAGTGGTGGGCAAACTAGTTTCTGGATAGAGCTGGATGTTTATTTCTGGTTTTGGCTTCCATATAGTCGCCGTCGATTACTCTCCCGGAGAATAATAGTTGTATTTCTATTTAACATTTCTCGGGTGAGGGTCGTCCGATGCTTTGCAGTGTGAGGTTTAATGGCTCTCTCTTGGAGATCTGGTGTTAGTCGCTGAGACAGGGTTGTAGAAGTCATCTCAATGTACGAGGAAGTGCTATATTCAAAGTCACCGACGTTCCATTTATTAATACACTCCTGCAAGTGGCCCGTCGTGGGAAGGCAGCTATTCTTTATGATGAGGGCGCGAGTTTGTGGGGTTTGTAATAAATTACTAATTTAATTTCCATTATTTGATCGGTGGGGATAAAATTACAGTATATGATGGCTTTGAGGACTTTTTCATCCACCTTATAACCTGTGCTCATGAATGCTTGGTAATGAAGTTTTATTTTACTTGGTTTTTCATTTTTCTCCCTTGGGTTGTGGTGTGAACTCTATCTTCTGCTTTATGACATTATCGTTTGATGTTTGTGGGTAACCGTTGTTGAAGAGCAGCTTAGTTACTCTCTTTAAGCTACAGCGCAATCTTAACCAAGCAGCCATCGGTGTTGATTTTTTTTTAAATCTCGTATACAACATGGCCTCCCACTATCGGTAACCAAATTAAAGTGTATTACATTCACTCCCCTTTATATCGATATGATCCTTTGAGGTTCCTTCAAATGACGCCGCGTCCCCTTCTTCTATAAATACCAATGCCAGGGTTTTATTTTATTCAGCCATTGTTTTCTGCAGCAATTAGGCGAGTAAACATAAAGTTACTTTCTTGAGACTTCGGTGAAATCAAATCTTATATGCAATTTTTTTCAAACAAAAAAATTGATATTGTGAATGAGAAGTGAGCGATTTCTATAAACGTGAGAGTTATTTTTTCTGCCTATGTATACCAATGTTTAAATTGGGCAAAAACTATTGTATGCTGTGCGTTACTATTTTGGTGAAATATATTTTAAATTGACAAGTTGTTTGCCATCTCTTATTCAAAGCTCTAATGAATGGCATAGTAACAATTTTTCTTCCACAACCAAAATAACTTTGATGGAGGTGTCCTACAGATTTTCATTCACAGTTCCATTTGTCAGGATGCTCTCACAAAAAGTTTAATTCAAGCCACTAAAGGAAAAACGGTAAGTCTTCTTGACTCCCAATTAATAATAGCAATGAAGGTGAAGAAAATACTGACACTCTCTTCATTGATCTTCACATATATACAAAGACAGCAAACGAGGGGGCGAAGTTTACAGCACAATGTAGATGCTCTTATAGTAAAAGTGATGAAGGGGCTTTTATTTTCCCATGCAATGCCTTCATATATTACTTTATAGATATATCACACCAATTCTCTTCACCTGGTTATACTAATGCTCTCTTCCCTTGGAAAACATGGTCTAAATTCCATACGTGCCGGGGTCTCAAAAGTCTAAAGGTTTTTAAACTTTGGTATTACTATAGGGGAATTCTAAGTACAATTAGGTTACCTAAATTATAATTGTTTTTTTCATATTTTTGGGGTACTAATCCAAAGTTCATTATTTATTTAATTTATTATCAATTTATCATTTTTTTCAACAACTTAATTTTAAAAATAATTAGTATTATCATAGTAATGTATATTTACAAGGTGGAAACACAAAGTATCTACTGATTTTACAAATAATTCTTTATATTTTTCCCTCCTATTAAATAATTACTTTCCTGCAGTTTTTTCAGGATTTTTTGAATTTTGTGAATCAAAGTGTAAATTCATAAAACAACACTAGTTTACAAATATAATGGAACATCAGAAGAAAAATCTCTTATCTGGATAGAAATGGGAATAGAGCGTAAGATATTCTCCAAATGTTAAACAGTATTTTGGCCAAATTTTGATTTTTATCAGGTATCCACCAAGTCAAAGAGAGATGCAGTTGTCTTATCTTAGGAGAGTGAGAAGCACCCTTTCCCGATCAGTGAGAACCCCAAAACTCATCAAAAACAAGATTAACAAGATCAGGTGAAATGCAAGGAGGAGTACCAAACACTTGCTTTGGAAGCCAGAGCGAGCTATATGACCATGCATAAATTGTTCAAAGATGATTTGAAACTTTATCCAATTAAGATATTAAAAAAAGACATATGTTCTCCAATCCTATCAAGAAGAAGAGAATCGAAAAAGGAAAGCCTCTTCTCCGTAGGGTCCTTGATAACTCACACTCTCCATTTTGTCAAAGTATGAATAGTTGTCCACTCTCTGGTCTACAGACAACACATAATTATCGTAGTTGGGCTCAATATTAAACTAAGTTTCCATACGAATTCCAGATGTCTTTCAAGAGACAGAAGCCAGCTTCGGTATTGGTATGAACAGTTGTAACATCAACGGGTCAAATAACACCTCCCCTCTTCACTTGTACATGATGAAATAGAATATCATCGGATTGGTGAATGCCACCATAGAAAATTGCGATGTAGTCCTTCACCTAAATGAATAAAACATAACAGCAAAACAATCAAGACTGGTTGCAGGAAATTATAAGGGTTTTTGGTTAAGGAAGTTTGGTCTACCAGTTCGCCAAATTAAAGCCCAATAGAATTCCACGGCGTATCTCCTCTGTTTGAAGTCATCCAGCTCTACCAGGCATCTGTCTTCACAGCAAAGCTAGTTGTTCTACACCGATCGGCATGGGAGTTTACAAAGCATGCCCGGCTTTGAGACCGGAGTGTGATCTTTACCCAATCACAAAGAGCCCTGCATTTTATTTAATTATTTTTGTTGCTGACAGCATGCTCTGATGCCGGGAAGAGCCTCTTTTCTCTTTTTCTAACTTTTATTTTATTTTCATTTGTTTATTTGTTTTTGTATCGTATAGGCATTGTTTTGTTGTGCATTTTTGATGCAGCTAATATTAGGCTAAAATCAATTACGAGGACAAATGTTGTTGGTGGACGTTGCCAGATGGGCATTAAAAAGAAGAAAATCGTCCGTTACTGTGACCTTGATACTTGAGCAAATGTCATTACTAACGTTCATCAAAGTGTCAAAGTTCTGAATTTTGAACTTTTAAATCGCTGGGAGAAAATATCAGCTCAAACCCTGCCTACCACTAACGCTCTAGACATACCTAGAGTTCGGTATGTCATCGAGACAAAGGCGATAAAATTAAATATTAGTTACATTATGTCATTATATTGTAGCTGTTTTTATTTTTCTTTTCATTTACTCAAAAGATTATCTAATATTACATTGTGCTCAGAAAATAAGTGAATAATTATCACTTTAGACTTCCTGTTTCGACCCTATAATATATAGATTGGAAACATTACTATTGTGACTTTATCACTTTTGAAAACAAACTCTACACGTTGTTCTTTTATAAATTTTTCTCAGACTTGAATTCAATCATTAAGGCATTAATAAATTATTCTCTTTTGATGTGTACCTCGTCTTCGTATATTTCTTTGTGCATCTAACAATGGCCGTTCAACTCGAATATATTTTATTTCATTCGGCCATGTGTAGTGTAGTTACATTGTAACGAGTATTATCGTTATTTTTAAGGAAACACAAGCAAAAATTATGCCTTTGAATAGATTTCCATGATTGCAAATTATAAGGTGAAAAAATTAGTCGTCTTTTCTACCGATGGCTAAATCTGTTTCGCATTAGAGTTGTTACGCGATTTTATTAAATATTTAAATTAAATAATGGTAAAAAAATTATTCTTCATTGTATTTCATAATTTTTTTATATTTTGTTGCAGTTTCTTTCTAGAAATTTTAGGTATGTTTCCAGTTTCAATGACATAAGTTTCAATTTTAGATTCATTAGACATTAGAGAGGCAAAATAGTGCTCAAGAAAATTCTTATAATTGCAATTATCTGCAATAATTGATAATTCATGAGGTTATAAATGGCTAAAAGAATGATATACTTTTGCCCATTAGATTGTTAAATTTTTATAGTTTCTTATTTTATCATCAAATCCTATGACAATTTCCAAAACTTTACCCATAAGCCAAAATGGTTTTGACTAATATGGATTTTTGATTAATGCAACATCTCCAATCTTAATTTTGTTAGTCCACTTGGTTTTATATAAATTTCTACAATGTTCTCTCTCAGGCAAATGAAATATTTTGCAAAGATATACATTTCATCTTTAGGAAAAGCTCGCATAGGAAAGGATATTATATTTATTCTTTTAAAGCCATTAGCTATATCTTGACACTCTTTTAAAATTTCATCAAATATATGACAATCCAAATTCTAAACATATAACAAGGGTTTTCTGATAAAAAATTTAGTCCTTACACTTTTGGTAAAGTAAAATTGAGAGGATAAAAAAGTTTGCCTCCGTCAGACAGAATTAATCTTTTGGAGTTAGCCAGAGTATTGAAGTCAGTGAAACGTATTTTAAAGGCATCATTGATGAAATCATATTTCGAGGCAAGTAATTTTTGTTCTTGGTTCCCCCGTTCAACAAGTTTACAATGTCTTTCTTAATATTTGTTAGTTGAACATTATTGGAAACTCAAGAGCATACAAGCAACTCAACTTTCTTCATTCTTTCATAAGCTAATTTTAAAATATTTTCCAATTATTTAACATTATTGCCTGACATAAGTAAATTATTTGCACAATAGTTGCCATGAAGAATTTGTGTACATTTATCATAATGAAATTCTCAGCATGGGTTTTTAATATAAAATTCCAAATAAAGGGAGAAGATAATAAGTTCTGCTGACGAAAGTCGAGTGCTCTCACTTAATCTGATCTATGACCTTACGACCTTCCAAATTTTCAATAATATCCAGACTAACCTTGGGAGGACCTTGGCAATTATATCATTCGAAAGAAAATGTCAAACAACATAAGGGTGGCAAATTGCGTTAGAATCGGCCGAATTGTTATGATTTTATTGCTAAATATTTTCCCAGCTAACGTTGAAAGGACTTTAGATATTATATCAGTCGAAAGAGAATGTAAAAAAATATAGGGGCTTCACATTCCGTTAGAATGGACGAAGTAGTTATGATATTTTTGCGAAAACAAAATAATTCCAGGGCTCACCTTAGCAAGACCTTGGTAATTATCTCATTCGAAAGAAAATGTAAAATAACATATAGGTTTCAGATTTTGTTAGAATCGGTCTAATAGTTACAATGCTTTAACAAAACAACAAAATCAAAGAGGCGACCGATGAACCAACCCACTGATATAGTTATATATTGAGTCACACGTGACTAAGTGTATGCGACTTAAAATCCCTAAACTAAAGAGGTAAATCTAAATGTTCAATTTGATCATCTCGATCCAGAAGCAAACATAATTTACTCATGTCACTTTCATCATTAGGTTTAGGCATTAAAAACGCTTGTTTTATATCAGCAAATATAGTATATTTATTGATTATAAACTTTGATAATAAATCTAATAAGGGGGACATAAGGTCTACACCAGAAAAGCCAACTTCATGAAGAGAAGGACTAAATTTAATAACTTTAAGAATAATTATACTTTTGTTGAATATGCTCATTAATTCGAATATGGGGAATCCAATTATAGTTGTTATAATATTTGTGAAACAAAGAAATCTGTAAAATTATGTTTTCTTTTAATAGACTTTAAAAACTTATTATAATGATCAACTAAATTTTTACTTTCTAAAATTGAAGAAACCTTTTTTAACAACACTAAGAGCATTGGAAAAAACGAGATTTATTTTGTCCTCAAAATAATTATTATCTTTCAATTCTATTTTATTTTAAAATTATTCATTTTTTTTAGACATCATAATTAGTTAATTCATCATTTTTACAACTTAATCCAATTGAATCTAGGATACACAAATTTTCTAACCCAGGAATCGTCAATAATACTATTAAAGCACTAAAGTAACTTTTAGAAGGATTTAAAATGAGATTAATTATTGTTTACTTTATAGTATCATGTTTATTATTGCAAATAGATGATATATCAAAATTGTTTATTAATTTCTTAGAGGCAGAAAATTCATTTAAATGGTTTTTGAATAAGAAAGGTTTTACAAAAAGAAAACAAGCAACATTGATAGATGGGAAAAGCTCTAGAGAAGGAAAATAATTCAAAATATCAAAACCTGGAAGGTGAAAGTAATTATCGGTTTAATAATAAAGAACTATATGCAAAACATATCCAACTTTGCTCAAATTATCAAGGGCAATGTCTAATCCTTCAAAGGAATAGTTTTAATTTATTTTTTTATCAATAAGAATAGCCGTGCTAATAGCGCTATTATTACCAATAGTCAGAGCAGCCTGGGAAAAAGATTATCGAGAGTTTCCAATAAAGTTATTTTTTGAAATGATAACTTTAAAATAGATTTTTAGCAACTTTTTCTAAAATCTATGATTTTTGACTTCCTAAATACAACAAACATTTAACTTGAGTAGATTTTACACCGCCCATTGTTAGTGTTAAGAATGGAAAGATACATCACTTATCTCACGTTTGGTTATAGCTTATCATTATATTTGGTATAGCTCTATCATTAGAGTCATAAATAGGCCAGAGCTGATATATAGGATTTTTTATTGCAGAAGTTACATGCCTTGTTATGATAATTTTTATACCAAAAGATATTATTGGAATTTTGCTTAGAGCTGGAGCAATTTGCACATAGATTAAGATCAATACAATGCGTAATTCTACAATTATAGTTACTAAAGCGTGTTCCATTACGACGGATCGCAGTTAGCAGTAAATATACATTGCAGCCAAATAAATATTGAGTTTTTTTGCCTCTTTCAACACTACTTTCAATCATCAATATATTGATGATTGAAATTAGTTTTGAAAGTGGCAGAAAACTCAATATATATTTTGCTGCAATGTATATTTACTGCAAACTGCGATCCGTCTTAATGGAACGCCTTTTATATTTGTTACATTTTAAAATAGAATGTCCAATTAAGAACTAGTAGAACAATTAGCATTAGTTTTAAAATGTAAAATAATTTTTTTACACTGATCATAATGTTTTCAAAAGAAGTTTTATATTTGTTAAGCTTGACCTTAGTTTCTTAAAAAATTAGTAGTTTAAAGAATCTTATTGATTATAATTTTCAAATATTTGAGAAATAAAGAGATAATTTTCACAAACCTTAAGAGTAAACAACTTTCAAAAATATTAGGAAACTTACTGAACCTCATCTTACTTATTAATGTCTTATTTCCAGGAGTATGTTGCAAAATAAAATCTACCTTATATAATTTTAGTTCATAAACATATGAACTAAAACTAGTCAAATATAGGGAAAGCTTTAAAATTCTACTCACTGCTTCATCAATAGGGAATTCTACCGAGATTTTTTTCTTTTATTTAATTAATAACAATTTGTTATCCTCATCATTTAACGAAAGATGTGATTCAAGAATAAGGGCCTGTTCTCTCAAAAAGCTTTTTAGGTAGGTTATTTTTATTGAGTTAAACAAATTTAGCTTTGTATCAATTATACTATTTAATTGGTAGGGAAATTAGCTATGAAAATCTTTTGTCTCTCATATTTTCAAAAGTGGAAGATTGCAGAGATGAAAGCCTACTTTCTTCTATATTAAGGCATGATAATTTTTGTACAAAGGAATTATTCTTAGATGGTGTAGATTCAACATCATCATTTAAATCACTCAATTCAGAAATAACAGAAGGCTTAAATAAATAACTTAGGTACTTTCTCAAATATACTCAACTAATAAATTAAATATTTGGAAAACTAATTAGATATTTACAAAGAGATTATAATTAACAGCTAATAACAAGCATGAGAGGTTAAAAATTATTTTACAATTTCCAAAAATTGAAACAATTAATATGAAAGTAAGGAACAAAAATAAGTTAGACAATCAAAGAGGCCTTCAAACAATTAGCAGTGACAGGATTTGCGTTTTTACGAAGCCTATATATATATATTTTAAGGTAAATAAATTTGATTTCAACTCGAAACCAATTGCCATAGAAACCTTGAATTTTTAACCCGGAAAAAATATTGTTATTTTTTATACAAGCAAAATTTACCTGTATAGTTTTCAAAGTTCGCTAGAGCGGTTTCTGTTAAAGTTGTTACAGTTCATATTAAATATCCAAATTTAATAATAGTAAAATACAATAATATTTTATTTCATATGATTTAAGAGGAGCCTCTTTAAGTTTAAAATAGGTAAGAGTTAAATTTTCTAATTTAAAAGCAAGAGCCTAAATTTACATACGTACAACACAAGCAAGAGCAAAAATGTTAGTCTGATAACACATCTTTGAAATTCACAAAATACTTCTCTTCATAAAGTCAGGCATACCAATCTTTGCATGTTAATATTTAAATAGTTACAACGAATTCTACTAGTATATGTGGGTGGTTGCCGGGCTTCCTTTATAGTATTGCTACCCACCTCATAATGTGAACAAAGATTTATCTAAATGAAAATGCTTGCCATCAAATTTATAGTTTTTCTTGTCGTAGAGAAAACATTTGTATATGGGTAACATTTATTTTCTACAAAGGCTCTGTTTCACTCTATTTTTTGTATATTAGGTATATAATTTTATAATGAACAAAGGAAGTAAATTCCAAAAATAATAATTCGGCATTACTTCCTAGCGTGTATTTTGTAATTTTAAAGAAGATTCACACACGCGTTTAAGACAACTAAAACCTGTAATACTTTTTCGTATCTCTACAATACTGTAGAAGTAATATTTCGATGGCGGAGAGGGTTATGCTACTTTCTAAATTCACTAAAAGATTATGTTAGCCCGATTCTGCAACTCGAAAGTTCTTCCACTGCGTCATCTTGAAATGCCATGAGAGAGCCTTATTTATGCTCGCTTGTTTAGGGGTGAGAAAAAAATCGAAGTTTAATTTCTCTTCTTTTGGACCTTATTATTTAATAAAATAAGTTTAAATACCGTACTACCCTTGACCTTCTATATAGTTGCTCGAAAAATAAAAGGAATGAGTATTATGATAAAAAACAGTTAATGTTTTTCAAGTTCTGAGTAACGAATTATAAGGTTAGTGGTAACAGGTTAGGGACAAGCGAGCATAAGGTTAGGGGTATAGGTTACGGTATGCCGAAGGTAATTCCTTGTATTCACAAGGTTACGACTCCAAAAGTGGCAAGCTCTCTTCTTGCTTGGTAGGCTGTGTAAATTGGTGATCGGAGATTTCGTGGAAAGGTAAAAGGAATCTTGGGGCTGGATTTAATATTCTTTATTCGGCGGAGCTTGGAATCATCTTAAGATGGTCGTTTCTTGATAAGCGAATTCTTCTTTAAACGCAGTCCATTTCCCTTTTTATATAACAACTCGAATACATAAATGCGGTCTTTTTAGGAATCATTTATAAAAATTTATATATTTAATCGGTGTGGTGCTCATGTTGTAAAAGAGATGGCCTGTGGCACCCAAATTGCCAGATTTAACAGGTCCAGCGAGGAATTCCATAAATGGACGCTCGGTGGATCTACCAAATCCTATAAATGGTTATTTATCTAAACTAAGAAAATAAAGGACCAAAGAAAATTATAAAAAAACAATATATATATATATATCAAATTGTACATCTATCAAATAAATAGAAAGCAAACGGTTTATCCGAGTCACGCAGAAACATATGAACATACGCACACTGCAAACAGCTATCAAAGGTCACCACCTGAACCATACGCGTCTCGTGCACACATAAATATACGCGAGCTGAGAATAATTATCAACCTAAAAAGGTCACAACGGGAGACAAGATGCAAGTTGAACAAATGAAGACTTTGACAAGCAAAATTTCACAGGGAACTGTAAGGGACAGGCGCTTCCCTATAATTAAGATAAATATAAGACATGGGAAATATATAGGTACAACAGGTACACATAGCTCTCGGAACTCCGTCCAAGGGGCTGAAGTAACGAACAAATTAGATCAATGGGTCCTCCTCACGGATAAGTCAAGGTAATGCCACTTGGAGACGGCACACAATATATGCAGATAGACCGAGAGACACAGATTCATTCAGCAGTTAATTCATTCGATTATTAAGTCCAATATTCAGTACTCATGATTAGTCAATCAGAAATAGCCAATCAGAGAATAAATCAGTCCCTTAGTAACCTCACGAAACCCCGTTAACTCGACTACAACCTGTCGCTTTTAGACTCGAAATTTTGCGTAAAACAGTAGCCTACACACTGACCGCACAGAACTCGAGACGTTACAGCTTGGCCTTTTAGTAGGCCATTTTAAGAATAAAGTTACTTTCTTCTATCGTTTCCTTTTGAAGATATTTTTTTAATTCAACCACGAAGACACCTTCGTTAAGCCCAGCCTAACACAGAACCAATCGAACAGAGGAATAAAATAGTCTCAATGCTTGAAGTCCTCGTTACCCGTTGAGTTAACTCTACCGGAACCTTCTTCCCGCAAACCGCACCCCACCCTACCCCACCCCATATCGGTTCCCATAACATTAAATTGGTTATCTTAAGTTACATTAAGATATTTCAAACAATTCTTACATAGCTATTAAATCTAATAATTTATACATAATAATAATAATGAGCAGGGAATTAATTAGATATTTTCTTTACATCCAGGCAAAGAAATGACTTTCCTCTCTTAGGTCTCGTATGGTTGCAAAATGTCCCCGTTTCTCTTATCTAAACGATCGAGTCTATAAATGCTTTTTGTTTTCATCAATCAAACCCTATTTATAATATTTATATATATATATATATATATATATATATATATATATATATATATATATATATATATATATATATATATATATATATATATATATATATATATATTGAAAAGATAAAATGGAAAGTACTATCTATAGACTTATAGTTGAATTTTATATTTATTTACAAAAATTTACTAATACAATCCATTCTTTGTTTCTTTTTATAAATTCGTTTCTTCATATAACAGTAATTGAAATAAAAATTATATAATTAGTGATAAATTGAGCAAGTGATCAAGAGAATAAACTAAACTATTTACAATTTTAATTATAATATAAAAGAAGAAGTATTTACAATTTGTGAACAGTGCTCCCATCACAACACCTATCATTTGTATTTCAAATCTGGATGAAAAAATGATTCCCTTTATAGGTCTTGAAATAATAAACATTTATTCAATCTTTTAATTTCTGGATCGGTGAATCATAAATAATTCAAAGATTTAGTAATTTTGATTTAAAATTTTTATCTTCTAGGATTGGGCCTAATTTTAGTGTTTTGCAAAATAAAAAAATTAGAGGTTTTTGAGGTGGTTTGGATAATGAAAAGATCTCTTTTTTGGTCACCAGATATATTTATATTCCACTTCGTTTTGTGATTCTCTTCGTTATTGCGCCCCCCATAAGATTGTTGCGAAACGTTGATCGTTAAACCGGATTTGGGTGATACGATGACGTTCCGAGAAATTATTACCTGATTCCAAAAGTTAATGGATGAATATTCTTGGTTGGGCAATGAGCAGAAATTTTAATGTGATTTTGCCTTCGAGCAAAATGGTGATGGAAACAAGAAGATTGCAGTTCTATTCATTTATTGGCTTTGGGTAGCAAATGGAGGTGGAGTTCGAATTAGATTGATTATCGATTTCACGGGCTTATCTTTGATATGCTTAAATACAACTCTCTTAATGTTCCTGCTTTGGTACGATGAATCAATAAGACTCAACTTGAGGTAAGATCAGTTGCGTAAATGTTATCTCTTAATGCGGAGTAAAATGACTTGATTGGTATGACCCGAGCGATATGTGAAACTGCTCCTCGAATTGATTTTTCTCGAATGAATGAATCTCTCTCGAATGAGAATAAATGATTTTTCTCGAATGATCTCTCTCCTCCTCGATTTGCTCGTTTTATACTTGGACACATTTAAAAAACATACAGATATATATATATATATATATATATATATATATATATATATATACATATACAATACTTTTGAAAACCTTTTATCTCGCGATAAAATATACTGTAACGCTGAAATAAGGTAAAACGCTATTTCCGTCTTCCTTAACAAAATAGAAATATAATATTGTGGTTGTAATTTGATGCTCACTGAGTGTCGTTATGATTGGGCTAACCCATTTTAAGGTTCCCTTTTATAACAACAAAATAATTAGTCTCATTCTCAGTTTACCTTTTACCGAGACTTTGGTCTTTTCGGGAAACCAATATTAGGAATAATTATAAAATATCCTGTTACCTGTTACAATGTTTCATTTGAGTTTCTTTTTGCTTCGTTTCACACACAAATTTATTAAAATTGGCTGAGTGTACATATTACTACTTCATAGATTTGTGTGTGCACATATTGTGTCCACCACATACTTATTACAAAAGCAAAAGAAATCCATGGCATCGTAATAGTAAAATTGTATCTATTTTAAACAGAGCTCTTATATAGTTGACAAATGTAACAATTTGTCCTATTTCAAAAGCTCTAGAACACATATTCTATTTTTTATTATCAATTCAACTCGAATAGATTAAATCCTTTTAAGAAATTATATTGAAATTATTAACGATAGAATTTTACACTAACTTTGTATTTATTAACCCAATATTACTAAATTCCAGTGCTTCATTTATTTTAAAAATTCACTTGCGATGAAGGAAATAATTATTTAGTTACTCATGCTAACGTAAATTTGTTAAGTAAAATAAGAAGAACTTGTAATATTTTAACTAGCGTTTAAATTGTTAAACAGCGGACTGCCTCATCACCCTCCTGGCTTACGCCAACAACCAGCCCACCATCGTAGTCTTCCTTGACCTCGAGAAAGCTTTCGAGCTGGCTAGCTCTGGGGCAATACTAGCCACCCTTGTGAGGAAGGGCATCCGAGGGAGACTGCTGGGCTGGCTCCAGGACTACCTTCACCAGCGCCGAGCCCGTGTGAAGTTCCAGGGTCACAAGTCTCCTTACCTTACCTTCGAGAACGGGACGCCCCAGGGCGGCATCCTCGGACCGTTCCTCTTCAACGTGCTGATGGAGCTGCGGGTGGCGCTTCCCTATCGTGAAGGAACCATCCTCCTCAGCTACGCCGACAACCTGGCCCTCTTCGTCACCAGGCGCGGCGACAAGCTCGTCCGGGCCCAAGAAGCGCTGCACTTCATCACTGGCAAGTGCGAAGAGCTGGGGCTCAAGGCCTCAGCAGAAAAGGCCCAGGCCATGGCCATTAAGACTTCCACACCTGCTAGCCAGCAGCTACGCGTCCAAGTAGTCGGGCTTGGCTGGACGAATCCTACCAGTACCTCGGAGTGTGGGTGGACAGGCGGCTGTCTTTCACGCAGCATGTCACACACCTGAGGGAGCGGACGCAGGCCCGGCTGAATGTGATGAGGGCCATGACGCGGCTGAGCGCTGGTGCAACCTTCCCCGTCCTTCACTTTACTACCTGCAGGCAGTGCCCTCCCTAGTGGACTACAGTGCACCGGTCCTTGTAGCGCTACCCCGGCAGCAGCAACAGCGCTTGGAGGTGATGCAAAACACCCCCATGAGGACCATGTTGAACGCACCGAAGTGGTGCAGTGCCTCTGTCATGCAGAACGAGGCCAGCCTGATGCCCTTCACTGCCAGGTTGGATTGCATTGTGGCTTGTCGGGTGGCCAGAGTGCTCCATTGCGAGGTGGAGGGTGTTGGCAGAGGAGACTCCGAATGGCCGTGGCGCAGGGCATCGACGGCCTGCGTAACAACAGGTGGCTCGTAAACGTCAGCCTAGCAACCAACATCCTCAACCAGGCAGGGTAATTGCTGTGGCACGACCCCGACACCCCCAACCCCCCTTACGTTCCACCACCATCATAGGAGCCCCCCGCTGCCGACTTGACCGCCACACAGCTGCTCGCCAGCAAAGTGAACTGCCTCCCCGAGAGCTGCGCTAGCACACCCTCAGGGCCATTTCTGAAGTCACGGAGCCAGGCAGCGCAGTCTACTTCACCCACGGCTCCGTCGACCCCAACAGCGGGAGGTCCGGTGCCGCCTTCGTCACGAGCGGCTTGAGGCAGGCGTGGAGGACATCAGACCACTGCTCCACCCTCCAGACGAAGCTGGTAGCAATCCTGCACGCCCTCCCGCATGATCTGCTCCGCCGGGAGGCCACTGTGCTGATACACACGGCCTCTCGGTCAGGACTGCAGGCGCTGCAGCACGCCCACGCCCCCTAGGGACAACATCGACCTCACAACCACCATCCTGTGCACCCTGCAGGATATGGCAGCTCAGGGCAGGCGTGTCCGGCTCCACTCGATTTCCAGCCACGTTTGGCGTGCGCGGCAACGATGTTGCCGACGAGGCTGCCAAGTGAGCCGCCCACGGCCTTACCATCACCTGGACCGTGCGCCCCAGCCTGCAGCAGCTCAAGGTGCAGGCAAAACGCAGGGTCGCCCCAAACGCCCACCAGCAGCACCAAGAATGGAAAGCAAATAAGCGGCAAGCAGGGTGGTATGCTGCAGCCACAGCCTATCGTCCACTGAAGTCATCCTTCCAGCAGCTCGGAGCGAATGGCGTTCTGCTACAAAGTGTGAGTCTGGACTACTCCACGCGAGAAGAGCTGCACGCCGATTACATGTCAGAGAGGTGCGAACACGGCGGAGGCCGCTGCTGGCGCCCACTCGTGCACTACCTCCTATCCTGCCCAGCCACCGCCCGCATCAGGTGAAAGCGATCGACAGCCCCTCCCCCTGTAAGAGGCGCCCTACTGATGGCGCGAGAGGCAAGAGGCGCTCAGGTAGTCCGTCACACCCCAACAAACGAGCTGCTGGAGGTGCTGAGAACAGCACCCCCTCCACGCTGATCGCCGCCCGCTCCCAGCCAGGTGATGTGTAGTGAGGACCGCCGCCACCCACTTGCAGCAGATAAGACACGCGTGGGACGCTTTGCAACGTCTTACTTCACGCAAACACTGGTGGTCTCCCTGCTTTGTGTTATGTGTACGCTTATATTATATGTATTTATATATTATTATATCATATTATTATTGTATTTGTATTAGATTATGTATAAATGTACTCTATTGCACAATAAACCTATATAAACAAACTCCAAACTCGTGAAACGATGATTTAAGCACAGCTATATTCTCATGATCTCTCCCAGTTTATTTAAGGAATCTGGGAAGTAGTATTTAAAAAAAACTGTTGAAGACTTTGTACTTTAGTTTATTTACTTACTTGCATGATTGCCTGCTTGTCTAGATCCCGCCAGGTTAGGATCAAAACCCGGTATTTTAAATGCCAACCGTCCTATGTAAAGAATTTCGTTGTGACTTAACGTCCTTTTGAGGACCCTTCACAAAAGATAGAATATTCAACTTCGGGGACCAGCACTCTTCTTTACAAAAGAGAGAATAATTAACTTAAAGGACACCAGCTCTCCTTTAAGAGCACCTTTCAGACTCCCCCGTTCAATAATTTCTTTAACCAGTTAAGGGTCAGCAACGACATATGTCGTTTTTAAGAGATGTACTCTAAATGACAGCGGCGACATATGTCGTTTTTAAAATTTAATAACTGTTTTAGTCCGCTCTGGACAACATATGTCGTTTGCATATATAAATATAGTAAATTGTGATACGAGGGGCGGTCAATAAGTTTTGCAATTCGGATATAAGGAAACGAGATATGAGGAAAATGGTTTTATTATTTTTCAATATAATTACCCTCAACTTCAATCCACTTGCGCCACTTGTCCCGGAGGCTTCGAATTCCTGACAACCAGAAATCTCCTGACTGCTGTTCAATCCACTCCTGGACTGCGAGCTGCCCATCTCCATCGTCCCCAAACCGGCGTCCACGCAGTGCAGCCTTGAGCTGGCGGAATAAAATGTAGTCGCTAAGGGCAAGATCTGGACTGTAGGGGGGATGGTTGAGCTCCTCGAATCCACACTCGCGTAGGGCAGCTTGTGCAACTCTCGCCTTGTGGACTTTGACGACGTTGTAGTCGATCATGGGGCGTGAGGTTTCTAGGGACCAACCGGGCAGAGACCTTGGTCATGGCCAAATTGTCGTGGATGATGTTCATAACACTTCCATGTGATATTCCAAGTTGTCGCTCGATTTCTTCGATCTTCGATGTTCCTCGATTTTCGAGGAGCATCCTATCCACACGGGCCACATTATCCTAGTTGGTCACGTCTGACGGGGGTCATCTTCTAGGGACTCACGACCATGGCGGAACTCCCTATTTCAGCGAGCAATGGTTGCATATGAAGGGGCGGTGTCGGTGTACACTGCAACCATGCGTTCATGGATCTCTTTTGCATTCTTGCCTTCCTTGGTCAAAAGTTTTATCACTGCGCGGTGCTCAACCTTCTCCATTTTTGAAAAATTTGTGACTGACGATCTGCGATCAGCTACTGCTTCTTAAATAGACGAGGTAAGAGCGTGCGGCTGCAGGTCCTGACTTGTCATAACTTGTCCTAACACCCCCACAAACAGCCTTCCCCCTTCCTCTGTTTTGCCCTACTGATTCGCAAAACTTATCGACCGCCCCTCGTATTAGACAACTACACTTGAGAGTCTTGACTCGCAGCTTAGTCAACCAACCAGGTCAAAGTCAGTAATGAACAAGTTTTGTTGACGGTCGGCTGTATCCATTTTTTGTATTTCGTGATATCATTTTCCAAAATGAGTGCTGCCAAAAAACAGAAGCTTAGTGATAAGGAAACGATTTTTTTTTTATTATGATCTTAGGGATAATGATTTTGAGAGTGAAAGCAATGAATTCATCTGAATATAAATTATTAGAAAGCAGTGATGAATCTAGTGATGAGGATGAAATTGCTTTACCTTCTGAGTGGGCTAAAAGTGGGCTTGAAAGAGATCCTTTCCATTTTAGTGGCACTAGTGGTGTTAATTTGATCGCTACAAATAAAGATGATCCACTAGAATTCTTTGGAAAGTTTTTTGGTGCTGATGTATTTGAATACATAGCTATTGAAACAAATCGTTTTGCCAAATAATTTTTTAGCAAAATGTTTTGAATTTTCCTAAGACTTCTCGTGCTTTGAAATGGTTTGACACTGATGTGAAAGAAGTAAAAGTATTTGTAGGGCTTCTTATTCTACAGGAGTTAACTCTAAATCGATAATTACAATGTACTTTTCAAAGAGAGAAAGAGAGAAAGAGAGCATGGCAACTCCTTTTTTTCAAAAGGTTTATATAAAAGTTTTTCCATTTTGCGAATAATTATAAAATTTATTCAAATATGCCACAGCGAAAGATAGCTAAAATTAAGCAATTTATTGATTTACTTTTGCGCAAATTTAGAGAGAATTTTATCCCACATAAATGAGTATGTATTGATGAATCCTTACTCGAGTGGAAGGGGATGTTAGATTAGGTTCTATACATACTTACCAAACGAAAACGATTTGGCATCAAATTTTCTGTTCTATGAGACAGTCAGACTAGCTAATTATGGAACCTTTTCATCTATACTGAAGGTGACTTTCCAGTCACATCAAAAATTGTCCTGACCCTAATATATGAACATTTGGATAAAGGCTATTGTCTCTATACTGATACTTTTTAACCAGTCCTACTCTTGTTGATTATTTTGCACAGAGCCAAACTGAAACAGTTGGCACGATAAGACTAGATCGTAAAGCTGTGCCAAAATCGATCAAAGAAACAAAATTGAAAAAGGAGAGATAGTGGCAGCCTTCCACAAAAAGTCTGTTTTTTGAAATGAAAAGATAAAAGAGATGTGGCAGTCTTGAGTAGCATTCACGATGCTTCTATGGTAAATGTAACTTCTCGCCCTGGAAAGGAAGCATTGAAACCAAAGGCAATTTCTGACTATAATGCCCATATGGGTGGAGTCGACCTATCAAATAATTTATTGACTCATTTTTCAAACGCAAGAAAAAGGATGATAAATTTTGTAAGAAAGTTTCTAGACATCTGTTATATATTGCCGTTTTAAATTCATTCATCACCTATAAGAAAATGGGAGGAAAAATGTAAAGAAGAGATTCATAATTACACTCGGCGAAACCATAATTTCGCTCGGTTACAAACAAAGCCTTAAGACTTCTTGGAACACACTTCCCTGAAGATATAGAAACTACCTTCTAAATTATATCCCAGAACCTTTAATTGATGCAAATTTAGAAGAAATAGATGAAGAGCTGGATAAAATCACTGACATCCTTATAAAAGCAGATAAAATTAGCACTCCCCGCATTAAGTATAAAACCTTCCAGCTCCTATTTGGACCCCTCCCATGAAAGCCCTGGCCCAAGAGTATAAAGACCTGTCCAATGTAATAGCGCTGATAGGCCCAAACCACAATGCCCATAGACGAATGAGACAGATAAAAGACGAACTCCAGACACTCATTACAGACCAACAAATACAGGTATGGGGCAGACTAATTGAGGGACTTGACATAAAGAGAGACTTACGCACTTTTCGGCAGACGTACAAACGCTTAAAAGGACAACCCCCTCAGAAGAAAATTGTACTCAAGCATGAAGAAAAAGAAATTGACGAGACTATAGAGATTGAGGAAATTTTTAGGATTTTCTGGTCCTCAATCTTTAAAATTATCCCCAAAGAAAATGACAATTATGACATCGAATTCAAAAATGACATCATCCAACAGTTAAACACATAAATACATAAAACCTCCCCTCATCATTGTGTGTCGCAGGAAAGAGCGATGGAGGGCTATGAGAGTAAAATAACTGCACAAGAGCTCTCCATCGCACTAAAATCCTTTCGCCAAAGAGCACCGGGTACCACGGAACTGACCAGGGAGAATTTCATTAAGGCCCCGCCTAATGTTCTGAGTGGCTTTTTAACATCATGAATGCCGCTCTGAACACAGGCTATTTTCCCGACCAGTGGAAAGTGGCCAAGATGATCTTCCTTCCCAAATCGGGAAAGCCCCCGGACTGCCCTGCAAACTTCCGACCGATATCTCTCTTAGAATTTGCTGGCCAAGTCTTTGAGAAGATATTGGCAAATAGGGTCAACTCTTTTCTCGACGAAGCCAACCTGCATAACGAGCAGCAGCACGGCTTCAGAAAGAAAAGAGGGACTGACACGGCACTAGATGTTATTACGGAAAAACTTGCGAACATCAAGGCAAGTAAAAGGCATGCCGACCTGGTGCTCCGCGATGTTAAAAAAGCATTTGATAAGGTTTGGAAGAGAGGCTTTGCAATTTAAGATCCTGCAAATAGGCCTCGACCCCATCCTTGAAAGGATTCTATGCGATTATATAATGGAGAGGAGAGCGTATATACAGATCAAAGAACACAAAGGCCCCGAGTTCGAGCTTGAATCTGGGGTCCCACAAAGGGGGTGTCTTAATCCCCTTTTATACAACATATATACACGTGACCTACCACAACCTCTTTCCGAAGGTTCGATATACGTTCAGTTCGCTCACGATATATCGCAAATTTGTACAGCCGCCTACATTCACAGGGAATTTATGGCGAGAAATACGGCTAGGGAGATTTCCAACATCAACTCTTTCGAGAGGAAATGGAAGATTTCGACCAATGCCCCAAAATTCAAAATAATTCCCATGTTTCGCAAGACCTTCAATGATATACGGGTAGAGGGGGAGAGAATCCCCTACTGCTCGGAAGGGACGGTCCTGGGACTCAAAATCACCACAGGGGGATACAAGTGTCATATCGGGGGGACAGTCGCGAATAGCAAGAGAGATTTGAGGGAGTTTTATAGGTTCATTGACCTAACTCGCTCAAATAAACTCAAGATATTCAATGCGTGCATTCGCTCGAGACTCTTGTACCCCCTGGTGCCGTTGAATGCGTGCGCCTGGACCCACATTGCGAAACTACAAGTCATCCAGAACAAGGCGGTTTTACTCATTACAAACACCCGAGGAAGAGAACACAAAAAACAGAGGGAGTTCCACGCCTCGGTTGGATTATCTCCGATTAACGTGGCGCTCCACGAGGGAGCTAAGAGGATATGGCAAGCCATTGGTGCACGCTTGACCCCTGAGTTCTTTCGTACACACCTAGACATCGAGGCCGACAGACAGATAAGACCATTTAAAAGTAGTAAATTACAGTGTGACAGTGACGTGACTTCCCAATATACTCTACGTGTTCGACAATAGACGAGACTCAACTAACCAGTGTAATGTGAAAGTTTTTTAATTAAAATTCAACTCACTAAAATCAAATCCACTTAATTATCAATAATTAAAGCTAAAAATTATCAAAATCAACCTAAAAATTTTTAGGAAAATAATTTTTTTTCAAAAACCCAAAGCGGGATGTAAAAACCCCGTCTCTAATAAAGGCTTGAATGCCCCAAAATAAATACTCATCATCAAGATGAAAACCCCTAATCACATTAGCTATGCTGATTTGATTAAATAAACTATAAATCCTTTAGTTTATAACTGAAAGATATATCCAAAATACAACAAACAGAGCTACCTTTTCACCAGGGATCTTCTTATTCTGTCTTCCACACATCATCTATTCTTTAAACTCACTTCTTAACCACTTTACTCTCTTACTATTTTCTCTCTAATTCTATCTAATTTTATCTCCTATTATGTTCAATGTCCAATTCCCTGATTACTGTCGCCCAGCACAAAACAGAGAAAGGTCAACCAGTAATTGTGCTTAGTGCAGAAAATAAAATAAAAGAAAAGGCAGTTCATATTGGTGCAAGGATTGCGAAGTTGCTTTGTGCGGTGTGCGTTGGGCCCTGTTTTCGTGATTGGCCTAAAAAAAATGTTAGGGTAAAACTGTTTTTGTGCCTTAAATTATTCTTTAATCCATAATTTAGCAATTAGTAGAAAAAATAGATAAAGGATACAAGAATAAAAAATAACATTCAAAACGCATTTTTCCCCCAAAGCATAACGTTTACGAATGAGCAGGCACATGGAAAGTGACGCTTAAGAGGTTCAACGTGTGAACCGATTATAAAACTAGATGAATGCTCATGTATGAGGTACTTTTGAGTCTTATACGATTCTATAACGTGGTTCTCACACCATAATCTAACATGTTTAACTTTTGGTAATTGTATGGATTAACACCAACAAATTGGATAGCGTGAATGAACAGCGATGTCTAAAATATAGAGGTGTTAGGTTATCTAAGCAGGTTTACTTTTAGTAATTCTATATATTATCACTACGAAATTCACCAACAGATCGTGTTACTAAGCATGCTTAAATATCCTACTACTACTAACTTTCTGAATCGTTACTCGGAAAATAAAAACTAATATTAATAATAAAAACAAACGCAGAACCGAACTTAAGCCGTCTCTTGACATTTCAAGATGGCGTCATGAATAAATTCTTAAGGGGCAGAATCTGGTCTAAATATCGACTTTTTGTAAATTTAGAAAGCGTGATATACTCTCTTCGCCATCAAAATATTACTCGTTGGACACTATTATAATGATTCGAGGAAGTATTATAAGCTTTAGTTGCCTAAAACGCATTTTTAAACTTTCTGCCAGATACCGTCGAGATTTCTCTCTCTTTTTCACTATATGATTCCTCTTCTGCTGAACTATTTCCAGCTAATTGAGCAATAAAGCCCCTTCTTCTACAAATATCCATGCAGCCTCTTCTCTTGCCCAATTCCATTAGAAGTTCGGTTGCCCTCAGTGGCAATAGAAAAAATATATAATTTTTTATAAACTTATTTCTGAGAATCTGGATTTACTTTGTTTATGGGAAAGGTGGTTGGATAACATTAATGTCATTTTCGCGGTTACACCACTCTTGACCCTTTGTTATTACATATATCATAAAGCTAAAAGCTATGAAGGCAGAGTTGATTGGATTTTGCTTCTCCATCTCACTCCATCGAACACCGGGATTAACTGCCCAGATAATTTTAAAGGTTCTTTTGTCCCCATGTCTCTAAAGCCAGCTATTAAAATCGCAATTATATAGAGGCCGAGGGGGGCCTATTGATGATTCTTTTAATGAACTAGGTAAATTTATAAATATTTCTGCAAAACCACTCTGCAATTGCTCTTATTCAAGGTGATTTTAACATGCATCATCCTTCTCCCTATTATCATAGACTTATTTTATTTTTTTTACTTTCACCCTCTCTTAATTTATAAGATCCCACAGTAAAACTCATGGAAATATAATTAACATTTGTCTACTCATCGCAAATTCAAAGATTCTCAATTACTGATCCATCAACGACATTTTATGACAACATCCGCATCCAGATGTGTCTATCTCTTCCTCTTCTACCATCCCTTAACATATCATCTGGTTAGTCTTCTACTGTGATTACTCTCATATACCCATGATATAAATCTATCTGGCGCTCATTCAAAGGCGTTATGTCAGACTCTGGAAATCATTTACTCGCTTACGACATTAATGAAAAACTGACATTAGAAAACTTTCTGGAAAGAATTGATTACAAAATGGAAATTTTACCTAAAGCTACTCGATCAGATGTGGTTAGAATTAAAATTATTGCCAATTTTCTAACCTTGGTAGCACCACGCTCGCATAATCTGATAAAGGAAGGAATTAGGAAGTAGGCTTTCGACAAAGAAAGCAGGGTAAGTTTAGCTAGACGGATAAAGACATAGAGGTGACGGATTCGTTGATGTAATTATAGTTCGGTGACACCAAAGACAACACTAACGAAGGAACACAGCCGAGATCATAAATACAATTCCATCTTAAAAATAATTATAAAGAACCAAAGAAAAGAGACCAGAAAAAAGTTGAAACAAGATCGAATGAACAAAATGTCGCGTGGTCTCGCTTATTCTGAAAGAGATTGTAAAAAATATAAAGGTTTCAAATTTCGTTAGAATCGGCCGAATAGCTATGATGTTATTGATTAATAAAATAATTCCTTGGCTAATCTTAGGAGGACTTTGGTACTTTTATGATTCGATGACAAGTCCAAAATAACATAAGGGTTTCAAATCTCGTTAGAATCGGCGGAAGAATTATGATGTTATTGCCAATGAAAATAATTCCCTTGGCAGGACTTTAGAATATAGAGCAAAATAGGGGTTTCAAATTTCGTTAGAATCGTCCGAATAGTTATGATACTATTGCGTAAGAAAATAAGTCCCGTGGTAATTTTGGGAGGACTTTGGCAATTTTATGATTCTAAAGAAAGTGTAAAATAACAAGGGTTTTAAATCTCGTTAGAATCGGCGGAATAATTATGTTATTACCAATCAAAGGCATTCCCGATTTAATCTTGGAAGGACTTTAAGATATATATATATATATATATATATATATATATATATATATATATATATATATATATATATATATATATATAAAATATTCGAAGAAGGTAAAAAAAAAGTAGAAATTTCCAATTTCCTGAGAATCGGCCAAATAGTTATGATGTTAATGCTAAAACAAAATAGTACTTGGGCTAAAATTGAGGGAACTTTGGTGTCTATATCATTCATAGAAGAATGTAAGAAAATATATGTAAGAAACTGTATCGTTCGAGAGAATATGTTAAACAACAAAAGGGTTTCAAATTTAATTAGAATCGGCCCAAGAGTTATGATTTTAATACTAAAAGAAACGATTAATTTGATCATTGTTATTGCCAAAACAAAATAATTCCCGATATAACCCCGAGAGGACTTTCCTAAGTGTATCATTCGAATAAGAATGTAAATCAGATTAAGGGTTGCAAAGTTCGTTAGAATCGGCCAAATAGTTATGATGTTATTGCTTAAACAAAATAGTTCCTGGGCTAACTTTGAGAGGACTTTGGCAATTATATCATTCGAAAGAAAATGGAAAACAACCTTAACGTTAGATTTCGTTAGAATTGGCCAAAAATTTATGATGTTATTACCAAAACAAAATGATTCTCGGGGTAATCTTTGGAAGACTTTGGCAAATATATCATTCAAAAGAGAATGCAAAACAACTTTACGATTTTAAATTTTCTTAGAATCGGCGGAATAGTTATGAGCTTAGTGGCAAAATAAAATAAATCCTAGGCTTAACTTCAGAGGACGTTGAAAATTATATCACGCGAAAGAGAATGTAAAATTAGGATTTCAAAGTTTGTTACAATCGGCCGAATAGTTATGATTTTATTGTCATTCATATCATTCGAAAGAGAATTTAAAACAAAATTAGTGTTCAAATTTCTTTAAAATCAGCCTAATATTCATGATGTTTTTGCCAAAACAAAATAATTCCACTTCAAACTTTGGAGGACTTTGGCAATTATATCCTTAGAATACGATGTAAAATAACTTAAGGCTTTCAAGTCTTGGTAGAATAGAACGAATAGTTATTATATTATTGTCAGTCAGGAGTATAAAACAGACTTCGTAGAAAGGTTCAACGAAGTACTTCATCCGGTGCTGCTGGACCCGCGTTGTCATGATTGATTTGGATACAAAACAAAATGTTTTGATATCGTCCATGTTATGGCTAAATGAAAGGTCCAATGGAAATTTCGGGTTGAAATAATTTGCAACATTAAATTCGAGGACGCTGTCTCTCATCATCTCATCCATGGAAATCAAACGATTAGTTTGATCCTTGTTATGTCGTAATTGTGTATAAGAGCGAAACGCCTGAATGGTTGCTAAGTCTGTGCAGACAACTTGATGTCTTCATTAGCGCGTTGTCCTCCAGTAATTCCTTTATGGTCATGAATCAAGCAGATGGTATTCTCAACAATCCCTCGTCACATTGTTATCATGGCCTCACAGATAATTCCAACAAGGTAATGTGGAGATTTCAAAGATTACAAGTCAATTATCGCACTCTGAGATTAGATATAGATTACAATAGTTTCACAATCAAGTAAAACGAATAATTTCCCGTACCCAAAGTACGGGAGAAACTAGACACAGAAACGCAAAATGTCTCTTAACTATCAAACAAGGGGTATTTAAAGTTTGAGCCAACTTTCCTTCGGAATTAGAGCTACGAGTATCTGTATGAACAGGCACGTCCCCTTGTGGTACGCGGGTGGCAAACTAATACGAGTGCAATCCTCTCGGTCCTTTTTAAAATTTAGAAGAAGAGATGCATCGACAAACTTAAAGTGGAGTAACCCATATAGTGTTGCTTAGGGCAGAACCATCGCCACAACTGGACTTAGTATTATTTTGAAATCTTGATGGAGTTTCCTTGCTATGAAACCGAAAAAGCGCCAGAGCATTATTGGTGTCTCTCATCGTCAAAGGCCCCTTTGCAATCAGCCGATGAAAAAAGGCGATACGTTGAACTCGTGGATAAAAGCAAATCATGCCCTGCGCAATAAGCAAAGTGCGTGACATTTCTCACGCTTGACAAGAAAGCTCTCCATAGGGAATATGTGGAAGGGTGATGAGGTGTATGGAAATCACGCTCTCGTATTCGAGATTTGATTAAATAAATAGTTGGCAGTAATGTTATAAGCTAATTTTATCAAGACTTTACTAAAAACTTCGAAGATACTTGCCATGCATTTTAACACATAAAATTCCCAATATTTATTCTTATCGAAATGAAATGAAAGGAAAGAAAAGGTCGGAGGCAAAAGACGGTGAAAGTTTTGCCAAGCCCAAGCCCCACGACCTCCTCTTCGCTCCTTCCAAAGCCCAAAATGGGCTTCTGAACGAAGGGGATGAGGTCAAGGCAGAGAAAGGCTGAGGAAAAGTAAAGATTAGAGAGAGCAAATCTCGAATTAAAGGAGTATATTTGACAGTTGACCTAGTTGGTCGGTAGACTTACAGCTTTAAGTAGGTTCCGAACCACGGTGACTACTACTTTCTTTACCGATTCATTTTTCTACTGTGCCCCTGTCACATGTATAACGTCTTCAGCCCGTAAGGTCTAAAGGATAGAAGAAAAAGTGTAGGGGGAAGTGGAAAGATGTAGTATGGAGTTCATTCTAATCTCTTTTCGTGTTGTAGTATTTTATATTTAACAATCAATAGTTTTAGTGATTTGTCGTTTGAGCCTCAGGCTATCCTACTAGGTTGTTTGATGATTGTATTATATGTGTTGTTTTAGGCATTCAAACAGTTTTTATTATTTGGACTGTTTTTGAAGATTTCTCGTAATTCTTCTTTTTCCTTTTTAATTTTTATAATATATTTCAATAAATGTTATAAAAAGAAAAAGGTTTTAAATTAATCTTCTTTCTTCTTACTTTTCTAAACTTTTCATGTGTCAATTGCTTCTTCCTGGTCGATTTTTGCTGCTTAGATAGGGAAGAGGTGGTGTGATCTTCCCTTCTCTGAGCTATCAATGCCGTGATCTCCTCTACGATTTCCTCATGGGTTTTCTCTAGTAACCTCTTTGCTCTCTGCTAAATTATTTTGTTTATCAGTTTCATTCCCGCTTCTCTGTGAATCTCGCGTTGTATTCTCATTTATCTTTATCTGGTGTTTGTGATTATTAATGGAGACATGTTTGGAATTCTTTGAAGCTTAATAATCTTTGATTTCAAGATGATGTATATAGTTATAATTGGATAAATCATTGGCTTGCTGGCTGAATAAGTTATTAGTATATCTTATTTTTGTTTTTTCAGTTGAGTGATCTTAGCCTCTAAATTAATAAAACACCTCTTTTTCCTTAGTTAACTCGTTTTCTTACATGCTTGCTGTATCCTGATTTGGTTATCATTACTCTTAGCACTTTAGTTTCGTTACTCTATCTGTATCTTGCTTGTTTGAGGTAAATATCTCAGATTTTTTCTGAACACAAGAATGATATTAAATATGTCCTACTTCGTACTACTTCTCCATTTTATTTCGTATTTATTAACCCTCCTTATCTCTTCTGCGGTAAATCTTGCTTGTATTTCGCCATTCAGGTATGGCCATACGTCAATTTGCGTGACGTTCTCTGCGAACTGGATGTTAAGAGACCCTTCAGCGAGAGGTTACTTTGATGTCTGAGGTGTACAGTGAGTATAACGATGGACTTAGACACCCTCCCTGCGGAAGGCCGGCCTCAATGTAAAATATTTCTCCTTGATGGTTCCGATCACGATGAATGCGTATCATTCCATCACATAGTCGCAAATTATTCTTTCATACTTGTTATTTATTCTTAGATGTAGGATTTTATATTGTTATCTCGTTGGTCATACCTTATCGAATGCTTCGATGCGTCCATGCAGACGAATTCAACAATCACCTTTTGCTTTGTAGCTTCAGCGATTTTTTCAGTGATAACCGTGAGAGGTCTCTGTGTGCTTCTTTTCTTCCTGAACCTGAAGATTTACTTGTTAGGAGTTCATTGGCCTCCATGTGATCAAATAATCCCGCGTTACCCACATGGGGTGATTTAGCACCCAAAGACTTTTAAGTACTGAGATTTCCTAATAGGCAACTCATATCTTTTCTTCATTCTAGTATTTTTGTGAGTCAATAAGCGGGCAAAGCAGGGAGGGTGGCTTAGTCGTAGCTTAGCTTTCGTGGTAGGTAGACGTTTACTTTGTCTTTTTTGGTCTCCAGTCACTCCAATTAACTAACAAAGGTAAGTTTCCATGATTTATGTATTTTCCCTCTCCAATTGAAAATGAAATATGTAGATATAAGTGCGCAATATGCATATGTAGCCTACATCATATTCATCTTCCACCAATACATGTAAGATGCTGGGTTGGCCTGCATCAACGCCATAGAGAAAAAACTTAAAAAAACGAAACGATAGAATAGCCTACTCTGAATATAACTATGCAATGAATTCATGCTATTACTTTATTTCAGTACTTTTTTCTTTATTATTTTGCATCTCTTTTGCTGAGCTAGATATAAGTTTGGTAATGTAAATTTGTGCTATCTTTTTTAGGTAAATTGCAAGATGTATGAAGATCCAGAAGTGATAAAGATTCGCAAGATGATGGATGATGTAAGGGTGAGTAGCTTAGAAGTGAAAAAAAAAGTGCGAAAGAGAATACTCCTGACTCCTGAGTGGAGGTGAAGAAGATTACCTAGAAGAAAGTGAGCATGTTCCTGATTCTTAATATTATGACTCAGTCTCAGATTAACTACCAGAGGAACCCCAGGGAAAAGAGCCAAAAATTGAAGGCTGGTTTGGAAGAAGAATACTGCTAAATTGCTTCGTCGTGCCGATTCTAGAAATGTTATCAAATTTACACCAGGATCAAAAGAGCCAGCTCTTAATTTTAATTCTCCTGTATAGCTTTAGGAGTCTTAATAACTAGAAATAATTGCTTTATTAGTAGATAATAATAATCTTAGAATTTTTCATCGGAAAGGGAAGTAGGCTCAGATGTGCATAACAAATGATACTGATGATGTTGAAATGAAAACTTTTATTGGTCTACCTGTCTTTGCTGGCATGTAAATATAACGCCAACAGACTGCTTATATTTTGGCAGCAGATGGTACTGGCATCGACATCTTCAGGCTGACTATGTCACAGCATTGCTTTCGTTTTCTGATACCTTGACTATGATTTGACAGCAAAAAGACATGCCAGGTAAGGAAAAATGAGGGTAAGCTTGCCCCAATCAAGCAAATATTAGAGATCTTGGTAGAAAATTGTAAATAGAATTAGAGTCTATCAGAATTTGCGACCTTGGATGAAATGATTGAAACATTTAGAGGTATATGTCCCTTTAGGCAATATATCCCCAGTAAACCAGCCAATTATGGAATCAAAATACATTAACTATGTGATGCAAATTTTTATATCTATGTAGCATGAGATATATGTTGGAACATAGCCAGATTGGCCATAGAAGGCTGATGAGCGGCACAATTCATAATACTTACTTCTCACATCTCTGGGTCTGACAAAAATATAACATTTGATAAATGGCATACTAGCTTCCTCTACAATTCTTGTTGACTAAGAATAAGCTCTTTTACATAGCATGTTTGGATTTGTAATCAAACTTTAATTAGTCTCATACATACTAAGGAGTAAGGCTCAAAACAGCAAAATGTTATACTTCTTATCAGCATGCATCATGAAAATAAGATACACCAAACTACTGGTGTGACAGGAAGATTGAAATCATCACTTTATACAATTCATCCAAATGGAAGTTGATGCGGTGGGTATGATGACAAGTAAATCAGATGTTTCGAGAAAACGCATGTCTAAATTTCTATATCCTCTCCGCTAAAACCTAAGAAATAAACTGAATCACTGCAAAATGATCGATAATGTAAGGTCTAGGCCTTTACGAGGACACTTTGAAGATGAGATCTCAGAACTTACGTCTGCCAAAATATTTTGGATCAGGTATTAGAAGAGTAGTGCCTACAACTTCAACTGTGACAACTGTCAGAGATAAAAAGAGTATTCACGCAGCCTAAGAAGCCTTAAGGGGGTATCTCACGGACGAGCAAATCTTCAACTGGCATCTTTTGGTAAACTTTCGGGACGATAACGAAGCGAGATGAGTCTAGCTGTAGCCCGGAACCCAAACCAGCAAGAGAGCGCTAGGCCTTCACTCGCCGCGTCTTGAATCGGAATGGAAGCCCCTTCCGACGGCAAACAAAATCGCTTCCGACGAAGCCTTATATATACCCCACCGTGGAAATCAACAGATTAGTATTTAACCAGGAGGCAGGCACTTCCCACGCAAAATCCAGGCAGTAATCACGTTGATTTATTGGAACCAGCCTAAGTACACACGCACTCCTTCATACGCGACTTCATGTTACTCTAAGGACTCGCAGGCAAGAAACCAGTTGTTCAGAACTATGGCAGTCAAGGCCGTAATGGCTCATTCTGGAAGACGCGCTTCGCTCCGTGCCATGTAAGGATACTCCCTCGAACCACCACTCCAGGCCCCATTTTCCCTTCTTTGAAAATCGTAAGCCTCTCACTGTTTTCTCGATCACCGTCGAAAAAGCGTGACGCTCTCCGACTACGAAGCTTCCTCCCTTAATCTCCTCCCATTTTCAATCGGGTAAATATTGTGCTACTCATAGCTCGTGCCAAAGAATTTCATTGTAAATTAATTCCTTTGCTAAACGATTAGTTTTCCCATAGTGTATAATTTATTGATAAATTCTGTTATTTGATTGTATAATAGTAAAGATTTTTTTTTCTCCATTTAAATCCTAGAACCATATCAAAAGTCATTGATTCCTTTTCTATGTCGTCCAACGGAATAAACGCACTCGAACATCCTCCATTCTTAAAAAAGACTTCTCCCCGCGTCTAAGGCGGGCAAGCGAAGGTTATGAAACATCTCTGGTCTGGCTTCACATAGTTATATATATTCAAATTAAGCCACGCCCTACAATTTCCTCGTCCAACTAAGCCACACCTCTATCTTATGTCCCGGCTTGTTGATTTGCGGGTATTGACATAACCCGAATTTTGATTGACTCCTGCCGAACATATTGATAAGAAAGGCACTCCGACTATTGGGTAAAATTCTCTGTGGGCGATGAAATGTTGCCATGGAGACAGCTTTCTGACCTGGCTTCTATTTGTTTAACAGTGATAGCTAACCAGTTTATTCGGGATTCTGCTTTAATTATTATGTTTGCCAAAGATTGCCTCGACCAACTCTAACAGAGATATCTGTGCTCCGTTTACCACCGTGTGACAATCTCGTAAACGGCGCTAACTTTACTTTTTTCTTTCACTGTACTTTATGTGTGTAGCGACTCTCGCGTGTGTCCTATTTTGGACGTACACGCCGTTTGCTACACCTCTTTTACTTGTTTCAAAGGAGATAGATATTTTGTTTCTAGTCAAAACAGCAAAGCACGACTGTTTCGCAATCCCTTGATAGCAAACAATGACTGCTGCTAACTAAACAATGGCCACTGATATCGTGTTTCCATTTCTACACCTGCACCCCAAGCTTTATTTGAACAGCTGACCATCTTTGTATATTTGTGTGTATGTGTATATGTTAGCTGCTCTCTTGAATTCATTCCTCTTGTCTCGACAAAATACATACAGTAGTATGCAAATTAGTACGGAGAGTACTAAATATTTGGACTATTTCATAATATGTTTTAATTTTTGCAACACTGGCAACCGTTTGGCTGTGCCCTAGCTAAACTAAGCTGGACAATGCTACACCAGAGCTTGTTGTGGATGTCTATTGCTGGGAGCGTGCTACGTGGTGTACTTGGTTTTGGCGGAATATTTTCCTACCAATCATTATCAGACTATAAATTTACTATGGATATCACCCCAAGTGGCGCGCAAGTATTATAGCTCTTAAAAAACCTGCTGGTTTTAGAATCAGACGGATTTCTGATGAAATAAAGGTAACAAAGTCAACTGTTTGCGAAATTGTGAAAATAGCTGAACACACTGGCGAACATTTAACTCTGCATCAAGGAAAATTTGGAAGAAATCGAAAGATAACACTTCAAGATGACAAGGCTCGCATCAGAAATAGTGCGAAGGATCCCAAGAAAGCAAGTTAATACTTCCAGAGAGATTTGTCTTTAGCTGGTGTAAATGTTTCTTCTTCAACCGTTCGGCGAAGGCTCATTGAAGTTTTCAGATTTACTAGAAAACTGGTAGATCAACAGTTATTGACTTCTGCTATGAATACAAAACGTCTTCAGTGGGCACGCAAGTATACTGGATGGAAGGCAGCTGACTGGAAGAAAGTTATGTTTTCAGACGAATCGCATTGTAAAGTATATGTGTATAGGTCAGTGGTAGTAAGACGAAGCAAAGATGAATCACTTCAGCCAGGACACATTCAACAGGCGCCAAAATACCCACCTAAGAAGATGTTTTGTGGTTGTTTTTGAGCCAAAGGCCTAGAGCAGCTTGTTATTATTAAGGAAATGATGAACAGCGTTAAATACAAGGCAATCCTCAGACTTAGTTGCTTCCCGCTATGCAGATAGACTTTCTTAAGTGGAGGCGGCATTTTTCAGCAAGACCTGACTCCGTGCCATACTTCCCAAATAATGCCCACATTTTTCGGAAAAAGTGGAATTACCGTTATAGATTGGCCTGTGAATTCTCCTGACCTAAACCTCATCGAGTATTTATGGTCTATAATTAAGCGTAGAATCGAGAAAACCGACTGTCCGACGACGCAGAAGATTATTTGTGCTGTTATCAATGACTGGTACCATAACGAAGAACTGGCAGAAATGTATTCAAATTTGGTTGTATCTATGCCAGAGAGAGTGAAGCAGGTTCTAAAAGTTAAGAGTGGTCACATTTTATATTAAATGTACCATTTATCTTATCCTTGACGTATTCTTTTCAAATATAAACAACAATTATTAAATAATTGTATTATTTCACTACTGTTCGAACTAATTTACACACTAACTATATATTATTACATTCATGTTGTCTTAACTCATGTCTATTTCTCCTATAAGTGTTTTTATCTATTCTAGATGACTTCATTATTATAGGGCCTATTATTTTAGTAATTAAAAGCATCAACCGTGGTTAACAGTCTATTGCAAAATTATGTCGCGCTCTTACATAGCTTTGATGGTAACTTTTTACTTATAATTTTATACAACCCTACTGGTTATACCTAATTCTTCTGTTTACTCTTTATGGTGAGATAAAATACAAGCTATACTTATACAATGGGTTCACAGACAGGGGGTTGTTTACAAAATCATTCGGAGTGCCAGTTACAAGCCTAATTTTTTTTTTAAATGATACTCATTTTTGAGGCTTCATTGTTGAATCTACTCTGCCTTACAATGCACCTTTGGCTTATTAGTTACATGGACCAAAGCTATATATTATCTCACACATATATAATATATAAAATTATTATTTTACATCATTATTTTTACAAATAAGTTTCATTATCTATATATTATTCACTCGAATTGTTATTCTTTTTTATGAACACCGCTATATCTTTTTTTTTATTATTCTATTCACGTAACAATTAAAGCCTTTATAGAATTCACGTGACAATCATTTGTGAGGCTTCATTGGTGAACTTATTCTGCCCTGCAATATACCTTTGTCTTATAATTAACATCGGCGAAAACTATACATTATTATTTCTACCAATTTATTATTTACACAAGGAGTTATCGCTATAATACATCTCTAAGATTATTTGTATTTGCATAACTTTCAGCCCTCTGTCACAAGCAAAATACAAAATAGGGCTCACATGTTACTCATATATGAGGTTTCATTCCTGAACCCATTCTATTTTTCAATGGGCGCTACAAAACTTGTGTGTGCTTGCCACATTACCTCGCGTTTAACTGGACTGAGCATAAGCATACTGAGTCAACTTTAAAATTAGTATATACACGAACTAAGCATACCTAACACTTTGTACATTTTTAAATTGTCCGGACTGATATTCTTTTTACATCACCGGAAATTCACTGCTCACCTTTTAAAAGGTACCGAATTTGTGCAGTTATATGGATTCTTACAGGAACACAACACTTTTAGTTCTACGTTTGTTATTAATGGATTTAAAAAACCTGTGACCGAAAGTAATCCGCGAATGTGTATCGTCATCCTGCTCCAGTGTTGCTGGCATAGATCCTGTGTGATTTTTAACCATTCTCCCTGCTGCTCTTCCTAAATGGTTGGCCAGCGACGATGATGTTGCCAAGTCGTTTTCTTCCTACGCTGAAAGTAAGCTCGATGATGTTTTCTATCAGCGACTTCTGCTTCCTTAAATTCTGCCCTTTATTCGCAATGTGAGTCCATTTTATATTGATCCTTCTTCTCGTTCGAATGAAGGGGTCACCGATTTATAGCAGGTTCTAAAAGTTATTAAATACGTAGGAGTTTTATGTGTAAGAGTATAAGAGCTCCAAGCGTTCTTGGTGTAGGCTTCGTCGCAGAGGGGCATTCGTTTGACAAGGCTTAAGATTTGGTAGGCTGCGTTTTAAAGCATCAATGGGGACTACATGTAGCAAGGAAATCACAAACGGAGGGATTTCGGACTCTTCATTTGGGCATAGAACTCGGGTAGTTTCGGGCGTAAGAAGGATTCTAGGCTTGCGTGTGGCGTGCTTAAGTGGGGCCTATTACTAAAAGGCGCCTCTCTGACTAGCAGACTGACTGACTTACTTACTCGCTTTTGTCTGTCTGTCTTCTTATTTTATTACGCTCTTACTCTCTTTTAACTCTCTTGACTGTATTAGTTTAGTACTAGATATTTGTGTCCGGAGACAGAAGGCGTGACCTATTATTATTCAGTGGTGTTGCTTGGGTGGACCTTCTTCCATGTTTTGGGTGGAGCCTCTTTCACTCTTATCAAAGGAGATAGAGATTTATATCTGGTCAAAATAGCAGTCCACTGCGAGCAAAAAATGACCTCTGCTAACTAAACAATGGCTGCTGCTATCGTGTTTTCAGTTCTCCACCTAAATTCCGAGCTTTTTTCAACACCTGATCTCTTTTGTATATTTGTGAGTATGTGTATATGTTTACCCCTCTCGAATTCATTCTTCTCGCCTCGAGCAAAATACATATATTTTGCAACATTCATGTTTTCTTAACTCATGTCTATTTCTAATATAAGTGTTTCCCTCTATTCTAAATGGGTTGATTATTACATAGCATATTATTTTAGTAATTAATGCGTGTGCCCATTTTCAGGATTTCATATTTCCTCCGGGCGCTCATATGTCAGGGTCCTCGCTGGGCCTCCCTATCTTGCAATTTGGGTGTCGAAGGCTTAATTTACTCTCGATTTGAGCGCTACAAGATATCTCAATTTGTATTCCTATAGTGATATATGGCTCGTCTAGTTCTTCACGAGTTAAATGTTGATGCACTTCTTGTTCATGCTAACAGCTCTGTTGTGTAGTTGCCCGTAGGATTTACGTCTATGAAATCATAATTCCATATATTTACCTCGTCGTTGCTAAGGTTATCTCCGTGGTGCAACATTAGTCTGATGTCCAGATCTATTCTTCTGAAAATGTTTCCATATATGTTTCTTTTCATATCATCGGTTGTTACTTTATTGTTACTTATCCATCATTGTTTTTTGCCTTGGAGTGGAACAAGGGGAAGATATAATTGGGTCAGCTTCTTATCCTACTTTGATTTCTTTCTCCTTTGATTTTTCCTTGTGACCCTCATGGGTTCTTCTTCCAAAGAGTCCGAACTCTCTTCGGTGTCTCTTGTTTCTGTTTCCGATATTTGGCTTCTCCGTTTGAATTCTGATAATGCTTGTTTCTGGTATCTGAATGTTCAAAATTGAAGATGAACCGTCTTGTTTTGGGATCTTAATTGATTCTATTCCATTTTCTTTGAGTAGTGCATTAATTGTTTTTGCGTATGTTCCAGGCTGTAAGATATCCTGCACATGTGCTTAAATTTTGCATGTATATATTTTGGAATACATTCCTCGCGTTGTTTGTTTGTACCTCGGTTGCTTTACAAAGCATTTCTATCCACGTTGCATCTGATTACAAGGTGCTGGTTCTGGTTATGCCGCCCCGCACAGGCTTTGGTTTTCCTTAGCCAAGACTAAGGTGGTACACATTTGCTGCCAACCACGGCTCAACCCTGACCCAGACTTGTTTCTTAATGGGGTCCGCCTGGAAGAGGTGGAATCGCACTGATCCATTGGTCTTGTATTTGACCCACGACTCACCTGGGAGGCTCATATGCGCGCCATGGATATTCTTCGTTCCGTGAAGTTTAGCAACTGGAGCGCTAATTAGGCTACTGACTTACTTTTTTATTGATCATTTGTTCGTTCAAAGCTCAACTACGAATGCGAGTTTTATGCATCCGCAGCTGAGCGTGTATTGCGGAAGGTACACTTGATCCACCAATCCTGCCTTTTTCTGGCAACCAGTGCCTTCCGCACTTTCCCCATTAAGAGCCTACTTGTCTGTATGTTCAAGCGGGGAATTATCATAGTAATTCAAGCAGTACTTTTCCTATGCTTTTGCCGCCATTTTACTATTTTCGCATACTACCATGAATACCTTAGTATGATCTCTAACTTTACGTATTTTTTTAAGTTTGAGCCATATTTGGCTTTCCATGAGTTCCTGTTTGATTTGTTTGCTTGAAAGTGCTCCTACCCATGTTTTTACCTTTCTTCATACAAAGCTCCCGTTTACTGTAATCTGAGTTTGAGTCTTTGCTTTGAGATCCTTTTTTTCAGTGTTATGCTACCTGCTGTCAAATTCAGCTGCTCAACATACTTTCCTTGTGATAAGATGACAGCGAAGTTCTAAATGAGGTATCGAAATAAAAATGGACAAGTTTGGGTTGAGTTTATATTGGCCCGAACTCGTAAAATTGCTTATACTCTGTCCAAAAAGAAGCAGCATCAAAGATCGACTTGGAAAATATCAAAATATGAGAGATACAATAAAAGTGAGTACTTGCTAGTTGACCAAAATAATCACGAGCAATAACTTTCTAGTCATTAAAAGAGTCAAATTGACTGACCACAGGTTGATCAGATGTAGGATAAAAATTAACATTCAGAAAGAAAGAGGAAAGGTAGTTTATTATAAAATAACCCATAAAGATTCAGAAATTCTTGTTCCAGAATTTCAGTGCATTCCTGATAGAGCATACCATGAAAATTTCCTTGATCCCAGCAACACCGGCAATGTACAAACTATGAAAAATAATTGACAAAACACATGAGAGATAATGATGAAAACACAAAGAAACACAGGATAAAAACGATAAAAAACTCTCAAAAGAAACCTCAAACCAAATGAAAAAGCGCAAACATTAATCAAGTTTAGGAATAGAAATATAAGGCAGCTCATAACTTAAAACACGTCTCGATAAAATTTGAGAAGCACATAAGAGAAAGCACATAAGAAATCATAAAGATTAACAACTTAATATTTGAATTTAATGGTTAAGGGGTTATATATTGAAGTAGATATAAATCATGATAAATATAAACAATAATTACAAAGGCCAACTAGTAGGAAGATAGCTATTAAGTTCACAAAAATGGCTTCTTTAGGCGATTTGTTCGAAACGAAAGAAGAATAGATAAATGGCTATAATCAATTGAGTATAGAAAAAAAATCTTGGAGGATAAATAAATATTATATATTGTAAACTGGAGTACTTAATATAAAACTTTAATTAGATAGTTACTTATATATATATCCTCCATAACCCTATATTTTAAGAACGAGATTTTTTGAAGGTTTGAATAAGATTTTTTCATTCAGTTCGGTTGTAACCTAAGTAGATTTAATTTTTTTAACAAAGTTATTGGGAATAATTCCTTTATAAGAAGAACTACAGAACTACAGAATCTAGGACCAGCAAAGACCCTAAGGTCCGCTCGAGGCTAGTCCGCTACACTACATAACTACGATACACACTTATCTACGAGTGTATCTCTAACATGCTATATCTTTATTTTTTTATATATAATCTACTGTACACACTTATCTACATGTGTACATTGTCATGCATATTTACTACTTCAACCTAGGGGTGGGGGAGGGGGGGTGATAGAAAGTTTTTCTTCTCAACTTCTGCAGCCCTCGACTGCTAGTGGTGAAAATCTAATTTTAGGATAGTAAGACTATTTATAGGATAGGTGGAAAAGAAAATGAATATCTAAACTACACATGCAAGAGAAATCGCTGGAATCATTTTTAGTCATCATTTTTAGTCATCATTTTTACTCTCATTGTTCATCCGCTCCAAACTCCTTTTGCAAGACGTTTTTATTTACTGTGCTCAGACTGCGTTATATTTATACTATTTAAGTGCGCGTCGAGACGGTTTTTAAACATATTTACCGACGTACTATCTACTAGGTGGGTGGGTAGCCTATTCCAAATTTGAGTAATTTTAAACGTAAAATAGTTTTGGGCTATACTAGTGTTAAATCGCTTGTTCACTAATTTTAATCCGTGTTGGCGAGTGTTTCTCCTATGATCCAATTCGAACAAATTCCTATAATCAACGTTTGAAAATCCTTTCAATATTTTAAATACTTTTATTAGCTGGCCACGTAATCTTCTGCCTTCAAGAGATGGCAAATCTAATGCCCTGAGTCTTTCCTCGTAGGGCCTGTTTCTCAGCTCGGGAATTAATTTTGTAGCCCTACGCTGCACTCTTTCTAATTGCGCGATATCTTTGTTTAAGAAGAAGAAGAATTAGAAGAAGAAGAAGAATAACAATAATAATAATAATAATAGTAATAATAATAATAATAATAATAATAATAATAATAATAATAATAATAATAATAATAATAATAATAATAATAATAATAATAATAAGAAGAAGAAGAAGAAGAAGAAGAAGAAGAAGAAGAAGAAGAAGAAGAAGAAGAAGAAGAAGAAAAAAAAAAGAAGATGAAAAAGAAGAAGATGATGATGAAGATGAAGATGAGGATGATGAAGAAGAAGAAGATGATGAAGATGATAAGGATGAAGATGAAGAAGAAGATTAAGATGAAGAAGAATATGATGATGAAGAAAAGGGTGTTCAGGGTGTTAAAATAAAGAGTCTATAAAGGGGATTAAAAAAGGTGGTTAAGATTAGCAAATAAGGCCGTAGGCCACACCACGCAGGGGGACGGCCTGTGTAACCAAGCTCTTCCTGTTAAGGAAGAGAACAGCGGCTTGTCTATAGATATTTTTAATTAACAAACTTCTCTGTGTGCTTGTTTCCGAATTTACAGTTGATTTAAGACACTAATAATTGGGTTACCATATAAAAATTGTAACTTAAATTGGGTCGAATATTTACAAGTTGAATAAGAGTAAATCTAGACAGAGATTAGTATACATTTGACTAGCTAAACGTCGAAATTATACTAATCTCTGTCCAGATTTACCCTTATTCAATAATAATTAATTAATGTACGACAAAATAAATACTTGTGAGTAATGTAAAAATTACAATTTAATAATCCACCTGTCAATGGAAATCAATATATTTTGTAATAAGGCAAATGAAATCGTTCTGCTCCCACGCGAACGTACAAAGATACATACATTAGGGAACAAATGCAAGCCAAAGGTTTGGCCACAGAGATAAAAAAGAAGGTGGAAACAGATGTGTACACATAAAATGAAATCTGATTTGGCTCTCCAGAGTTTACATGAACCCGTGAAAATACAAAATCAATTTTGCTATAAATATTGGTTTATAAGCATGGTTAGGTTCCCAAAGTCAGATACTATCTTGACGCACAGACACCTTTTGAACAAACAAGCTACACCCAGCAGTCTTAGTAGCCAGCGCATTCACATACCCTTTGATCTGATAAGCTCCGCTCCGCGTTCAAATTAGAGAAACAAAGCCACGCCGCCTTTATTGGCAACAGTATAAATAAGCGGGTGGAGACAGAAAACAGTCTAACACATTATTTTTAGTATTAGTACCACTCAGTACTTCGTCCTCCTCATTCCGTTCATCCATAGTCCCAACAACCTGACGCAGAAGAAGACTTACAAAAAAGACTGAGTATTAACACTGATATTCAGCCAAAAACGTGAGTACACAAACGAACCACGGTGAACTCGACATTTTCCTCCCAGTCATTCTTTCTGCCAAGCACCAACCAGGTTACCATTCGAACCCATCCTACAAGCGGATTACCCAAAAGAACAGTTTGGAGTCAGACCAGACTAGACTGTAAGGCCGCCTTACCATCTCTAAAAAATAAATATGATTATCAACCCTAACCCCTATAACTAGTTACCTACCATAAACTCGTGGTGACACACACCTATAAACTAGTGACTTCATCATCTAAAGAGATACGTAATGAAATGACTGTGTGGTATGGTTAGGCGAGTTAAATTAATTGTAGAGGGATGTTCGAAAAACGTGGGGATGTATTTGTTGTTTATGTGGTTATTACAGCAGAATAAGGTGAAATGGCGACCACGTGCTCTTCTGTGAGAAGTTGTATTTTTTCCAAATATCTTTATTATGTACTATCTGCTTTTTGTATATTTCTCTTCGGATTACTAATTTCAATAAGATTTAAGTGCCCCATAAAATTAACATAATTTCGTTGGCAACAATCGCCACTAGGGAGCACTAATTTTTCACGATTTCTTGAAAAAAGGACATGTTAGAGATTGTATCGCTTTAGTTCTAAACTAACGCAAGAGTAGGAAGTTTGTGGTAGTGGATTACGTTCACCACTCATAAAAGAATTTACTGAAGAAATTCTTTTTACATGTTGCGTCCCATTTTGGGGACTTTGGTAGGATCTATGTGATTTTATTTCAATATACATATCTATGACTTTCTGAACCATTATTTAGTCCAAACATTTGGCAATAAAATTTCACTTATATCAATAAAGTATGAAGTGCATAATGTCTTTACACTATGTACCACCTCACACATGTACGATTTTATACATGCACATGTTCACATGCGCAAACATAAACACACATATATGAAAATATTTATTTAGGAAATGAGACTTTTTGGCCACCATATATACATGGCTTATGTTAAACATTTTGACTCAATATATATATATATATATATATACCAGGCAATGGCTTCGCCACTCTCCCTACGGGTGGAGCTCTTATACTTAGCTACTAAAATTATTTTTTAGAAATTTTCGCCAATTATAATAATTTTAAAAAGGAACTTTAAACTAAATTTCCCCCTTTCGAAATATCACGCTGCTAAAATATAATTATATGATAGAAGATATATAAAAATAATTTTTCTGAACTTCGCCATTTGTAATTCTTAGGGCCTTAAAAAATTCACAAAATTTCAATACCTTATATTTATTTCTGAACTTGACCATTTTATTTGTTAATATTATTTTAGAATTATTAGAAATAACTTTGATAAAAAAACATAACTCATAAGCAAACTAAAATGAATTTATTATTCAAATACTCATAAAAATCCTTTCTTAAATTATAGAGTTAGTGATGATGATGATTATATATATATATATATATATATATATATATATATATATATATATATATATATATATATATATATATATATAAATATATATATATCTAGAGTATTTCATTCTCATCTGGCCATCGATGACATGATGATCAAGTATAGTGGCATGCATATAATGTTCATGAAAAGTTGGCCAATAAAATTTGGGTATAAGTTTTGGTGCCTTTGTAACTTTACTGGGTATCTGTACAATTTTTCTTCCTATCTTAGTAAGGAGAATGAAGCCACTAATGCGACTTTGGGATTAAGGGTTATAAATAACCTAATATCTATAATTCCTCAGAGACAGAAAAGTATGAGCTTTTTTCAAAAAAAATTTTACTAGTATTTACATACTAAAAAAGTTAGGAAATATTGGGTTGAAAGCTACCGGAACACTTCGTGAAAATCTAACAAAAAAAATGTTTACTCATACCCTTAAAATAAATGCAAAAAAGAACAGAAAGAGGATTCATAGATTACAGGTTTGACTCCAGCAGTGAAGTTTTAGTCACAAAGTAGCATGATAACACTGCAGTAAAGGTTGTTACCAAATATAGTGAGGTTTATCCTACCAGTACTGCTGAACCTTATTTGCAGAAACTAAAAAATGATATACATAGTGCAAATATCAATAGTTATTGTAGAATATAATAAGTCAATGGGAGGGGTTGACTTGCTAGACAAACTAGTATCACTTTATCGATGTCAACAATTACTAGACATTGAAACAACTACTAGTCATTGCAATTGTAAACAAAGGGAGAATTTATCAGCATGCAAATATAGATGATAGTCCCTTTCTGCTGGTTGTAAGAAGAAAAATTGTCTTAGTATATATTTTAAAGCCTTCTTTATCACATCGTAAACGTTCGGGTCTGCGACGAAGTAAGCGCATGGGGAGAAGAGTTACCGAAGAGATTAGATATGATAAAGGAAACCCTCTTGTGATGCCAATGCAGACTCAGCGTCGTTCTGGATTATGTAGCAAGAAAACGAAGAGAATTTGCAAAGATGTGATGTTCCCCTTCATCATCACTGTTTTGCCCCTTTTCATACTAAATAATGTGTTATAAACTTTCTTAATAACGAAGAATTGCAAGGAAAGGTTTTACGTATCTGCTTTTAACATGGAGTAAAGTTTTGTAAAAAGATAAACTTTTATTTTATTTCTATGTTGTAACAACATAGGCTTGCCACAGTTTCTGATGGATAAATATAAAAAACAACATTTTCCTTGTAAATTTGTATAAAAAAATTTTACATATGCTTGCCTTAAAAGATAAAGGCAATAAATTGAAAATTGGTGAATATTTCCTTTAAAGTTTAATAACTCTTCTTACCAATTTCCCATTTATGAGACGCCATTTTTGGACCAGAAGATATCTAAAAAAATATTTTTAACGGTTGTAATACCTTAGTTTAACGATTTAAAGTTATCTTTTGAAAAAACAATATTAAAAGTAACTGCAGATTAATTACGGTAAGTAATGGGTCAAGAATTGATTTGATAAACATTTATTTAACTACTAGAATGGTGTACAAGCTCTGAGAAAACCAACAAAATGTTGAATAATTAATTATCAATGTAAAGAAATAAACCAATTCAATCGAAGCAAAGCTCGAAGGATGCATGAATTTTTTAGCTAAACGGAAAATTACTTGACGTGGTATATATCCTGTGCTACATGGAGCGGCCACCATAATATATCATCTTAGCATATTATCCTTCCTTCAAATGTAAAAAAATATATGTGAATAAGTGTGCATCGATTCGTCAACTAAAATTCTCATCTATCTTTATGATGGGCTAGTTACTAACATCATAGTTGAGAAATTGTTCTTAGTATTGATTAATAAGAGCAAAAATATTTGAGTATAACCTTCTCACAGGTAATATAAATAACTGTCTTAAAATCCTTCGCTCATATTGTTAGTTTTAACTTTCTCTCTCATCTAGCATAGGAGTGGATCAAAGGATCTTTGGTAGTGTTATTTGTTTTACTTTAATTTTCCCCGAAATTCAAGCAAGATAATTAAAAATTAAAAATATCAGCATTTTGATGAGAAGGCTAAGTTAAAAAAAAAACTACGTCATTTACTAGATATAACAAGCATGAAAGTAACATAATCTAGGAGGAAAAGAGTTACCAATTTGTTAAACAGGGCAGGATAATTAAATTAATACTTATAGGTTTCCAAAGATTTAGGAGCCCTCACGCAGAAAATATGAAAGTGAATGACTTGTGGGATTCGATCTGAATCGATATCAAATCCAATAGTAAGTCCTGAGCGATGGTGCACGGTTATTGGCGGGCTAACAATCGGGATGGCGTCTGAATCTGCAGGATTCCTCTTTTCTTACCACGTCCTTTTGATGATCCCCCACAGGTTCTCAATCGGAATTTTATCAGAATAGCTTCCAGGCAATTGACTCCTATATGTTGTTCCTGAGGCACTTCCTAACTTGTGCACAATGACACCTATTTCTCTAACTTGGTCTAAAACTCATATTTTGTTACCAAACTGCTTAAAAATTATTAACAGGAGTGACAGTTAGTGGACGTTTTTTTATTATTCTTTGTGTATAAGAATCTTCTAGGAAGGCTATTTGTCTCTGCGAAATCTTATGATCACGGTTGTAGAGATTAAAGGCACCTTCGCAAAATTTTCTTTTCATTTTAAGAATGTATCCTGCAATGTTCATCTTTTTTTTCGAAACAAGGTTCATGTTCAGGATAGATAGGCGTTTCTCTGGTATCTAGCATACCAAGTTATTTAATCGTTTGTTCACTTCTAATAATTGAATCTTATATTTATCAAATAATTATTTTCTTAAGTTGGGCAGAGAGTTTTTTATTGGGTTACGTATTGTTTAATGTTTTCAATTAAACATGTTGAACCAGGTATGCTAATATAGCTAATCTATTTTATGCCTGATCTTTCTTTAACCCTGTGTCTTAATTTTCGTTTAGCATTGCATTTCAATCTATGATCTATTTTTATTATTAGTCACTCTTGCATAATCCAAAATCAGGTTAAAGTAGTTAATGATAAGGAAAGAAGTTTAGTAGTTGTAAGCATGTGAAAATTAAGAAAATTCCATATTTCCCCTCTACATTTACATCTAGTTTTCTTCAGAAGGCAATCCTCAATTGATTATTAATTATTTTGCCCCTCTTCTAAATATTGGATACCTTTATATTAATCTTCTTCAACAAATGTAAACATATATTTTTATTATCAAGGGTTTCAGTCTTTATATAACAAATATGTATCACAAAAAAGCATTTAATTCTATATTACAGACATTAAATTATTTTGATTAGATTTTGTCTTTCGGTTTGCAATTTGATATCATCTCATTCATCAACATATTCTGGAAAACATGTCCAGATGAATTCACAAATAAAAAAATCCATATATGTTTCTCTCACACTAATAAAAGCAATGAATTTTAAGAAAAAAAAATAATCTTCATTAATCTAATTTATCTTTATTCGCTAGTCTTCCTTCATTTTCTTCTCAAAGATATTGATTTTGGTCTCCTCATAGTTTCAAGGGCCCGTGACCTCAACAATAGAATAGGTTTGGCCAGGATCTAAGATTATAGTAAGGAACTTCTTTTTATGACACTTTTGAGGGAATGGTGTGTGCATTCGCGTGTTTTTTTCCTTGCCATCACAAATGACGGGCTTCTTTTCTGAAAAATTCTCTTCATTCTCGTCTAATATTCTTTTATCGACTTAATTTTCACGCCATAAATTTTCCTCCCATAATCAGTTTGTGTATGCAAACACTTGATTTTTTTCCTTAACATCATAGTTAATATGTGTGTATATCATGGCGAATTGAGAAAGTGATATAAAATATAGAATAAAATAATTAAAAAAGAGTTGGATGTGAACGACTTATAAATGGATGTCTTAGACAAAATGAAAAAATATCCTCAATTTTTTAAAGTATTTGTATAATATAAGATACAGAAATTTAGCAAATAGTGTATTGAAGAATTGTTGCGAGCTATTATTCTGGTTTTAAAGCTAACTATTATTAAATAAAAATGTTGGTAAATCAGTTTGCCAGAGAATCCAATTATTCAAGGCTTATATGTATATATGAGAATCCGAAAAAAACAAAATATCAGATAACCGCGTAATGTGTGAGGGAAGTCGATGGAAAGAAATGAACGCCAACAAATGTAGAGCAGTGGGCATTAAGTAAGCTCGTCAAGAAATACAATATTTCTGGAGGAAAACAGCAACGAACATGTAAAAATAATTGTCAGCTAATCTTATCGCCTACTCGCTGACTAGTTTTCGCCTACTTATTTCTGAGATAGACTGGGAGTGTCGAAGTATGGCCAAGTACACGAAAATAAATGCACACAGGCTCTAAGGTGTGCTAAGCAAGGCAACAACTGCTATTGTTAAAAGAGTGCGAATTGAATAGATAGCTGTAGCTGCGTGACCAAGGAATATTCCAAACAAAATGACAAAAATAGATTTTAATACACACTAAATAAAGGGCACAAAATAAATATAGATATATACATATATATATATATATATATATATATATATATAGGTATATGAATAAGACGGAATTAGGTTCCGAATACTAATTGGATAACCAGGGTTATTAAATGGTTATAATGGGAGATTTAGGGCAGTGAGCAATTTAGTTCCTGGGAAACTCGAGAGTAAAGCGGGAGGAACTTGGGAGGAGGTCTTGGTGACCTTGATTACTCACGGGTGTATCCACAGAGGGTGGGGTACTTTCTCCAAACTTGGGTATTGCGAGATGCCGACCTCGTTTCCTCAAGAGGTCACCGGACGATTTTTGAAGGGGGGGGAGGTGAATTCTCCAAACACGGATCAAGTGAGCTATCGGGCCTCTTGTCCTCAGGAGGTCACTAGAAGAACTTCACAGGAAGGCTTCTCTAATCCTAGATCCAAAGGCGGTTAAGGAAGGCTGACGTTTCCTCACGAGACTCTTCTCCCTGACCCGAAGATACGAGTGTGATGTCCAGCTCTTCAGTGGCTTGCGACCGTCATTAAACACTTCTAGGGAGAGAGCGTCCTTGAATCGAACTCTTTTCTGGGAAGGGTCGTCCAACCAAATCTATGGGTAATCCTTGGGAGGGTGCATACATACCTATATTTCTCCAAAACAGAGAGATAGAGAGCGGCCTTCTCGAATCCTCGTTATCAGCCGTGACAACCGAGCGTCTCCTTGCGGGAAAGTGTAAGAGGCAGGGATCAGCGGGTTAGCCCGACGACCAGCGGGTGGTGTCGTAAAAGTTGTTCGAGGCGAACCTACTAAAATGGACGAGTAACTCCCGAGTCGGGTGGGGGGAAGATTAAGACGGCGGGGAGGTAGCCTTCAATTTCCGCATCATGCCTCGGTTTGAATTTCTCAGTGACCTGGCAGAAAGTCCAAAAAGGGTGAAGTCGGAGGGGGGGGGGTGAGGGGGAAGTAACGGCGCGCTTTCTCTCCCGAAGAAATATCTTCGGAGGTGGGGAAATACTACTATTTTAGTAGATCCCTTTACAATGAGGTGGAGTGCTTCATACCCTCCCAAATTGTTCAGGCAAAGGAGTGGTTTTGTTTTAAACATGTCTGCATTCTTCCTCTCGTCTGCTTCCCTTCTACCATCCCAATTTTATTATTATGCATAATACGTATACGGTGACGGACCACACCTAAAACCTTTGGCCAATGGGGGCCGGCCCGTCTAATCAGTCTTATCCCATGGGCAATGTACGAATCTAGCTCTCGAGTTGGGTGTTTACCTTTTTTAACAGACAAAACCAAAAGAAATTTGTGGAAGAATAAGGAAAGAGAAAAGGTCTTCTTTTCTTTATCTTGTCACCTTCTCCCCTACCTCGGTTCTCCGTCATCTTCCACTTCCCTGGCGTCCCGTTCTCAGTGCTGCATTCATCTCTCATATCAATTACGAAAGTTAGAATAATGGAAAAAAACATGAAGGGAAAACCCGACTTCCCGCTATGGACCCTTATCGTGACTCAAGGCAATTAAGGAAGTGTGTTGTCGATGAATCTCTCGCCCCGTATAGATAATTTCGCAGTATATATTCGATACTTTGGAATTCACAGGTAAATTGTGTCTGAAGCCACCGTCCAGTAAGTTACCGTTAACGTCTTCGTTAGTCAACAGGGAATCGACTTCATTCTCGCCCACAGAAGAATTGAGTGATTGTCGAAGAGCCAAGAAAGAGCTATTCGACACTTAATATTGTTCGTGGGGATAGTTTTAGGCGCACTTCAATCCTTTTCACCACGTCTTCGGTTTTAAGGATTGCAAAAGCCATCCCTGTCTCGTTAGACGCCCACAAATTCAAAGTAGAACTTACCTCCCTGGTCCTACTCACCGAACATCAAGGTAAAAGGGTTTTAACCCGCGCTTAGTCACGCTCTTCCCACCTTTACCGCGTCGAACCTCAAGGTTTCCCTTTGCTTTAGAACTTGCATAATTGTAAGATCATTTCTTAATCAATTATCCCTCGTTTAAAACTTAATTGGTACTGTCAATCATCTTAGCCGTTAACCGTCAATATTCAATTGCATTGCCATTTAACTTCACTCATATGTGTATGTAATCTTTAGTCTTATTAAAGTATATTTTTGTAGCCGTGTTTGAATATTCCTTGGCCTAGAATCTGTATTTAAAGCACTCTTTCGGTCTGCCAGTAGGCCAGTGTGCGAATAACAGCGTACACCTGGTCATATCACAACAGAATCCATGCCCCCTGATTAAGAATTAAGCCAAAAAAATCAGGCGCTAACTTTGATAACCAGAAAACTCCAATGGATAGATTACCACGGCCTATCATGTGCGAGTTTACCTTCACATATCTCATCCAGAGAAAGGGCTTCCTCGTTACCAAATCTTTTTATCAGTGACTTGCTTTAAGAATTTTCCTCTCTACGTGATGAGGTACTCATCTTTATATCTAATGTTACAAGAACCCTTTAAAAATAATAAAATGAGTAGATGAGGTGGCCGCTCTCCATGCAATTCCTTATTTCCGGTGGATTTTCGTCCTGGGTGCTTCCAATACTTTGGTGATGGTATTTCTGTCCTTTGTATTATCCCCTGGATTGCTTTTTGAGGAAGATCGCAAACGGGATCACAGCTAATAGAGAAGCCATATTCGTGATGGGGAACACTAGATATATTAGATGACGCGAATAGTGATAGTCTTCCCTGTGAGATCTTGACGCAGCAGGACCGGCTGAAAACTTTGATATCAATCCTTGGCATGGCTGCCCTAAAGAAAACGAGGTCAAAAAAGTAGATACACCAAGAAAAACGAATTCTAGTTTTTTCTTCTTTTCTAGATCTCATGGCGAGCGGTTCTTTCCAGACTAGCAGCATTTTCGAGAAGATGAGAGACAAAAGAGAAAATGGCCCTCTTTGTGCACTTGAAAAAATCGAAGGAGAGGAGGATCTCTAAGAAGCCGGATTTTCTCATTTGTAGGTTACCTGATGTCTTTTATCTTGCTGCTTTCAAGTGATCCCAAGTCATTCACTCGAATGACGGACAAAATCTTCCCTGTACACATGATCCATCAGCGTCAGAATCCATCTTAGCTTCTTGGTAAAGACTAAAAGGTTTCTCTCTTTTGCCGGTGAAAACCTTTTGGTTAATATGGCCGTCCCACTAAAATGGAAACGGAGACCACGAAAAACGCTTTAAGGACAACTCAAGAAGACTCAAGATAAATGGATCGCCTCCAGAAGAAAACGGAACTCAAGGAAAATGACTTCAAGGGCTAACTCATCTCAAGAAATCATCACGTCATCAAGAGAAGGAATCATCACATCTAGATAAATGTGTCGTTAATTGGAAGATGCAGCAAGAAAGAAAGAATTACCAAGATCAAGAACTAACCCAGCCAACTTAAAGAAGAAGTAGTCTTAGCCTACAAGAATACTAAGAATAAGATAAATGGAGTCGAGGTTTGAAGGGGCATCTTCAGTCAAGAAGTAATAAAATAGATATTGGATATAAAAAAATGAGAAAAATCTCAAGTTGAAGAATGATATTGATAAATGATAAATAAACATAATATGGCCCCACCCCATACGGTGATTTTCTGTGGATTTCTTCTCAATCAAATCACTTCGGTTAGATATGGGCATCATGGCGAAGTGTAAACTAACTTCACATTTCCATAAACTGTTCTACAGAAAGCCGTGCATGATAAATCGATCATGATGAGAGATTTATTTGAGATATCTCCGAATATTTACTTTTTTTCAAGACAAAAGAGAAAATGGCCCTCTTTGTGCACTTGAAAAAATCAAAGGAGAGGAGAATATTTAAGAAGCCGGATTTTCTCATTTGTAGGTTACCTGATGTCTTTTATCTTGCTGCTTTCAAGTGATCCCAAGTCATTCACTCGAATGACGGACAAAATCTTTACTGTGCACATGATCCATTAGCGTCAGAATCCATCTTAGCTTCTTGGTAAAGACTAAAAGGTTTCTCTCTTTTGCCGGTGAAAACCTTTTGGTTAATATGGCCGTCCCACTAAAATGGAAACGGAGACCACGAAAAACGCTTTAAGGACAACTCAAGAAGACTCAAGATAAATGGATCGCCTCCAGAAGAAAACGGAACTCAAGGAAAATGACTTCAAGGGCTAACTCATCTCAAGAAATCATCACGTCATCAAAAGAAGGAATCATCACATCTAGATAAATGTGTCGTTAATTGGAAGATGCAGCAAGAAAGAAAGAAATACCAAGATCAAGAACTAACCCAGCCAACTTAAAGAAGAAGAAGTCTCAGCCTACAAGAATACTAAGAATAAGATAAATGGAGTCGAGGTTTGAAGGGGCATCTTCAGTCAAGAAGTAATAAATAGATATTGGATATAAAAAAATGAGAAAAATCTCAAGTTGAAGAATGATATTGATAAATGATAAATAAACATAATATGGCCCCACCCCATACGGTGATTTTCTGTGGATTTCTTCTCAATCAAATCACTTCAGTTAGATATGGGCATCATGGCGAAGTGTAAACTAACTTCACATTTCCATAAACTGTTCTACAGAAAGCCGTGCATGATAAATCGATCATGATGAGAGATTTATTTGAGATATCTCCGAATATTTACTTTTGTTCAAGACAAAAGAGAAAATGGCCCTCTTTGTGCACTTGAAAAAATCAAAGGAGAGGAGAATCTTTAAGAAGCCAGATTTTCTCATTTGTAGGTTACCTGATGTCTTTTATCTTGCTGCTTTCAAGTGATCCCAAGTCATTCACTCGAATGACGGACAAAATCTTTACTGTGCACATGATCCATCAGCGTCAGAATCCATCTTAGCTTCTTGGTAAAGACTAAAAGGTTTCTCTCTTTTGCCGGTGAAAACCTTTTGGTTAATATGGCCGTCCCACTAAAATGCCAAATTAAATGCTCTTCTGATACTGAGTGTCAGGCCTGTGTAGTTTAGAAAACATTCGTCTCTAAACGTTTTAAAGATGGGAATGTATGCATAGCAGCTATTTTGCGACTACATATGGATAGGACATTGCTAAATATCTAGTCGTGTGGGTGGCGATTAACATAAAGGACGTGATAAAGAAGAGAAGAGGAGTCTTGATTCATCCTCCCTTCTCGCCTCTCTTTTTCTCATCTTATAGGGACCAACTTCAAGAGTTGGTAGGTGCTGGATGGTGTAGCTTCAGTTTATATGCATTCGGTTGTAGGGGTGCGAAGATGTATAAGAGAAAAACTTCCTTTCAAAAGCGAGAATATAAATAGCCCATTAAATTACCAACTCAAAACGGACTTCACCGTAGCGTGACGGCAGAGTGCTGGCCTCTGGATTCAAAAGACCCGCATTCAATCCCCAAGTCCACTATTTTTACGAGGAAAATTCTCGAAGAAAACAGAGACCACGAAAAACGCTTTAAGGACAACTCAAGAAGACTCAAGATAAATGGATCGCCTCCAGAAGAAAACGCAACTCAAGGAAAATGACTTCAAGGGCAAACTCATCTCAACGCATCAATTCAACAAGAAATCATCACGTCATCAAGAATTTGGAAGGACTAAACTCTTCTAACTCATAAATAATACAAGAAATGATCAAGAAGCAAAAAGAAGAACTCATCTCAAATCGTCAAGAAGCATCAAGAAGAAATAAATAGATTCGTATATAGAAATCCCAAGATGAATGATATTGATAACAAGAAATAAATAAAAATAAATGGAGCCCTCCCCCCATAACTTGTGACCCTCAAAAGGCCGAACAATCTTCTGATCTTCGTTACAACTGCACCTCCTCTCCTACTAGAGTTTAAGAAACAGTGCTGCTGGGAATCGGAGACCCGGGAAGGATATTACTGATTAGCGTCAAAAACTTAATTTGCTCTCCTCAATCCCACTAAATTAGCTCCACCCATCCCGAGGACTCGAAGGTCGTAGGAGAAAGAGCTACTAGTAATCCTCGATTAAGAAATCCAAGACTAGTCTCTCCCCAATCCTCAAATTCGCTCCACGTTCTAGAAAGGGACCTGTGTAGAGGTGCGAAGAAGTATAAGAGAAAAACTTCCCTCCAAAAGCAAGAATATAAATAGCCCATTAAATTACTAACTCAAAACGGACTTCGCCGTAGCGTGACGGCAGAGTGCTGGCTTCTGGATTCAAAAGACCCGCATTCGATCCCCAAGTCCACAATTTTTACGAGGAAAATTCTCAAAGTAAACGGAGACCACGAAAAACGCTTTAAGGACAACTCAAGAAGACTCAAGATAAATGGATCGCCTCCAGAAGAAAACGGAACTCAAGGAAAATGACTTCAAGGGCTAACTCATCTCAAGAAATCATCATGTCATCAAGAGAAGGAATCATCACATCTAGATAAATGTGTCGTTAATTGGAAGATGCAGCAAGAAAGAAAGAAATACCAAGATCAAGAACTAACCCAGCCAACTTAAAGAAGAAGAAGTCTCAGCCTACAAGAATACTAAGAATAAGATAAATGGAGTCGAGGTTTGAAGGGGCATCTTCAGTCAAGAAGTAATAAATAGATATGGAATATATAAAAAATGAGAAAAATCTCAAGTTGAAGAATGATATTGATAAATGATAAATAAACATAATATGGCCCCACCACATACGGTGATTTTCTCTGGATTTCTTCTCAATCAAATCACTTCGGTTAGATATGGGCATCATGGCGAAGTGTAAACTAACTTCACATTTCCATAAACTGTTCTACAGAAAGCCGTGCATGATGAATCGATCATGATGAGAGATTTATTTGAGATATCTCCGAATATTTACTTTTGTTCAAGTCGTGAAACAGAACTAAAAAAAAATCGGTTTTATATTCCGATGTTACAGTTAATATCGAAGTTTCTTGACGTGTGTATAGACGAACTGCGAAATTTAAAAAACATATTTGGTAAAATATGTGTATCACGTGCAACTGGCATTTTTTATATGATATTCCGGATCCTATGTAGAATCATGAGACCTAAAATAGTTGGGGTCAGAATTTGACATTAACGGAAGGTTGGGGTCTGTATTCTTTATTTGTTTTGTTTAAGGTTCTTTAAATATGGGTTTCTTGGCAAAATTATACATCTAAAATATTTATTTAAAAAAATGACCTGAATTTGATAATTTCGTGTTAAAATAAAATACTGTCCTTTTATTAGGAATAAATTATTTTTTGCTGCGCTTAAACTATTGGAATCAGTGTTAGAAGAGTATGTGTAGTAGGATCCAACTTGAACCCACTCCTTTTCTATCACAAGTCATTGGTTAGACACATGGATAGAACAATTGTCCAATATGTTGTGTTGCTTCCGATATCGAGTGAAAATACTTTAATGATTAATAACTATATGAATTAGCATCGTGTTTTCGAAAGTTATCAGAAGTGTTGCAACTTTGATCAAATTATCCAAGCTTCGCCTGTACAATGTGGCTTCTGATCCTCATCACGGCCCAAGAATTAAGCGCGAGTCACCCTCAGTGTGGTATTCTTAGTAAAGAACACCAATATAAGCAATAATCTCTAAAGAGGCGGCAGTTGTCTGCCTACGAATCACACATCCTGTCGTCGAAAGATCCAAGCTCATCGTTACCTATTCGGAGAGTCGCCAAAATCTTAATATGTTTCAACAACAAGGAGTAACAACAAGGAAAAAAGGTACCCTAGGAGACCTTACAGTCCATTCAAAGAGGGTACCATTGGACTTGCAATCGAGCGGGCACAAGGCTGCTCAATGGTTTTGCGTCCCTAAACAGCCACTTTTCAAGACCTTGTCTAGTCTTGACTTGAACTGGTCAACAGATTCACTGTTGACAACTTCCACTGGAAGTGCGTTCCACTTACCGCAGATACTGTAGGTGAAAAAATTTCCACACAGATTGCGGTTGTAACGCTTCAGTTCAAGTTTGAAGCCGTGATTGCGCGTTCTGTTCTCACTCAGTGTGAAAATATCCCGGTAGTCAACATTGTCGAACCCTCGAAATATTTTGAAAACTTCGATGAGCTGACCACGCAGTCTACGGGTTTCCAGCGAGAACAGATCTAATTCCCTTAGTCTATCCTCATAACTTTTAGGTCGGATAGAGGGAATCAGCTTGGTTGCCCTGGCTTGTACGCGTTCCAATCTCGCGATGTCCTTTCGCAATGAAGGACTCCAAAATTCTACGGCATACTCCAGGTGCGGTCGGACAAGTGAGTTGTACAGGCACAGTACAATCTCCTGGTTCCGATAACCAAACTGGCGCTTAATATAGCCTAGCATCCTTTGGGCCTTTTTCTCCGCCTCAATGCACTGTTTCGAGAACTTGAGGTCACTAGTGATTGTTACACCCAAGTCCTTCTCAGTTTTACTCGATTCAAGAGTAGTGCCCTTAAGGATAGACTGAGATTGGGGGTTTCTGCGGCCGATATGCATCACTTTGCATTTCCCCACGTTAAAAGGCATTTGCCACGTGTCCGACCACTCCCCAATCTTCCCAAGATCTTCCTGCAGGCGGGCAGTATTTCCATCCTTTGCAACGTTCATACCAAGCTTGGTATCATCGGCAAATTTGCAATCTTGGCAACCATGTCACAGTCCATGTCGTTGACGTAGAGGATGAATAGTAGTGGTTTTAGGACAGAAGTTTGAGGCCCATCGCTAGTAACGGGCACCCACTCAAAAGACTGTCAATTCACCACCACCCGTTGCCGTCTGCCACTTAGCCAGTTCTCTATCCGGTCGGCTACTTTTCCGTCTATGCCCAGCGCTCACACTTTCCGGAGAAGGCGGTGGTGTGGTACCTTATCAAAGGCTTTCTGAAAGTTTAGGTAGACCACATCCACCGCCTTGTCCCGATCGTGCTCACTGAAAACGGAGTGGAAGAATTCCACAAGGTTCGTCAGGCATGACCGTTGCCTTCGGAAGCCGTGCTGGGAACTCCTAGGCAATTTTCCTTAAATGCAAAACGCTGACTGCAAAGCAGTAGTCAGGGGATTACTCAAATACTTATTTTAAGCAAAAGAAGACTCATCTACTCTACCAGATGACATTCTATTGTAAGTGTCGGACTACGCGTAGGTAGGCTTCTGACAGTAAAAATTGCTAGATTCAAAGGCCCGAAAAATACTTCCACAAACGGATGCGAATTGGTCCTATTAAATCCCCGCATACCCTATAAATGTATAAACCCAATTGTGTATGAGAAATAGGATGAGTTTTCTAAATGTACATATACGAGTATGTAAGCAAGCAAGCGTGAGAAGACAAAGATGAGCTAAGAAATGGTTGAACACCTGTGTTTGATAAAGTTGCGCAAGTTGTGTCTCGAGATAAAATGATAAAAGACGGATATTTAAAGAGGAGCCCGAATAAACACAGCTATTGACCATAAGAGATTTGCGCAGCGAAAATAGTATCAAATTATACAAATAAGACTTTATCCATGTAAATGTACCCACCGTATACACCGGTTTCCTAGCCAGCTCCGACCAGAGTTGGGGAAAGGACCAGAAAGCTGAGGCAGGACGTCCGATGGTAGCCGTCTCTTCTCTAGGCCACGTTCTCTGCATTAAGAATGCAAATATAAATACTTAAATTTATTCTAGACAGGAGCACAGTCAGGAAGACAAATTGCCATAGAGAGAATAGTAACGAAATCTTCCTCGTTCACGCTCCCACCTCAATCCTCTAATTCTTATCTTGCCCTTAACTCGTACTCGCGTTGAATATATATATATATATATATATATATATATATATATATATATATATATATATATATATATATATATATATATATAAACTACTATTCTCCTGCATACTAAACTGAGTCTGTCCCCGCTTGCAATCACAATATTCAGTTGTTAGAATAAAGAGTTTTTTTATAAGTTCATCTTTGCCTTGAACCTTCGATAAGCCAGGTGTATTAGAAGTAAACGGTAAAATCATTTATCTTTGGAGTCAGATATATAATTTCCGTAAAGCCATCCCTCACCTCTAAATCAAAACTAGTCGCTCCCACAATAAGGTGGAGGTTTACGGAAAACATCATTCTTTCACTCTAAATATAACCCAAATATGACACACTTTCACCTGAAGACCATAAGTTAGAACCACGTTGTCCTGATTGTTTCACAGCAAATTACCCTGGTTGCAAGGTTTTGGCCTTTATCGCCATAGAACCCTCTTATAGAAATATTTCTTGACGCAGGGCCATGGACCTTTGGAGGTGAGGATGATTAAGGCTAAAGCCAAGTTTCTTGCCTCGAAAGAAGACAACCTCCTTTACCACCACCAGAGATTACACGTTAACCTTAACCAAGCTTCTTGTTGTTTCTTTCCATGAGAGGACGTGGATTTAGTCAAGAGTAGACGTAAGATTGATGCTCACAAAGCACTGATTCAACAGTATTTAAAGCCCATGCAGCGCCTCCTATCATCACTTAGAGCCCATCCTATCGAGCTGGCATATGTAAGTGGGCAAGACAAGGCAATGCCGACCTGAAATTTACCAGGTTTATTGACGGAGAGTATGATAAGCTGCTGATGCGCTCCTGTCAAAATATTTATAGTAAACGTATTTCAGGCAGATATCTGCAACGGAGAAGAACTTATAAGAGGTTGCAGATAAACTTTTCTTTCCTATCTCATCACTGTCGTATGTTAAACTGGCAGTCGAGCGACAAGATGGTACTTTCAATAGAAGAGGATTAAGGCAATGTAGATCAAAAATAAAAGTCGGAATTAAGACCGAGTTTTCAGTGACTTACTCCAACAATGGGACGAAGTAACATCTACCGAATAAATGGAGTACTAATAAAAATTGTTTTCATCCTCTTCCAACGCTGGAATCAAAGGTGGATTGTGAATCCTATCCGTATTTACAATATAGAACTAGCTGGGCTATCAGTTCACAATGACGTGGCTCAGTGCTCACTAAAGAGGGACAAACCATCGGAACCAGACTTTGATGGAACAACTATATACGACCTACAAGAGGTAAATCCCGACATCCTAGAGCACAGCATGTAAATAATTTTTAGGGAGGTATCACAGGCTTTTAACACAATTTCTCATTGAAGCAGGAACTGGGGGGTTGTATCTAGGTGAGGTACCTACCTGATAAATTGAATTGATCAATGAACAATAAAGGACGATCGCTCGCAACCCGTATTGTTGTATAGGTGCAGAGGCCTAGGGCATGGAGATCCCATATCTATTTTCCTTCTAATAATGTACTAGGATATGCACTTAATCGACTAGCACTTCCCTAGTATTCTGTACAGAGGAAACTATGGTTTTTTTCACGGCATTTCTGATGGTGTCATCTTGATTTCGACCAATCGCAGCGCTCTGCATCCACACCTAAAATCCTGAAATGATCCTCAGCTAGCACTTCCACAACAATAGACTCAGTTTTGCATCGTGTGTGAAGAGAACAATAATACTATGGTAAATTCAATGTCTCTAAAATTTTGAAAGGGCAAGCTGTGCTGCTTAGTATTCACGCCGGGAGCTTCGAAGCAAATATCTTTGAGTGCTTGGGTGTTGATCTATGGACAGTGCTGAGGGTCGGGAAGGAGTGCATGAGTCAGGCTGTAATTATGAGGATACCGGTCCTCGAAAATCTTGCCACTGACGTTCTCATGCGAAAATAATTCCCAAAGATATTTGAAAGATCCAAACCGTCATTGACAACGATCCCAGCAAGTCAATGGGATCCATAGAGGGGTATTAGGTAGTACCAGTCTCTCATGAGGCATTTAGTGAATAAGAACATAGCTCCTACTCGTACAAGATGATAAAGTACCAGCTTCTTTCGTAAAAGACGAAAGACGCACAGAAAGAACGTGCTGCAAAGCCTTTGAACAAACTTAAGCATCTCCTCTTTCCTGGCATGCTCTGGTTATTCACAGACTGGAAGAATTTCTGCAAGATCAAGTGGTGAACTGGCTAAACATCAACTGGCATTCTCTATCCGTGAAAGATGTAAAAGAACTCATGAAAACAATGATATCTTTCTATATCATGGTGTTTGGGGTGGTAAGTAGTGAAGGATACGGTATGCTCTCTTTTATGTTTTGGGATGTCTTCAGACTCAATCCAGAGGGCTACACCAAGGAAAAGGGTGAATTGGTGTTACCACTTTATTAAATAGGTGGCCTCTGTAAGGTTGTCCCTCTGTAAAACAAGAAGGGGGACGCATTAATGGTTATCAAATAATTGATTTTTCCTCATTGGCGTGGTAGAGAGAGAGAGAGAGAGAGAGAAATCTATCTTCGCACAGTAATGTGGATCCTAGGTCCAGGATCACCACAGCGTTAAGTATAAGGGCCGTTGCTAAGGCGCGCCGCAGGTTCCGATGCCACCTCAAGGAGGGATGATTCGCTGGGATCTCTATTTTTTAAATTTCTGGTTATTAGTCATCTAAGGTGGCCGACAATAAGAAGGACTTCTCATCAAATTTCCAGACCATTATTTAATCATCCTTTCATTCAACAGGGCCGATTTGAGCCGCAGTCCATCTTGTGATAAAGGGATGATAGAACACCTGTGATGGAGGGCAGACTAAGGACACAGCAGTTGTGGGACTCAGCCAATGGTCAGTGCCTCTTCCCAGTCGATTGCAATGCTACTCCTGCTCTACTTTGGTAATACTCTCACATCTCTCATATACCATCGAGGGGTACAGGTTCTCCACGCTGGAGGTCGAGTGAGCTTCCGCTCCGGACGCCACATGCAATGTGTTCCACTCCCACAAGACGCGCTAATGCCCGCGTGAGGGCGTTGTACATCTGCTTTCTGATCAAGTCTGAAGGAGAGGTCTGGCTGGTATTGAGGTCTTGCTCTTCGTCGGCTTAGGAATGCAAAATTCGACATCCTATTTACATGGGAGATGAATGCCTAATCTTTGATGTCTAGCTAATTTTTAATTCGCATTTTTTCGTCCCATCACGCGCAAACAAAACAAGATTATGTACACCAGCAACCCAGGAAGCTGCCATGCCTCAAGTAAGTATTCTATAGGTTCTTCTTTTAGGTTGGATATGGTCACTCTCACCTCTAACGACTTTATGGCTCATTCTTCGTATCAAGAGCTGAGTGTAACTGACTGAGAACTACCGAAATTGGGCTAATATTGATGAGATACCTTAATAAATAATTTCGAACGCTTATTTTCTGCAAACACCTGTTTTTTTGCAAGAGGTGCACGATAGAGAGGAGGCACTCTCCGTTATGTTGCCATAAAAAGTGTGATGAGGAAGGCGTCAAGTCCTTTACTTGTTACTCTCTTCAAGGAGATAAATTCACTTAATTTATTGATGATCAAATTTGGCGCTGCTTGGCAATGCAACAATCATTAATCCTTCATTTGTTACAAGTATATGCTGCCGCTGCTCTAATTATTTCTATCATATAAAAATTTGATGAATATTGCTTACATTTGAGAAAAAATAGTGTTTTTTTTTATTTATACATCTAAGAGAAAATTGAGTTAGGTTAAGTTTGGTTAAGTAATGAATTATTATTAATTAAGTTCATGACATATTTCTCTATTAGTTCCCAATTTATGCCACTTTAGTAAGAAAGTAATATTAGTTAGGGCATTTCAAATATCCATTTAATTTTGTTTAGCAGTAATAATAATGGGCTAGAAACAAATTCTCGGACAACTTTTATTGACAATGGTTTCCAACGAAATAATAAAACAAAAGAAACATCAAAAAACAATGTAATCCCCGTTATTTTAGAGCACCTGTTTCCAAAGATGCGATAGATCATATAGGATTTTTTGAAAAACTCAACTGGTTTGCTATCAAAGAAGTCTCCGACTGCAGATATCAGTGCATCCTCATTTGCGAATCTTTTGTCATTCAAGATGCTATGCAGTGCGTGGAATATATGATAGTCAGTTGGCGCCAGGTCAAGTGAATAAAGTGGCTAAATGAGAACTTCCCAGCTCAGCTCAAAAAGTTTTTCACGAGAATAGTTTACAACGAGTGGTCGATTGATATCATGAAAAAACAACATGAATCAATTCTGGTAATTTATGCACAATTTTCTCTGCAACCAACTACAGTTTTTGATTGTATAGTTTGATTGCGTCCAACTGTATAGAGCAGTGGTCGGCAACCCTTATAGCCAGAAGAGCTATTTTTTTAAAGTTTAATAAAAATGTTGCACTATTGGAACCGCAATACAAAAAAACTGGTCTCATACACTGAAATCTACAGGACTTCAACAATCTGAAAATATATCTCACTTTAAAACAACTCTAATTATAGTTATATTGTTCAATTTACTTATACTCACAAAACGAATTCAATTATGTTATATTACTCAGTATGCTTTCATATTATATGTCATATAATAACACTCATAAAGCCTAAAAATAATAACAATAATAATGATGTTAATTTTTGTGCTTAGTTTTAAATATATTTTGTTGTTGGTTTTAAGAATTTTTTCTTATATGTTAAATTATGAATTCTGTGTACAACCCCTGTAGAGAGTCTTCATAAATAAAATAATATTGTTATTATTAATATTATTAAATGATAAATAAAACAATAGGAAAATATATAACAAAATATAGGTTCCTTGCATTAATATAAATCATGGCATCTTATTCTTATACAGTACCGGTAACTAAAAGAGGAAATTCAATATTATAAAGCACAAATATAATTTTATCAATAACTTACCTAAGGTAGTTGATTAATGTGATATCTGTTCCTGGGTTTCCTTGTAGAGCTCCTTAATGTTCGGAGAGTAAGAAGTGGTCTTCAGTTCTAGGCAAGATTGTAAGCTCGCATCATTTAGTCTGTTTCTTAATTTGCCTTTTATAAGAATCATGTTTGAAAAAACTTGCTCACACAAATAAGTCGATCCGAAAATGGACAAAATACCAAATGCATAATTCTTGGAGTTATTGTAGGTGTCTTTTAATGCACTCCATACCTAAAAAATCATCTGATATTGTTTTTTTCAGATTTTATAGTTCTCTCCACTTGTGTTGACCTGCTAGTGTGGCTTGTTGTCTTTCTAACGATTCAAGGTCAGCGAGTAGAACTTTAAATTTTGAAGCCCAAATCGCTTTTTCTTTCAAATCAGATATTTTTAAGCTCCACTTCTGCTCGGTTCACTTTAGAAAAGGCTGCAAATTAAGAACAGAGATGTCTGCCTCGAGTGGTGTTATCACGAAAGACAAAGTTGCCTCTTCTCTTCTGAATTCTTGGAAACGACCTTTAAAAGACATCTCCATCTTTAAGACAGCATTGTGTAGGCTGCCAACATCCAACTCACGGCTTGCTGCTTCTCTGTATTTCTTCAATGATTGAAAATAAAGAAAGTCAGTTTTCTTCAGGTCTCTAACAAACAATGCAACCTTTTTCTCAAATGACAGTACTTCTTCTAAAAGGAATAAAGCAGTATTTCCCTTTCCTTACACTTTCCGGCTGAGTTGATTTAAATGTGAAGTAATATCCACCATGAAGTTGAATTTTTTCCAGGCATTCAGGTATTGTAAGCTCTTGACATGCATCACCTTTCTTAAGTAAAAATGTTTTCATTTCTCCCAAGCAAGTTACAAAACGCTCACGCACTCGTCCCCTAGAAAGCCTTCGGACTTTGTTATGAAGAAGGAGGTCTCAATATTGGCAATCAGCCTCTTGCAAAAGCTCGCGAAACTGTATGTTGTTCAAACCCTTTGCCAAAATTTTATTTACCATTTTCACTAATAATGCCATCACTTCATTGAATTCAAGAGGTAAAGACTGTGCACAAAGAGCCTGTTGATGAACAATGCAGCCAAAATGATATCACTTCATAATCCATCTTTTTATTTAATAGAGAAACAAAGTCCTTATGTTTTCCCATCCGGCTTGGTGCCCCATTAGTTACAATAGAGATAATATGGTTGGTGTTTATTTCTTTTGCTTCCAGACATAAGATAATAGCTCTAAAGACATCTTTACCTCTAGTTTGACCAGTGAGAGGTACTAAGTCAATGAGCTCGTCTTGAGGGCCCTCAGAATTCACATATCGACAAACAAGTGCAACCTGCGCTATATCAGTAATATCACATAACTCGTCACAAGCAATATAAAAACCTGGGGAAGAATTGATGTCTTCTATTTGTTTATTAGTTATGTCTTTTTCCATCTTCATTGTTCTGTCTCTCACAGTCTTTGCAGACAATGGCACATTTTGTACTTTATTCACTATTTCTTCCTTGTTTCTAAAGTCACTGAAGATATGTTCTGATGCCTTAATAAAGCAATCCTTAATATATTCTCAGTCTGTAATAGGGATTCGCCTATTTATTATTTCATGGCTAATCACAAAACTGGCAACAGTTGTGCTACTGGACGATTTCAGCCAGTTTTTAAATATCTTCTGACTCAGTGTTACATTACACTTCAGTTCCTCCACCACTTATTTTCTGGTATATCCACTTGAATGCTTTTCATTAAATGATTTTTCTAAAAATGCCTTTAAAGATTGCATTTTTTATTATTGGACAGTACTTCTTTGCAAATCAGACAGGATAGAAGTCCTCTAGAGTTCGGTATGAATGCATAAGAGTCTATCCACTCACTTTTAAATTCTCTATTTCCATCTTCTCTTTTAAGCAGCCATGGTTTTATTTTTAATTTTCTATGTCTTATATCTTATATAATGTATCAACTGAGTGATAATATACGACACAGGTGTGCACAGTTTGAGCTGTAAGCAGTGATTGATAGTCATCTAACGGTCCTGACCGTTCTCTCTCATATTCAGCCGCGTTGGTTTTCTATAACGGGGTTTCCATTTTGACTCGAAATTGTTCGCTAAATGACAGATTTCCGGATTTTTGCTTTATATTTTTTGCAGTGTACAAATCATAAAAATTGATGGCTACAGATCTTTTCGAAGTTGAATAAAAATATATATATAATTTTGCATGAAATGTTGTATTTACAGTATTTGATATCATCGTTTTGATGGAATATTATTATTATTTTGTAAGAAGCTTCTGCAGCCACACAAATGGACTAAAAGAGCCGCATGCGGCTCCTGAGCTGCAGGTTGCCGACCACTGGTATAGACTGATTGCGTCCAACCTTTACCAGCAAATCACTTTCTTCACATCCCACCAGATACATACCATATGCTTATTTTTATGTTGATCGCCTTTGACATAAGTTGTACAAGTGCACCTTTGTCTGTCAAGCTTCTTTTGAGTGTCATGCTCGAATGTAGACACAATTTCTAATCTGCAGTAACCACTTTCTTCCGTCAATCAAAGCGACGTTTCTTGGACAGCTGTGTCATGCAGTCATCTATGCGGCGCTAACGATCAAAGTCGGTCAGTTTACGTGTAATCCAGTTTGCTGACTTTGCCCATTTTTTCATATTATTGCAAATGACTGTAAGGCTGACGATGAACTTTTCAGCCAGCTCAGGTGATGTCAGATGTAGATCAGCTTTGACAAATGTGCACGAACGGTCTTGGCAATAAGTGAGGGTCAACAATTTCTTAGCTGATTTAAGATCGAATTGGCCGCACTGGATCTTTTTAAACCAATCGTATTCTGACAAATTATTGTGTGTTCTACAAATACTTGATTGGTAAGACGTTGCGATTGGGATGCTTTTGAGCCAGATTTGTAATCATCCAGTAAAGGAGTACGTTGCTGTTCAGGAGAAAAAAATCATCTGATGGTAATTTTTGAAAGTTTTGATAACATATAGGGTTTATGACTAATTACCTAGGCTTTCCTAGACCTCCCATAAAGGTGCATATTGACCTAGTCTCCTAGGCTTTAGGTTACTGTGCACTTTCAAACTAGGCTTAGAAAAGACTAGGCTACTGCACATAAAATAGTCGTACACCCTGTATAAATCTATAAATACATAAACTATTAAATAACTCTATAAATAAATAAACTTTTCAAAAAGGTTGTGCGGGAACTTTCTTTCCAACCTAATATTAAAATTTAATAAGAATCGAATTTACAATTAGTTAGGAGGCCTTTATTAATTTCCCTCTAATTTTGTATAAAATATAAGGTACATTTAAGTTCAGGATTTAATTATTGGCTATGATGTACATATACATATATTATCTTGTTTCCTCATTTAAGATTAAAAATTGTCTAGATTTTATAATTGATGAATATTTATACCAAATTTACCTCATTTATTTGTGTTTCGTTTGTTGCTTTAGTGGCCTGAACAAGATATTGTTAATTTGTTTTAGCTATAATGTTTAAATAATCAACTTAGCATTATGGTAAAATCATATGCTCAGATGGCTACATTATTGCAAAATTTAATTTAAACGTCCCTTATTACAAAAATAATAGCCAAATGCATTGTCCTTTGATTTATGATGTGCACGAACGGTTTGATGAGATTCCTGTTATCCCTATTTATTTCGTATCGAACTCAAAGTATTTCTTCTACTTACCCTGCCCATATAGAGAATTGTGGTGTATGGCTCCCATTTCCTTAAAGCATTACACTTCGTATTTTCTAATAACAACGTAGTGGTTATCTAGGTTCTTCACTGCGTTTCATAGTGAGAAGTTAAAAAGATAATCCTATCGCAGTCTGCCCAAACTTCCAACCCCTATGCCTCTAAGATGAGATTCACCCTTCGCTCGTGATAGTACCAGAAACAAAAAGAAATTTGGTAGCACACACATCCATTTGGAACTGTTCAGTCGATTATATCTGCCTCAAGTTCTACTCTGGTTCGATTGAGAGAAAAATTAGCTCAAGAGTAATGCAAGATAGGTGATTCTGAATACCACCTTAAGCATTTGAAGTTTTCCCAGTGGATGCATGATATAAATAAGAGAGGTTCGCTCCATTGCCCTAATGCTTTTTGGTAAAGAGAAGTAAAAGAACGAAATGAAAAAGGCTCTACTGTGGAGCCGAATCTTCTCCCATAAGTCCTTTAAGGTGACATCGCCAACGGCCGGTACTGCAGCGTTGGTCATTCATGCCTCCTTTCAGGCTGTAAAAGTCAAGCACTACCTAAATATGAGTATTTTCACGGTATATATCTCTCCTCTTTAACTAATTTCGATCTGGATTGGTTCACTCTCTCCTCTGCCGGATCCCGAAGTTTTCTCCTTCTGGGAGATTAGAATGGTGGGCGCCTTCTCTACGGTAAATCTAAAGTGAGTGCTAGTAAACTGATTCTAGCGAAAATGTGAAGGAGCACGAGATTCTATTCTTAATTTTAAGGTATTTTTATACGTTTCAGTTAGAATTGTTTGGATTTTTTGTTTTAACTTGTCCTTCTACTCTCCTGATGCACAAGCAAACTTTGCATGTGAGGTAATCGATAACAAACATAGAATCCATTACTTTCCCAGTCAAATAACGTTCATCGTGCACCTGCCCCTCGGTAGGCTACATCTGTGATGCTTAAATATATCATTATTTCGGTAAACTCATTGCTGATGGCTCCGTTTTAGTTCTTTATCGTCTGGTCGTTTGGAAAGATAACCTACGATTTATGGTTATTTGAGTGACGTCCCCCGAGAAAAGTTATATAGCACACTTACTTTTCTTCCTGAAGAAATATATGTCTTTATTAAATGACAAGTTCCCTCTTACATATATTTGGAAATAAGTCATAATGATTCAGGGTAGGTAGATCAAGAAGGAGGGGAAATGAAAAGTATTATACTAGACAAGTTTGCATAGCAATTATAAGCTAATTAAATGCTAGAAGTCAATCAACACGAGTTCCGAAGAAACAGATCGTTAGACATCGCGTGCGACTTTATATCTCACTATGTCAGGCATTCGGTGCCCTCTTTTCTTTTTATTGTTTTGGTAATAAAATTGTAACTATTCGACCGATTAGAACGAAATTTTAAATCCCTATATTGTTTTACATCTCCTTTGAATGATATAATTTCCAAGGTCCTTGAAAGGTTATCTCTGGAAGTATCTTTTTTTCGCTATAACATAATAACTATCAGTCGATTCTAACGAAATTTGAAACCATTATGTTGTTTTATATTCTCTTTCCAAGGTTGCTTAGGTAATTATTGAAAATTTTGAAGGTTAAACGTCATATATCAGAACAAGTGAGAGCACTAGACTTTGTTCAGCAGACCTTGTTGAAATACAGGATTGTATAAACCGGTGTTAAGGTAGATATCTGGATTAACAGGTCATCGCAAATTTTTAGCTTTTCTCAGGAAGCATTAATAGTGTGGACTATTCTTTTCGACGGACCGAGCTTTCTGATCCTGTACTGCGTATTTTGTTTTATTTCTTGAAGTGTGACCCTTCTCTCCTCTAAGAAAGACCAGTAATGAAGTTTAATATTTCAATTAACAGTGATTAACATAATATTTTTCTCATATGGTTTCCTCTGTAAGGTGGCAACTAGAAGATTCAGTCTTTAATTTGAAGAAGGAATAGCGACGAAAACGATATTCTTAATGTATGCTGGGAATATTATATATCCTTGTTTTAACCTTGAAAAAATCTTAAACGACACAGTAAGATAAAAAGGAAGCTCATGAATAAAGGAAAAAGTGTTTTCTCCATATGTTTTCCTATGAAGAAAGAACCTAGTGTTATTATAGTCAGCAAAGCTCGCATTATACTAACGGACTTTTGATCTTATAAAATTAAATTTATTTCTTTGGTCAATGATTTAATCTGGATTTTTATATTCTATGGGGTCCTCAGGAAGTTTAAAATCCCTTAAACGGTTTCTATGATAACATGAGTCTTTTATGTTAATGATTGATGCACACAATTCAAAACTGAGAAAATCACAGTCATTAATAAAAAAAAGGTGCTTTTCATTTAATAAGATATACACTGAAGGCTACGCAATATTTTCTACCGTGATTTTCTTGTCAGACCAAATTATACGATATAGGTTGTACCGGAAATAATGAGGTTATAAATTATCTGTAACTTAGTTGTTGTATGTCAACAAAGTCTTAATCTCATTCTAATATCAAATGAAGGACTACATTGTTTGGATATATTCTAAATTAATCGGCTTAATAGCCTTCAATGGATTACAATATTGTCATCACAGGGAAGAGAACCCTCATGTGAATTTACAGTAAAAAAAGAGTAAGTTTCAGGCAGGAATTTCATATCACTGACATCTTACCCGCCGTCATCGTTTTGTACCAAAACTTCATTCCATCTCTATAAATTGGTACTAGGAATCTGATGCTAAGAAATAGTCTACGAAGTTGGTGATTTTATTTTCCCGAGGCACCGAGGCATGAGATAGAAGCCCTATTGAAGATGTTTCGAGATGTGTCGCAGCGTTTTGATAATTTCTCTCGTATTGGAGAACAAAAGAGAGACGTACATATAATTGCGTAATAGTGGAGATTATAATATTAGGGATATACATATGAATGCAGCTTAAGAGGTGAAAAGAAAAGTAACACGAGGTAATTAACCAGAAAAGCTAATGAAACATTTGGATGGAAGATAAATAAGGATAGATAATGAAATTGGAAAGTTATTCTAGGGTCAAGTGAAAAGGGAATAGAAGTCAGGAGAAGAATAGTTGTGTGAATATAAACAAAACAATAACACAGGAATTGCAAGCATTAATATGGTTGAAAATAGATAAAAAGAGTACTTTGAAGGGTTATATAATACGAGTATCGAGTATAAAGGGAATGATGTACATTTAATTGGGTTCGATGGGGTGAACCAGGTGGCTTATTACAGTAAGGGAAGGATAACACAGGGGAACAATTTTAATTACATTTTCTGGTGACTTAAATTTATCTGCCAATTTTAATTTGTTTTTTCATGCTGATTTTAAATATATAATCCATTTTTACCTACATACTATAGTTATTCTGTAATTTCTATTTTCTAGTTTCCCCGAAAACTGCCCTCCGTACGGACAGATGGGGTGCTTGTAGAAAGCCAATACTTCACAGTACATAGTAGTAAGATAGTAATAAGTGTTATTGTGCAAAATAATGACATTATTGTTTCTTTTTTCAGGTCTCATGTTAGAGTGATTACTTCCTCAAGAGGAAATTGCGTTAATGACCCAGACACCATTTGCTACATACTCGTACGTTGCTGTTAAATGCTAGTTCGTCAAAGGCGCAAAATATCAAACTTTGTGATCCGCACTTATAAGGCATATTTTGAAGTTCCTCTTGGCAATCAAGATAAGAAGTGGGCCACATATGCTGATTGCCATAGGGGTGTAGAACATCTTCGTGAGTGGACGAAAGGAAAGAAAATGGTCTTCCTTTTGGAATCCCCATGGTGTGGCGAGAGCCAAAGGATAATTTATCGGACTGGCATTTCTGTCTGGTGAATACTAAAGGGATTGGTAAGAAAAATCGGCACAAGTTCGACTACCCCAACATTCAATCGGCGATCCTGCCAGTACCTTATTCTGAGTCTTTACCAGTTCCGATTTTCAGTGGATATGCTTCCTCCGAGGAATAAAATGATGTACCTGATATGGACGTCCACGGAATTGATTCAGAGTCTGCAGATTCATCATCAGATGCTGAACAGTTATTAGCTCTTCATTCTTTCAATCAAGAGGATTTGAATGACTTGATACTTGATTTAGCGCTCTCCAAGAAAGCTGCAGAACCTTTAACCTCCAGGTTGAGTGAAAGACATATGCTTAACAGGTCAGTACGGGGATCATATTACCGAAGAAAGGAGAGTACTTTTGTTAAGTATTTCTCTGAGGAAAAACAATTTGTATACTGCCACGATGTTCCTGGTCTGTTTACCGACTTGGGACTTGGCACCTATAACCATGCTGAGTGGAGACTGTTTTTAGATAGCTACAAGCGTGTCCTTTTACATAATGGCAATAACTTTGGTGCAGTTCCTCTCGGTCACTCTGTCAATCTGCGAGAAACTCACGATGACATAAGAATGGTCATGGATTTACTTAAGTACCATGAACACAATTAGATCATATGTGTAGACCTTAAGATGGTCAACTTTTTCCTTGGCCATGCTATATCTGTATGTGGGACAGTCGAGCCCGTGACAAGCACTGGTCCCCAAAAGATTGGCCAGTTCGGGAAAATTTGGAAGCAGGAATGCCAAACATTGTTAATGAGCCAATGGTAAGTCAAGAAAAGATCGTTTTTCCTCCACTTCACCTCAAACTGGGGTTGATGAAGCAGTATGTCAAGGTGTTGAGCACTTACAATGATTTGGTTCAGGACATAGTATCGGCATTTTCCTCTTTGTCATCTGAAAAATTAAAAGCAGGAGTATTTGATGGTTCCCAAATCCGAAGACTTCTGAATGATTTGAGATTCGTGAACACCATGAATGAAAAAGAGAAGGCACCCTGGCTCTCATTTTATACCGTTGTTCGTAACTTCTCGGGAAACAAAAAAACGCATAACTACAAGGATCTGGTTACTAATATGCTTTTAGCATATCCATTTAAGATGCAACATGAGTGTGAAGCTGCATTTCCTAAATAGTTACCTCGATCGATTCCCAGAGAATCTTGGAGCAGTGAGCGACGAACAAGGGAAACGTTTCCATCAGGATTTTATGGTGATAAAAGAGCGCTACCAAGGGCACTGGGATAGAGACATGATGGCGGAATACTGCTGGACGATTAGAAGAGATCAGACAGAGAAGACTTACAAGAGAAAGAGTTACAAACACAATTTTTGCCCGATTGAAATCAAGAAGAGGTCCTCCAGCCTGATGCACGGGCATTAATAATTAGCATCTATTTGATTACAGTATTTGTAATCCTAATGTGTAATTCAAGTTTCTTCTCATATGCAATAAAATGTTTGTGCACAAAAACCTGCTTTACTCTAAATAACGCAAAAAGATGATTCAAAATTATTTCAGGGCATGATGATAGGCATGATAAAGTAAAAATTATTGTATAATATTAGTTATTGATATTACGAAATATGTGTATCATTTAGAAAGAATATGATTTTAGATTTGAATTCAGTATGATCGAATTAGTTAGAAAAATGCACTTTTTGTCAATTCACCAAATACATTGGGCCCCAATATTATCATGAGTTTTTATAAAAATGGAAGGTTGCTCCTAGAGTAGAGGAAATAGTAGCTGATATGCGAAAAGTGTTGGTGATTCTACTATTTTATGGATAAATTAGCTGTGTTTTAAGTAATTTTAAAGTAGAATAGTTCCTGAGGACTAGAATATTGTTGTGACAATAACGTTGTTTAAGGTAAAAAAAAACAAATGGCAAAGGAAAAAACTACAGGAAATAGGTCACCTATTATAAGTGTACTATAGCAGATGTTATGGTAAATTTTGATTAACTTATAAGAAAGATAACTGTTGGAGCGATTGAGGATGATTTTGGTGATTTAAGAGAAGTAGTGTTTGCGCAGATCAATTATTTTAACTAAGAGAACTAAAGTAAAACAAGAAGGGATAAAAATGTATATGTATCATAAAGTAGGTTCATGGATGGGGAGAAAACTTATGATGGTTGTGGGAAAATCAATATCGCGAGGACAAACAAACGCTAGTTTGGTTACACAGCGTCAACAGTTACGTTCCATAGGGTCCGATAATTTACCTCCCCGTCCCCTTTGCCCCGCTGTCCCAACAAGCCTCGAGATCACTCGCAAAGAAGGATTACCATCAGCAGATTTCGTAGTCTGTTAATATAAACAAAGGAGGGTAGGATAGCCTTTAGAATAAAAATCTATGAACATGCTCACTGTCTCCTTCTATAGTATAGGTCTATTTTCGCCAAATAGACGAAAGTTCACTTTCTCCAACGTAAACAAGAAGAGCGAAAGGCCCAACGTTGATGCCCTAGGAGAGAGGCTTAAAGGTGGGGACTCATCTCCCCTCCCCTCCCCTTAAGGATAATCAACCTATATATAATTCTATCTGGAGAAAACAAGAGGAGACTCAAGGCAGCAATCAAGAGAAGAAGAGCAGTCCCTGAGTAAAACAGGGAATTAAGAAGAATTTGAACCGAGCGGGAGTTTTTTGCCCGAGGTTGTTCATTAGGTCACATCAAAGAGTAGACCAGCGGTATAGAGAATCACTCTCATATCAATCTCGTTTAGAGAAACCTCGTATCTTAGTTTTCCGGATAAAACCAGAGATATCCCTAACCATTGAGGAATACCAATGTGAAGTTCCATTCGAGAAAAGATTTCCCTCTTGGTCGAGTCTCATCATCGAGAAGCCCGCAAGTGTAACCCAAGGATGGAATAATTGTACATCCACAATCCCCTCGCTTATATCGTATTTCTGGAAAAGCTGTTATCCCAGAATAACTTCCACCAACGTATCTTTCGCACAGCGACATGGACAGCTGTGAGTCCGAATCAGTCTCACGCCATTGAATCATCACATCAACGAGGTTATCGTTCAAGGTCATCCCACGCCAGACTCCTTAGTTCAAGGAAAAAAGGAATCCAACTTATTTATGTTTTTTAGTTACCATTCCGTACTAAAGTGAATATTTGCGTCAACCATCGCGTAGTACTAATTTGTAGTATTAATTTTTATTTAGATCTTCTTATTATAGCCTTATTATATTTATAGTTTTAATATTTCATTTTTGTATGTAATTAAATATATAACTTTGCCCTAGTTTAATTAAATTATCGAAACTGGGCATATGGCAATATATATATATATATATATATATATATATATATATATATATATATATATATATATATAATATTACGAATCTTCCCTGGTTACAGAATCTAAATCAAAAGTAAAAAAGTAAAGCACTCTTAAAAAAAAAAAAGGAACGGAGTTATTCATGTACGGAACAAACGTATGTGCATACTCGGCCGTATTACCCGACAATCGTGTACTTAGGAAAGCATTATTGCAAAATCTATGTATGTTGCAGTTAATAATACGCTAGTGGAAAGTGTGTAAATTATTTTTGCTTGACGTTAATAAACTTGGGAATAGAAGATTGACATATATTTGGTTTGACTAAAGTATCGCGGTAAGGCAAAGGTACGCGATTGAGGCATGAGTGTCTTGAAAATGATTACGAATGTAGTAGTGGAAAAGTTACGAATAGAAATGGAGTAGAGTGAGTTGCGATTGATGAATGTCAGAGAGAGAGGGAGAAGACGAGTGTACTCGTCTCTTCCAGGAAGAAAGAAATAGAACACACTTAGATGACTCTTTTTAATCCACGCTAACGAGGCGCAAAAGTGCGTAGGTCGTGAGTTGTTGAAGGCCCGACTTTGAGTAAGCCTAAGATTTGCTTAGGAGCACGAAAGGGCCCACTGGCATCAATCTGTGAGGGCGAGAATCGGGCAAAGTCCACCTTGCCCGACGAAGTGTCTGTCCATTCGCCCCCCCGCCCCCACACCTTCGGTAGCAGAGAAAAGTACCTCCATCTCACCCTAATAAAAAGTTCAACGCCGAACTTGGAAAGCAGTAAGTAACCGCCTGTGTTCCGAGTGCCCGTGAGTAGCTTCCATCCTCTCATCTCCATTAGTTCCGCGTGAACCTTTGTAGAACTTGTCAAGCTCCGTGTATTCTCCTAAAACTCGCGAGAATCAACCCCATACTCGTTGGTACCCGTTACCCGAACGCGACGCGTCAGATTATCGATTCGGTATTCTAAACCTGAAGGCAAGATCCGAGTTCACCTCGTTTAATAGTCGTTGTCAAGAGGCTATTGCTGTGGACTCTACGCCGTCTCTAACAAAGTAGGATTACTCTCTTGGACCAAATCTTCGAGGTAACTGCAACATAAACCTCCTCTAGGGATGCGCAGTCGTGTTGTTTACGAATTTACTTGTCCTCGGTGTCTCCAAGGAATATACATAGGAAGCACGTTTCGCTCCATGAGAGCAAGGTTCTCCTCACACATGGGCATCAGCGTCCTTACTGGAAAACCACTTAATCGTAAAGAACCAACTCCTATCAGAGCACATGCAAGCAAATGCAACGTGGATATATTTATAGATAATTTTACAATAATTGATCAAGATAACAATGAGCAAAGCTTAAAAATACTAGATCCCTTTATATTAAATCCCGTACCCATAGTCTTAATTGTGACTCGTCCGCTGCTCCCCTACTTATGACAAAACCCTACTACCAATACAATCTTACCTATGTCCACTTCAATCCACCCTCCCCACTTTTTTCTGGAGTCAGACTAACAATGGTGAGTGTTTTGATAGTCCTCTCTTATATTCCTCTTGTACTTTTAATATTCTAACACATTATAAATTATGTATTTTCTTAGGTTTTGTATTATAGAGAAAAAAGTCTCATTTTGTAGATCTTTGTCAACACTTTTACTATTCTAATTTCTAGACAAATTTTTTAATATTATAATTCATTGTAAATTATGTATTCCTTTATATCATAGAACCCGAAGATGAGCGGACAGCTCGAAACGCTGTTTACACCCAATGAATGAAGATAAATTTCTCCGCATTCTATGTACTCTTATTCCTGGTGAAATTAAAGATTCGCTTGGCTCGCCGCAACCCCATCGATTTTATATATATATATATATATATATATATATATATATATATATATATATATATATATATATATATATGTGTGTGTGTGTGTGTGTGTATGTGAGCGGAAAACTCACATAGTATCGCAGGATGTAACAAAGCCCACAAGGAAAATAAAATGAAGATTACAAGTACTTTCCTATCATTTTTTTTTGTGTATTTCAATCTCATCATCATCGATAACTTTTGCAAGAGAAAATACAAGGAATCTTAAATAAGAGTAAGATAACCTTTATGTCTAAGCTAAGAATGTGTAAAAGTGCTATTAAAATTTTGATAAATAAAATGAAAACTATTATTAGCAAAGAAGCAAATGCTACAAAAATTGAAATATCTAAAATGATCCGAAAGACAGCGGGAAGAAATTTGTTTTGGAAAATAAAGATTAAATTATTAGTGGATAACATTTTCACATTTTGTAAGTAATTAGTATTTAGTGGTGGAACCTTTTATTTGGATGATGCTTTGACTTGCCACAGAATCTAACGCGCTGTTTACGAACTTTTGCATTATTATTGCTCCATTCATTTTGAATAATTTCCCAGTCTTTGAAGTTATTTTGGATTCCTCTCTTTAAGACTTCCCCTTGAGTGTCTTTGCAACATTTCAATGGGATTCAGGCCCGTACTCTGTGCAGGTCAGTTCATAATAGTGATGTGCTCGTCATTTAGGAGAGTTTAAATGACTTAGTCGTGCGGTAGGTGACGTCAACATTCATGAAAATAACAGTGGAGGTTTCGGAGGCTAGCATAAGGGACAAAGCGTTCTGTCGCAGCAATTCTTAGTAAACAAGTTAGCTCACAGCTCTCCCAGTGCCTTCTAGTAAAACCTTGCCCTGCACCATGGTACATCTTTCTCCAAACTTCACCCTCTTTTTGCTATTATGATCTGAACAAATTGAACTTAGATGTGTCATGGAAGTGGAATTAGTTCCATTGTTTATCCGTATAAATAACGTGCTCACTGGCTAATTAAAGACGAGGCTTCTTGTTCTTTAGACTGATCAATGGCTCGAACGCAATGTCAGCAAAATGTTTTAGATCTCAAGTATTGTAGGTTGGTTCGTGGGATATTCGGGCACTTTTTCAAGTCGGAAAACTTGACAATGTCTTGATTGAAATGGACAAGATGAATTTACAGTGTTTGAGACTGTGTAAAGTTCAATGGACAAATGCAGAGGACTTGATAAAGAATCAGAAACGGGATTATTGTCTGGAGCCGATAAACATGAGCATGGCTTTGCACTAATCTTAACCATGGAATTTTCAATATTAGTTTTGTCATTCTGGCGCGAGAATAAGCGAATGCTCCGAGTCAAACTTAAGTCTAGTCCTTTTAACGTAAACATTATTGTCATATATGCACCAACTTCTGAAAGCGAAGATCACGAGATAGATGCATTCTATAATTGCCTAGATGAGTTTTGTGAGTCTTGCAAGTCAGACGAGTTAACAGTCGTCATGGGGGACTTTAACGCTAAGGTTGGCCAAGGTAAAGACGGAAAGAAAGATGGTCCCTACGGACTAGGGGAAAGAAATGAAAGAGGATACAAATTCGTAGATTCTTGAAAATATATCAGCTTTTTCATCAACAAACACTTGCTCAAACGTGCATCCGAGAAGGTGGTACACATGGACCAGCCCAGGGGACAGAACCTGTAATTAGATTGACTTCATTGCCATAAAAGCCACGTATAGTAATGCATTCAAACTTCCTAGGCCTACCCAGGTACAAATATTCACTCGGACGACAATCTAGTCATTGCAAAATTTCAACTATCATTGAAATGTCTTGAAAAGCCAAAAGGCAAACCAAAGATTGATTTCGCAGATTTTAAGAATGATCAACAAGATACGAATGGATTTTAAGTCAGAGGTACTCCGCAGTCTTTCAGATAATCCATCTACTTAGATTGAGAATCGGTACCAAGTCATCACACAAACTATCCGAGAAAATGCTGACAAAACTATTCCCACAGTAGAGAAAAAGAAACTATCATCTCACTGGTTCAACTTTAAAGTCGAAGATGCGTTAAAGAAACGAAGAATGTCCAAACTACATTCTATTCAATACAGATTAATCGATCAGGAGTATAGAAAGAAGTGCAAGAAAGCCAAGGTAGAAGTTGCTGGACGAGAAATGCTAGGAAGGCTAAAATTTCATCTTCGACCCTAAGACCATGTATCAAAAGATCAACAAGATTTTGCTGGCAGCAGCTCAACACCTCCACCTCAATGTATTGAGGCTACAGATGGAAGTGTATTGCAAGATATGAAAGACGTCTCTCGGCTCGCTGTGAAGAACATATCCAAGGTCTTTTTTATGACGACTAAATTACAGAGGAGGTGGCCACCCCAAGTGCAGTCGAAAAAGGCCCACCAATATTGAAATCCAAGGCCAACAGGGATTTACACATGATGAAAGCCGGAAAAGCAGCTGGCCCGGATGAAGTTTATATTGAGATGATTCGAGCTCTAGATAAGGAAAGATTGAATATTATATGGGAACTGTTAAATATCATCTATGAAACAGGACAATTACCCATGGAGATGCTAAAGTTCTTCTTTGCGGCACTGTCCAAGACTCGTGGAACACTGCTATTCTCGAATCACCAAACAATTAGTCGCATATTCTTAAAATTCTCTTAAAAATCGTCCTGCAAATAATAAGGAGACAACTTCTCCCTGAAATTCCACAAAACCAGTTCGGATTTATAAAAAACAGAGGAACTAGATAGGCGATTTTTGCCTTAAGGATGCTTGGTGAGAGAACCATTGAACACCAAAAAGATCTTTATCTCTTCTTCATCGACTATCAAAAGGTTTTAGATAAAGTCCGACGTTCGGAATTTTTCAAGATGCTGGCCAACATCCAAATTGATGACAAGGACATGCAAATCATAAGATCCGTTTCTTATGAGTAACTTGCTGCTGTCCGTTTACCAATTGAAACAAGCAACTGGTTCCGCATCAAATGAGAATTACGCAAAGGATTGGTTATTTCGTCAGACCTCTTTAACCTTTACTGAGAACTAGGAGATCCATCAGAAGGAATCGTTGTTAATGGTGTTAAAATTAACAACTTACGAGTATGATATGCAAACGACACTGTTCTCCTTTCTACATAGAGTGAGAATCTGCAAAAGCTTTTTGATGCTGCTGTGGTCTCCAGTGAACGCCTCGGTCTCAAAGTTAATAGCAATAAGACGAAAGTGATGGTCATTTCAAAGTCAGAGGTTCCTCCAGCTTGTCAACTGCGGCATGGAAACTAAGCAATCGAGAGGGCAACTCCTTTAATTACCACGGAGCTTGGGTAACATCTGACGCCCGATGCAGGGAGGAGATAAAAAAAAGTATTGGACTCGCAAAGGATGCATTTGCACGGCTAAAAACGATTTTTGTAGATAGAAAGCTGTCAATCAGAGTCAAGATTCGCGTTTTAAAATCCTACATAAGTCTGTTCAACTCTTCTTTATGGCTGTGAGTCCTGGACACTCACGTGTGAGGCCCGAGGTAACATCGAGACAGCGGAGATTTTGTTCTATCGAAGGATGCTGCGGATCTCATATGTAGAGAGGGTCAAGAACGAAGAGGTTTTGGCTCGGCTCGGTTTGGACATGAAACTCCTGAAGATTATCATGGACCGTAGAGAACAATTCATTGGGCACTCAATCAGAAAGAGGGCAGTCGCAATGTTTGTGGCAGTAGGAAAATCCGTCGGAAGCGGGGCAGAGGAGGTAAGCGGAAAACCTTCCTCGACAATTTTGACATCGCCACGAACAGTCATGGAAACAAGCCAGGGGCAGAGAAGGATGGAAGCGCACCATACTTCGTCAAACGCAGCATTGTTGAAGGAACCAAGAGACAGAGAAGGCAGGAGTGTGAGGGTGAAAATGGTATTCCTCCAATCGAAGTAACATAACTGCCCTGGAGACATAGATAGTCTAAATCTCACTAATCACTCGAGAATCTGTTGCAGCCTTCTTCATACTATCTTTCTACACAATTAAGGTATTGACTTGATTTATTCCTGTCCTACCGATTCACTTACTAGTCTTACATAAACCAGTTTTGTCAAAAGTTTAAATAATATTAAAGACTAACCTTTCAATTCATTTGTTTTACTCGGCAATAATTACAATTGAAATACTATCTGCTAGCTTAGTATTACTATCAGGTTGCGGACAAAGAGAGGCGAGGCGAATATTTTAGACCTATTATCTGGATGAAAGCTGGCAAGAGAATAACTTAATGTACATAAGATTGACCTAAATCTAGTTTATATAAAAAGAGCGCCGCTTCTCTTGATAAAAACCTGAGTGTTGGAATCATTGTCTTGTAATTTATATGTCATTATAGTAATTTGTTTATCGCTGATTAATCGTTTTATTTAGTAAAATTTTCATAACCTTTACCTATTCGTAGTTTATTAATATAGAGTATCGTACAGTAGTTTCGGCAACCTTGATTTTCTTTGGCAAAAAAAGTCTTTAGCTTAAATGCAACAAGCTTGAAGAGTTCTAGACTAAACGTTGAATTAAAACTGAAATTTATAAAAAAAACACTAAACAATATTTTTCTGAACGTAGTTTTGCAAATATTTAGAGGCAGCACATTTTATTATGAAGTTGATTGTTCTGAATTAGAATTTGATAACAAATATTTCCCATCACGTAACATTTTCTTGTAAATTTAATAATTATGCAATTGATACTGATTTCCACGATACCATAAATGTATTTCGCTCCCAAAGTCAGATTAACCCATTAGTGACTGCGTGGTCATTAAAGACCTTTAGTTTATAAGTATGTACTATGTTTTATTGTTTTATTTTCAGAATTTTACTTTTTAATATTAAAACACTCTTTGGTAAATATTCTTTCAATATGTTATATTTTTATAAAAATCTATAATTAGCCACTCGATTTATTTTCACTCAAAGCTGAAACATGGCGGCAGAAAGTTGTTCTGAAGGACCTATCTAAGAAATTTGTAAATTCTGTTATGTTACCAGTAGTTTTTAAATTTCTAGCCATATTTTCTATACAAGCTATGCCTACTACAGGATTTAGATGCTATTTTTTATGTCAAAGTATCAGTTAACTAATTTAAATATGAATTTTTCTTCTGAAAAGTCTTTAAAGATCTCTTCGGCATTAGAGCCAAAAATCATACATTTTTATGCAAGTTTGCCGTATATAGCATTTTCTTTCGTGAAACGATTTTCTTTTATAATTTTTGGTATAACTCTTTCTACCAATCTCTCTCTCTCTCTCTCTCTCTCTCTCTCTCTCTCTCTCTCTTACTATATATATATATATATATATATATATATATATATAGTACAAGAAAGTGAAATTTGACGCGAATGAGCAATGAGACAAGAAACAGGAGTTTTTTTAGAGGTAAGAGAAAGGGACATTAGAAGAAGACTAGAATCATAGAGAGCAGAGGGCGGCACAATAAAGGCAATCCTTGACCGAGAAGACAGAGATAACGCCAGGGGAAAAAAGTTTGAAATTCCTGGCCGGGACTCGAACCCGGGTCTGCTGATTGCCGGTCAGATGCTCTACCGCTGAGCTACCAGGCACAGTGACTCTACTTCGCCCAAAGCGTTACCCCATCAAACCCAGTATCTCTCTAAGCTAGGAACCTCCAAGGAATTTTTATACCACATCTTCTTACCCGCTCACAATTTAAAGGCTCATCCCCAAGTCACATACAAAGAAGAAGGAGCAAATGCAAGTTCTGCGGGTAATAACAACCACCACAGGGCTTTCGCCTGGGTTTGATGGGGTAACGCTTTGGGCAAAGTAGAGTCCCTGTGCCTGGTAGCTCAGCGGTAGAGCATCTGACCGGCAATCAGCAGACCCGGGTTCGAGTCCCGGCCAGGAATTTCAAACTTTTTTCCCCTGGCGTTATCTCTGTCTTCTCGGTCAAGGATTGCCTTTATTGTGCCGCCCTCTGCTCTCTATGATTCTAGTCTTCTTCTAATGTCCCTTTCTCTTACCTCTAAAATAACTCCTGTTTCTTGTCTCATTGCTCATTCGCGTCAAATTTCACTTTCTTGTACTATATTGTAATATAGTCTGCAATGCAAGGTTTCTGCACCTTTATTTCTGTCTTCAAAATTGTTTTGAAAGGCAGAAAATGAATATGGCGAAAGCCCTGTGGTGGTTGTTATCACCCGCAGAACTTGCATTTGCTCCTTCTTCTATATATATATATATATATATATATATATATATATATATATATATATTGTTTTTTCAGATTGGCAGTGAATGAAGCCATTTCACTTCTTGAATCTTATGAAAATAAAGAGCAAGCACGCTTGGCCTTAGGATTTCCGGAAGAAGACTTGGTTTCTGATGAAGACAGCGAAAAGTCTGGTAATGAAGGACTGGGTGAAATGCAACATCTAGGAAGAGGTATATTGAATGCAGAGTGTCAGGCTATAACAGGAGATGGAGGTAACCTTCTTGAAAAATGTATAGAAAAGGTGAAATCGCAAGAAGGTAAGAGTGTAAAGAAAAGACGTATTTGGTAAAAAAAAATATGCCACATTCACTGTTAACACTGAATGGACATACACACAGGGATGTGTGGGAGAAATAGACAATTGAGTTGAATGTAAAGAACCTCTTTTACTTTCTGCTATTTCTCCACATCCAAATAAAATAAGATATTAGAATAATGGTGATCATATACCAAAAATTCTTTCTCAAAACATGCGTCGTGATAGGTTTCTAGCAATATTGCACAACTTTCATCTTACTGATAATACAAAAATTAAAGATAAAGATTCAAGGAAGAAACTTCGTCCATTGTTTGACCATCTTCAAGAAAAATTCTTGCTGTATAGAGAACTTCAAGAACACGTGGCTATTGAAGAAAGCATGATACCTTATTTTGGTAGGCACCACTGTAAACAGTTCATTAGTGGAAAACCCATAAGGTTTTGATTCAAACTTTGGGCTTTGTGTTCAAGAAAAGTATATATGTATGCTTTTGAATTTTACAGAGGTAAAACTCCTGACGGCTCTGTCAAACACAATCAATTTGGATAAGGAGGGAGTGTAGTTCTAAGGCTGATTGACACTGCAGATATTCCTAGTAATGAAGGTTTCAAAATCTTTTTTGACAATTACTTCACGAGTATTCCCTTTCTTCTGCACTTGTCAGAGAGAGGCATATGTGCGATGGGCACCTGCCGAGAAAATCAAACAGAGAAATGTCCATTCTTTTTCTATAATAGAAATTATGGCTAGGTAATTACAAAAATTGATAAATTCTGTTTCCGAAACCCATAAACGTAAACTTCGATCTCTGGGGCTTGATTCCCCCCAGTTCTTTCAACCTAAAGAAGTTATTACTAATCTTTCTGACTATGTGTTGAGTAAACGAGAAAATTTTTTGCTTTCATTGGGACTTCAATTTAAGTTACCTATTTTTCAAATTCAGAAACCACGATTTTTTCTCTATTTCGAAAAGTTCTATCATGATGTTACAAGTGTTCCAATTCATGGTAACTTAACTAACTTTAGAACACAGTTTTCTATTCTAGTACATGAATACTATCATAAAATCAGGAAATCCCGTATTAGCTCCTTTATTTTCCGTAGGTCCGACAGAGATATTTTAAAAACACTCGCTCGTGTCCCTAACTTAATTATTACTAAACCTGATAAAGGAAACGGCGTGGTTCTGTTAAACCGCGCTGATTATATTAATAAAACAAAAGATATCCTAAACGATCATAATAAGTTAATGCTTATAAACCAACCAGCCAAAGATGTGATCTTAAGAATGGAGGATAAAGTAAATAGATTGCTTATGAATTTGAAGTCCCAAGGAATTATTAATCAGAGTACCTATAAAGATCTTTTCGCTACGGGTACTGTCTTAGCCAAAATGTATTGTCTACCAAAGATCCACAAGACTCATATTCCATTACGCCCTATTATAGCTTCATACCCTCTACCGACTTATAAATTAGCGAAGTTTATTGTCAAACTGTTGTCTCCCATTAAAGGTAATAAATTTACTGTAATTAACTCTTATGAATTTCAAAAGGATATCCTAAAACAGAAATTCACACATAATCAGTATTTGTAAGTTTTGATGTGAAATCACTTTTCACAAATGTACCTGTTAATCAAACCATTGAAATAATTCTTAACAAAATTTTCAATCACCAACAAACTTTTCAAGGTTTTTCTAGACCTCTTTTCAAACAACTTTTGGAGCTTATTTTTAATGAATCCTATTTCACTTTCGATAATAATATCTATCAACAGACAGATGGGGTAGCGATGGGTTCTCCTATTGGCTAAACCGATGCTGAATTTTTAATGAATTTTTTGGAAGACTTAATTTTTCATCAGTGTGCAGACGATTATAAACCACTTTTTTACTGTCGTTTTGTCGATGACTGCTTCGCAGTTTTTAATGAACCTTTACAAGCTCAAAAGTTTCTTGATTTTATCAATTCTTTACACCCGAATATTTCTTTTACTATTGAAACAGAAAATAATAACAGTATCCCCTTTTTAGATATTTTAATTTCTAAAGAAAACGGCAATATCTTGACCTTCATCCATAGAAAACCGACTTCTACAGGGTTAGGGATTAACTTTTATAGTTTCTGTGATTTCAAATATAAAATTTCTACCATTAAGACTCCTGTACACAGGGGCTTTCACCTTTGCTCATCCTTCCTCCAAATCCACCAAGAGTTCCGGAACTTGAAGTCACTCTTAATTGAAAGGAAAATAAAACAGTTTTTAAATAATATATATTACCCTCCCTTTCCTGAAATCACTGCACCTAGAGAAGATAGATTTCTTGTTGTTCATGAGATGAGTTTTTTGAACCGAACCTTCAGAAAAGATATCTCTAAACTATTAGCTAAATTTTTTATGCAAACTGAATTTAAAGTTGTTTTTTCCAACAACCACACAATTGGAATTTTTTAAAAATTAAAGATCAAACTCCTAAGGAATTACGTAGTGGTGTAGTTTATTTTTACTCTTGTCCAGAGTGTACCTCTGGAAAATATGTTTGAAACACCCTACGTACCCTTCAGGCACGTTTTTTCTCTCACATGGGCATCAGCCTTAGAACAGGGAAAGTTCTTAATAAAAAAGAACATTCTTCTATAAGAGAGCACTCGATTAAATGTCAAACATTTCCATCCTTGAATGACTTCGAGATTTTGGACTCCATCTCAAACCCACTATCACTACGTATCTCTGAATCTATTTATATTAAAACACTATCTCCCTCACTCAATTCTGATTCCTCTTCTATTGCTTTAAACATCCTGTAAACAACCACTACTAGCGAAACTGTTATATTTCCCGTCACCTCTCTACCACACCATATTCTCAGTGGATATCAAAGATTCAAGGTATGTTTCTCATTTGATCCGTTTTGTTTTATATGGATTTTTTTTTTTAAGCTTTATTAGCCAGTTTTTTTAGTCGTTTTTTTTTCTCTGCACAATTTTACTTTACTTCTTTCCCTAAATCGTTGTATTTTACTCCCCTTTAATTATAATTTGCGGTGACCACATAAACCTATTTTGTATATTTGTATATCTTAATCTGTTTTCTAGAGCCAGAAGATGACCGTTAGTTCGAAACGTTGCACTACTCAATCGTAATAAAGATTTGTTTGATGTTGGATTTAAGTCTACTCCTCGCCATTCTTTTCTTATTGAAAATTATATATATATATATATATATATATATATATATATATATATATATATATATATATATATATATATATATATATATATATATATATATATATATATATATATATATATATATATATATATATATATAAGTGAGCTCTACGAGACCAACGTCGTGTACGAAATTTCAAACAAAGTCGGTAACTGCGAACACCGCAACTCTAAGTACATTGGCGTGACCTCCACAACCCTCTCAAGGCGGTTGACAGCTCACCTTCAAGATGGAGCGATAAAAAGGCACGTTCACCCTTATGGAATCTCTTGAAACTCGAGGAGCTAACTAAGAACACCTCGATCATCATTAGGTTGAAAGATCAACGAATGTTAAGAATGGCCTAAGGCGTAATTATACACGCAAGGAAACCGGCAATCAACGTGCAGCTCCAGCCAGAGACCGTACTCCCAACATCTCTACGTCCCCGAGTTGAGCGCCAATAGAAGAAGCACGCACCGGCACTTAATTCCGTTTGTATCGCATAGTTTCCCCGTTCCCCGTCTACCAGTTATCCTTGTTCCCCCCCTTTTACCTAGCATTTAGATATAAAATCTCACCCTCCCCGTTTTATACGGATTTGTAACGCATAGTTTCCCTTCTAAAAATTTTTCATGTACTGTTCCCCGACTTCTCTTTGCCATTGCTTCCTTTACCTAAAATCTAGATATAAAAATCTCCCCATTATATTCGTTTTTGTAACATATAGTTTTTCTTTTAAAATTTTCTGTGCTATGATTTGCCAATTTTTGTACGCTTATCGATAGAGAGAAAATGAATATATACTGTACCATATTGTTAAAATTATCAGGCAAAATTGAAAAAAGTTGGGCGAAAAAATAACGGGGGAGTGAAAAGGCGGACGCAGATAAAGGCGGTCCGCAATAAGTATTAATTTTATTCGTGCGAAAAGAAAAAACTTTTTCACGCGTGCTCTTTCAATAAAGAGTCTTAAAAAGAGGGGCTCCAACATTTGGGCAGCCCCCAACGACTGCAAGAGGACCTTCCTCCGTACCATAGGAGGGACATCTAAACCGGAAAAAATGACGGTCATACGAACAATATATAAAAAAATCAACGTGGTGCTGATCCGACACCTCGACACTCCCAATAGATATGCAACCATTTGCAGCACAATGGGGAACGTCGAGAGGCTGGTCTCCGATGAGGCCCAAGCTCATCTCAAAAAGATTGGGCTTGAAGCAACCATAGCACAAGAAATCCTGGCCCAACGAACCATTGTACTAAAGAGACTGGACCCACTCTTCACAGAAAACTCCTGTGATCAAATGAAAGAAGAACTCACGACGAAACAGGAGTGTGCCTGCATTACAGCAGTCTACAAGTTTGGAAAAGGAAGCGGCATGGTGAAAATAGTTTTCAGCAGCATCGAAATTGCAAACCGAGCAAAAAACGATGGGCTGCTTGGCTTTTACCTGAAAGTAAGCCCCGAACAAATAGAAAGAGAAAAATATATACAGATTGACTGCTGATTCAAGTGTTATGCAATCGAACAGCACGCCACTAAAGACCACAACCACCGACCCTGCCTGCTCCAATTGCGCCAAAACCGGGCACGGTTGGAAAAAGTGCAGGGAAAGGGTGCAGAAGTTCATAAATTGTGGGGGTGACCACAGGGCTCTGGCCATGAGGTGCTCCATTCGGAAAGAGGCGATCCGCAAAAAACGGGAAAATTTTAAGGAAGAAAAAGAAGAAAAGAAAAAAAACACCTACGCGGATACAGCAGCGAGAATGACCACCCCGACACGAACAAACGCTACGAGGTTAGTCAGGAAGGGTTAGAAATCATGGCGAAGGTCATGTTTGCCCACCTGCCATATCTTACAAACCCTGGTTCCTTCTCATCCCACCTCAACCTTCTTCTTGAGAAGAATGGTTGTAATAAGAAGGTCTGGTTTCCCCAAAACCCAGACTTGACTGGCCTTTTCAAGCTCGAATTCGTCGAAGAGAAAAAAAGGGCACCATCAAGTAATGGGATAAGAGAAACCGAAAAAGAAGAAGAAGGCTAAATACAAACGCCTTCGGAAGGAGAAGAAAAGAAAAAGAGCGCAAAGAAAAAAAGAGGAAGAAGAAGAAGACTACCGAAGAAACGCCGCAGAAACAACAAGATGAATCGAACGAGGAAGAAGAGGAGGATTGAAAGCACGAAGAGTTCCCCCTCACTGAGAAGAAGGAAATCCTCGAAAGAGGCCTCTTTTTCACCGGGAAAGACGTGGATCTCTATCTTTTCGGGTTACCCCTGTCCCCAGTCCCCAAAGACGACTTGGAACTACTCATCATCGGCCTAGCTGCCGGTGAGTACAAATGGACATACGAGGGACCATACTCTAGGAACGAAGTGGCGGCTCTATTCCTAAAATCTCTAGTGTACATCAACCCAAGAGACGTACACAATGTAAACATGACGACATTCAAGGCTATACGGAGTGGAAAAAAACATCTGAAATTAAATAGTGAATACGAAAAAGTGATTAATTAAAGTGAATAATAATAGTGAACAAATTATCTAATCATCTTTAGTGAAAATTAATATAGTGAAAATAGTGAAGCAAATAAAAAAAGTATAAATATAGCAAAAAAGCCAACAATTAGTAAAATATAGACAGTGATAGAAAATCTAGTTTCAACGTAAAGTAATGAATAATTAAAGCGTAACAAAGCAAATCTAGTGAAATTTAATTTAATGGAAATAATGTAGTTAATAAAATGAGCAAAAATGAAATATTAGTAAATTATATATAATGATAGTAAATAAAATTTTAGTGTTAATTAATTTAATTAATTTAGCGTAATACAACAAACGGACTTGACTAAGCATCAAAAGCTACCAGCAAAATTTAATGTGTAGTAAATTTAAAGTGAATTATAATAAACTAACTAATTAAATGAATTATAACAAGTGTATGATAATAGGTATTAACTTTATGTCAATATAAACAGTAATATTAAGAATTTATAGTAAAATATCCATAATCTTTTTATAGTATTAGAACTGTATTTAACTTTGGAAATTTCAATTAGTAATGATTTCCATGTCTCCGGGAAACTATTATTTCCTACTTCTACTCAGTACTTTTACCTCCTCTGCTAATATCTATTTACACCACTGTTTCTCCATCATTATTACTACAATGTTTACAATTAATGTTTTAATTATGCTGCAATGTATGTAATTACTTTTTGTTTTTATTTACTTAATAAACCGTTGAATCGTTCGTTGAAAATTATAAGAGTTACTACCATATTACCCTGAAGATGACCCATTGCGGTAGAGACTAGGCGCGTGGCGTTTGAGGAGCGGGTGGAAATGCATACGAGGTAGACTCACGTTAATTGACTAGAATACCTGGAGTTTGAGGGGTTATGCGAGAATTGTGCAGGGTCAAACTGGACGCGAATAGCAGGTACCGACGGAGGGTGGGCAGAGGATACTGACGGGGAAGGGCGGGCAGCAGATACTGACTTCCAACTCTGGCGCCGGAGGATTTATAATGGGGTCCGATGGGGGTTTCTCCCCTCAATCCGAAGGGAAGGGTTCCAAGGTCCGACGCATTGACAGACGAGAGTATTATGGCCCTTTTAACACGATTGCGGGAAGATTTCTAAGCTGGCAAGGCGAAACTTTGTCCGACTCTATTTTGGGCTCTCATACTTGTCGAAGCTTTAGGCGATGGCGGCCTTTAAGATCACCATGGCGTCTCATTATTTCGCACGTCCATTAGCACAGTAAAAAGGGTCACCCAGGTGTCTGTTTTCTCTCTCTTCTTTGCGGCGAAGCGTATCTTTCTTTCTCTCTCTCTCTAATATCAAGAGATTCCAGTGAACGTAGATGGTTTTCGGTGTTTGCTTTATCTTTAATTGAAAAAATATGTAATTTGGGTTTATGGTGTGGATATCTGCTTTCGCAGGAAATAAATTTTTAAGAAAGGGTGAGAGTTTAGCCCAAAGAAGTAAAATGAGGGATAATATATATGAGAGAAGTACAAAACCTTTCTCTTTAGGGACGTTTTACTAAGGATGTTTCGTGTTAAATATATTTTGGATAAAATCTCGAAGAGTTCGCTCGTATAAGTTTGAAGGCTATTCGTTTTGTTGGAAATAGTGAGTTAGGCAAGTGACCTCCTTGTGGAAATTGAGGTATAATGAGACGAGATTGTAAGTGCGAGAAATTAAAGTTTTGATAGAATTTAATTCGGTTATGGGGGCACAATGACTAAGACTAATGATTAAGAACGCGGTATTTTGATATTTGGTGAATTAAGAATGGAAATAGTTTAGAGGTTTTCATTTTGGCCCCTCCTTTTATCTCCCTCCCTTTCCCCGCCTTTTTCCTCTCTCTGTCTCCCTTCCAACCCAGCTTCCCTATGACCTCTTCTTCCCCCCTATTTCTCCCACACTTGTATCACCCCTTTCCCTCCCTTCTCCCCCTCCTTCTCCCTCCTTCTTTCTCCCCCCTTATTTTCTCCTCGCTCCTTCTATCCAACACTCCTTCCACACTCAGGATCGCAGAAACAATATATATTAGATCTTTAAAACCTACTCTTAATTCAGATAATTCTTCATTTCCTCTTCATGTTCTGTAAAAACCAAAACCTACCAAACCATATTCAATAATATTGTTCAAATATTCGTCAGTTGAAACATTTCACCGTTTAGTGTTGATGTGTGTTTTTCACTATAGTTACCAAAAACCTTTTGTATATCATAACTTTGCAGTATTATTTATTTAAATTGCATAGAGTGAATTAGATTATATATTAAATTATGAAATTAACTGTAAATCTTAACTGATAGAACAATTGTTTCCTCATGTATTGGAATTACGCTCTGCCCTAAAAAGTAAATTAACCTTTATTGATTTTCTACTATTTTCCAACTTTGTAGAACGTGATCTCTAAGAATATTGTGCTAAAGCCAAAAATATTCATGATAAAAAACTGCATTCTTTAGGCTTGTCTTCTCCTAATTTCTTAACTCTCCTTTTTTTTGCCTTTTGGTAGTTTTGATCAATTAAAATTAATATTTTCGAACATGACCTATGATATTTACAACAAAGTTAAGAATAGGAAGATTAAATATATAATTTTCCGTAAGGAAGATGTCACGATACAAACGAAGTTATCGCGCATCAGTCGTATTATTATAACTAGACCAGACAAAGGAAATGGTGTCGTTATTAATAATCGTAATGATTATTTACAAAAATTTGAATCCATTTTGACAAATACTTCTAAATTAACTGAGATTTTTTAACCTATAAATAAAGTAGTCTTGAAACTTGAAGATCAGATTAACCGCTTTTTATTAAGTCAAAAGAAAGATAAAATATTAACCGAAACCCAATATTCACAAATATTTGCTCAGGGCTTATTTCTTGCACAACTTTATTGTTTACCTAAAATCCATAAACCTGAAATTCCGTTAAGACCAATTCTGGCCTCTTATAACTTACCTTCATAAACTTAGCTAAATATATGGTCTAATTGCTTTCTCCCTTTTCCACCAATAAATTTTCCATTTCAAATTCGTATGAATTACTTAAACAATGGAAACAGAAACAAACTTAACCGTACCATTCTTAGACCTTACTATTCGTAAGACACAAGATTCCATTGCCACAACAGTTTTCCTTTACACACTTTTTGTGATATATCCCTTATTCATTCACTAATCACCCTTACTTTGCAAGACATGACAGACGCAACGCCTGTGAATACAACTTGATCTCAATGGGAGCTGGAGCTAAGAATATAGGGCGTCAAACATTGCTTCAAGGCAAGCTCGTTCAAGAAAGTTCAAAACACTTTCGTGCATCAGTTCGAATGTTAAAAAGCCCCCTCCAAGCGCATATTCAGGACTACGTGGACCACTTCGAAAAATATGGGACAGTGGAGAACCTCAATGTAGCTAGTAACAACCATCCAAGCCATTCAGGCCGCCCAAAGATGCGTACAACTGAGCTCGTCGAGAGCGTGATAGAGTCAGTTCCCTAGAGTCCAAAACGTTTTGTGCGCGGGTGAAGTCAGTCCATCGCTATATCCCGTGAGACTTGCAGGAGAGTGCTAGTAATGGATGCAAAGTCCTACCCATTCAGAATATAGACAAGGAGCAGAGAAAGGCTATGGCAGTCAAGATACTGGAGAAAATTTAAGAGACCCCATCTTTCCTTAACCTCCCTTGGAACTGAGATGAAGCTCACTTCCATCTTGAAGGAAAGGTAAACTCGAAGACAAAATGTCTTCTGTTGGATCTTCAGACCAAATGAGGTAGCTACCAAGCCCGTCCACTCCCCTAGCTGCAAGATATGGACTGCAATCTCAGCCAGAAGCATCATCGGACTATTCCTCTTTCAGGAATCTGGCACGACAGTGATAGTCTCTAAGGAGCCGTATGTTGAGGTCCTCAAAATCTTCAAGAGGGAGCTCCAGACCCTGTTCTGGTGGCGTATGGGGAAGTTCTGTTTCCAGCAAGATGGAGCAATTTCTCACACCTCAATCCTGTCCCGAGATTGGCTGAAAAAGAACTTTGGTGGCCGCGTGATCAGTCTCCAGACTGATTTTGAGTGGGCACCTCACAGACTTTAGAAGCCCAGATTTCTTCCTCTGGGGCTACCTTAAAGAAAGAGTGTACGCAGGGAGACAGTACCATCACGGAACTCAAGGAAGCCATCAGGGCGGATATCACAGCCACTAGTCGGTCAGTTTGTAAGGACGTAATGAACAACTTTGTGCTATGCTTCAATAAATGCAAAAAGCTAAATGGAGGTCACCTTGAACACGTGCTCTAGAATATAGAAGAAAAATCCAAAGACTCTCATGTTTTGATATGATGTTTATAAGCACAATAAACTAGTTATCACCAAAGTTTAATTCAATCCTTGCAGAAAATTAAGAAATATGGCCTATCGAAAGTTGTGACCCGTTTATTGGGGTTCACCCTGTAGGTGTAAACTTGAATAGTAGTCGTACCTCAAACCCAGTATTCTAAGTAATTTTTCATTAAAAAGTAGTTTCTACTCATTTGATTATAGATTCAAAGAATAATAATAAAATACCAAATTTTGAGTCACATGTGTCGTGTTTGTTCGTTTGACTGAACGCTGTTTGAACATGTTCGATATGGTTACTCTCTAACACTACCGTTTATTTAAACTCACTGTTTATATTCATTCTGCAATGGGTGAAAATTGTATATGAATATCGAAGGAATATAAAGCAAATAATATTTATAGATCAAAGTTGTACATTAAGATTAAAGAGCATATTTAAACTTAACTTTCAGCTGTTTTAAACGAAATAAAATTTGTCGAATAAAACGATGGAACAAAAATAGAAATTAATTGGTTTGTTAGCAGGTGTACATACAATATCACTATATGGAACGGCTTTGATTGCAAGCTAATTGCCTTTATTTTTTTGTGTAATAATAATTTTCATTGTGACAGAAGTGACTCTTTAGAAATTCTAATCTTTTGTTGAAGATGTAAATAATGTCAAATTTTCCGTCATTTATGATGGCACGTGTACACTATTTTCTAAAATATTTTTAACGAGATGAAACTATCGAAAATTACAAATATTGAGTTAAAAATTTAAATAAAATTATATTATTTATACCAAACTAACTGCAATCATTTGATTGATTGCAATTACGTAAATTTTTTACGTACGGGTAAACTAGTAGTTTGGCCTGTGCTTGTTCCTTTTGTTACCCTGAAAAACTAATTTTTCAAGTGTTATAAAATATTAAATTTTGTGTAAATAAATTAAGTGCATATTATGTGAATTTTTTCACGTACGGGACACAAGAATATAATTATTAAATAGAATGAATATGTGTTGTAAAATGATTGCATACAGTGTCATGGGAATTAATGGGCAAGTATCATACTCGTATTTTCATATCGGAAATGATAAATAAAAGTCACGATACTGATACGAATTCTGATACCAATAAAACAGCCAATACTATCGATATTAGGTACCGATCCTGAGTACTCGTCCCATCACTAATTTATAGACTTTAACTCGCGGTGAATATTCAATGTATATTCACCGCGCGTTTAACTCTATATATCGTTTGTCCTTTGAATTAACTATTAACCTTCCTTCTCTTTCATAGTCTTAATCGACCTTTTAACCGTGCCTTAAAAGCTTATCTTTTCTGAAGAATTTTTCGTTCTTCCAGGTAGCTGACTGGAGAAAGGCTCACTTTAATTGAGATCAAAGCGGTTGCTCGCTGCATCACTGAACTTGGTTCGATCCTCACCCCTGAACGGATTCTCCTGGCTTAAGGAAAAAACATTTTTTCTAAAGAAAAATAATCCCCTTATCTTCTCTTTCTTTGCGGTATACTGGATTAATTTCATTATCCTCTTACGTTCATGAGACGTATATATTGTATATTTGCTACCCGTTTATTTCGAATTCTTGTTTGAAACTTCCTGCAGGACTATGATTCTTCTTTATTTTTTTGTGTTGAAGCAATTAACTGCTGAAGAATAAGAAAAATGGACTATGGGTAAGATAGGAGCAGGTAGAGTTGTCCACATATAAGGAAGTTTACAATCCTGGCCCTTGCATAGAGCTGAGTATCATTGGCATAAAGAAGAAAGAAAATAAAGGCGTATAAGAGATGTTTGCACAGAGGGTGGCGAAATATCTGTAAGTAATCATGTGTAAAATATACCTATACTTAGTAGATTCTTTGGGAAGAAATTTTCTATTATTTTATTGTAAGGTATTCCATATCTTCTGAATACCAACAAATAGACTTTCCTCGCCATTGCTGAAGAAAAACGTGAGGGCCACAACTCATATATAAGTGGTATGGCATTGAAATGGTTGGTGTAAGGTAATGCGTAATGACAGCTTGTAAAACTTTGTATACATTTGTTTTGATATTTAATTTATTCTCAGATTAATCTGATAGCCAACGGATTGCATAAAATCAGAGCTTTGCATGATAGTGAATAATATTCATGGCCGCTGGAAAGAAATCTTCGCAAAAACTTTTTCCTCGCTGATTTTGACAAGAATGGGCCTTTTAACACATCTAGTATAAAGATTGGATGAATATTGAGTACGCTTGCAGTAGGGAAACGGGGGAGGAGTCTAAAGTGAAATTAAATTTTTCAAAAAAGTATGCGTAGATACCTAGACATGATAAAAATCTATGGTCTCTTTTGCTTGCAAACAAAAACACAAATTTTAGGAATCGAAAATAAAACGGAACAGAAATGTGTATTGAGCGATTTTAAATAGTTGGAATTTCTTAGGATAATCAACAAACACATGGTTAAAACCGATGGAAATATGAAGAAGAGGTATATTCCCTTTAAACAGCAAAGCAAAGGAAGGTGAACAAATCTATATTAGCCATAATAAAAATTGACCATGGGCTAATTGGTATTAACTACAGTCCCTGAAAATCCAGTCGTTTGCATAGACGCCATTGTGCAATTGGATCACTTCTCGTGTCAAAGGCCAGGGAGATATTAGCATAGGAATTATAGTGAGAAAAATGTTAATACCGAAGAGGGGAACCTAAGTAATTGATTGCAGGAGTACAGAATTTCGACTGCGAGCGACCTTAAGATGAGAAAATCATTTCATATATCTAATAATATCTAGATAATTTCAAGTACGGCGTCAAATCCTAACTAAACAAAATTTAGAATTTTTTAGTAGAGGTTAAACCATGATAGAATATCGCTTCAATTTAAAAAAATAAAATTATGCCTTGTTGATAAAAGATAATTAATTATCTATTAATTAATATTCATTTTATAAAGGTCAAAATCATAGGAGCGTCAGTACCTTTCGGTACAAGGATGAACGATTGCACCAAAGATTGCAAAGAAATAAATGACTTAAGAGTATCCTTAATAAGAGCGCCTTTGGCGTGTGACCCTAGGACCACACACCAGAATAACAGATGTGGCGAGAGAGAAAGGTTGAAAAGGCGTATGAGAAGTAGTGTAGAACAGAATGAGAGAATGAGGATGAGGGTAAGATAGAGTGAGGGGAAGAGAGAAAGACCGTGTAAAAGAGTTTGTGAAAAAGTGTATGCGAAGATTTAAAAGTGCGAGATTTTGAGGGAATGTGAGAGGGAGGGAGAGAGAGGCGTGAAAGAGCGAAAGATATTTTGAGGTTCACAGAGTGTGTGAGAATAAGAAGCTGTAGGATAGCGAGAGAAAGTGACTGTGGATGCAAAAGTGTATGTTTGATAGATAGTGTGTGAGAGTATAATGTGAGAGTAAGATAGAGACTGAGATAGAGAGAGAGGGAAAACTGAGAAAAAGTGTGAAAGTGAGTTTGGGAGAGAGCTAGTTATGTGAGACATTTAGAGAGAGAGATTGTGTGAAAGAGATGTGAGAGAAGAGAGTGTCTAAAGAGAGTGTGCAAGAGAGTGTGAGTGATTGAGTAAGAGATAATAAGATTAAGAGGGAAATAGTGTGTGAGAGGGAGAAGGAGAGTGAGAAAGAGTAACAAGACGGAACAAGGAAAGAAAGTACCCTAGAAGACCTTACGGCCCATTCAATGAGGGTACCTTTGGACTAGCAGTCTAGCGAGCACATCTTTGCTCATTTGCTTTACGTCCTTAAAAGGCCACTTTTCAAGACCCTGTCTAGTCTTGACTTGAACTGGTCAACAGATTCACTGCTGACAACTTCTACTGGAAGTGCGTTATAACTACGGCAGATACTGTACGTGAAAACTTTCCAAACAGATCGCGGTTGTAACGCTTCAGTTCAAGTTTAAAGCCATGATTTCTTGTTCTGCTTTTAGTAAGTGTGAAAATATCCCTGTAGTCAACATTGTTAAAGCCTCGAAGTATGTTGAAAACTCCGATGATCTGACCACGCAGTCTATGGGTTCCCAGCGAGAACAGATCTAATTTCCTTAATCTATCTCTGATAATTTTTATGTCTGATAGAGGGAATTAATTTGGTTGCCCTGGATTGCACACGTTCCAATCTCGAGACATCCTTTCGAAATGAAGGATTTCCTAATTGTACGGCATCTTCCAGGTGCGGTTGGACGAGGGAGTTGTACAGAGACAGTACTATCTCGTTGTCCTGTTATCCAAACTGGCGCTTTATATATCCTAACAACCTTTGGATTTTCTTCTCCTACTCAATACACTGCTTCGAGAACTCGAGGTCACTAGTAATAATTACCCTCAAGAACTTCTTAGTGGCTGATAATTCAAGAGGAGTGCCCTTAAGGATGTACTGAGATTGGGGATTTCGTTGTCAGATATGCATTACTTTGCATTTATTTACGTTCAAAGGCATTTGCCACGTGTCCGAACTCTCCCCTATCTTCTGAACATCCTCTTAAAGGCGGGCAGTATTTCCTTGCTTTGCGACGTTTATACAAAGCTTGGTATCATCGGCAAATTTATAAATCTTAGAAACCATGTCACCGTCCATATCATTAACGTAGATGATGAACAGTAGTGGTCCGAAGACAGAACCTTGAGGGACACCGCTAGTCACGGGTACCCACTCAGATGCCTGTCCATTCACCACCACTCGTTGCTGTCTGCAACTTAGCCAGTTATCTATCCAACTTGCTAAGTTTCTGTCTACGCCCAGCGCACGCACTTTCTAAAGGAGGTGGCAGTGTGGTACCTTACCGAAGGCTTTTTGAAAGTCTAAGCAGATACAATCCACCGCCTTATCCCAGTCGTGCTCATTAAAAACGAAATAGAAGAATTCCACAAGATTCGTTAGGCATGACCGATGCCTTCGGAACTCATGCTGGGAGCTCCTCAATCGCAAGTTGGACTCTAAATCTGGCGTACTTTTGTCCACCATGATGCTTTCCATGAGTTTACCGACTATAGAGGTTAAGTTGATAGGTCGAGAGTTTGACGGTTGCCTAGGGGCTTCTTTCTTGAAGTTCGGAGCCACCTCCGCCACATGTTAGTCTCTAGGAACGCATCTGGTCCAGAATAAAATGTTGAAGATTGTGGCCAGAAGTCGTGACACTTCTTTGCGCAATTTCTACAACACTTTGGGTAAAACATAAACCCGTCCGGACCAGGTGACTTATTCGTCTTTAGATCATTTATCTTTTTTTCTATTTCACCTTGGGTGAAGTCCATTTCCCCCAGCCATTCCACCAAGTATGAGTCAATTGGCTGGGGGATGGGACCAAACTCTCCAGTAAACACTGAAGAGAAGTACTCGTTTAGGAGGTTATCATTTTCTTTATCAGAGTGAGTTAAAACCCCCAGCTCATTTACTAAGGGGCCAATACTATGATGGATTGGTTTACGACTATTTACGTAACCAAAGAACTCCTTGGGATTCTCTTTACAAAGTCTCAACTCTTGGAGCTCCTCGGCACGCTTTGCCGCCCTTATGCTGGATTTCACTCTCCTAGCTAGCCAACGGTACTCGTCAGAGTCTCCAGAAATCTTTGACTTCCGGTACACAGTTCTCGTCTCCCTCAGCAGTTGACCGATATCTCGAACAGAAGACCGATGAAGGCTTTTCAAAGGGATGAATCGTGATTGAGGACTCATGAACGTAGTTTTGAATCTATTTCACGAATATTCAACACTCTCGCACACTTCTAGCCTCGCATCAGTCAATCCAGCACGAAGACCTCCAAAGTCTGCTCCTCTTAAATCAAGTTTCCTTGAGTCGCTAGTCGCAGACTCTACCTTGGGGACCGTGACTAAAAATTTAACTAGTCGGTGATCACTGCCACCGAGCTCCTTGCCTACGGAGAGATCCTCAACGATGTCTTCCTCAAAGGGGAAAACTAAGTCGAGGGTATTAATGCCTCTCGTCGGATCTTTCACCCATTGAGTGAGGAACTCGTTGTTCGTGAACTCCAGGAGTAGTGCATTCTCGCCACAGGCTTCTCTGGTTTCCCAGTCAACTTGGGTGTTGAAGTCACCCAAGACGATGCACACTTTGCCTTGAACAAGTTTCCATACAGCCAGTACAGTTCCCTGTCCTTTTCAACGAGTTGGGCAGGTGGTCTGTAAAGCAGCAAGTCTCTGTATTTGGTAGGACCTATTGCAGTTCATAGAATCGATCGTATCTTTGATATACAACATCACACCACCACCCTATCTTTTTTGAAGAGTTGGTAGCCGAGAATCGTGAATTTACCTTCAAAGTCTCGTTGGGAAGTTTTTACCCATGATTCTGTTATAGCCATATTCCAAGTTCTTCTGTTGCGACAAGCGCAGGAAGTTCAAGAAATTTGTTCCTGAAGAAATTTGCTCTGTTTTAAACGCTTCTTTGGGTGCGTTCCACGACATCTTGAGGGAGGGTGGCGAGAAAGGCCTTCCCTTTAAAGGAGAGATGTACCCCATCCCTTTGGTAGAGGTCATCTCTACCGATAAAAGTACAATAGGGGTCCACGAAAAAGACTCCTTCTGCTGTACAAAGATCCACCATCCGTCGTTTCACTGCGATGTTTCTCTCGTGAGCAGTTCTGGATGGAACTCTTCTTGGAAGCATTTTAACCACGACACTTTTTAGAGTTTTAAGCCATATGTCATCCACGGCTCCCATCAACGTTTGGATGGTCTTACCACTGAGGACAACCTTACCCCCTCTGATGTAGAGGTCGTTGCCGCTCACCATCAGAGCAACAACTGAATTCTCAGAAATCTGAGCTTTCTCTGCCTCTACTCTGATGTTGTGGTTACCCCGTCCTGACAGGAAGCTTACCTTCACGCTAGTGCGAAGGTGGGCCGCTAGCAGTGGCTGCAGATCTCGTGTTTGCGAGTCACCAACGAGGGTGACCTTCGAACACTTGGTCTCTGAAGACGGGGTATTTCCTTATGAAAGAGGCCTCTCCTTTTCCTCTATACTCTCCACATTCTTATTATTTTTCTTATTCTCATTTTTCTTCTTGTTTATCTGTTTTTCTTCTACTTTTGATTCCTTTTCTTTTGTTTTAACTTTATTCTTTTTCTTCTTTTCGCGATTCTTCTTTTACTGTCTTCCTCTTGCCTGAGCTGGCTTAACCTTAGATGATGCCAGAATCTCCGCTTGGGTAAGAATTACGGCACCAGGATATTCCGACACGTCAGTGGGCGGTGCCTCTTCTAGGCATCGAATGTAAGCTGTGTGAAGGGCTTCGAGTTTCTCGACTTTTCTTTCAAGAATTTGAGTTCTCTCTTCTGAGGCTCTATAAAGTTCTTTCAGTTTCTTCACCTCTCGCGTTAGTATAAAAGTAATGCAGATACTTTTCGGGCTGCATTTTTAGTAGCAGCCCTCCGGAAAGTCAACGCAGCACTTTTCTTACTGGCATGTTGCACAGTTGTGTTTTAGACGAACGAGTCCTTTTTTGCTTGTCATTTTGAGCGCTTTCTCTCGCTCTGAAAACTCGTGACCAATCAATGATAAAAAGGGAGGTTGGTGAATTCTCCCCGCGTAAGTCGCTGGCGCCTATCGATCGGAGACGTTTCGGATCTTTCAGAAGGCACGCTCCATGTGCTGCTGTTCGTCCGACCGAGTCTTCGAACCTCGGCGTGCCGTGGCTCCCAACCAAGCAGCACTGACTGACTTTCCCCGAAGGGGCCATCGATTTCTCACCAGGTGAACAACGGAGCACGCCCCGTTATAAACTCCTACTATTTCCCTTCACGACGGCCAGGATCTCGGAGTATCGTTCAATGGATATCCCGCCACACCAAGAGACTCGACCCAAGGCTTTTTATTGGCCTGGCAACCAACCTGGGAACATAGGGCCGTCACCTCGGATGGATGCTACCAGAGGCACCCGTCAACGGTCTTTGGGAATGGTCAATACTTACGCTCCAGGGAAGGGGTTAATGGGGCACTACCCTCATCCCATTCATCGTACCCCAACGCCTAGAACACTTCTAGTCCTAGCCTCTCGCATGAGGTAGCTGCCAGGTCCTTATATGTAGAAAGATGGAAAAAGTGTAAGAGTGACATGATAATAGTAGGGGTTTTTTAGTTGTTTTTTTCTTTTTGTATAATATGTGGAAGAGGTAGGATAAAAGTGAAAAATGAGAAGGATAGAGTAGAAAAAAGAAGAACGCACTTAGTCTGGAATCTCGTTTTCAACTAAATCGACAAGGGAAGCCCTACCAGGGGTACCCAGAAGAGAGGTAAACCGTCAAAATAGCTCAAAATGTCAAAGGTACACACAAGCTCTCTTCTCGCGTCAAGGGGGTGCCACCTCTACCTCTACTTTCTTGAGAGAGAGAGAGAGAGAAAGGAATGTGAAAAGGAGAGGAAGTGAATTGAGTGAGGTAGAGGGAGTAGATTGTGTGAGATAGATGGAGTGAAAAAGAGTGAGAGTTAGGTTTGAGATGTAGCGGGACGAAGAAGGAGGGTTTGAGAGAAAGAGGAAGAATGAGTGTGATAGTGATAGAGGAAATAGAAAGAGAGTGTGTGAAGGATAGTAAAAGATTGTGTGAGAGCGTATGAGATACTAAGTGAGAAAATTTGAGAGAGAGTAAGTGAGAGAGATAATGTGAGAAGGAGAAAGTTTGAGAGAGAGACAGTCTAAGAGAAAGAGAGAGAAAATGTAAGAGAATGTGTGATATAAATCGAATGCCTGAGATGGAGCGAGTGTTTAAGAAAGAGAGTGTGTGTTAAAATGTTTGTGATAGAAAGTGCGTGTTAGAGCAGAATAAAGTGAGAGAGGGCGAGAGAAAGTGAGAGAGAGGGTGATTATGTGTCTGAGAGTGGGACAAAGAACGAGAGAGATTGTGTGTGTGTTAGAGTGTGAGAAAGATTGAGAAGGAGAGTGAGAGTTAGAAAGATTGGGATGGAAAGGGAGAGTGCTAGGGAGTTACAAAGAGTAACAAGGTAAAGAAGTACATCAGAGGACTTGCGGCCCATGTCGAGGAGGCACTTTTTGCTTATGGATTCTTAGCACATAATAATTACTTGCTATGAGATCATCAAGTCTTCAAATGCAATTTGTCAAGTCTACTCTTGAACTGTTCGACACTGCTACTCTCAACATCTCCTGCTGGTAGTTTATTTTATTTGTCGCAAATGTCATATGTGAATGACTTACCCACCGGAATGCTATTGAATCTGGGCAGCTCCACCTTCCATCCGTGATTTCGAGTGATATTCCGGTTGAGGGTAAAGAACTTGGTGGAGTCGACATTTTCAAATCCTTTCAAGATTTTAAAAGTCTCTATTAGACGACTGCGCAGTCTTCGAGTCTCTAACGAATAGAGATCGAGCTATTGCATTCTTTCTTGGTATGACTTGTTCCTTAGCGATAGGATCAGTTTCGTGGCCCTGGCTTGCACCTTTTCCAGACGATCGATGACTTTTCGATAATGAAGAGACCAGAACTGAACAGCGTACTCTAGGTGAGGCCTCACCAGCGATTTGTAAAAGGCAAAACAACCTTTTTTGTTCGAAAGCTGAATTGACTCTTGATGTAACACAACAAGCGATGAGCCTTTTTCTCCACCTGTAAGCACTGCTTCGAGAATTTGAGGTCGCTGCTAATCAACACACCTAAGTCCTTCTCGACATCAGTAGACTCAGGACGCATACCTTGTAGCTCGTAGCCTGACCGGGGTTTCGCATACCCGATGTGAATCACCTTACACTTGTCTAAGTTGAAAGGCATCTGCCACTTGTGAGCCCACTCGCCGATCATGCGTAGGTCACTACTCCTCAACATCTCGATGTTTTCGGGATTCGCTACGTTAGCTCCAAGTTTTGTGTCGTCGGCAAATTTCGCTAGACAACTCACCAGTCCTTCATCTATATCGGTGATGTACATGATGAATAATAGAGGGCCTAGCACGGAACCCTGAAGGACTCCGCTCGTTACTGACGACCAGCGAGAGGTGTGGCCTCCGATTGTAACCCTCTGTCGCCTTTCTGACAACAAACTTTCTAACCATTTTGCGACCTTTCCTCTTATTCCCAGGACACGTACTTTCGCCATCAGTCGGTGGTGGGAGACTTTATCGAAAGCCTTTTGGAAATCCAAATAAAGAATGTCCACCGCTTGACTTCTGTCAAACTTACTCATTATCCTGTGGAAGAATTCAAGCAAGTTCATGAGGCACGAGCGCTTTTTTTGGAAGCCATGCTGGGTGTCTCTCAACAGGTTGTGAGACTCTAAATGATTCATTATTCTATCCCCTATGATGCCTTCCAGTACTTTGCTCACGATTGAAGTAAGACTTATTGGTCGGTAGTTTTCTGCGGTGTCACGGTCCTTTTTTATGTGGATCGGGGTGACATTGCCGATACGCCAGTCTGCAGGTACTTCGCCATTGTCTAGCGATGAGTTGAAGATCTCAGAAAGATGAGGGCTCATCTGATTAAGAGGAAGTTGGAGAGATACATTATGAGAAGGACAGTGAGAGAGAGTGTGCGCGAGAGTTGGAGAGGGAAATTGGGAGAAAATGGAAGTTGAGAAAGTATTTGATTGATTAAGAAGGAGTGTGTGTGGGAGAGAGAGAAAACCGTGTCGTCACGTTGCCTAGTGAACCTGGGTTGTCCAGAACGAGGACGCTCTTGGTTATTACCAGTTTCTCGGATCCTCTTTAACACTAGAATGTAATCCGTCTTCAGGTGAGACCAGCTTCGTCAAGCTTGCTTATCAGAAATCTTTCCTCTACGATATAGTTATTTGTTTTCTCATTAATATTTTTATCAGATCCTGTCGAAATGGAATATTATATAAATCAACAAATATGATGTGCTATATATATGAAGACATTTTGACGGTAATACCGCATACTGATAACAGTATTTCATACATTTCAATATTGTCACCATTTTACATATCTTAAAAAAGTTAAAAGGAATCTTGTACTTTGATTTTGCTTTCAGGATGTATTTGACCCAGGTATGCAAACCTTAACAACATAGTTATACACATAGACAAGGAATAAGAAAATATCTTAGTGTCATATACTAAGGAAGGCGCGGTTCTATATGGAATGCGATAGAAACAACCAATGTTTTGACTTTTTTAACATTTATTCCTTACTATAATGCATATATTAATGGCTTTTTGTAAGTCGTCAATTTCACGGTCATATCGAAGAAATCTCACTGCAATCAAATTTAAAATATTTATCTGAAATATGTATATTATCCATGGCGAATTTGGGATAGGAGGAGACTTACAGCGTCGAATATGCCTAAATAATTCTCGCTTCATCATCATCATCACTAACTCTATAATTTTTTTTTAGTATTTGAATAATAATTTCATCTTAGTTTGGTTATGACTTATGTTTTTTCATCAAAGTTATTTTGAATAATTCTTTTATAATATCAAAAGACTAAATAGTGAAGTTCAAAAATAATAATCATCACTAACTCAATAATATAGGAAGGGGATTTTTTGGAGTATTTGAATAATGATTTCGTCTTAGTTTGGTTATGACTTATGTCTTATTTATCAAAGTTGTTTTTAATAATTCTTTTATAATATCAAAAAACTAAATGGTGAAGTTCAGAAATATTAATCACTAACTCTATAATTTAAGAAGGTGATTTTATTGAGTATTTTAATAATAATTTAATCTTAGTTTGATTATGACTTATGTTTTATTTATCAAAATTAATTCTAATAATTCTTTTATAATATCAAAATCAAAATGGTGAAGTTCAGAAATAAATATAAGTATCGAAATTTTGTGAATTTTTTAAAACCTAAAGAATTACAAATGGTGAAGTTCACAAAATTTATTTTTATATATCTTCTATAACTATATTTTAGTAATGTAATATTTTGAAAGGCGGAAATTTAGTTCAGAGTTGCTTTGTAAAATTATTATAAATTGCGAAGTGCAGGAAATGTATAAAATTTAACTATGGCTGCTTTTTTAGATTTTGAGTTTTAATCTTAGTAGGGAAGCGCAAGCTCCCCCCATAAGGGGGAGTGGCGAAGCCATTGCCCGGTAATGATATAATGGAGAAATCTGCAATTTCACATTCATTAAAGTTTTTAATTTTATTTGCTGTGACCCTAATTGTTACATCTTGACTCGACAATTTTTTCTTGGATCTTTTGCTTAACAATAACATAATTTTCTTTTTGTGTCTTGGTGCGTTTTCCTGGCATTACATTTGCGATTTTCTTAAGTTCAAGATTTATTCAAACTACCAGTTTCCCTTTGTTTTGTTTGTCATATCTGAATGTAATTCAAACCCTCGGCGTGTTTGGTGCAATTTCTTTTGAAAAAGAATGGATTTGGAATTTTGGATGAAGGAAGACATACTAAACGAAGGCTTTACTGTAACTAAGCATTTCTTAAATTTTCCTCGATTAGCGAGAGTTAAAATTATTCTATAATTAAACTATATTTAGTAATTAAGGTTTTAAACTCAGTCATGCAATATAATTGGTTTATTTATATGAAGTCTAGTTATTTGTTAAGAAGAGGGAGCCACTGTTTGAGAGATATTTGGGAGAAATTTGTGTTATCTTCTTTATACCTAAGTTTGGTTGGGTAGAATTAGTTTTAGTAGCCTATGAAGGCCTAGAAATGATTATGGTAGAATTAGATTTGGTTTGATTTAATTTACTTGCTCGATAATTACGGCTACAGAACCCTTTGACTACTCGCATATATATTTTTGTACGGCATATTCGTAAATTATAGCAGCACCGAAATTCATTAGCGAAATAGAGCTTTGTTTCGTGCCCATTCTTTTGTATTCATTCCGACGAATTTATTCCGTCCTTCTACAGGAACGAATTAGCATTTCCCTCGGTGGACGGTAAAATTTTTATTTTCTTTAAAATGTAGATTCTAATGAAAAGTCCATAAAAACGCGAGAATTTACGGAGCTTCCACTAAAGATTATAGTAAATTTGCTTGTTTGTTTATTCTGTTTAAAGTGTGCAAGACTCAACATTCACTCGGCCTAGGTAAACCTAATGAATTAACATAACCAAACAGAGGTAAAGGTTTACAATCTGGATGCTAATAATTTAGCGGCAAATTTACGTAACCCTCGTAATGTAAACAAGATGAACTAAACCAAGCCATACCTAATCCTAACTTAAAATTTACTGGCTTAACCTGGCCAACTAAGCTCACCCAACCAAGCCCTTTTCAAAATTTGACCCAAATCTTTCCCAACCAATGTTCCCTTTAATAAATAAGTACCAAATTGCTTTTAAATAATCATATAGATAAGAAAAATAATTATATATGAAAAACTCACAAAGTATCACGTGAGGGTAGCAAATAAATGCAATGTCCCGCAGGAAAAAATGAAATGGTGTTTCTGAGTACTTTTGAACTTTATTAAGTTCCTTATCAAGGATAAATACAAGAAATAATATTATATTAGAGGTATATATACGAAAGAAAAGTATAAAAGACCGCCTCAAAAACAAAGAATCACCAATGAGGAAGATGGAATGGGGGAGGTAAAGATTCACATTAAGAATTACAAGAAGCAGTTAGTAAGGTCAAACTGAGAAACGGAAAGGGTAACAGATTAAAAGAAATGGAGATAGCCTAACGAGGGCAATTATAGGACACGAGGAGTGAAAAATCGGGAAAATACAATGTACATAATAGAGCAGTGACAATTAAAAAAAAAGAAAAAAAGTGTCTACATAACTAAAGATTTTATATAAAAAACTAAAGACAAAAGTCAGAAATAATTTCTTTAAGTATAAGTCTTTTAATTATAGCATCTATTTTATATAAGCCATGGGAAAGGTTAAAAAAAATCACATTGGCTAATAAAAGCACATTCAATGATATTCCTTTCTATAGGGTCATTGGAACTATAAATAAATTTTCCTGAGTTCCAGTTAATTAAATGATCCTTATCTGACATGTGGACAAAGAAAGCACTGTTATCTTTCCCTCTTTGGCAACCAGAACACTCAAATGAATAAATCACCCGCCCAAATTATTACAATTATTACGTACTAATAATGGTCATCTCATATTTAAAAGCGACAGGAATGTTAAAGTTATTCAAAACACGGGGTAGATCACTAAAACAAAGAGAAAAAGGTAGAACTAAAATGTAATTACTATTAAAAGGGAGAGTAGGGACAGTTTGATAAAATTTCTTTTTAGCAGAAGAAAGACAGTTTGGAAGGAACGAGTAAGGGTAACAACGTTTATGGCTAATTTCAAAGATAGTGGAAAATTCCAAATCCATATATTCCAGGCTCACAACTCATAATACCCTTAGAAACATAGAAGAAAAAACAGAACGTTTAACTTTAGGGCTGTGAGAAGAGTACAAATTAATATGAGAATTCGAATTAGTAGGCTTATGAAAGATAGAGTATTCAAAACCTGTATTTAAAACCTATATGGCTTTTATAAGCTAATGTGATAAATTTTACCTTTTCCCTTGCTTATATAAAATAGATGCTATAATTAAAAGACTAATACTTAAAGAAATTATTTCTGACTTTTGTCTTTAGTTTTTTATTTAAAATTAATAATTATGTGGCCCCATTTTTTCTTTTATTTTATAATTGTCACTGTTCTGTTATGTACATTGTATTTTCCCCCCTTTTCGCTCTCCGTGTCTTATAATCTCCCTCGTTAGGCTATCTCCATTTCTGTTAATCTGTTACCCTTTCCATCTTCTCAGTTTGACCTTACTACCTGCTTCTTGTAATTCTTAATATGAATCTTTACCTTCCCCCCTTCCGTCTTCCTCATTGGTGATTTCTTGTTTTTAAGGCGGTCTTTCATACTTTTCTTTCGTATATATACCTCTAATATAATATTATTTTATGTAGTTATTCTTAATAAGGAACTTAATAAAGTTTGAAAGTACTTGGAAACACCATTTTATTTTTTCCTGCGGGACATTGCATTATATATATATATATATATATATATATATATATATATATATATATATATATATATATATATATATATATATATATATATATATACCGGGTGTTTAAAGAAAAAAGATACCATTTTGCAATCTAATAACTTTTCCAGTTCCCGTTAATACTTCAAATTTTAACAGCATGTGTAGAAACAGGTCAGAATTTTATGTTTGATGTTTTTATCTTTAGAGTTATAGAAATGCCATTTACTGGAATTGAAAAGGAGTTTTATGTGTTGGAGTATACTCAAACACATTTGAACAAGACTGTGCAGCGTCCATTTGTGAGAGAGTTCTCTAAACTGTCAGCAAGGGAAATGCAGATTTGGATATGGCACAAAAAATTTAAAGAGGAAGGCTGTCTCTACAGGGTAAAAGGATCTGGACGACCAATAACATCGCAAGAGATGGTCGAGCAGGTTCTCCAAAAATTTTTAGGAAGTCCTAAGAAGTCCATAATAAGAACAAGTCTAAGAACCCAGATTCTTCCAACAACGGTTTGGCGCGTCCTGAGAAGACGCTTGCTAATGAAACTCTACAAGCTGCAGCTAGATCAGGCCATAACAGTAGATGACAAGCGAAAGCGTAACCAATTTTGTGTTGATATGCAAGATAAACTTGAAGAAGTTGAGTTTAAGGAACGTCTTGTTTTCAGTAATGAGGCCACATTTCATACAAATGGCAAAGTCACTAAGCATAATGTTCGCATTTGGAGGTGGGGAGCGAAGAAAATCCCCATGCCACAGTTGAGCACGTGAGGGACTCACCGAAAGTGAATGTATTCTACGCCATCTCCAAGAACCATCTTCATGGCCCGTTTTTCTTAGAGGGAAATGTGACCGGCCATGGTTATCTGCAAATGCTTCAGAAATGGCTAATGGATGAACTCATTGCAAATGATCAAGAAGACCTAATTTTTAACCAGGATGGGGCTCCACCTCACTGGAAGCTTACTGTGCGGGCTTATCTCAATGACAATCTGCGAGAGAGATGGATCGGGCGTGGTGGTGATGAAGACAATGTGCTGTTGTAATGTACGCCACGTTCACCTAACCTGACACCTTGCGATTTTTTTCTCTGGAGACATGTGAAGGAACTGGTCTATTCAAGCTCTATTCCTGCAAAGATAGAGGAACTCAAGCACATAATAACTAACGCACTGGAGACTGTTACCAAAGACATTCAGCGTGTTTGGGAGGAGCTGGTCTACCGACTTGACGTGTGCCGTGTCTTAGGCGGTGCGCATATTGAACATTTGTGAAATCGTTCATGGAATCCACATACCTTTGATTTTCTCATTCAAACTTGGACAAAAAAATCTTATGTTGCTTAACATTAAGCCTGTTTAGTTTCATTTGCTTTGACTATGTAGCTTCTGTGATATTTATCTCAAATGATATCAAAGTTTTCAAACACCCTGTATATATATATATATATAAATATATATATATATATATATATATATATATATATATATATATATATATATATTTATATATATATACGACATTATTATTTATTTTAAATAGATAAAGGTCGAAAGTCAGTTAATTATGTTGCTTAACATTAATTAAGGAAATAATATATTTTTAATTCAACGTATTAAATATCAAACTTTTGCATGAATAATTGAAATTTATTTTTTTTGAGATTAAAATAAAAATGATTTAATTTCATGAAAACTTAGAAATAAGTGATCATAGGATTATTAATTTTGAGATAGAACAAGAGGGAAAGGCCCTCCCATGACCTGCAGTGTTTTATACTAGGACCAGTCCACGGCTTCGCCACTTTCTCCTACGTGGGGAGCTTGTGCTTCGCTACAAAGATTAAAATTTAAAATCTAAAAAAATGAAGCCATGGTTAAATTTTAAGAATTTTTCTGAACTTCGCCAATTATAATTATTTTAAAAAAAGGAACTCTAAACTAAATTTCCCCCCTTTCAAAATATCACGTTGCTAAAATATAGTTATAGAAGAAGATATATAAAAATAAATTTGTGAACTTCGCCATTTGTTATTTTTTGGGTTTTAAAAAAATGTATGAAATTTTGATACTTATATTTATTTCTGAACTTCACCAGTTTGTTTTTTGATATTATAAAAAAATCATTAGAATTAACTTTGATAAATAAAACATAAGTCATAACCAAACTAAGATGAAATTATTATTCAAATACTCAATAAAATCACCTTCTTAAATTATAGAGTTAGTGATGATGATGATGATGACAAATATAAAAGAATCATTAGAATTAACTTTGATTAAAAAAACATAAGTCATAACCAAACTAAGATGAAATTATTATTCACATACTCAATAAAATCACCTTCTTAAATTATAGAGTTAGTGATGATGATGATGATGATGATGATGACAAATAGTTATTACATTGATGGATTCCCATGGTTAAATCACTAAAAAGTGCCTTTGAATGGCTAAATGAGGCTTTTGCCATTAGATGGCGCCACCTAGCGCCATATCTGGTGGCAGATTTGAAATCTACAGAGTGAATACCCATATGTACCATGGTCATATGGGTCATTTCATGGGTTTAAATTGGTAGAATTGCGTTTTACTCCTTTGGAAAAATAGCGACGCCTTGACCTGGCGCTTCGCCGTAGGTAAAAACACCCCCATTTCAAATTAGGTACGTGCAAACGACTTCATTAGAGTGATCTTGACAAATCAGGTAATAAAATGGCGCCATAAATATAAGATAAATTATTGATAATGTTAATATATGATAAATAAATATTAAAGATACAGAAACAAAACATTTCCCTAACGAGACAAGTATCATTAAGAAGTTAATGCTATAACGCCCCCCTAAAATAAAAATATATAAATTCGAAAAAGAGATTGGAAAAAATTTGGCTAAAATTAATAAGATATTATTTGTATCGCACTCTCTGCTCCATGGACGTTCATTAAGCGCCTATCTGCCAACTAGAGAAAGGCTAAGGCAAAGAGCTACTAAACCTTCAAAGTGAGATTTAAGGCAACGAATGATTGACAGAAGTGTATAGGAGCAATTTTATAGAGCCATATTCTAGAGGAAATTATCAAGAATGCACGATCACACGAGGAACACAGATGGCAACGAGTTTCAATGAGGAAGGCTGCCATAAACAACGTTTATGCGTCATTAAGATCTGAACATTCAAGGAGAATCTGAATAAAATTGGTGACAAGTTTTTAAATAATTTAATGCGCTCTTCTTTGCAGCCACCAGCGAGGGTACATCGTCCGAAATTACCAAAAAACTTAATTAAAACAAGGCTAGTAGAAAACTTAAGCTATAAAAATGCAGCGAAAGACGAAACCAAAAACATGGGAAACTAACAAGAATGAATATATAACTTTATGGTAAGTTTAGGTGCCATTAAGAGGCTCATCTCCCTCAAGGACTGAATATCGGGTCAACAATATAAATTTGTTAATTCAATGGAGGTATCGCACCTCTTAAAACCTCAATAACACGACTAATCGATGTGGAGAGTAACTTACAAGTTTACGGACAGGTGATATAGTTCCCCACTTCTCTCTAGAAGTATTAAGATAGATATCACTAAAAAAGTTAGCAGACTCTATGGAGTTTATCCATAAGGTGTCCTACCTTAGATGAGAGGATAATATCTTGTTAAAATGTTAAACATAATGATTTATCAAATGGCGCAGCGATCTGAGAGTGTGTCCAGTTTCTAGATGCCAGAAAGTAATCTGATACAGTCGACGCCGTGGGGAAAAATTTTGGCGCGCAATTGCATGGAACTTTAAATTCCAGCGTGCCTTCTCGTATCTTCTCTGCCATGCAACCTGAAAGGATGTTCTGATTTCTGCACTATAGTTCGACTATAGAAAAGGAAAACGTCAATCCCTTCTCGAGTTTGTCCAACAAACCCTCGTTTGTTAGACATGTAAGATATATCAGAACGCTAATTGCCTAACAAAACAGGACCTTGAAAGGTTCACCACCCATGGAGTGAAATCCAATGTAAACGATTGAGAAGGACACTACCAAGAATGCAGTATATAATCTAGTCGCCATGGTCTGTGGAGGAAAGGTAAGAAAAGGATAGGTCCTAACTGGGCTTACTCCTAATTCTCTTAACACCACTCCTTTTACTCACAAGAGAAGTATTCTCATGGAATGAAGACGCGTATTCCCTCCGTGAAGAACGTTAAAGTGCTTTGAATCGAAATGGATTATGGCACTCACCATTGAAAATTATCATACGGTAAATTCATTTGTATGGTGCCTGTAGAGCTTAAAGTTATGTCGATTTTGATTATGAGCCATCTCACAGTTCGTCGAACAGCAGAGTTAGAGACTGCGTGCGAAAAAGCCAGAGATAGTAGTCAGGCCCTCAAAGATAAAGTTGCCGCAGAAAAACACAAAAACCTCAACAACTCACTTAAATTCCATAACTTAGATGTCAGGCATTTCCTTGAACCCTGGCCACCATATAATAACCAAAGACCGCCGATATTGCTTTTTATTGCCACTATACTATTATAAAATATTGGAATGTGAGTGATCGATACCATGTAGCTCGTCGAGCCCCAATTTCTACTTATAATATACTCGTATGTTTGCATAGCGATATCACAGAAACAGTTCAAGGCAGGAAAACAAAGCGTTTGTTACCATTGATGGAAGAATTTTTCCAAAAAAACAGCCATCCCGAGCTCCTCGACCAGTTCCACCAAAGTCCCAGCCTCTGGCATTGACCATATAGTCTTCCTAGAAATGCTGTCTACTGTTAAGAATTCAGAGTAGAAATAAAATCTCCAACAACTTAGACTTATCAGAACAGAGTGAAGGTAGAATGTAGAGAGAGACAAAAGAATACTATCTCTCAATGTCTAACTGGAAAGCTACCACCTGACGTAAGCGTTGGCGTTAAAAAAACAAACACACATCTTATCGGAAAAAACTTGTTCACCATCCTGCCGATATAGCATCCTCTTGATTTGTGGTCATGAAGCCTTATAAGTCGGAATGTTAGGGCAAAGATGACGTATCCGAAAATAATCTCCCGGAAACATTCTGGTAAGGGGGGACATAATGAAACAAGCTCTTCTGACTAAAGTTGCGTGCTCTCATTTATTATGATTTATTAACTTACGATTTTCAAAAGTTTGAATAATTCCCGAACTAACCTTAGGAGGACCTTGGCAATTATAACATTCAAAAGACTGTAAAACAACATAAGGGTTTCAAATTTCGTTAAAATCGGTCAAATAGTTCTGATGTTATTGCCAAATAATTCTCGGCTAATCTTCGGAAGACTTTTTAAATTATATCATTTGAAAGAGAATGTAAAACAACATTAGGGTTTTAAATTTTGTTAGAATCGACCGATTAATTATGATGTTATTGTCAAAACAACATAATTCCCAAGCTAACCATGGAAAGACTTAGGCAATTATAACATTCAAAAGAGAATGTAAAGCGACATAGAGGTGTCAAATCTCATTTGTCTTGGCTAAATAGTTATAATTTTATTACCAAAACAAAAAAAAGCAATACCGAAACCGACGGACTGATACACCTACTGACCAATATAGTGAGATATAGAGTTACACGCGACTAAAAACTTCCTCAGCTACTCCAAATTAGTCCGAAGTCTAAAATAATTCTTTCTTAAGAAAATAATCTCCAGATCTACAAAGAATAAACCTCGGTTTCTTTCTCCACAGAGCATACCACACCAGCATGTCCTTAGTAGACTCAGAGACAGCCATCCGCGAGTCACTAGGAGTCGCAAAAAAAGTAATAGCTCAAAAGACATTGCTGATCATACGGTGGAGATACTATTTTGGGAAGGCCCTAACCTATAGCATAAGAGAAAGCACCCACCAGCATAGGCGAGCAAGAAAGCGGAAACGATACCTGAATGTGCTGCGAAAAAGAACCCAATCGTAATTTTTTTAAGAAATTTGGAAACCTATTTAATTTCCTATAATCTTTAATCTATACCATGTTGGTACCATCTAGGTCAAGGTGTGGATTATCTTGTCAAATCGAGATTTGAACTGTTCGACTGAAGATCTGTTTAAAACTTCTGGCGGTAGACAGATCCACGTTCCGCAGTTTTTGTACGAGAAATAGTTGCCGTGAGGCTAGTATGGAATTACTGTAATTCCAGCCTGTAACCGTGGTTACGTGTATCATTTGTATTCAACGTGAACAACCTCCTGTGATCTACGTTTTCAACTCCTCGTATTATCTTAAAAGTTTTAATAAAATGGCATGTTAACCGGTACGTCTACTGAAAGAACACCCCCAGTTCTCGTAGCAAATGCTAATAACCTTTATATATATGGGAAGGGATAAATATTGTGGCTGAGGCCTGTACCATTTCCTGCCGTTCAATGTCCTTCCTTGTGGTTAGGGACCAGAATTGTACAGTGTATTCAAGGTGTGACTGGACTAGAGAGTTGTACAAGGCGAGAACAATCCGCTTATTCCTGGAGCAAAAGTGCCTCTTTATCCCAGCATTAGCTGGGCCCTCTTTTCCACCTGGAGTATTTTGGGTCACTGCTAATTGGCACGCCTAAATCTATCTCAAGAGTTGATGTGGCATGCGGCGATGGCCCTTTCGCCATCGAAAGTTTTGCAACCCCTAACTTTCTCTTCCTTTGAATCTTTCTGCTGGCATGGCGCTTTATGCATTGAAGTTAAGCCCTCTTTTAATAGAAAGCAAGGATCTGTTGCACCGCGTCCAACTTTGAAGAGAGAACAGGCAGCCGAGAGGGACTTCCTTGAGTAATGTGGCCAGTTCAGTTTGCGAAGTAATCATCAGGAGGGTGGGTTGGGTTATTCTAAATTTCTTTTGGACAAATTTATCGGGATGAAACTACATTAAACTTGCAAAAATTGTTTCAACTTCCTAAAGAATCTTAAACATTTGAAGAAATCGGGTTTATAGTTTTTAGATTCGAGTTTGTTACAATATACATCCCTTCGTTTACGATCATTTGCAAAAGTGAATTTTTTTAATCAAATTCGCATTTTGTGTGCTTCAGGCTGATACTTTTTTCAGAATTGCAATATATAAGTATAATTCAGAAGTGTAATATATGATTTAAAAATAAAATAAAAGTATGAAATTTAAATTTTTCATATTTAAATTTAATATTTAATTGTTCTCATGAACCTTATTTTCGCGATACAAACTTTCGATGGAACCTGAGAGTAGATATAAGCAACTTACCTCATATTTTAGTATCTATTTGACTAGTATATTTTTTATATAATAAAATTAATAAATTTAATCAAACTTTGTCTCTTCTTTTATTATGTTTGTACTATAATTTCAAGGTGAAATCTAATAACTTTACACAGCCCCAAACTATTTTATCTATGAATACACTCAATTGATGCGTGCTGGCAATATTTACAATGATGTCCCTTCCTCTTCAGGATTGCTTCAATTGGTATCGGCATGCTTGAGACCAAATTTCTTTATCAAATCTTGACTGATTTTACTCTATTTTGGGTTTAGTAAGCACCTGCAACCGCTCTTAAATGGATGGTTTCTGTTTATGAACCGCCAGGTTTAATATCGCCCACAAATTCTCCTAAATGTTTGATTGTATTTAAGCCCAAAAAGATATTATTGCTTTTGATTTGCGCCAAGATGCTCCATTATCCCAGAAAATACAGTTACTTTTCCAAAAATGGCCAAGAACTGTTAGGAAAAGGTCCTGATGAAGCACGTACTTCTGATATTTTAATTCCATGGCAGTGTTCTATGGCAAACATGTTAGTACACCAGTTCCCTTTGATGATGAACATTTCCAGGCATGGAGGGTATCCAACTACTACACTGGGGCCAAGACAGCAGGACAATCGATTTCTGAAATTGCTACCCTTTTCTCATCCCAGAGAGAGATCTTTCAGAATCTCCAAACCAGCGTAGGGAGCTTCATCAGAGAATATCACTTTGTCCCATGATTGACAGTCCATTATTTCTACATAAATGGATCATACCCTTACGTTTCTCTTTGGTGAGAGGAGGCCTCTTCGAAGCCCTTCTGGACTCGAGATCTTTGTCGACAAGTCTGTGCCTCGCTGTGTGCGTTGAAGCTTGGCTTTGGAGGCAGCTGCTCCTTAAGTTATCCCAACTTAAGGAGCAGCTGCCTCCAAAGCCAAGCTTCAACGCACACAGCGAGGCACAGACTTGTCGACAAAGATCTCGAGTCCAGAAGGGCTTCGAAGAGGCCTCCTCTCACCAAAGAGAAACGTAAGGGTATGATCCATTTTGGCATTCATTTGAAATCCTTGGGCGTCGAAAAGAATTCTCCAAACGAGTTTAACAATTTCTTTTAAAATCATTATGATCATAAAGATGGTACATTTTGATGCAATACTCTTAACAATATCTCCTTGCATTTTAGGTGACTTTGATGCAGAGCAACAATGGTGAATGCTTTTCTTAAAAAAAAAAACACATTTACGGAGTTGAAAAGGTTTCAAACCTCTATTGTTACAAAAAATATTAAGAAATAGATTAAAATTGAACAGCGTGAATTCATTCAAAATACATATGTCATTATTTTACCCTTTTCATGAAATAGTAAAGCTTCAGGAACTGAAAATCACCTTTTAATGAAACAGGGACAGAGCGCAATTTAGGATTTAGCGAAGGAATGCAGTTTTCATTTTTGAAATACTATTTTTTTATAAACATGCTAAAATTTTTATATTACAATAATTATTCGTATCACTTAAATTTTAAAAACGTATGAAAAATATAAAAATATTTATTATTATCCAAACTTTTGGCTATAAATGTAGAATGAAACGATTGATGCAATATTATAGTAATTTCTGCCACACTCATTCTTCTAATCTGAAGACTGCGCTTCAAGATTGAGTGAGTGTAAGATACTTTATCACGGATTCTATCGGGTTGAATAGTTTAATATAATATCTTTTTATAGCCGATAGGTTAGTAAAACTAGTTCCTAATGCGCTGAAAATTTATTATGCTTAAATGTATAAGTGGAAACAAACTGAATCTAGTTCAAAGAAAAATACACAAATTTACTTTTGTAAATGAAATTTTCCTACATTGGGCCCCAGTAATCACTGAGTGCCTTCTTCCTTAGTGCTGCCAGATAGACTGGGTTAGTGCCTGGGAAACATAAAACCTACAGATGGATTCGAAATGGGCGGGGAAGCTATTGCATTAGTAAGCATATAAGGACTAGAAGAGGAGGGTGTTTTTTACTTGAGAGGAGAAGGAAGTGGTTCGTTGCACAGACTGCGACAAGACAAAGTCCTTACCCTATTTAAATGAAACTTGCTCCTCAGCATAGAGTGGAAAGACCTTTTTTTTTAAACAAATACAAATCACAATGCTAAATCTAGGCCTTAGACGTAACATCTTTATCATGTAAAGCCTTAGATCAGTTTGCTCAGAATTTTAGTTGCCTCAACTTAGCAAGTCTACATGTTGTATTGGTATGGCGAAACCAGTGGCAATAACTACACTTCTGTGGCAACTGCACGAATGCCTTGAGGCGGTAGTAAAGGCAGCCGCCGCAACCTATATAGGTCAGCTCTCGATCGACACTGACTACTTACTGTTGGTCTAGCACATCATTGATAACCGCGTAATAGTTTATAGTTCCCCTGCTTTATATTACCTCTTTTAAAATATGCATGGTTTGGAGCTGAGTTATCAATAAATGTAGCCATTGATTGTCCGAAGACTTCTTATTTTGCCACTCCGGGCAGTATTAGCCGGGCATGTCCAGTTCATCAAGTGTGAGTCCCATGTTTCCCCACCAATAAACGCGGCTATGGTGGGTTTTCAATTAGCATACTCGTGGTTTCGAGGTTCCTCTCTCTCTCTTTTCGTCTAATTTTTATTTTTTTTGTGGGGTTCTTATAGTGATTGTGTATATTCGCTTCGCCCTCGTCATGTAAAAGCCTAAACTTTGTCTTCTTTTCTAGAAAGATGGTAGATAAAGAATGACTGATGACTGAAAGGGAGGTTTGATGCCCGTGCGTCGTGCCCCACATTTATATTTCTTTTTCTATAAGAGAGAGCTATATTATAAGTATCAAAAAGAAGAGAAACGATAAGGCCCCTCCTTAAGTGACTGATTTAGGGAAAGAAAATTGAGCTAAAGTTTGGTGAGGAAAAGAGGAGGGAATGAGGTTGCCAGCTCTTTAGGGCCCATGGCTGCCTTCGGTTGTAGAAGATTCCACTTCGTGGTATTATAAGTATTAAAAAGAAGCGGGGCAATTAGAGGACTTAGTGAGTGACTGGTTTAGGGAAAGGAAAGTGAGCTAAAGATTGGCGAAGACAAGAGAAGCTGGTGCAGTTGCTAGCTCTTTAGGGCCCATGGATACCTTTGCTTGTGAAAAATTCATAGGGGTTAAGTTGTGACCAGAACGAGGGTAGAGGTGCCGGACTCTTTGTATTGATGGAGAATTCACCACTCTTCTTCTCTCCATCCTTCGAGGGGTCACTGGCAATGAAGTCTACCGCCTTGGGAGAAGAGTACCTCATACCGGTGACAAGGTCTACTTCTTCTTGGCCTACTCAATGTTTAAGTTAGAACCTCTCCTTGTGACGACTTGGCTGTCTGACTGTGGGTGGTTGACTTGATTGTGATAACAATATATTGATCAGAATGGGAATAATAATAAGAATGTTTCTTTCGGTCTATTTATAGTAATGATAATTAAGAGGGCGTGACTTCTTTTCTCTTACTCTGAACGCGGATTGGAGCTTATTCGGTCAGAAGTATGTGCGTGTATTCTCTACTAAGCCTGCTGGGCGGATTTTAAGGGCGTGTGCATGTTCAGTATAGGCATGTGTGTACCAAAAGAGTATTTGCATTTGGACAACTGACCGGGTTTATTAAGTCGATGTAAACTCTGGCGAGTCAGATCGGATTCCGTTGTATGTGTGCTCAGCTGTTTTCCACCAGATCGCGGGTTCGCATCTGTTTCCTAATGTGTGTATGTTTGTATATTCGCGTGGAACACAACGACTTCACTTGCAAAATATTCTGCTTTGCAATGATACATATTAAATTGCGATTTAACATTATTTACAAGTATTTGCCTTGTTTTATATTAAATAATTGTTACAAGATGGCATATTATTTCAATTTTTGATTTGTGTGCCCAATTTTCAGATTTCAATAGAGTCAACGGGATGCTCATTTGTAAGGTTCCTTATTTCCTCTACTCCACCTTGCAATAGAGCGCTACAGATTCCATATTTTGTTATCCCGTCTCTTTCTCCAAATAACTGGGTGCGGGAAGCTTAGGGTATTGTGGACCCAGGTTAATTGATGATGGAACTTCCAGGAATCAAGCTAATTAATGCATTTATACCAACACAATGCTAAAAAGATTTCATCATGTAAAAAAGAGCAATTGCTTGTGTGGTGATGTGGTTTGTGTGCAATTCTTGAGTAACGAAATTCATGGCTGTCTTGTCCTCTCTGTACCAACTTGTTATTATAAAAAATATATTTATTTAACACGCGACTTTCTAAGAAGTTCTAGCAAAATATATAATGCCTTTTTTAACATTAGATTTTTTTTCAATTCTTAAATTAAAATCATATTTAAATATTCTAAATATTTTCTTTAATATATAAAATTTTACTCTGCAAGCAAGCAAACATTATATATATATGTATATATATATATATATATATATATATATATATATATATATATATATATATATGTATATATATATATATATATATATATATATATATAGATAGATATGTGTGTGCTTATAAATTTGAACATGTATAACAGTGAAATATTGAGGAATAAATAGCAATAGTAAATTGGACAAAACTTATCATCAACAATATATAACGAATAAGCAAATTAAGCATTGTGAAAATTATAGCAAACATGGCAATACAGGAAACTCAGTAGCGCGTCAGGTTCCATTGGTAGTGACGACACCAATTTTTCTTCGAAGTATGCTATCCACGATAGTACGCCCCCTTTGCCAACATGCGGAATCTAACTTTGTCTGAATTCGAGAAAAACTGTTCAAGACATGCTTAAACTTAAGCATGATAAAGTTTCGGATGAGTACGTGGTTAGGCCAGTCGATGTAGCTTCTGCTGAATTTTAATCAGACCTTTTGGGCTGCTTTTGACAACTATATGCCTTGTGCAAGAAATCTGTGATGTATTGTTCTTACGAATGCATTAACCTGGCTACCTTATATACTGAGGACTTCTTATGATCCTGAAGGCTTATTCGACGCAAAGGATTACGAAACGGACTGAAATAGGTGTTGGAATTTCTAAAGTTCGCGGATCTGTTTCAAAATTCTGCAACTCCAGAATGTGGTCCGAACAACCAATGGGCTATTTGTCTATAGCAGAGTCGCACCCCATGCTACCGGCGTATCAAACTTCATTCCTCCACAGTATAGTAAATTTAAGGTAGTAACTTACTTCCATGAATGCTAAGCTCTCTTACTCTTTATCTTAAGTTCTGAGTATCTAGCATGCCTAGGGAATCTACCATACCTGCCTATATCCAGGAGTTAATTGTTAAATTACATCCAGAGAGTCATCTCTCCATGAGGTCCATAGCTGAAAGGGTTAAATGCCCCGAAAGTGTTCTGCATAAAATTATATTACGTAACGATACCAACCAACCCATCCTACCTATCTTATAAAGGACAAATACAAGGCACCAGCCAGGATTTCTCCAGGAGGAAATTATACTATGGGAATTAGTTTCTCCAGGAATCAGTATCACGCTTCGTGACAGAGAGTTTTTTTAAATTTCTGACACCAGCAATCCAGCCATTGATCAACCCTAAGAACAAGAAAGCCAGATTTCATTCGCCAGCAAGCACATTCTATGGAGAAAATACCAATGGTTCGATAAATCGAATTACAATTAGTTTGGTTTAGATGGTAGGAGGTGTATCCGTCCAAGTTATGGAAAAATATTATACGTGAACTGCGTGCAGAGCAGCGTCATATTTGGTGGAGGAAGAACTTTGGGACATCATCGAAGAACTTTGGGACATATCACAAGAGGGTTATGGGTAAACATAATACCAGGAAAACGCTCTCGGTTAGAGCGCACCTGGGGCAGAATATGTCAGTGCCTAATTAATACTAAAAGTCTATATACCAAGTACTAATATATTGTAACAACCTAAAATTGTTTGTTAAGTGTTTTATATCGGGATAAGTTCTAATATAGGGCTGTTGTGTTATCTGTCTGGACCAGTTTGGCCACCAAACTTTAGTAATAAATATGCCCCTGCGGCAAGTATCTTAAAGTTTCATTCCCACATAAGAGGCGCAACGATTTGCCATCCTGGCCGCCGAGCTGATGGGACTAAGCACCGTTTCTAAGCCCAGCTTAGCCTCTTCTTCTTCCTCCAGACACTTGTGCTTCTTCCCCCTTTTCCTCGCTTTTCATGCAATCTCTCCCAAAACTTTCTCTGGTCAGCCTCTAATTTCACAGGGTAGATGCTGACCTTCTTCTCAACCAATTATCCCGGATCGGGACTGAAAGGGGAGGGGACAATGATCCCTCACCCCTAAGCTCCATCTTGGGATGGTGGATTTTAAATAACCTGCTTTATCCCCACCAACATCTTCCTCACCTCCTCTTCCTTTCTATTTTCAAACACTATCCACTTTACGCCGTGTCCAAGGTGGAGCCGCCATGCTGAGGGACTGCCAGGCCACCAGGATAGAGGTGTGGTCCGAAATGGCGGCACCTGGCTCTGCCAGGCCTGTACTCACCGTTCGCAGAGTGGTCCACTGCGGGGGGTGATTAGCGTTTGCATCCCGTAAAAAAGGGCCACTATGCCCAATGATGAGAACTTTCAAAAAACAAAATCTCTCCCCATTTCCCCTTTAAGAACGATGGAGTCGCTCCCCGGAACTCAACAGAGAAAATTGAGGTCTCCTCCCTGTGGTTTTCATGGAACCTTCCATAACTCTTTAACCAGATAGGAGGCTTACTCCTCTCCAGTGCCTACGGGTGCAGGGGGCTCCCCGAGACCCCCTTCCTTTGAGTCACCACGTGACTCCAACTCAATGCTGGCAGTCTCGCCTTTGCCTTCACAGGTGACAGCCAGGAAAGCAAGCAGGCAGCCCATAAACGGCCGCTCCCCGTTGAAGCGGCTCGGTAGGGCAAACCCCCTTAAGAGGGGAGAGGGAATAAAGGCCCCATCGGCCGCTTGCGTCTAAAGACCTACTGGCACAAATATTCAATCTAGCGGGGGTGTAGGCCTTTGCCACCCTATCCTAAAAAGAAAAAGACTAATAGAGAGAAGACAGAAAAGACTCGGGACTCTTCTCACTCACCGGGGGCTGAGGGGACGGAGAAGGCCGCTACCATCCTTAAACGCGACCAAGTCGAGATCGGCATGTCTAGTCCCGGTGCCCGCCCTGAGTGAGAAATCCCCAAATAAGACCAAAAGAGCGCAGAGCGGGGCCTCGATTACGTAGGGGCCCCACATTCAGAGATTACCTGGCGTTTTCGAACGCGCTGGCTTTAAACCCTTCTTAGTTATTCGCTCCACTGATGGCGGCATGTTGGCCAAGGGCAACATGATCCATCAGAGGAGAGCTTTAGCTAGCATGATTAGCAGACAGCTGGGTCAAGACGGAAGCATTCTTTCGAATGCGTCGGATACCTCCGAGGCGGCCAAGATAAGTGCTTTTCGCACACTTGAAGCACCCCGGTGAGTGTGAGACAACATTATACCATGAACTTTGTGAAATGAGTAGTTTATGCGAGTAAACTCCTGGACGACTCCATAGAAAATATCACTCTAGAGCTGGCCGAGCATGGAGCGGTCAAGGTCGAAAGTGTGATGAGAAAACATGGAGCATCCTCGAGGTCCACCCCTAAACTCTTCGTCACGTTCGACTGTGAAAATCGAACGTGCGTGCTGGTACGTGCCATTTGGTATTGCTAACGCGTGAATGCATTGGTGCCACTGCCCCGTAGGTGCTATTGCTCTCACCACTTTGGCCATACGAATCGCTCATGTAGACGTGCAAAGTCGGGAACACCCAAAGTTTGTGTAAATTGATCCAAGGCCGCATACGATAAGTCCAAATCATGTGTGGCCAAGTGTGTCAATGGCGGAGGGCCACTTTCCGCATCTTCGAAGCAATGTGGTGCATATCTCCTTGAGAAAGAAATCTTGGCCGTACAGGCCCAGGAAAGTTTCTCATTCTGCGAGGGTAAGGACTTGGGCCTGGTGCGCTGCGCTCTACCTGGGACGTCCTACGCCTCAATGCTAAGAATGACACCCTCTGCTTCTGTATTATCCAGGCCAACGAGCACGGTTGTTTCCGCACTCATTCGGAGTCCTTCTGCGTGTTTCTACCTAACCTAGGCGCTATTTTTGTAAAGCTGGTGGCACAAAAGATTCACACCCAGCCACGGCTAAGAGCAGGGCTCCCATCCATTCCCCGCAGCGTGACCGTTTTATGTAAGGCGAAGCAGCCACTCGCCTCCAATGAGTCGTTAGGCTCACAGGAGGCAACGCCCAAGAAGTTGGTTGCTAGAATATCTTCCGGGATTCCTAAAGCTTTTCCCTAAAAGGAAAACAGCAATAAAGGAGCCTCGTCTCCTTCGCCCACAGCCAGTGACAAACGGGGTGGCTCTGGGACGGTGGATTCCAAAAATATGGGCCACCTTCCCCAATGCCCCAACGCTTGCCTAAGGTTTCGAAGCGGAGGGAGGAAAAGACTCGCCTAGCTAGCCCGACCTCTATCTATAAGTCCTAGGAGGCGTCCGCGCCTTCGGCGCATCGTTCGGCTAAGAGCTCCCTTAGTTCCCCCTCTGAGAAGCGTACAGCAATTCCCATGAGGGTATTATGTTTGGAGAGGGCTCCTGCGTCTCCTCTGATTTAGGCCTAGAGGGCATATTCCTTCAATGGAATTGCCGCGGAATCCGGGCCAACTGGGAGGAGCTGCGGAGGCTCGTGACCTCCCATTCCCCATTAGCTATTTTTTTCTGCAGGAGACCATGCTAAGCACGTGCCCCCAGCCCACCCTCCCGTGGTATAAGGGTTTTACAATAAATCCCAGGGGACGAGTCCTTACCGATCTGAGCGCAGAGATTGAGATGAATCTCCTAAATGTGGATGAGTTTACGCATCACTGCCCGAGAACCGCTTCATTTTCTTGGTTCGACCTATCTTTGTGCTCTCCAGGTGCACAGCCTGATTTTGATTGGGGGTGGTTGATGACCTTCATGGTAATGATCAATTTCCCATTCAAATATCATTTTCTGAGCGGCTGCCACCTAAGAGCCCACCTCGGTGTTGCTTGGCGCGGACACGGTAGCCTGCATTTCAGGAAATGACTGAATTCTCTATCTCAATCGAGGAATTTAGGTCGGTAGATGAGGCTGTTGATTTCTTCTCCGGCAACCTCATCGCCGTGGGCCTGATTACTATTCCCAGAACGTCTGGCCGTTTTGCACGCCGACCACTCCCGTAGTGGTCGGGCGAATGTGAGACGGCCCTCTAACGGAAGCGTTATGCCTACATGCACTTTAAGCGCCGCTCGAACGATTTCACTCTCAGTAAATTTCGACTGGCTAGGACTAGGTTCCTGTACATTTCGAAGCACGCCCACCGCTCTTCTTGACGGGCATACGTGTCTTCACTTAATGGGAAGACCCCTCTAGCAGAGCTGTGGAGGCTGGTCAAAAGGATTTAGGACAAGTTCTCGTAGGACCTCCGTCCTGTTCTCCACAAGAATGGGACCGCAAACTCGGACTTCGCGAACGCTTCCTCCGCATTCTCTTACCGGGATGCTGCTCCCCTAGTATTCAATTCACGTTGTAATGTCACGGAAGGCTGCCGATTCGATTTTATATCCAGCGCCGGAGAACCTTTCAAAGACAGGTTTACTGAGAGCGAGTTGCGTTCCGCTCTCGCTTTGTGTCAGACACCGCTCCTGGTCTCGACGATGCCCTGTACGCCAGGCTTCGACACCTTGGTGAGCGAAGCATGCACTTTCTGTTAGCTTTGTTCAACATGAGCTGGGTAGAGGGTAACCTCCCAGATCTTGGCGAATCACTAAAGCGGTAGCTTTTCGCAAACTCGGGGAGATCTTTGTACCCTCACCGGTTCCCGCCCAATTTCTCTTAGCTCATGGGTGTGCAAGTTGATGGAGAAATTGGTAAATGTTAGATTAGCCTTTTTCTGGACAGCTGTGTAAATTTGTGTCTTGCGCAGTGCGGCTTCCCCAAGTTCCTTTCCACGTCGGATGCTCTGCTTCAACTGGAAAATGCTGTCTTCAAGGCCTTTTTTCCTAGAAAGCACTTCGCAACGGTGTTTTTCGATCTGGAGAAGGCATATGATGCCGCATGGTAATACAGTATGATGGAGACCCTTGACACAATGTTGGCGAGGTGATGCCTCCCGGTCTTTTTATCTGAATTTTTACGAGATTGCCGAATCCGCGTACGGGTGACGGGAGCCCTCACCGGCCCAATGGAGCAGGAAGAGGGTGTTCCGCAGGGTAGTTTCCTTAGCGTTATACTCTTTGCCTTGAGCACCAACTGCATTATCTCGGTGCTGCCATAAATGATCTTGCTACGCTTAACGTGGACGACTTTTAGATCTCTTTTGGCGTGGCCTTATATGCCAGGCATTGAACCGCGTGTCTCGCTATGCCGAAGCGCACGGTTTCGGTTTTCTTTGGCCATGACTAAGCTGGTGTACTTCTCCGCTCCGACCCAGATTTGTTTTTTAATAAGGTCCAGCTGGAAGTGGTTGAATCGCAACGTTTCCTCGGTCCTTTATTTGACTGACGGCTAACCTGGTAGGCTCATATTCGCAGCCTTAGGATCTCTTGTACCTGCGCCATGGATATTCTTCGTTCCGTGTCGTTCAGCGTTTGGAGGGTTGATAGGGCTACTGCCTTAATGTTTTATCGAGGCTTAGTACGTTCGAACTCGAATACCGATGTGAGTTTTATGCATTCGCAACCGAAAGTCTATTGCGGAAGGTGGACTCAATATACCACACCGGCCTTCCCTTAGCGACCGGTGCCTTCCAAACTTCCCTTATTGAGAACCTGCGGGTCAAGGCTGGAGAGAACCCACTATCTATGCACAGTGAACTGTGCATTACTGGTCTGTACGCACTAGCGCAACTTTCCCTTTGTCGCCAATGGCTCTCAAAGCATCCGCGGCTGATGTCGACGGTGCCTATGCCACCCAGAGACGCATTTCATACCCTAATCCCTTTGGGTTTAGAGCTAGGAAACCCCTTCGAGAGCTAGATATAGCTCTCAAGCCGGAGGCGCCCCTGATTCTGCCTAGAACGCAACCCTTGTAGTTACCACCGTTGGCTATTTTTCGCCACGCCTCTGCTTTCAAAGCTTGTCCAGCGCCGGAAGTATTGCGCTAAGCCTTTTTCGAGCACATCTGCTGTCACTCCGAAAACATGCCAGTGTATACGGATAGCTCCAAGTCTGAAGAGAGGGTCGGTTTGAGGTGACCGGCGCTCTACCGGGCGCTGCGTCTGTCTTCCCGGCTGAGTTGGTTCCTGTAAATGTAGGAATTGCGGGGAATGAGCGCACCGAAGAGGGCTCCAAAGAGTTCGTGAGAACGGGGCTACCCGTCCAGCGTTTTGCTCTTAAACACAGAATACATGGCAGGAATACGGGCAACTCTTCAGGTTGCTTGGCAAAGAAGATGAGAGACGGTCCATGGGAACTTAAAGTTGCGTGCCATTGCAGCGCGACTGTTCACATGGACCGATTTTATAATGCCGCAACGGCTTCAGGTCGCTTTCTCTCGTCTCCAAATCGAGGACACACTTGGGGGACGCATCATCATTTGATATAACGGTCACTGCGCCCTATTGTGACGACCACATTGTTCCTGCGATTGTTCAGCACATTCTTGTCGAATGTCCCGCTTACCTGTCCCGGTACCAGTATGGGCGATGTCGCTACAGCCTATCCCTTGTACTCGGGACGAGTTCGTACACCCTGAGCTGTTGACTTTTAGACTTTTTGGAGTAGGTCGGCCTTCTCCTTCTTATTTAATGCTTAACTCTGGATCACGTCCTTCTTCGCCAGGGGAGGGTGGGTCTAACACCGTCGACGGAGCCCGCTTGATATTTTTTCAATTTGCTTGTTTTACTTTTGTTTGTTTTTTTCTGTTTGTATTTTTTTTCTTTCATGTATTTAGCTTTTAATATAGTCTAGATTTAGCCTAGGATGAGTAAGGCGACTTATGTCCTAGAAGGCAGTCGCCAGATGAGAAAAAAAATGAAGTTTCATTCATTCTAAAATATATAATATAAACCGAGGAACTAATCGCATGCTAATTTTATATATGAAATTTATCTTGCATTACTACTCATTATTCGATTTGAACTTACTGCAAGTTTTGGGATTGAAAACTAAGTCCTCAATTTAAGAATTATTATAGCCGCTACAGTAGATATATATATATATATATATATATATATATATATATATATATATATATATATATATATATATATATATATATATATATATATATATATATATATATATATATATATATATATATATATATATATATATATATATATATATATATTGTCGTGGTATTGCAAGGACCGAGTGGTGGTGTACGTAGGTATAGGTTTGTTACGTACTTCAATAACTCCTTGATTACTTTTTCTCTAAAGTGCTATATCAAAATTTTTATAACGATATTTAAATCTTTGAGGATTTCTAGTGCCATGCTCAGCGTTTCGAGGATTGCATTAAATACTTCTGAGAAAATAGAACTTTAATTACCCCCTAAAAAAGAAAAGTGGAATCTAACAAAACAGACTATACAGTCATGAATTAAACGAGTTTAAATGAGAATTACTAAATTAAACAAACTAATATAAAGTAATGGTTGACCCAAAGCTCACTTTAATATTGGAAGCTAATTAACCTTAAAAAAAATACTGGAATTTATTTGCCCTTAAACAACCACGCGAGAATTTGGTTAAGGACTGACCTTTGCCTCATTTTTTTATGTAGACGCAAGAATGTTGTTTGCGGCCAGGTGCCTGGACGTATTCACAGACCTTACATATGTTTGACTGGTACAGGAACAGAATGCAAGAACCAGGTGATTTCGGCGCAGGTGACGGATGTCGTTAAGCACGTTGTCTCGAGAATATGATTTCAACCACGGGGCCGGGAAAATATGCTTCTTCCGAATCTTCTGGTTAATCTTGGAATGATTCGCACCGACGGGCGATGAGCAAACGAGTTAATCTTTTGATGAATGGGGAGTGTTCAGGGAAGTTGACTTAGGTGTATTCCTCAATGGCAAAGACTATCTCTGCGTTTTGTTGTAAACCGGGATAGGGGGTTTCTCTGACGAGAGAGGGTTGAGCTTGTTTCTCAATACAAGATAAACTAAATTTCGGTGTGACGACCAGGAACTGGTTCAGCATGAGCTTCTTCTGTGTTCCTTTCGTTTGGTTGCCGGGCATTCTAGCCGGACTTCGTCGTCTTGATTGCTAACTTGATCTGCTTGATACAAGATTCTAATTTTCGGTGTGGCCACGAGGAACTGGCTCAGGATGAGCTTCTTCTATGTCCCTTTCGTTGGTTGCCGCGCACTCTAACTGGACTTCGTCGTCTCGATGACTAACTCGATCTTCCTCGTTCTTCTACCGTTATAATAATAATAATAATAAGTCTTTTGTAATGCGCTCTTTAAGGCCTGAAGCCTGCCCAGAGCACACGTTGTGCTGAGATGAGAATGGGAATTGAATGGAAATTCAAGAGGGGGATATTGAAACTCAAGAAGGCAATACTGAAAAGATGCGTTTTCAGGAGACGCTTAAATGTGGTAAGAGAGGGAAAAGACATGATTTCAGCAAGAAAAGCATTCCACAACTTAGGGGCGAAAATTGAGAAGGAGCAATCCCCCATTGAGCAGAGGGATGAACAAGGAATATTCAAAAGAGGTGCATGTGATGACCGAAGGGCCCGAGGAACATAGCGTGGCGAGAGGGCAGAAGAGAAGAAAGACGGGGCCTTGTAGTTTAGGGCCTTAAATGTAAAGAAAAGTATCTTGAATTGAGTACGGGATCTGACAGGGAGCCAGTGCAGTTCATGCAGCAAGGGTTTCGAGGGAGAAAAGCGAGGGCGACGGAGGAGAAGCCGGGTGGCATAGTTCTGTACAAGTTGAAGGGGGCGGAGAAAGGAAAATGGCAGATTCACAAGCAGAGAGTTACAGTAGTCAAGGCGGGAGGTGATGAAGGGATAAACAGCAGTCCTAAGACTTTGGCAAACAAAGTGAGAGCGAATGTGAGAGAAGTTACGAAGGAAACATAGAGAGGATTTGCTGACATTACGGATATGAGACTTAAAGGAGAGATGCTTACCATCCCACTGGGGGTAGGGAAAGGAGAGGGGGGGCGGTATAAGGTCATAGGAATTAATCATAATCCTCTAACGGTGCTTCTCCGAGTGTCTTTCACTTAGCTCTAAATTCACCTTTTGGCTTTTGGTCGACGCTCCTCTAACTTCGTCAATGAAGTGAAATCAAATACCAATTCTTAGGAGAGATATTGCCGGTTTAATCAATGTTAGTCTCGCTAGACCCATAATGTGATGATTAGTGCATGTTGTAATTGTGCGAAGGCCTTTCGCGTGATCCTCAAAGCGAGGAAAGAGATGGGGGAGTTAAGTAATCGGGTTACGCCGCCCAAATGCCAGGACGTTGCAGTTACCGAATAAGGCCTCTGTTTTTAAGGTGGGATATCAATTTTCCTACAAACACACACACATATATATAAATATATATATATATATATATATATATATATATATATATATATATATATATATAACTTCACCGCAGGAAAGAGAAAACGCAATCATTTTTCTTCGGAAATGTTTTATTTCTTACTTCGAAAAAATCCGAGTTGGGGTGGGATGCGAACCGTGCACATTAAGGCAACTAGCAATCGTTTTGATCTAAATTATACCGCACTTTAGACCACTTGGCTACGCGGAAGATTATTGGGTAGCTGAGTGGACTAAAGGGCGATTTAATTGAGATCAAAGCGGTTATTCGCTGCCTCAATGTGCACGGTTCGAATCCCACCCCAGCTCGGATTTTTTCGAAGTAAGAAATAAAATATTTCCGAAGAAAGATTATCCGTTTTCTCTTTCCTGCGGTGAAATTGGATTTATTTCACCATTCTCTTGCGCTCATCATATATATATGCAACAAATCCCACAGGGAAAATTGGAACCCTCGTATTAATTTTCCTTATGGGTTTTGTTGCATTTATTTCTTACTCACGCGATACTTTAGGAGTATTCCACGCACATATATATATATATATATATATATATATATATATATATATATATATATATATATATATATGTGCCATGTTGTATCATGATTTGTTAAAATGGCAGCGATGGCTGCTTGATTAACATTACGCGGCAGCTTTTTAACCATTTCAATGCACATATTTTCAGAGAACTAAAGGTGGGAATAAATTCTGGTAAATCGCACTTTTAAATTTTTCATCTTTGAATTTTCATAAGATTCGTTGAACGGAAAGGGATTGTAGAAAACCATCGTAATTTATTATTTATTATTTACCTGAAGTATCTTTTCTGGAGCTTTACTGAAGAATATAAAGAAAAATTCAGTCAATAAATACAATTTTGTGTAAACTTTATATAAGTTTAGAGGAGCGACGTTGAATGTATTATTGAGTATTTAAATATAAAAAATAAATTTAAGATAAAAATAAAATTTTAAGTTTAAAATAATATAATCTTGATCACAAATATATTAGACATAACCATACGAAAGCAGAAGATGGGCTAGGAGCATTGAAAAGGTTAAATAGCCCTAGTGTATACTTAATCAGGCAGCAATCGCAGGCGAATTTAACAAATCATATATATATATATATATATATATATATATATATATATATATATATATGCGGTTAGGTGAGGGCAATAATAAGAATTCCTTAATCCGCTAGAAAAGTCTCCTGGAGTTCCTCAACCCTCTTCAGGAGCGTTCCATATACGACTAGGCAACCATCCATTTCTCTAAAAAGAGAAATTTCAAGAAGCCTTTGATATAAGCTAACATTTAACTTTAACAGAAAAGGGGAGTTTGAATTTCTTCGCAAATCTTTACTGTTCCTAATTTTGGGGATAAATGAACAGTAACGTTCTAGCAAAGGTAAACGTTAGGTTATCCAAAAGGCTTCTTGAAATTTCTCTTTTTAGAGAAATGAATGGTTGCTAGGTCATATATGTAACACTCCTTATATATATATATATTTATATATATATATATATATATATATATATATATATATATATATATATATATATATATATATATATATATATATATATATATATATATGCAGATACACCCACAAAGGAAAAGTGAAAAACGATTCCGAGCGCTTTCGTCTTTATCATAAAGACCTTTTCTAGGAATGAACAGGAGGCTGGACCTACATTGCCTTAAATAGTGAAAGGGGTGATTAGACTACCCAGCTCTGCCCCTTTATTAGAAGGTACAAAATCCTTAAACAACTTTATTTGAGATTTTATGTATGTAGTGATAATGGGATCTAGCATGAACAAACCACGTCTAAGGTGGAAATTTGCAAACGCGTTAATGGAGATACATTGAGGTATATTTCTCGAGATATAATTACTGCATTTTATGACTGGTTTGGCACTTTTGCAGGTAATGCTATGGATAAGATTGTACATATGTAGAAAAAGCGCAGATTGTTCACTGTGATTAAGTGCATTGGCTTGATGTTGCATAACTTGGACATCTAGTTCTTTCCCGGTTTGTCCATAATAACATTTTTGGCAGTTATTTCAACCTATCGAATAAACAATGCCAGGTCGGGAGTGTGAATTTTTGAAAAGGATGCGAAACATTGTAATCTCGTACTTTAAAATATCATTTATGTTCAGAGGCCTAAGTAAAAGAGGTAATTTAATGAAAATATGGTTATAGGGTGAAACTAATACGTTTTTGGCGGGAATCTTAAGGATATTAACATTAGTTTGATTATTAGAACGCTTGGCGAACTTATAACAATTGTTAAGAAAGGACAAAGGGTAACGAAAATTTTTGTTATTTAATATATTCTATCGATTTGTTTGTCTAGGTATTCGGGTGAGACAATTCTAAGGGCACGCAAAAACATAGAGGAGTAAACACTTTGTTTGATGTTATTATGGTGGTTAGAATAAAAGTGTATAAAAGAGTCTATGGCTGTGGGATTTCTATATATTTCATATTTGAACCAATGGTTTGTCCGATGAATTAAAATATCTAGGAAAGTGAGTGTGCAATCTTTTTCAACTTCTAAAGTAAATTTAATCGAAGCCACTAAAGTGTCAATTTTAGTAAGAAATGTATTAATATCAAATTATTAGGCCATAGGCAAAGGATGTCATCAACATATCTCATCCAGGCAATGGAGGTTTCATTAATTTGGAGAAGTATTCTAAATTCGAAGAATTCCATGTATAGTTTTGCTAGTACAGGGGACAAACAATTATTCCCCATTGCCTTTCTAAAGATTTGGCGATAAAATTTTCCATTAAAGATAAATTTGCAATTGTTGAAGAGCAATTTCTAACTCAGATATTCTAAATAATATGCACCTCATTAGTAAACTTAATTAGCTCCTCTACCCTGATGATTTCAGCTTGGTTAGTTTCGATGTTTGTTCCCTCTTTACTAAGGTTCCCGTACACGATCTCTTGAATTTCATTGAAGAAAACCTCGACACAGTTGCTCTCCCTATACCCGCTTCTAGCCTCATTAAACTTATTGCTCTTTGCATCCATCAACAATTTCAAATTTACCTTTAATGGAAAATTTTATCGCCAAATCTTTGGAAAGGCAATGGGGAATTGTTTTTCCCCTAGTTATAAATATAATGGTAAATGATAGTAGTTATGGCGGTGGTGCTGACTTTGTAGTGCAGCTTATGATGTTAAATCTAGTAATGTGTCATAAAAGCATCAGAATTTCCACTGCTAATCAAAAATTTAAATGTGATAAAAAAGAATGAAAAATTTACGCACACAATGTAAATTTATAAAGGAATAGTAGCGCCTTTTTTACCAAAATATCTTTATACAAACCTTATACCTCATCATGTAATCCACTTTACATACCTTTAGCTGCGGAGGATAATCAGTAACAAAAATATCTGAGCATGCCTGCAACTTTTATCTTGAACAGAAATGGGACAGAATGGTGTAAGCAAGTGTGTGATAAGCTTCTAATGCCTAGAATAGCTGAGAATGACATGGTTGCTATTGATGATACCTATTATTATTGCTTGGCAAGGCTTTATAGAAAAGCAGAACATTTCGGAGATGATATCTGAAATTAGTGTATTTTCGACCAAAGAGCACATATCTTAATTTAGTTTCTCGAATTAATCGGATTATCATTCCTGAGGAAAATAACTAGCAATGGCTGAATTGAGAGATATGAATTATAGACACATTTGTGGGGTATGAATACGACACACCTTTTGGAAGATACTGGGTACCTGAATATAGAGACGAAAAAACTAAGAACAATCGTAGCTGGACCCATGTATTTCATTGTGATAAGAGCCTAGCTATTGTTGATATGAATAAGAACATATCTATTCATGACTCCATTGTCCTCAAAAGATTTAAAATCGTCTTGCAATTGTATATCCCTATGAAACAAACTTATGCATGTTTCTTCTCAGCCTATTGTGAAGCTGATTAAATTCTTCACAAAATATTTTTTCCTAGTGATAATTGCTAATGGATCAGTTATTGATTAGTTTTTTTCTAGATCTGAGGATCATCAGGTACTAATATTTATTGGTTAGTAAATGATATTCACTTTCTTACAACGAAAATTAAGTAAAACGTAGCACTGTTCTGTTCCCATAACAGAAAAGGAAATACTCGTATCAGTTTATTTATCTCTGGCAAACTAACTCTGGAAACTAGGGATTAATCTTAATGGGAGTCTTGCATAAGCGATGATTGTGCTTTTTATAAACCAATTACAAATTTCAGCACAGACACAGCAAACTTCTTGATAAGTTAGATACTGGTAGTTTCGATAATATTGGCCAAAATTACTCAACGACAAATAAATCATCTTAACTCCATGGAACAGGAATCAGTACTTAGTACACTTCGATTTAGACCGCTAACAAAATGAGATTCCATCAACTTTCTAAATCTATCTGAGATGGGGATGGGGTATTTGACATCTTTGCTAGCTCACTTTACAATCGTGGATCTTGATATTTCACTGCCCCTTGATAAATATAGTATGTTACCTCCCTAATACCAATATTCATATACATCCAGCTTCTTGATTTTCACTATTGTCATTTAAGAAGTCCATCAGTTGTGAGAGAAAACCAGAATACTTCTAATGATATTGAACATTAAAGGGCGAAAAGGCTCCTATGAGATCCATATTACACCAGCATCAGTGAGACTATTTCTTTCTTACCTGTTCAGCTAATTTCCCAAACTCCTCAGGCTGCACGCTTTATGATAGGCTTTTCTCTCGTAATAAGGGGGCTGACTACTATTTCAAATTAAATCAAATTCAGAGCTGGTCAATAAAGAAACTTCTAGACATCCTGAGAAGAAAGATTTAATCCTTTCACTATCTATTTCCTACCCTGACAAAATTGTGTTGCTTCGTGTGCCATAAGGGTTTAGATTCTTTTTATACCTAGTGGATGCATTTTATTCATGATCTCCTCATAGCCTCCAAACTCTGACTTGTTTCTAATATGATCTCCTCGATGTGATGGACTTGCAACGATTTAATGGCTTCGTACTCAAACGATGCCTTATTTGGGAGACACATATTCGCATCTTATCGTCTATTATACCAGCGTCACAGACATCCTTCTTTGCTCATCGATTTTCATCACATAGGTTAGTGATTTGGTACCATACCATTTTCTTACCGCTACTTTGTTCTTACAGAGCTTAGCTATGGTTGAAATAATTATTATTTTGCATTTGAGATTCTATTACAGAAGCTGGATACGATACACCACCCCAGTCTCTAGTTGGCGACTAGGTGCTTTAGCACGTCCCATAGATTGAAACATTTAGTCGATGCAGGTCTGATGCTAATCAAACACATCATGTATGGTTGATGCTGCGTTTAGCCGTAGGAGTTAAGCGTATCACGCATGTCGAATTAGCTGTCATTTCGCACTCGGAATGTCTCGCAGTTGCCTATGGATTCGGGAAATACAAATCATTCTCCCCCCCCCCCCGAGAATAAAGTGAGATTCACTAGGGGGAAGGGCAGCACTGCCTGAAGGGGGACATGGGTCTCCCCGCCCCCTAGGACACCAAACGGATCCCCCTCCGTCTTATTGCGGGGAAACCAAAGCCAACACGGGAAACAGTTTTTAAAACGGTCATCGGTGAAATTAACATTGAGCTTACCCGTCTCATCGAAACACCAAATGGGTGGGCAGCAGTCTGCTGGAAAAACAAGGACGTAGAAACCCTTGTTTCAGACCAGGCCAGGCAACCACTTCGCGAGATAGGGCTCGAAGTGGTAGTCCCCTACGAGCTGCTCGTGAGGAGGGCCGTCATTCTCAAAAGAATTGACCCCTACTTTTTTGAAAATACAACAGAAGACATCCAAGCAGAACTAAATGACAAACAGTCATGGGCAAATGTGGAGAGGGTAGACAAAATTGGCGAGTCCCTCATCAAAGTAACGTTCGCTACCATCGGGATGGCTCAGAGAGCGCTAAGGGAAGGCCTTCTGGGCTTCTACCTTCGCGTCGCCCCAGAGCAGATAGAGGCAGAAGAATATATCTTCATTGAAAACTGCCAAATCTGCCTGGCCATCGAGAGCCACCAGACAAGAAACTGCCCCTCCAACATTCAAATCTGTGCGACATGCTCCAAAACCGGTCACGGATGAAGAGATTGCCGGGAAGAGAAGCCGAAATGTGCAAATTGCGGAGGGAAGCATAGGGCTTTGGCCATGAAATGCGCTCTACGCAAGGAAGCGTTGAAAAGCAAAAGACTGAAGCTCAGGCAGCAAAAGGAGCAAAAGGCAAAAGCAACATATGCCACCGCGACATCTACTCCTGGAAGCGCCACTACATCTACGGACAAAGCGACTCCGAAATTAATTCTGCCGGCCGAGAGCAAGGAGATTATGACGATGGTCATAGTCGCCCACCTGGCAAATCTTGCTCGCCCTGGCAGTTTTTCGGAGGAGCTAAACGCTATGTTAAAAAACAACGGCGTTAAGAAAAAGTTGTGGTTTTCCCCGAACCCACCTTCCAAGGACGTGCTGAACATCGAGTTCATAGATGTAACGCAGTCAAAAGCCCCCGAAGAACTAAAGAACAAAGAAGAACCAACCATCAACCGCGAAGAGGATGGGAACCAAGAAGGATCAAAAGAAGCAACCACGCAAGTAAAAAGCACCCCGAAGGAAAAGAAACCGAAAAAGAAAAAGAACAGCAAACCCCCTAAACAAGTGGAAGAGGAGAGTATGGATGGAGATTCTGAGGATGACGATTCTTACCCCGCAGTTCCTCTGACAGAAAAAATGAACGTCCTGGAAAAGGGACGTTTTTTCGACGGGGAAGAACTAAAATTAAAAGTTTTCGGGACTACTGGATGTAGACCCGAAAAAAACAATCAAACACAACTGGTAAAGGACATTAGGAGTGGCGACTTCAAATGGAATTTTGAGGGACCCTGGTCCCCAAAGGAAATGGAGAGCCTCCTATGCAGCGGCACCATGTACATCCCAGAAACAAGTTGTCACACGGTAAATTCATCTACTTTTGAAAACATAAAGTGCGGCATGAAGACCTCGTCGATTAACTAAAAATAAAAGTGTTAAGTAAAGTGTAAAGCGAGAAAGTAACTAATTAATAGTGCAAAACCTTTAAAGTGTAAATAATTAAGCAATCAATTAAGTAAACAAACAAATTGAATAGATAAATAAGTAAATAGTTAAAAGTGACAATTAACAAACAAGTGATAAAATTAGCGAATTATATGAATAGGAAACTATAAAATCAAAACTTCTAACCAATATGTAAATACAGTGAAAAAATTAAGTATATTATAAATAGAATTAAGTGTAAAATGAAGCATTCAAGTGACAATTAACAGACAAGTGATAAATTTAGCGAATAATATAAATAGGAAACTATAAAATTAAAACTACTAACAAATATGTAAATACAGTGAATTAAAGTTAAGTGTATTATAAATAGTAATAAGTGTAACAGTATCTTAAACTTAAATGCAGTGAATTAAAGTTAAGTGTATTATAAATATGTAGTAATAAGTGTAACAGTATGTATCTTAAATTTAAACTCAAGTGATATATAAATCAATGATTATAGATCAAATTATAATGTAAAAACTATAACCCAATTAGTGGGTAGAATTAATTTATTTTTAAAACCCTGTAAGTGGGTATACCTAAAACCGTAAAATGTCAAAAAGCTGAGCTCCTGCGTGTATTCTCCAGGAGAACCCCCTTTATGTAACTTTGCCTTCGTCTATTACTTCTTCCTCTCCTCAACTATAATTTTTTTTCAATTCTTTCACCACTTTTGACTATATATATTTTTTGCATTGTGTAAATTTATGTAAATTTATTTATTTGATGTATAAAATACTTGTGCTTTTTCTAATAAATATATCATAAAAAAAATCAACCGCTAAACCGTTTGGGTTCAGAGCAAGGACAACTACTTCCAGAGTTTGTTGTGATACTCGGGAACGTGACACCGAGACTTCTACCAAAGACGTAACTCTTCGACGACACAACCTATGAGCGTTTATCGCTAGGCCTCTATCTCACATCTTACATAACCCTGCGAATATTGCGCTCGGATTCATAGACATGTATCTCGTCACATCTGAGTCGAACCTATCCGGGTTGTCACCTACTTTGTTGCCTTTCCGTTCGAAAACATTTGGGATTTTTCAGAAAAGGGTAGTGTATTCACGGACGATCAAGTTGCAATATATTTCTCAGTAATGAGGTTTACACATTGTGCCCGTTTCGGAACCGCTTCGTAATCTATAGCCAGTAATAAGATGCGCTAAGTCTTATTGAGGTACTAAAGAATGCACATTACATGTGATGCCATATCTGTACCGAGGTGGTTGTGTGAGTATGAAAGATGTCAACATTGACTTCTGTTGTGTTCCTGATCTTATAATGGTTAATTCAAACTATCGTGCTGACGAGGAGATCAAGATTCATATACAGACTGAGATGCCGAATGCTCGTTTTTCTCATGCTCAATCAGACTTTCTGGAAGGGATCAAACTCATCGTACTGACTGTATGTAAAAATGAGAGTTTCACTTCGTTTTCTGCTTTGTCTAATTCACACAGCATTGAAAAGAAAGGTGTATGATCGAGCATAAGCTATGACTTTCTCTGAGACTGGTTTGTTTCCCGAACTCTTCACCACATTCTGGACGAATTTAGTAATATGAGATAACTTTGTACATTTCATCTGTACATGTACCGGGAGGAACGGGATCACTACTGCTTGTCTCTGGCACACGGATTGATGCATGCACAGAATAATATAGTGTGCTCTAGATTTTGGCAACTTGGTTGGGTTCCCAAGGAAGGCGAACTTCCATTGGGGCACCTTGGAGTGCCTATTAGTATCATGTTTTTTATTCATCGTTGAATTTATTTTTTACATAGGTATATTATTTGCTATGAATTTTATTGGAAATGAAGTTGAAATGTTTCATTTATTGTGTTTCTGATGGTTGTATCTACGCTGCTAATAAAAAGATAGTGGGAAAAAATAATAATAAAACAATATTGCTAATATCTGCCAATATGCGTACTATTATATATTTTGGAATAGATACAACCTTTCATGGTAAAACTATATTTTGAGAATTTCCTAAACCATACACTATTCATTGACAACTTCTTTATCAGGGTCCAGTCATAATTCATCAAATGTTTTTTCAAAAGACTTTTTGTTGTTGAAAACATTAACTTAGACAGGAATACTTTCTCAGAATTTGTTTAGGTTCTTTTGTTAGGGAAACAAAAAATATTAGGATATGTTTTATTCGATCAGGTTGCGTCATAATTAATTTCCATTTATTGGAAGCAAACTGAAACAGCACAGTAAACAAGTGTACATCATACTTTAGGCTAAAATATTAAGCCTTAAAATGAAGGGACTAAAATGCATATTTAAGATGCGATATTATGGGAGTTTAAGAATAACAAAAACGCTTAAGAAACAGCAAAGAATATTTGTATTGTTTATGGCCAAGGTTCCATTACTGATCGCCAAGTCCGAAATTGGTTTTCAACGGCTCTTTCCGGGAATCAATCATTGATATATGAACCAAAACCAGGACGATCATCAGACCTCTTGAACATGTTTTAAGAGAACTGGTGAAATGCAAACTTACACTGCCAAAAGCTGTAAAGCGTGCATTGAAATCTTTCAAGAAAACGCCTTAGACTTGTCAAAAGAAAACATGTTCTGCTTCTTCATCATAAAGCAAGACCACAGGCAGCGAAAATCATGCAGAAAAAAATATTGGTCTCAGGCTGGTCTGTTCTACTTCATCCACCATATTCATCAGACTTTACACCAAGTAATTTCCATGTTGTTTTTTTGTTCACTACAAAACGCTGTGAATAGTATAAAAAATTCTGACGAAGAGAAGGTATAAATGTTGGTGTACAACTTGAACTCAAATCAGACTGAATTTTAATTAGAGGAATTAATGAGCTACCTGCTAAATTTCAAGAGGTGATTGACTAAATGGCGAATAAACTATCGATTGAAATTAGTTAATTGTTCATCTACTCATAAATTTCACAAAAAATTAAATTACTTATAACTCAACCTGATATCTGTATTCTCTTTGTGAGTGTAGAAAAGTAGACTGACTACCTATAAAAAAAGACTAATTGTCGTCCTATAATCCAGATATGTGCCGAAGCTTTTTAATCCTCTCCTCGTTCGATAGTGAAAGATAATTAAATTAAGGTCGTTCTTGGTAAATATTTTCTTGCTTAAAATGTGACATAGGTGCACATTCGGTAGAGATGCCTAACTACTCTGTCCATAGAATCAGGGATAGTTGATTTTGTTTTTCATTTTCCATTTATTTCACTTTTGCTGAACATATTACCTTCTTAATGAAACTTCTAACGTAGTTAGCGGCGACTAGCTACCCCATAATGGTGACACTACAAATTCACACAGGTCGAAGCTTATTTAATGGCACTGAGAAAAGATGAGACTCATGGATTGCATTTTAATTGTCACCTCACTCACTCAACACCCCTTGAATCAAGGGTACATGCCAGCTTTCACCGTCCACCACCAAACTTTCTTTCACGCGAGCTGCATAAATTTGACTTGAACATTCAAGAAAAATCCTTCCTGAATTAATAATAATAAATATTATATTAAATAATTGGAGTGTATTTCTATAAACACCTACTCCATTAGTGCCCCTCCGTGATAATTTTACATTCCTTTCAAGCCAGCATCAAACATTCTCATAGCTCAACAAGATTCTTCACGCAATCGTTATGGCTTAACAAGAAAACAACCAGCAATCTTCTCCAATGGGGACAGCAAACTGTTCGGTGATTCAAATGCATCAATATAACTACTAGCATTTGAGATACAATATGTCACGTTAACCAAGACAAACTTCCAGCCAGCCTTCGTCAATTTGTCCAGCAAACCTCATGCAAGCATCTAGCTTATTATTCGAGTTCCCAGCAAAGCAAAGGGTTTAGGATGCTCTCAAGGCAACGTCCTTCGGCACCGCGAGACCTCGGTTTAGCAACGATGGCATTACATCGCCAGAAACATCACCCTGGTCGCGCGAAAGCCCACAAATCTCCTTCCGTAGTTCCTAAAGGCCGCAGGTGCGGAATTTCAGGCGGCACAGCTAAGAAAAACCTTCCTCAGTCGTCTCTCCATTCATGTAACACACATCCGAGAGTCACTGAGGGAAGATTAACCCCTAGATAGCTTGGCAGAGACTGCCGATTGCGTCCTATTTTTAAATGCCTTGTAAGTCGAGGAGTTAGTTGTCGCTGCCACCTACAATGGTTTGACATACCAAAGTTCGTGACGCTTTCCTATCGTATAAAACTGCCCATCGCTAGAAGGAGAGATTGATAAACTCATCAAGGTGGTCCAGAATCTGACCAAACATATGCAGGGTCAATGCTCGAGCCTAGGAAAGAGTCCCTGGCTTCCGCCACACGCTCACAGTTTTCAGGTTGGTCTTACCTTTATCTGAGAGGAAATGCAGGGAATGAGTCATCTAGCCTTTGCTGGTATCACCATAATTTTAAAGTTTTAACCAATCCCTTTCTTTTGCCCTCACGCAAAAGAAAGAAGTGCACTTGGCTGTCGAAAAGGTGAGGGCGATAACACCTTCCGCAAATGCGAATGCTGGCAGGCTCGAATGCGACTAAGCAACTCTACGAAATATCGAGCAAGAATCACCAAAATCGTACAAGAGGAATCTATGCGAGGCAATCTAGGAGGATTGGAGGTTGCCTGAAAGAGAATCAATCATAGGCACCGCAAATGGTTATATCGCAATTTTATAATGGCGATAGTGACGCAGAAGAGTTAATTTTTATCGAATCTGTTGATACACTACATAAGATCGATCTAACATCGAGAATTCCACCTCAAATCACTGCGAACAAAAGCCTCGTTGCAAGAATATCGACATATAGGTATGCTCCCATACAAAGTCCTGCAGACCACAATGATCGAGTGAAGCACATTAATATCCAGATACGCTTTAATTGTTACAAAATGAATAATCACACGACAGTACCATAACAAAAAGGGACAAATGTGTTCCGAATGCAAGAAAACAGGCATTATTGGAGAGAGTGCAAAAAACATGAGAAATAATGTATTAACTGCGAACGGCCACAGAAACTATATCAAAGGTTTGCCATGAACGCAAAGAAGTTATTTAAAGAAAAGGAAAATGAGGGTGGCTAAAACAACTAGAGTTACCAAATGGCACATCATTTGAAGTACTCGCGTGTAGCTTATATGTTTATGTCATGAATATAGGTAAACCCGGAACTTTAAAATCAACACTAAACGACATGCTCGAACAAAACGGTATAAAAACAATATGGTGCTTTGAGAAATACTAAACTTGAGTGTGACTAAAACTCTGGAGCAAACATCCAGACGCGACAGCCAACAAAAGAATACGACTACAGAAGAAGCAAGAACAAATTCATAGAAGCAAACTCAAATGAGGAAGGAAAGATTACGAAAAATACAAACAAGATGATTCAGGCAGCTGAGCTCAATCTCAAATTTCTGTAGGCAACGACTTTTCCTTAGGTAGAGGAAAAAACAAATAGAAATACTAACAGTAATTACAGAAGGTATATGCAAATATGCTTTCATGCGCAAATCTAGCGAATAAAATGAAATACAGGTTGAGATGATTTTGCAGGATAAAACCCAAATTTAACCTGGAGTGTGCATGACTCTCAATCATAGCACGTTTACTGGTCTTCGATGTGGATGATTTGGTAGTGAAACAGGCATTTATAAACGGAACACCTGCCATACAAAGAAAGACGCCTCACCAAAAAACCTCAGTATACATTGAAATATTGAATTAGAAGAAAACTTAAGATTCTTCAAAATTAACACGAATGGATGGATTGGTAAAATATCATCCCTAGGGAAGATCATTACAGAAATCGATCCAGACATAATATTAAAATCAATTCTTCAGCGCAAATGCCATACTATGGTAAGACAACAGTTACTCCTGTTGGCTTTAAGTCTTTACTTGTCATGGTACAAAATATTTGTATCTGCTTTATTCATTAGTTCCAAAGCAATTTTTTTAGGCTAATGTACATTTCACAAACATATTTTCAAGACCTTTATGTATTTTTGGTTAGAAATATATTTTAAAACTATTTTCCTAATAAACCCACGATCACTTAACCCACCACTTCTCTCCCCTCACCTTGAGGAGAACCAGAAAGGCCGTCTAAAACCACATAATTCACTAATCATCACATGTCGAACCTCGGGAAGCCTAACATTGGTTAAACCGGCAATATTTTCCCTAAGATTGGGTATTTAGTTTCACTTCATATGTGAAATTATAGGAGCGTTGGCCTGAAGCCAGAAGGTGCACTTTAGGGTTAGCTGAAAGACGCTCTGAGAAAAACCGTTCGAAGAGGAGACTTAAGGTCGCCATCCTCATCCTCTCACTCCTTTCCCTACTACCAGTTTGGTGGCAAATTATATAATCAAATAACTGCAGAAGAACAAGGAAGTTCGATAGAGTCATCGAGACAGCGAAGTCCAGAATAAGTGCACAGCACTTATTCCCGTCACACCGAAAATTAAGCATCTTGTCTTAAAATTATAGAGTTTGCGATCGATACAACGAAGTCCAGGGAGTGCACGGCAACCCTACGAAAGGAACACAGAAGAAGCTCATGCTCAGCCAGTTCCTGTTGGTGACACCGAACTTTAAGTTAACTTAATTTAAGAAACAAGCTTAACTCTCTCTAGTCAGAGAAACCTCCTATCCTAGTGTACCCCCAAACACATAGATAGTCCTCTTCATTGAGGAATACCCTAAAGTGAACTTCCTCAAGCACTCTTAGTCGTCAAAGGATACCCTCGTTTGCTAATCACTCGTCAGTGTAAATTATACCCAAATTACTCCAAAGAGTGTATCAAGGAGTAACAAGGAACGTAAGTACCCTAGGAGACCTTAGGGCCATTCAAAGAGGGTACCTTTAGACTAGCAATCGAACAGGCACATTGCTGCTCAATTGTTTTGCGTCCCTGAACGGCCGCTTTTCAAGACTTTGTCTAGTCTTGACTTGAACTGGTCAACAAATTCACTGTTGACAACTTCCACTGGAAGTGCGTTCCACTTACCGCAGATACTGTAGGTGAAAAAATTTCCTTACATATTGCGGTTGTAACGCTTCAGTTCAAGTTTGAAGCCGTGATTGCGCGTTCTGTTCTCACTCAGTGTGAAAATATCCTGGTAGTCAACATTGTCGAACCCTAAAAGTATTTTGAAAACTTCGACGAGCTGACCACGCAGTCTACGGGTTTCCAGCGAGAACACGTCTAATTCCCTCAGTCTATCCTCATAACTTTTATGTCGGATAGACGGAATCAGTTTGGTTGCCAAAGCTTGTACGCGTTCCAACCTTGCGATGTCCTTTCGAAACGAAGGACTCTAAAATTGTACGGCATACTCCAGGTGTGGCCGAACGAGGGAGTTGTACAGACAAAGTACTATCCCCTTGTTACGGTATCCAAACTGGCACTTAATATAGCCTAACATCCTTTGGGCTTTCTTCTCTGCCACGATGCACTGTTTCGAAAACTTGATGTTGCTAGTAATAGTTACACGCAAGTCTACTCAGTGTCTGTCGATTCAAGAGCAGTGCCCTTAAGGATATACTGAGATTGGGGGTTTTTGTGGCCGATATGCATCACTTTGAATTTGTTCACGTTGAAAGGCATTTGTTACGTGTCCGACCACTCCCCAATCTTCCCAAGATCTTCCTGCAGGCGGGCAGTATTTCCATCCTTTGCAACGTTCATACCAAGCTTGTTATCGTCGGCAAATTTGGAAATCTTGGCAACCATGTCACCGTCCATGTCGTTGAAGTAGATGATGTATAGTAGTGGTCATAGGACAGAACCTTGAGGCACCCCGCTAGTAACGGGCACCCACTTACAAGCCTGTCCATTCACCAACACCCGTTGCCGTCTGCCACTTAGCCAGTTTTCGATCCAGCCGGCTACTTTTTCGTATATGCCCAGTGCTCACACTTTCCGGAGAAGGCGGCGGTGTGGTACCTTATCAAAGGATTTCTGAAAGTCTAAGTACACCACATCCACCGCCTTGTCCCGAAAGTGCTCACTGAACGCAAGGTGGAAGAATTCCACAAGGTTCGTCAGGCATGAACGTTGCCTTCGGAAGCCGAGCTGGGAACTCCTTAGTAGCAGGTTTGACTCTAAATACGACGTCATTTTGTCCACCATCATGCTTTCCATGATTTTACCGACTATCGAAGTCAAACTGATAGGTCGGTAGTTTGACGGTTGGCTTCGGTCTCCTTTCTTGAAGATAGGAGTCACCTCCGCTTCACGCCAGTCTCTAAGGACGCATTCGGTCCGGATTGAAATGTTTAACATTGCGCTCAGGTGTCGTGACACTTGATTGCGCACTCCTTTTAACACTTTAGGTAGAAACCCATCCGGGCCAGGTGACTTATTCGTCATTAGGTCATTGATCTTTTTTTTTATTTCCCCTTCGGTGAAGTCCATATCCTCCAGCTTTTCCCCCGAGTAGGAATCCATTGGCTGTGGGATGGGACCACACTCTTAAGTAAACACTGAAGAGAAGTAGTCGTTGAGGAGGTTAGCATTTTCTGCATCTAAATGCTTTAATGCCCCCTCCTCATTTCTCAAAGGGCCAATCGTTCGACGGATTGGTTTACGGCTGTTACACATATCCAAAAAACTCCTTGGGATTCTCATTACAGAGTCTCGCTACTCGGAGTTCCTCAGACCGCTTAGCCACCTTTATGCTGGACTGCACTCTCCTGGCTAGCCTCCAGTATTCGTCAAGGTCACCCGAGATCTTTGATTGCCGGTACACAGTTATCTTTTTCCTAAGCAGTTTGCCGATTTCTCGATTAAACCACTTTGGTTGAACAGAAGACCGACGGGGACATTTCAGAGGGATGAAACACGATTGAAGACTCATGAATGTGGTTTTGCAACTGTTGCACGAGTCTTCAACAACATCGCACACTTCTAGCCTTGCGTCAGTCAGTCCAGCACGAAGACATGCAAAGTCTGCTCCTTTCAAATCAAGTTTGTTAGATTTACTAGTTGCAAGCCCTGCCTTCGGGACTTTGCCCTTAAATCTAATTAGTCGGTAGTCACTGCCACCGAGCTCTTCGCCAACAGAGAGGTCCTCAACGATGTCATCCTCAGAGCTGAAAACACAGTCGAGGATATTGTCTCCTGTTGTTGGCTCTCTCACCCATTGAGTCAGGAACTCGTTGTTCGCGAACTCCAGGAGTAGTGCGTTCTCGCTCCAGGTTTCTCTGGTTTCCCAGTCAACTTGTGTGTTGAAATCACCCATGATGATACAAACTCTGTCTTCGAAAAGTTCTCCTAGTAGCTGGTACAGATCTCTGTCCTTTTCAACGAGTTGGGCAGGAGGTCTATAAAGCACCAGGGTCCTGTATTTGGCAGGACCTATCTCTAGGTCAACACCCAGTAGTTCATGGTCGGATACGATGTTGCAATCCGTCGAGTTGAGAATATCCTTGACATACAACATCACACTGCCACCCTCTCTGTCTTGCCTATCTTTCAGGAAGAGTTGGTAACCGGGAATCGTGAATTCACCTTTAAAATCTCGGCTTAAGGTTTTTATCCACGACTCCGTTATGGCCACCATCTCAGGTTCCTCTGTTACTACGAGGCCACGGAGCTCAAGAAACTTATTCCTGATTGACATCGCATTGAACAACAGAAATTTAAGGGAGTCCCCTAGTGTAGGACTCCCTACGCTCTTCCGTTTCCCGGTTTCTCTGTTTTCGTTGTCCCACCCTTTTTGACGAACTCCAAGAAGGTCGTTCCAGGAGTGACACGGGCATGCTGGCGCACGTCCGCTTTTGGTCTGTTTCGAACGCTCCTTTGGGTGCGTTCCATGACATCTTGAATTAGGTTGGCGAGAAAGGCCTTCCCTTTAAAGGAGAGATGTACCCCGTCCCTTTAGGAAAGGTCGTCTATACCGATAAAGGTACGATAGGAGTCCACGAAGAAGACTCCTTCTGCCGTGCAGAGATCCGCCAACCTTCTATTCACTGCGACGTTTCTTTCGTGAGCGATTTGGGATGGACCTCTTCTCGGAAGCATCCCAACCACCACAGGTTTGCGGGTTTTTAGCCCTATGTAATCCACGGCTCATATCACGGTTTGGATGGTCTTACCACTGATCCAACCTTACCCTCTCTGAGGGAGAGGTCAAATCGTCTTACCAAGACAACTTGCTTAACGCCATCCGTCGCACACTCCGAATCCATCTGTAGCTTTAAAGCTATCCTCTCCCAAGACAGCCATCTGAGGTGACGATAAAAACATCACGCGACTCCCCGAAAACAACATTCTTGAGGTTACATAAAAATTAAGGCCAAGGTCAGTCTCCAACCCGATTCTCGTGTGATTCTTTAAAAGTAATTAAATTCTATTCTCTGTTTTTTTGAGGGTTAATTAGCGTTCAATATTAAAGAAGTGAGCTTTGAGTTAATCATTACTGTATCGTCAATTGCGTGATTATTAAGCAGCACTGGAACTTGTTTAATTAGAAACTGTGTAGTTTGTTTGTTAGATTTCAATTGTTGGTTCATTATTTAATTAAAGTTATAGTTTCTTACAAGTATTTAATTAAATCCTTGAAACGCTGGGCTTGGCACTAGAAACCGTCAAAAATTAAAAAATAACGTAATAATTTTATTCAAATATACTACTCTTAGAGAAAACTTAATCCCGGAGTTTTGAAGTACATAACAAACCTATCCGTACATACACCATCACTCGGTCCTTGCTATACCACGACAATGAGTAATTTCTCTTTTGTATTAATATAGAAATTGGCGCTACGGTGTGAATTTGAAAGGAATCTTCAAGTAATTTAAAAAATCTTTAAGTATTTTCACTTAAGAATTATTATTTATTTTACTCTAATTATCATATGAGCCACTCCAAACAAAAACAAAAGTGAATTCTAAAAGGTATTAAGGCTTGTGTAATTCAGTTATCCTTGCCTTTCTAGGGCTTCTACAATAATGACTTTTTTTTGTCCACCAAATGATCAAACCAGATTTCTTAACTTTCAATCCGAGGCATCTGGAAAATAGCTTCCACTAATAGGATTAGGCAAATTTGAGAGGGGAAGACACATTGACTTAAAACTCTTCTAATTTACATGGTCGTATTTACTAAGATAGAGCTTTAAGGTTTTAGGATAGTATAAAATATAGAATATTGAATCACATTATTTTTTTCGGCTATGTGTGTTGATACACAAAGGGCAAAGACCTGAAAAACTAGTGAACTGGTTTTAGTGGTCAATATATTGTATGAAACTGTGATAATAATATAATAATAAAATTGCTAGTAATTTAATATATATGATACTGATAAGAGAATAAATAATAATTTTATAAGAATTTAGTGTGAAAATGTAATGGACTAGATTACCGCAATGGTGTTATTCGTATGCTCCCGTGCTGGAGGAAGGCGGGCCTCCCTCCGAAGCGGGAGATTTCTTCTCCTTCTTGCCTTTTTTCTTCTTGTTTTATTTATGTTTGTTTTTTATTTTCCTATGGTTTCGTATTTAAACAATTTACTCGAATTAACTTCATAACATGATATGCATCTACGATGAAACTAAAGCTGCGGATATAATTTACCTTGACTTTAAAAAGGCCTTTGATACAGTCCCGCACGAAAGGCTATTGATGAAAATTAGAGCCATTAGAGTGAGGGGTATCATACTTAAATGGATTAAAAACTGGCTATCAAATTGTTCACAGTGGGTTGTTGTAAATGGGGCGTGTTCAGTGTGGGCCCCAGGCACCAGCAAGGTACCACAGGGGTCTGTCCTGGACTCTTTATTATTTATTGTTTACATTGATGTCTTGGATAATGGAGTGTTTAATAAGATCTCTTAATTTGCAGATGACGCAAAGTTGGGTAGCGGAGTCCTTTCGAGACCTGATGTAGAACAAATTCAAAGAGACTTTAATAAAATTGTCCAATGTGCAGGTAAATGCCAAATGGGCTACGAAAGAGGTAAATTAAAGGCCATTCCTTGAATCCGTTAACTTAGAAAAAAACCTGGGGATTCTAATCACGGAGGACCTTAAATTATCAAAACTTCTCAGAATCCTGTTAAAAAGCAAATCGAATGCTAGGATATATTGATAGGAATTTTACCTTCAAATCAAAAGATATAATCTTGCCACTATACAAAGCGCTCGTACGCCCACAACTTGAATATGCGGTTCAATTCTGGGCTCCCTCCGTTAACAAGAAAAAACGCAGTTAGAAAGAGTGCAACGTCGAGCTACTAAACTAGTTCATGGAATCCGAAACAAACCGTTTTAAGATAGACCATGCTCATTAAACATACTATCTCTTGAAAGTAGACAATTACATGAACAATTGATGGAGCTATTTAAAATCTTAAAAGAATTTACTAATATGGATAAGAGACTATTGTTCGATATGAAGGAAAGGGCCAAGACACGCAAAAATAGTTTAAAATTAGTAAACAAGCGATTTAACTTTACTATAGCTCAAAATTATTTCACGTTTAAAATCACACAAACGTGGAATAGCCTGCCCAACCGTGTAGTAGAAACCACATCAGTTAATATGTTCAAAATCCGACTTGATGATTACTTCAGTAGAGTAAATATAACGTAGTAGGAACATATAAGAAAACCTTATACGAAATAAAGAGTTGAGAATAAAATGAAATGAGCAATAAAAAAATGCCAGCGACGCCCCCTTCCCCCACTTCATAAAGGGAATGTGAATTCCTTTTTTATTTTTCTGTTTGTCATATAAGTATATAATTTTCATCACTAGCAGGCAAAGCCTGTTGGAGAAGAGAGTACTGACCTATCAGCCTCCCTCCCCTTAGGACGGAGAAGGGTATTTGTGTTTTAAGGGATAGCTGAACCTCCATGTCAAGGGTGACATGTAGATAAGTGTGTACTGTAGAGGTGAATTAGTTAGAAAAGGCATGTAAAAAATAAAGAAGCCAAATGATACACATGTAGATATGCGTGTACAGTAGAATAGAAATATTTTTAAAACATGTATGAAACATATAAAGGGTACACATGTAGACAAGTGTGTGTCGTAGAGTTTGAATAATTAAAAAGACGCATGTGATTAAACATGATACACTAACGTTAGAAAGTGGTAGTTAACATCCTCTGTAAGGTGGATAGGGAGAGTCCGCTCCAGGGACTGGTGTCGGCACGGTGACCAGATGGGAATCTGCACAGAAGGGCTTCTCGGACTTCCTTGCTCTTGTCTCTTGGGTGAGGTTAAGTTACACAGACCTTGTAGAGTGAAAGGAATGAGCGGGGAGTTGATCTCGGTTAGCCCTAATTGGGTATAACGAAGGAAAGTAATCCGTCTCTGACCAGAGAGATTACGAACGTGAGATCCGCTTAAGTGATCGTAGGCGTCGTCACGGCGACACAACGGGGAACGATCTGACGGACGGAAGTCGGAAGAAACTCTCCCTGACAATAAATGGAGTCGCTTACATAAATACAGCGGGTTAGGTAGAGAAGCGTAGGATACCTGGCGTCCCATGGGAGACTCGGGATGTAGCCGTGTAAATAGCCCAAAGTTACGGGCGTCTCACAGCGGCTGGAGGGGAAGGCGTTTGCTTTCCTTTTCGACTTTCCACTGGCGGATGATAACCGAGAACAATGGAGGGGACAGGCGCCCGACAGGATTTCGAACTAATTAAATGTTCTGGGCGCAATCAACTAAGGTGATATGGCCACACTATGTCTGGGAATGTTTGCTGCTTTGACCTCTTTTCGGCTAACCTCCACAGTGAGTTGATATCAATTGACTGCATTTCCCTCATCACCTTCAAAAGAGACCATTCCAAGCACTTCACCTGCCACAAAACAACACCACACAGTCACTTTCAGTGGATTCATTTCACGCTCTCGCTTCCTGCTTGCCTTTTTGCTTTTCTTGTTGTTGTTATTCTTTTAGCCTTTGTCCTTTTTAATCTTTGTTATTTTTTATTTACATATTGTTATTTGTTGTTTGCTTATTTCGTTTTCAATATAACCTACTAGTAGGCTCTGTTGTGTACGGCGACTTATGCCCCTAGTAGGCAGTCACCAGATGGGCTATCCCCAAAAGAATCACACTCTTGCATTATTTGAAGATATTCATTTCCCCAAATCAGGCAGCTCTGTTTATTGAAAATTCTACCCAAGTGTAAGTGAGCCTCGTCACTGAAGATAATTTTCTTTGCAAAATTTTCGTTGACTGCAAGTCTCAAAACAACTCAGTCAGCAAATCGCTTTCGCTTCCCGTGTTTGGGTCGCCGATGATGTTGTGTAAGTTAAATTTTGTACGCATGTATATGGTGACCTTTATGCAGAATTCGATGTAATGAAGTGGTCTGGGTGTCCAATTGATGAGAACGTCGGTGAATCAATTTTTCGAACTAAGATGACTGTCTAGCACAACAGCAATTTGTTGTTCTGTCTGACGAGAACGATTCCGCCCAGAAGATTTAGGCGTTTCAACTGAACCAGTTGTTTTAAACTTCCTTCATCATTAGTCTGCAGACCGTAGAATCGTTACGTGCTTCATTTTTTTTCCAAAATAGTAAGAAGTGTTCGTACTGTTTGCGTCGCACTTTCTCCGTGTTGGTAAAATGTCTTCACGATGATAAAGCGCTGCTAAGTTGTAAACTGTTCCATGATGCACCGCACATACGTATTCTGGAAAACAACCCCCCAAAAAAACAAATGGAGTGAAGAGAGATAGCAAACATGTTAAAAGAATGCCTTTAAACTTCAAAAAAACGAAAATCCATTTACGTTCATGCTTTTCAGGGACGAATCGTTGGATTATTTTTTTTCACTCGTTACCTTGCTTGCTTGTTTAATCGAATTTCTGATTGTGCCTTCCAAATAGGAACAATTTACATTCGAATTATTCCTGTCAATTCAATTTTTATACATATTTACAACGGTGTTTTCAAATTCTTGGATTGATTAATTCTATTTATTTTTCCAGATTTGTGTGATTTTGTAACTAAAGTACTTTTGACCTGTTTTGTTGCTGAAGCGCTGGTTTTCCAATTAAAATCCATGATGACCTGTGATTGCTTTATTTTCCACTATGGACAATAGAAATTTTTTTAATATTACTGAATTCTTTTGTTTTTAAACACTTCAATCTTTATCAATGTCATCATCTACTGCATGTAATAAAATATTGGAGTATTGGAAGCTATCTTCGTACCATATTTTCCTAAGCTCGATAATTAGTTTAATTGGCATACGTTACACCTCTTCTTACACGATACGTCTTGATTCAGAAATGATAATTAAAGTTGCGTTGCATCTTTGTGATGAGGTATCCCAGTCATATATATATATATATATATATATATATATATATATATATATATATTGATGCAGAATAATATTTTTCGAGTCAAACGCAAATTCTTCGACAATATTTTCCAGCTATCCTATTAACTATTTCAGTAGCTTTGTGTCGTATTACTTTGAGGTCTTCTAATATTAAAATCCCTAAGTCTCTTTCTAATGCAACCAAATATAGAATGTTTAAATTTACTTCTACCTCCTAATTGCATGACTTTGAATTTATTTACGTTAAAATTCATTAGGTATTTATCCACCTATTAAATAGCTTTATCTGTCTCACGGTACCTCCACCTCATTCCATGTAAAATCGGCTCTGTTTATTATTTGTATATTAACTATGAATTTTGAGATTATATAATTAATCAGATAGCAAGTTTATTTATATATACGCTCAGCAACAGTGGACCAAATAAGACTTCTGGCGCAATCCGCTAGTGACATGAACCAAATCATTTTTGTTAGTTTACTAAAGCATGCTGTGAAAGATTGTAGAGCTAATTTTCTAGCCCCTCAAGAATATTCCCTCCTTTTGGCTCCTCTTTGAGTTTCAATCAATGGTTATTATCTGTAACGGCATTGGGGTATCTTCTTTACATTCCCCATAGTGTTTGATGCTCATCTTAGATTGAAATAATTTGATCAAAAATTCCATTAAGTTAGACAAACGTGAGCTTCTTTGTCGAAATCCATGTTGATTATGAGTAGTTTACACTAGTCTGCCATGTTTTTAAGGTCTAAGACATAGTTGCTGATTTTAGGTGTTTTTCGCATATAATCCGAAAATTGTACTCATTTTATCTAATCAGATCAAGTTTTTAAGATATAAGCACATGACAGAAATTCCTAGATTCTGAACTGTTTTTAGAAAAAAGGTACACATAATAGTCAATTTTGGACTGATTTATGCGAAAAAGGTTTACAGATTGTTATAATTGATACCGAGATAATTACAATATACAAAATAGCTACTCATGGATGAATGGTCTCTTTAAGGACTTCCGATTGTGCCTAACATTCACCAAATCCCTTGTCAGGTAAGAGCAGTAGTCAACCAGAAAGTTGACATACTAACGCCCTTGGTGGCCTTCCTACATCACACGGATATCTTGGTAAAAGCCTCAACCTAATTTTAACTGAAATCTCGAAAATTATCTGGAACATAGTCGAGGTGGGACCGAAAAAAGTGAATCGTTACTGACATGCCTGCACCAACTTTGCGGAAATTATACATTAAATCATCAACCGCCTTCAATAATGAGGACTTATGTGGTTGCCAAGGAAGTTGGAAATGACTGACTTAAGGGAAAACCAGGCAGAAAGTTTGCAGGATTCAGTGCCTCAAATACACCCGTTTTTAATTTTCCTTGATGAATCGTGGAACCTTCTGACGTAGGAAAGCAAATCCTCTATCTTCCTTGTCTATTGCCTTGACAAAATTATTCATCAAACCTAGTTTGATGTGCAAGGGTGGAAACACTATCTTGTTCGGTTCAACAAGAGCGTAAGGGAGAAAGTTGTGTGAGCCGGGTTATAATCCTTGTCTCTACGGCCAGTCTTGTCTGACATAATGCTGATCGTCAACCCGACTGTCCCACAAGCACGTAAAGCATGAAAACTTTGTGTAGCGACCTTGAAGGCCGACGATGAATCTAACAACTTTAAGATCTCCAGAGATCAGCCATTTCTGCTCCTAGTAGTTGATTGTCGAACAGCAAACGATGAAAACTTATATCCGTTATTAAAAAGAATTAACTTGAGTCTTCTGTTAAATGAGTCCTTGAAAAATCCCTATTCCATATCATCATACTCCAATAGGGCGGGTCATACATCCGGCAACCATATCTTTTCATTAAATCATTTAATGAGGGGGTGCCTAAATGATAGATTTTCAAAAAGAACTTTATTTTGTTATACAATTGCTCCTACCTCCATCAATTTCCATTTAAATAAAAGTAAATGTTTCCCTTTCGTCACGAGCTTATGTAACCTATTTTTATTTAATACAAGTACACACAAACACAAAGTAACCTAAAATTTACATGTTTATTGATTAAAGAAAAGTGTAAACATAAGCTCCACATGTACCTACATGGGTGACTTTGGGTCATATTAAAAAGTTAAACTTCACCAGAGCACAGAAATCTTGCTTGACTCATTCCTGGACATCAGACGTCTTCTTGTCTCTTGTGCCCTGATTCCTCCATGCCTCTTTTCATGTGAGAAATACTTGAAAGAAGCCTCATTCACCATTCTTACAACCTTCTCAATGCTCTGTGTGTGACAAGGCCAGTAAGGTAATTTTATAGGAGAATTAATAAAGTTTTTCAATTCAGAAGTACTAAAAGAGCAAGTAGTAGGTCGCTCAGAGACATACTCTGACCAATTGAGAAGATCTCTAATCATGATAGCATCAAAATTGATTTCTGGTGTCCTTCTAAGCCTTACAAATGAGTCTTCCAGTTAAGTCTCTTGGTTCTTTCTCACCTGATGGTATCGGGCCTTTTTGCCCCCTTCAGTTCTCTCTACCTGATCTTCAGAGCATAGGAAGGTTTCGAGGTAGGCTTCAATGTCTGCATCCCAAGCTGATCTTTTAACAGTTGACAAAACAATATCCAATACCGCCTTCCTCTGAGACTTAAGGCAGTGAAGTTTATAAAAGATGTGTCTAGGTCCCTCGGTCTAAGAGTGCTTAATCTTAAAATTAAATCAGCATTGGTAATATACACAAATGATGAACTAGCAATCAGTCGTAGATTCTTGAAGGCTTTTCCTTTGAGCTCATGCTAAGACATCCACAGCTAAAGAATTCTGTTAGCTGTGGTCAGCCAGTGACTGTGGTTTAGTGGTCCTATTTCCAATAGAGAAAACCCTGTAGGAAGCACTCCTTCTCAGATTGTCGATACAATTTGATAGCCGTAGTATTGATTAGTGGAAAGATCTTACAACAGTTCCTGAGGTATCTTGAAAGAGGAGGACCTAAAGATATTTGAGTAAAATCTTTGTTGATATCAAAATCTATAACAGAGTCAAGGAGCTTTTCTATTGGTCCGGAATATCTGTTGTCAGATAGTTTTGGGCCATCCAGGTTGGTAAATAGATGACGGAGAAGGAGTTCCCTAGTGAGCAGGTTACAGACCAACCAAACAAGCTTACTGCCCAAATGGAGCTGCATTTTTCGCATTACTCCGGCATTTACATCTGCGTTTACATTTCTGGAGTCTCCTCCAATGGCCAGTATGCTTTTTACAAACCCATTTCTCTCAGCATCCAAACATAGCCTTAGCGATCTTCTCTGCGTGCTTTTCTGGGACAAGGTGGAAGAGGTAATTTCTCCCAGACTCAATGATGAGTGTAATGTTCCTCTTGTGTTTTTGCTTGAAACAATTTTTCACTTCCCTCTCCCTCCATCATAAAATTTGCCACATCAATTCTTCCATCAAAGAAAACAAGAAATTACCCTATCCTTTTTTATGTTTTCGTCAAACTCATGTTAAATAACTGTCATTAGCTTTTCATGTGCTCTCTCAACTTTATTCTTATCAATTACTTTACTTATATCTTCCTCAGTAATGAATCCAGTATCTATTTAAGCTGATGCTGCTATAGCTGCAGTTGGTTTCACCTCAATCCGACACCATACCTTATAATAGCAAGAGCAATATTTGGAATTTCATCATAAATCTTTGTATTCCTGGTGGAAGATTCCGGCTCTTGGACAACTTCAAAAGACACTTCATCACCGAAACTGTTGTCGCCATCAGAATTTTTTGCCTCCAGATCTTCACCTTCTGGCAAAAAATTCTCGATTTCTTTTCTTGCTGCTTTTCCTGCTAAAACAGCGCTTACCTCCTTACTTTTCTCTTTCTTTCTGCTATCTTTCCTTTTTCTTTCCTTTCTGAAGATCTTAATTGTCTATTATGCTCTGAAATATCAGGACCTCCAATTTTGATGGTACCTTTACTTTCAGCCTTCTCCTTTTGTCCTTTAATAAAAGCCAGTTCGCTAGTAGGTATGTTTCCTCTCTAATACAACAACACCTAATGTGGGCTTCAGTCTCATAGCCATTACAACCTACTTCTTCACAACTGGAAATTTGACATTTCATGTCAATATATTAAATCACTTATCTATTTTTGCCATGAACCCCTTTTTTCCTCCTATTTTCCTTTACCAAGGCAAACTTTACTGCCTCCTTCCACACCTCTTACAGCCTTGAGATTATTGTGACATTTTGATTTAGAACTGGTGGCTTAATGAGAGCATTAGCTTTGGTCCACTGATTAATCGAACCCTGATACATGTCTTTTACCAGCTGCTCCCCTTCATAATTTCTCCAGTCATCTTCACTTTGCTCCCTCAGGTAGATACCGTACCTCAAAATATCTCTTATTGTTGGTAACTCAGACACCATCAGCTCTTGCCCAGTCCCAACAAAATTAGTCAGATTGTGGTGGAGCGAATGTGAGTGTGTGTAAAAGGGCCATTCTCCCACCCATTTTCTCAGTATCCTATTCCTTCCTCTGTAAAAATGTGTGTGTGTCTGAATGGGAATGGGCTTGTTGTTTTTTGTTTATTTCATGTATAAAAATGATTACCATGTTATTTTTCTTTCTTTCCAGGCGCCATATTCTGGAAAGATAGGACTTAGTTTCATATATCCTTATATTGCTAACAAAGCGTTATATTCTGGAAAGATAGTAGCTAATTTTGAGATATCACTATAATAATATTGTACTTTGCTTAAAATAAACTTTTATCAAAGCGTCATATTCTGGAAAGAGAGAGTGGAAGTGTGGACTGATAGCAAGAGGGGTTCTCTAGACGAGTGCTCCGCCCCGCCCTGAGACGGAGGGCTTTCGTGCCTCTCTAAGCACCTAAACCGCCATACCCGCCTTCGTTGACAATCCTGCCTCCTTCTAAGTTAGCCTACTACCACCCACCTCCAGCACACAAGTGATAGCGCGTGCCCCCTTTTCGTTCGGTTGTGGTTGTGTTTTTTTTGTTTTGTGTAGAATATAAGTAAATTGTTGTATTCGCCGGTTATAAAATTCTCGTTTGGTATCGTATTTGGATTGGGAAATCCAGCCTCATTTTGAAGTGTGCACACTTCCCTTGTGAATATAAATTGCTGTAAATATAACTGTAACTATCATTGTACTTTTTTTTGTAAGTAAAGGGACTGTATATACAATCCGTTTTATTCTCCCTCGATTTCTCACGTCCGGACAGTGTAGGAAGCAGGTTGGATCGATTATCGATTGGGATTAGAGATATATTTTCGGCCCGCTACAAGATGAGAACTTTATTTAGACCGTATCTTGATTTTCGCCATTGTCACACTAATTGCAGGTATATCTGCAAATGAAAAGATGGCACTTGAATTAAGAAATAATCTCTACCAAATAACAAAGGAAACTAATTAGCATGCAAAATTGGTTCTCAATGGTTCTAAAAATTGTTCTAAATGGTTCTAATCTAACCTAGCCTTTAAAAAAAGTTTTTAAGCGCAGGCCAGTGAATTATTTAACTTAAAGTGACTCACTATCCTATGTACAGTATATTTATCAAATTTATTTATGTGTTTACCAATTACTGGTGTTAACCTAAATGGACAACCTTTATTATAATTTGTTTTGTCTCTTTTATTCAAAATTTAAGTGAGATTAGCTATTTCGATCTCGACTGAGGCTAACTTTCTCATTCCTAATATAATGTTAACATATCTTACACATAAGTTATAATACTTCTCTCTTTAACTCGTTTTGATAAACTTACTATAAACAATCAGGCTCCATTGCCTCTATCGTTTCAACTGGTCCATAGGTATATGTAGTTAGTTCCCCTTCATTTACTAGCTTGAAAAAGAGAATTAGTTTTGCCCCAAATGGATATTTTTTGTCTAACAGAGAGAGCTACGAAAACATCTAATCACTGAAACATAATACTTTCAGTACGAAATCCTTCTTTATTCCCACTCGATCTTATACCCTCCCTTATTGGCATTCTACGGTTGACGTCACTATTTACTCAATTCCTTTTAATTATCGAGTTTATAGTCTTTTTCATTCATTTTGACCCTAAACTGTGTGTGACATCAGTCATTTGCCCTCAGAAAACTACCGAACGCATCAAAAGTTTAGCTTCCCAAAACAGGTATTAATTCGTTGATTTATTTGCTTCTAGGTTTACCTTTATTTGAAAATTGTCTTCTTTTGACTGCAATGGCTTACCTCGGTGAACTTTATTCGCTATGTACTCCTTTGAGAAAAGAGCTAAATCCAAACTACTTTGGTCAATTGTGAGTTCCCAAACCTTTTAGAAAAGAAAAGTCTTGTGAATAAAATTTAGAACACATTCATCTGAAATCAAGAGGTATTATGAGACTTCTAAATAATTAAGAACACTCGCAATTCCATAATTCAAGCCAATAGAAATTGGCTGAAACGTGTAACATCAGAAACATACAACAAATAAGAAAATTAAGCTATGTAAATATTACATCAGCACCAAACTGATGCACACAGCTCAGTAGAATGTCGAGTGTCTTTGGTCGTAAGAAGATCATTTATTCTTCAAAGTTTGCTTTCTACGAGAGTGCGACACTTGAGGGGTATTTCTGGTCCAATCCTCGGTGCTGAATAACTTTATTTGGTTATTGGATGATGACTGACGACATATTGCGGCCTCTTTCTTGTGTCACTAAAAGTTTTTCAGTGGACTTATATCTGGAGACTGAGATTACCAGTCCTGTACCTTCATATTTTTGTCGTGGAACCATTCTTTTGGTTCTCATAGAATTGAAACAAGGAATATTTTCTTGCTGGAATATCACACTTTAGGCATGTCTGGAGAGATATCCGGTTGAGGGGATCATATAATCTCTCAGGACAACTTGATACTTTTCTTAATTCATGATAATATCACAAAGTGGTGGACTTTACATAGCTTCATGTCTTGTGCAAGCATTCTGAGACGGAATGTTTTGACGCATGCATTAACCGTCAGATGCATTAACTTTATTTCATTCAGGGGGCAGCTTGAGCGCTATTTTATTACAACCGCGAAGACTCATGCGACGAAGTGAAGTATCGTCACGCTGCCTACTATGCCTAGGTTTTCCAGAACGAGGTCTCTCTTAGATGTAACCGCTTTTTCAGATTTTCTTCAACATTCCTGCATTACCAGAATGTGATCTGCCATCTTCCCGGACGACTTGTCGACCTCACAGTCTTTGGCGTGTAGCGTGTATATCAAACTTTCAACTTCAGCGCTATACTAACGTGTTTTTGCCATTATCATTCCATTGTTAAAACTTGCGCACATGGAGTATTTTATTAATCAACAAATATAATGTGTTATATAAAGACATTTTGACTGTAACATACCTCATACTAATACCAAGCTTTCATACTTTTCAATAGCATTGCCATTTTAGATATTTGCTAAAAAGTTATAAGGAAACTTGTTATTTAATTTTGCTTTCCAGCTGTAATGAAAACATGCATGTAAACCTAAACTAACATATTCATAGACATTACCTAAGTAATAAGAAAAGTTCCAGGTGTCCGAAAGCTTTTGGCCGTAATTCTTTTGCAATGAAATTTAGGAAAGTAATTCTTTATTAAATTATTTTTTTATCTTGTCATTTTTTGTGGAATAATTCTAATAACGACGATGTTTCCTGTGCTCTATGTATAAGGTTTTTATTTAAGGATGACAATCTATATGGAAAGAGAAATCAAAGGATAGGTACTTACTATTTCGCAAACAATAATCTATCATTGTAAAAATTAGGGTCTTTCAAATGACTATTGGTTAGAATGTACATATAAGTTAATATTTTTTAAAATTTATTAGAATAATAGCTTATTCTATCTACTTTCGTTATATAAATATAATAGATTAAGTTATTTAAATATCTATAAAGTATTATATTTAATATTTATTTTTTCAAAATGATAAGGCCTATTTTATTCTTTTCGATTGCATATACTTTCTTGAATTCTTTCAGTACATACCCAATGGGAGAAATGAACATCTAATCAAAATATGCTTGGCAAAAGAAAAGGCCTCTCTATCGATTGAGTTGTTTCCCTAATTGTATGTCCTGATATAGAATCAGATGAAGAATTCAGATATTTATATGATTGAAAGAATTCATGAACAAGTATGTACTAGTACTAGTGCTGTAATGGGATGTTATGACAGCCGTGATGATCATTCAGCTCTGATTTCTGGAATATCAGTTTATACACCGACAAGAACAGCATTAATTCAATACATATCACAAAACAATACTAATACTACAGCAAATAATTTTAATAAGGTAATACACCATAATAGAGTAAAACGGAATTTTAAATCTTACATGATAGCCAGTTGAAAGACTCATTGTTTAATGAACCTTTTTTAAATTCCATTTAGTATTTGAGAAAACACAAATTGTAACCATTTCTGACCATACTAATATAGATGGTTTTAAACAGTATGTCAAAGAAATAAATAATTAGTTGGAATGAAATCAAATCATATTTATGGATTTTACTGTACGGTAGAGCAAGTATATTTCCTACTTGTTTTTTTTTCAGAAGTGGTTCTATTCTAAATTTGCTCCTGTAGCATATGTTATGTGAGGTAATGGATGTAAAGTGATAAAAGTTTACCTACATTTCAAGGATAATGAAGAATGCCAGCTTGAAATTACTCTAGTCAGATAGGTGTTTCCCTACTCGAAGAGTATTTCTTAATCAGATAGACATAATTATCTCAAAGATTTTACAACACAACACCAAACTATAGTAAAACAAGTTATTCCTACAAAGAGCAGAATTTTGTTTAAGGAATACAATCTTCAGAAACCCCCAAATCCTAGTCATTTCACTACCAGTTACTAGTGTATTTATACATAATATTCATTTGTTTACTACTAGCAAAGGCTCATGTTTAAAATTTTATAAAATCCTGAGAATATCTTCAGTATTTGTGATGAAACTAGAAGAAGACATACCAAAGCAAAAAATTATGTAATGACAACTTGTTTCTTCTTTAGAACTATATGGGTAACTAAAAAAATGATGGCATATCTTCTCTTGAAATTATTCATCCTTAGATTTGAAAGACTGTGAACCTAAAAGTAGAAACAACTAGAAGAAGATGGAGGAAGTAGCTTTAATTACATGGTTGATATTATCTTTAATTACATTTTCATAAAATATTTGGACAATAAAATGGTACATATTTTGTCACACTATGCTGGAGACAATAAATATATAACCTTCACTGAAATTCTTTGGTATTTGCAAATAAAGATTATAACCATGTGATGGGAGAGTAGACTTATCGGATATGTTGATATAGATATAGTAAGTGTAATATAAAGGTCGTAAATGGTAATTGCAGTGTTTTATATCTATTAGATCTAAGTGTTTCCAATGCATAGCTACTATACAGGCGTTCATATTCTTTCTATCCATCGATAAAGAAGTTAGCGTTGGTGGATTTCAAGCTTGGCATTGATAATGGACTACTTCAACCTAATTTTCAAAGAAAATAAGAAAAGAGAAAAAGCTTGATTGAAAATCAAGCAACAATGAGAAACCATCTGAGGCAGCCGTTTCTGATTATGCTAGGCTAGATGGTTAGGGTTGTTATCCTGAGTATCATGCTAAACCATACAAACGCAGGAAGGAACTGTTTTCTAGACTATATATACTAATAAAAAAATAGATGTAATTCGATTTAATTTGTTTCTAAGAGTTTTTATATTTGCTTGAGAACATTTTGGGGAAGCAGAAGGCAACTTTTTTTTCAATGATTTTATAGCGCTTCTATGCCCAATTGGTAATTTTCTTTCTATAATAATAAAATTTAAAATGATGCTTTTATTGTCCATTATACCTGACCTTGAAAGATTATGACTTACAAATTATAAAAATTGGTTTGCTACATTTTGGGTATGAAACGACTAAACACACAACGCATTCGAACAAAAGATTTACGGTTTTATTTGTATTATAAATACTTAAAGAATTTAGTTCAACATTTTCAACCACATCAAAATCTCATGTGGTTTTCCAATTTTTAGGCCTCGAAGATAATTGTACTTTTTCTTCTACTGGTTATACCTCAATAACATTAAAAAATGCGCAAAATAGCAAGGATGAAAACCAAGCAAGATCTACGAACACCTTCACATTGCGAATCGCCATAATAAAATAAAGATTATATTCTACCACTTCTAATTTATTTTTAAAGTCACAAAATTAAAACAATTTACTCGGAAATAAATATAAAAGCGACGGAAATCAGATCAAGTAATGCTACGGGATTTTTGCCTTTACAGCGGCACTCACTTAAAATGATAGTAGTAGGATTGCTAGTTTTGCCTCTTTTTCTTTATTAAATTATTTTACTTCTCTGCTTCCATAAGAATTTTATTATTTATCTTTTTTACATAATTACTATTATATAATAAGTTTACTAAAATGTATTCTTTATCTTGTATTTAGGGTTATTGTAATTCTGCAGATTTCTTTCGTAATGCTTATGTATTGTTTACAAAATAACATAAAATGTATTACAGTATTTCTTTCCTTTACACATCCTGGGTTTTATAGTTTTTCATCTGTTAACTCAGCTTTATATTCAATTGTATTCGTTCTACATGTGTTTATTAGGTGTGCACTATTTGTCTTATCATATATACACATGTTCTTGTTCTTCCATTTCTATCTTCCATTTTCCTAAAAATTTATCGAAGGCATACTTCTTACATAGTCTCTAAATACATGTAACTTATTCTCGAACTTTTTCAAGAGTTATTTTTTAGCATACTTTAATATGTTTTAGATTTATTTTATTTTTTTCCATATACTTCTTTCTGTATTTCTTTAATGTCAGGTATTATTTTATTATCTCTTATTTGCCTCATTATATTTCTAATCACTTCAACTCTTGCTTGCCCGTTTTACTATTTCTGTAAAGTATCTTAATTTATTTTTTATCTTTATGGTTATTACTAATACATACTGTTCCTATTTTCGCTCTTAGCCTGCTGATTGGGGCTTGCCTTAGAGATGCTAGTATTATATTGCTGACTATCTTTTCCGTTAATTTTATCCTTTCTATTGCTTCTTAAATAATCTCTATTATAGTTTTACTATATAAGAAACTGAGTATCCCTATTTGTTTTCAGTAGGTTCTTCCCAATTTCTAGCTTGTTGTAGCTTTGTGCTTTATAGAGTATCTAATGTTTCTTAACAATTTCGGTACAGTTTAAAGATTTTTATATTATTCGCGCTTTTACTCATCTCCTATATAAAAAAGTCAGGTATCAACACACTCTGAAGATATAATCTGTATTAATTACGAGACGTGACATCATACTGAAGAAATATATAATGGAAGCAGCCACCATTTATAGTTTCTTCAAGAATTATACTCAATAAATGAATGAAAACGCATATTAAACCTTTTCCAATTCTAGGTAAATCTGTAAAACCTATTCAATTCAAGAAATGATATTTTATTCTTGATTGAGTGTAAAAGGAAATGCAAATCATTTTTCAAAAAGTAGAGTCAAACATTTATTTATAACGTTTGCACACCTTAATATTAACCTCATAAATTTCATGAAAAATTCCTAGGTAAACCAAATTACTCTAAGGATGTTATCAGTTTGAGTCAAAACACCTCATTCCACAATGAAAAAATATATTTTCAATGCCTCATATATGTTTAAAATTCACTATAGTTTAATCTACAAGTTCTATTATTTAATGTATGTATTAATATAAATAAATGAATGTCGTTTTTAAAAGACCTAAACTTTTTTAGAAATGTGTAACTTGTTAAAAATTTGCTGCAAGCTGTTGAAAGATAACTGAATAGAGGTCTTGCCATTTTATAAGCCTTCGAAATCCGTAGGCCATTTTAAGTTAGCAATCCCCAGGTTTTTATAAAGCTAAACTTTTTCAGAACTCTTAATTAGTTATGGGGGCAGGTAAACATCCACAAATCAAATACTTAATAAATACAAGAAAGTTAATAGTGCTTTAGCTCTAAAACACTTACATAAGTGTATAGAAATGTGCGTAATATTCGTAAATGACAGCTTATAAATTCAATTAGTGTCTTATGGACTAAAATAAATAGAGGCTTGAGTTCACCATAGGGTAATTAACGTTGGCCTTAAAGTCTTTATTTAGTCGAATTTTTGTCAAGAAAATCGAAAAATATAAAAAAATTTAAATGTCTATCATGAAACACCACATAAACAACTTATTATATAGGAAAACTGCACATAAAAGGAAAAATTTAGAACGTGTGAATATTGCTTCATTACTCAGGTCTTGAAAAGCCGTTGAGCTTTTACGAGGCAGAATTTTACAAAAGTGGAAAAACGTGTTTTGTAATGCAATATTAAGAGCAAAAAATTAGATTGGTAGCAGAAAAAATATTCTTAATTCTAGATTGAAGTAGTGGTGGAACTCATTCAAGTCACGTGCATGGAGATATGCATTTAAGTACACACATACCTACACAGTCAAAAAACTCACATGCATAACTAGGTGGCCTTAAGATTAACACCATTATGATGATAACTAATCATTTCATAACCCTTATTTCAAGTCTGATGGAACCTTAATTAGAAGGGGTGTATTATCGATAACCTAATAATAAGATAAATGATCCTCATGTAGACGTGTAATAAAGTCTAGAAGAGAATGGAGTCTAGGTAAAAAAATAAAACTGTCATATATATATATATATATATATATATATATATATATATATATATATATATATATGCACGGATTTTTCCAAAAAGGTAAAAAAAATATTACTGCAAGGAAAAATATATATATATATATATATATATATATATATATATATATATATATATATATATATATATATATATATATATATTATATATATATGTGTGTGTGTGTATGTGTAGTTGGATAGCAGTCTTTCCAGAATGCAAATTTTGTTGAAGACTATTGTATATTTCGTCTAAATTAATTTCCGTATCAATCTGGTGTCTTGGATAGTTATTTCGTTGGTTGGATTTGTATATAGTCGGGTAAATATCTTTATGTTTATGCTTGTTCTTTCTTTTTTTTAAATTTCTATTTAAGTAAACATGGGTACATCCCTGATTCTCAGCTGTTGTCTTCTGCTGGAAAATCGAGTGTTAAAGGGGACTCCAGCTCTGGTGTTCGTGTGCTCTGCAAATTTCAGAGGTAGATTGTCTATCTTGCTCCATATTTTCTCCGCTCTGTTCTGATGGTGATGTTGAGCGTTTCTAATCCTGATTCTTGGTGTAGTTCCTCTAGTCTTCTCCTTTCTCTCTTACGTGTGTTACAGAAAGGAAGGAAAAAGAAAGGATAGCAGAAAGAAAGTTAAAAGGTAAGGAGTAAATCGGTGTTTTAGTAGAAAAAGCAGCAATAAATGAAATCGAGCATTTTGGGGCGGAAAAGGAAGATCGGGAGGCAGAAAATTCTAGTGGTGACCACAGTTTGGGTGATGAAGTAACTTTTGATGTTGTCCAAGAGTCGTAATCTTTCACCAGGATTAGAAAAAACTATGATGAAATTCCCAAATTTGCTCTTGCTAGTATAAACGAGGAGGGTGGATTGATACCAACTGCAGCTATAGCAACAGCAGCTTTAATGAATTCTAGATTTATTACTTAGGAAGATACAAGTAAGGTAATTGATAAGAATAAAAATAAGAGAGCACATGAAAAGCTAATGACAGTTATTGAACATGAGTTTGACAAAAACTTAAGGAAGGATGAGGTAATTTCTTGTGTTCTCTTTGATGGACGAATTAATGTTACAAATTTTATGATGGAGGCAGAGGGAAGTGAAAAATTGGTTCTAGCAAAAACACAAGCGGAGAATTACACTGTCATCAGTGAGCCTGGGAGAAATTACTTCTTCCACTTTATCCCAGAAAAGGCTGCAGTGAAGATCGCTAAGGCTATGTTTGAATGGCTGAGGAAAAGAAGTTTGGATAAAAGCTTAATGGCCATTGGAGGAGACTCCGCCAATGTAAACACAGGTTTAAATGCTGGGGTAATGCGAAAAATGCAGCTCCATTTGGGCAGAAAGCTTGTTTAGTTGGTCTGTAACCTGCCCACTGGGGAACTTTTTCTCCGTCATCTAATTACCAACCTGATTGGCCCAACACTATCTGACAACAGATATTCCGGACAAATAGGAAAGCTCCTTGACTCTGTTACAGACTTGGATATCAACACAAATTTACTCAAATATCTTTAGGTCCTCCTCTTACCAAGATTATCAGGAAGTGTTGTAAGATCTTTTGATTGATCAACACTGCGTCTATAGAATTGTATCGGCAATCAGATATGGACTGCTTCCTACAGGGCTTTCTCTATTGCAAATAGGACCAGTAAACCACAGTCGCTGGCAAAACACAGCTAACAGACGTTTTAAGCTGTGAGTGTCAAATCACGAGCTCAAAGGAAAAGCCTTTAAGAATCTACGACTGATTGTTAGTTCATCATTGGTGTATATTAACAATGCTGTTTTAACGTCAAGATTAAGCACTCTTGGAACGATGGACCTAGGCACATTCTTCATCCTCTTCACTACCTTAAGTCTCAGAGCAAGGAAGTGTTGGATATTGTTTTTCTACCATTAATAGAGCAGCTTGGTATGCATACAGTTAGCCATCCTCTAAACCCTCCTATGCTCTAATACTCAGGCGGAGAGAATTGAATAGGTGAAAAAATCCAAACCTTCAGGGAGAAGGGGACCAAGATACTCAACTAGGAGACTTATTTGTAAGGTTAGAAGGACACCAGAAATCAATTGTGATGCTACCATGATTAGAGATCTGCTGAATTGGTCAGAGGATGTCTCTGAGCCACCTACTACTTGCTCTTTTAGTACTTCTAAATTGAAAAACTTCATTGACTCTTCTATGAAAGTACCTGACTGGCCTTTTCACACACAGAGCATTGAGAAGGTTGTAAGAATGGTGACTGAGGCTTCTTTCAAGTATTTATCACATGAAAAGATGGATGGAGGATTCAGAGCACAAGAGACAAGTAGACGTCTGATGTCCAAGAATGAGTCAAAGCAAGAATTCTGTGCTCTGGTGAAGTTTAACTTTTGAATATGACCCAAAGTGACCCATGTAGCTATATGTGATGCTTTGCATACACATTTCTAACTCAATAAACATGTAAATCTGAAGTATCTGTGTGTTTGTGTGTGCTTGTGTTAAATAAAATTAGGTTAGATAAACTCGTGATGAAAGGGAAACTTCAAATTTAGATGTTTATTGAGTAAGAAATGTGTATGCAAAGCATCACATATAGCTACATGGGTCACTTTGGGTCATATTCAAAAGTTAGAACTTCACAGAGCACAGAAATCTTGCTTTGACTCATGTAGGTAGGAGCAATTGCATAGGAAAATAAAGTTCTTTTTCAAAATCTACACCGGAAAATCTATCATTCAAGCAACCTTCATTCAATGTTTGATGAAAATATATGGTTGCCCCAGAGTATGACCCGCCCTAATATTTAGTCCCTGGAGAAAAGTTCTCTTCGCCGGAGATTTAAACGCGCGATGTTCAACGGCAAGTTATACCTCTTACAACAATGCGGGTAGAAAAAATCGAATTACTACTCGACAGACAATACATGACAAGGATGGGACCCGAATTCTGACGTTCATAACTTGGATGGCGGCCATAAAGCCAGACATAGTCTTTTCTTTCATTACTTCTCCTATTACTAATATATTGATCTGGCCCACATTATTTCTAGTGACCACCAGGCTATCAAAATTACAGAAGGAGTAAATCCCATTCAAATTCAAATCCCAGGACGCAAGAGCTACAAGCAAGCTTCTTGGGAAAATTATAGAAATTACCTATTAAATTACATCCCAGACCCCCTTTATGATGCAAACCTAGAAGAAAGAGATGAGGATCTCGAAAACTTACCGATTAACTTATCAAAGCGGATCAAGCTAGTATTCCCCGTATTAATTATAAAACCCTCTAAGCTCCCCCTGGACCCCTCCCATGAGAGCCAAGAATGTAGGGACCTGTCAAATGTAGTAGCGGTGATAGACCACAACCCCAATGCCTTCAGAAGAATAAGACAAATCAAGGACGAACTCCAGACACTAATTACGGACCAGCAAATACTACTATAGGGCAGACTAATAGACAGACTCGACATAGAAAAAGACTCACACACGTTATGGCAAAACGTTAAACGTATTAAAGGAAACCTCCACATAAAAAATTAACAATTAAACACAATAGCAAACCAATTACAGAGAAGAAAGAGAGTTCGAAAAAAATTTAGAATTTTCTGTTCTTTAATTTTCAAAATTTCCCCGGAAGAAAATGAAAATTACGACCTCGAATTCGAAGCTGACGTAATGCAACAGTTAAACAGAAAAATACACAAAACCTTCCCTCACCGTTTCCTCTCGCTATGGCAGTAAAATAACTGCCCTGGATCTCTCTGTTATTCAAAAATCCTTTCGTCAAAGAGACCCGGGATCTATGGGGCTGATCCGCAAGAATTTCACCCAGGCCCCGCCTAACGCTTGGATTGGCCTTTCCAACATGATGAACACCGCTCTTAACACGGACTATTTTTCCTTCCAGTGGAAATTGGTCAGATGATTTTCAGCCCTAATGCGAGGAGTCTCCGTAGTGCCCTACCAGATTTCGACCTATATCTCTTTTAGAATTTGCCGGCAAAATCTTCGAGAAGATATTGGCTAACTTGCATAATATAAGCAGCAACACGGTTTCAAGTCAGCCTCAATCTAATTCTTGAGACGATTTTGTGAGTACATAATGGAGAGGAGAGCTTAGATAAAAATCAGAGAACATAAATGCCCCGAATTTAACTCGAAGCAGAGATCCCTCAAGGAGACTGTCTCAGTCCCCTTTTATACAACATTTATAAACGTGACCTACCACAACCTCTCTCCAAGGGTATGATATACGTACAGTTCGGTGACGATAAATCGCAAATTTGTACCGCCGCTTATGTTCACAGGGAATTTATGGCGAGAAATACGGTTAGGGTGATAGCAAACATCAATTCTTTCGAGTTGAGATGGAAGATACGGGTAGCAACCAATGCCCAGAAATTTGAAATAATTCCCTTGTTTCGCAAGAGCTTCCTATCATACGTGTAGAATGGGAACGGATCTATTACTGCATGAAAGGGGACGGATTTGGGGCTGCAAATTACCACCGGGGGCTAAAAGAGTCATATCGAGCGAAGAGTCGCGAATAGTAAGAGAGATTTCAGGGACTTTTATAGGTCTCGTGCCTTGTTTCCCTCAAATAAACTGAAGATATTCAATGCGTGCATCGCGCGAGGCTCCTGTAACCCTTCCCCTTGCCTCCTCCCGCTGAATGTGAGCGCCGAGAAACAAATTGCGAAACTACAAATAATCCAGAAAAAAGCGTTGCTTATCATCACAATCACCCAAAGAAAAGAACACAAACAACAGATGGAACTCCACGACTCGGTTAGATTATCTCCGATCAACGGGGCACTCAACAAGAGAGCTAAGAGGGTCTGGCGAGCCAGTGGAACCCTTTCTGTTATAGAGTTCTCTCGTTACACCTTGACATCAAGGTTGCTCGACAAAGCGGACCTTTTAAAAGTAGCAAGGCACAGACTAACGGCGACGTCACTCCAAAATACACATGACAAAATCCACAAATCACAACAAACGACTATTGTAATGCTCAGGTTTCTTTAAAAATTAACCAAAAACTGTCACAATCCTTTATATTCCTAACTGGTGAACCTGAAAAAGGTAAAAATTATTCAACCACTAAGACCTTTTCAAAAACTTTTCTAAAACCAATAGTAGAAATAAAAAAACACGCCCCAAATAAAGGCTTGAATGCCTCTAATCAAATCAATTCGAACCGAATCCAAAGCTATCTTATGGATCAACTAATTTAATTCAATTAAAATAAACTATAAATTCTATACTTTATAAGACAGAATACTAAAAAACAAACAAACAAAAACAAAACAAAGACAAAACATAAAAATTTAAAACAACAGAGCTACCCTTTCACCAGGTACCTATTTATTTTTTCTCCCAAATTTCACCATTTTACTCTCTCGCTAAAATATCTCTCTCTTTTCACCAACTTTATAAGTCCAAGTCCAAATGTTGAATTACAGAAAAAGGTGGCAAAGTAAAGGGTGAAGGTGGTGCAGTTAGGGTTGGAGTGTGTCTCTTCGTCAACGCGTTGCGTGATGTTATTAGGGAAGCGATATGTCAGGAAGTAGCTGAATGTCGATCCCTGGTTTCTAATGGTAAATTAATAATGCCTCAGACACCCTAAGACGCCGAAGAGGGATGTTATGGTAGATTATTTAGAAGGCTATTATAACACATGACTAGGGCTAAGACCGAATAAGAAAGGAAACGGATCAAGATTAAAGGAACGTCTAGACAAATGAAAAAAAAAGGATCGAGGATTGCTTCATAAAAAGAAAGGAAAACAAACAAACACGAGGGACAGGTACTAGGAGAAGGGAGGGGGGAAACATCCATAGAGAGCAGCAGACGAAAACTAAATGAATGAGTGAAAAGAAATTAAAACCTAAAATAATTGATACTGAATAGTGAGGCACACATAAAATCAGATTGAATGCACAGGTAAAGCCGATTTTCACGACGCTCTTAGTCCTTTTATTGTAAAGCACAGGATCTGCCCCAAGGCTCTAGAAAGGTGGAGTTCTACCTGCAGCTGGTATAAGCGGAACAAAGAGTGCTCAGGCTGTTTAGCGTTTCTGTGTAGGAATGGAAGGCTTTGAGGTTGGTAAAGGCAAGCGCTCATGGAGGGCAGATGATGTTTGTGTTGTATTCGACCCTTGAATTTAAGGCTTGAGTTAGCCTACTAAATTAAATCTCCTAATTTTCTATTGTCAACTGGGTCAATCTATTTATCTTAATTCTTTTTTATTCGGGAATAGGGTAGCCTGTTTCACCTATGATTAAAGCGTGTGCCAATTTTATACCTAGACTGCGGAGGTGTTATATATATATATATATATATATATATATTAAAAAAATCTCAGAGCAAAATGAAAGGAATATTTCAAGTACTTTTGAACTTGTTCAATTCATTCTCACGCGCTACTTTGTAAGAATATAAAATTTCTATGATTAAGACTCTTGTACACATGGGCTTTCATTTCACCTATGCGCATCCTTCTTTGAAATCCACCATGAGTTCCAGAACTTGAAATTACGCTTGATAAAAAATAGCTTTCTGTCACTCTTAATTGAAAATAAAATAAAACAATTTTTAAATAACATATATTACCTTCCATTTCCTGAAATCTCTGCACCTAAAGAAGTTAGATTTCTTGTTGTTCCTGTGATTGTTTTTTTGAATCAAACCTTCAGAAAAGATATTTCTAAACTATCACAAAAATGTTTATGCAAATTAAATTTAAAGTTGTTTTGTCCAACAACCACACAATTGGGAATTTGTTTAAAATTTAAGATCAAACTCATCAAGAGTTAGGTACTGCTGTAGTTTATTTTTACTCTTGCCCAGAGTGTACGTTTGGAAAATATGTTGGAAGCACCCTACGTACCCTTCAGGCCCGTTTTTTCTTTCACATGGGCATCAGCCTTAGAACAGGGAATCTCTTAATAAGAAAGAACTTTTTTCTATAAGAGAGCACTCGATTAAATGCCAAACACTTCCATCTCTGAATGACTTCGAGATTTTTGACTTCAATTCTAACCTCCTGTCTCTACCTATCTCCGAATCTATTCATATCAAAACACTCTCTCCCTTACTCAATTATGATTTATATTCTATTACATTAAACATCCTTTAAACAACCACTACTAGCGAAACTGTTATATTTCTCGTCACCTCGCTACCACACCATATTCTCCCTGGATATCAAATATTCAAGGTACGAGGGGTGGTCAATAAGTTTTGCAATTCTGATATAAGGCAACGAGATATGAGGAAAAGTGTTTTTTTTTATTTTTCAATATAAATACCTATGACTTCAATGCACTTGCGCTACTTGTCCCTGAGGCTTCGAATTCTCGACAACCAGAAATCTCTCGACTGCTGTTCAATCCACTCTTAGACGGCGAGCTGGACATCTTCATCGCCCCCAAACAGGCATCCACGCAGTGCAGCCTTGAGCTGGCGGAATAAAAAGTAGTCGCTAGGGGCTAGATCTGGACTGTAGGGGGGATGGTTGAGCTCCTCGAATCCGCACTCGCGCAGAGCAGCTTGTGCAACCCTGGCCTTGTGGACAGGGACATTCTCGTGGAGGAGTGGGACACCGAGTGTCAACTTGCTGTGCTGCTTATGACGGATGCACTTCTTCAACCCAACCATTTCCTCGGCGTAATATTGGCCTGTAATGGTCCTTCCACGAGGCGTATAGTCCACCATCAACACTCCCTCAGAATCCTGAAGATGGTGGTCATGATCTTCCCAGCTGAGGGTTGGGTCCGGAACTTGATGGGGGTTGGAGAGCCCCTGTTTTTTCAGGCCATGCTTTCGACCTTGGTCTCAGGATCCCAGTGATGGACGCAATTACATCACCTGTCACTATGCGTGACTCAAATCCCGCCGGGTCTATTGTACAAGAGCAGCAGCTCCTCCGAACTTTGACGAGGTTGAAGTCGATCATGGGGCGTGAGGTTTCTAGGGACCAACCGGGCTAACCTTGGTCATGGCCAAATTGTCGTAGATGATATTGATAACACTTCCATGTGATATTTCAAGTTCTCGCGTGATTTCTTCAACTTTCACCCGTCGATTTTCGAGGATCATCCTCTCTACACGGGCTACATTGTCCTGATTGGTCACGTCTAACGGGCGTCCTGGACAGGGGTCATCTTCAAGGGACTCACGACTATGGCGTAACTCCCTATTCTAACGAGCAATGGTTGCATAGGAAGGGGTGGTGTTGGTTTACACTGCAACCATGCGTTCATGGATCTCTTTTGCATTCTTGCCTTCCTTGGTCAAAAATTTGATCACTGCGCGGTGCTCAACCTTCTTTATTGTTGAAAACTTGTGACTGACAATCTGTGATCAGCTACTGCTTCTTAAATAAACGAGGTAGTAGCGTGAGTTTGCAGGTCCTGACTTGTCATTACTTGTCCTAAAACCCCCACAAACAGCGATCCCCCTTCCTTTGTTTTGCCCTACCGATTCCTAAAACTTATTGACCGCCCCTTGTATGTTTCACATGTGCTCAGTTTTTTTTGTTTTTTTTTAGTTTTTGCTAGCCAGTTTTTTGCTGGGTCTTCTGTACAATTTTACTTTACATCTTTCTTTAAATCGTTGTATTTTACTTCTCTGTATTTCTAATTAGAATTCTTGTTGAATACTTAAACCTATTATGTATATATGTATATCTCAATCTGTATTCTAGAACCAGAAGATGACCGTAAGGTCGAAATCTAAGTCTGATTCTCGCCATTGTTTTTTTTATTGAAAATTAAATTAAGTCTTCACAGCGGAAACTTCATGGATTATATATATATATATATATATATATATATATATATATATATATATATATATATATATATATATATATATATATATATATATATATATAGCAGGAATATGAAGACATATGCGATGGTTTGGAACATTTAATTTTCCAGACGTTTCGGTCATTGACGATGACCATCATCAGCGAATTCTAAATACCAAAAATAATTTTTAGAAGAATAACTAAACACAGAAATCAAATTAGTGAAAATCTATTAGAAATTGATGTAATATCTTAAAAAAAAAATAACTAAATTAAATAATAATCCCACGAGTTTTTTAAATATGCATAATAAACATGACTTAAATGACTATCGAAATACAAAAAATTATAAACTATAGCAATAAAGTCAAAAGCAAGGCATGAAGAAATCGATTAATAAGACAGAAAAAAAAAATTAAATAATCCCATGAGCAACAAATATGAATAGTAAATATGAATCAAGTGGAATACAAAAAATTCACTATAAAACACAGCAAGAGAATTATATGGGCAGGGCGAACAATCGAAAATAAGTTAGATCAGAGGGTATGTAGTCGAA